>OX442329.1:24075019-25325019 GCA_949358125.1 Idaea dimidiata
GATAGAAACTATTGAAATAATTGATTTTTGCAATTCCGTAAATACATAATTTGACAGTTACAGTCGCTGGCTTTAATTTCAATGGCAGTTTGTTTGCTACTGAATGACGTGAAAAATTTCCAACATTGCGTCGTCGTCCCTGTGTACCTAGTTACCAAAGTAATTGCAAATGCACCAGCAGGAAAACAACAACAAATAAAACTAGTATAACCATGTGGACAGCATGTTGCTGCAATACTTATGTTGTTTCTAATATACAATTGTAGGGAAAGTTAAATTAACACCGAGCGCAGTTGTAGATCGTTCTAGTATGGAGTTTCCTTGCAAGCTGTGTTCAACGCGCAAAACGAGTACCTTGGAACTTGGCCTGTTTTACGCTGGAATATTTTTGTTGCGCTAATTAAAAAAGTAGCGCAACAAAAACATTTCAGCGATGAGATATGATAATACGATTCATAATAAAGGATGTTATGGAGACCTTTGCCCTGCAGTGGGACAATATAGGTTAAAAAAACGGGTTAGGGGTGAAGTCGTCTCCCTCGAAACTGGGACCGGGGACCACTTGACCCCTTTCGAATTTGAAAGACTTAGTAAATTTTTAAGTAATACTTGATAGAAGAGATTGGTGAAAAACACGAACACGAAAGACGATCGAAGTGCAAACAAAAGACGATCTTACCTAACTCCGAAAGTATTGACACTAGACCACTACTCTCTTAGCACAAGTGATAGACTATTTCATCGAGATCTTCATTTTGGATGACAGCTGTCAAACTTAGGATTTATCTAGATTTATCTAAAGCTTACGATTTATCTAGAGTTAGACCTCCTGCTACATGATGCACTAGCATGAAGAAATTCGTAATAGATGAAGAACTGCGCGAACCGATAATCCTGAACAGACTCTCTTGGCGCCGCGTAATTACAGGAAGTAGCCTACATATAAGTGATGATTTATATTAGACCTTCACGAGCACGAGCTTCGTTGTCCATTGCGCGGCGAGCAGTCTATCGGTCTGTTGCAACCGAGTGGCGGCCGTGCAATGTACAACGAAACTTGGACTCGGCCGGCGCTCATGTCGGTCTAATATAAATCATCCCTAAAGCGGGAAAGAGTAAGAAAGAAGGGACTTTGCAAATCTGTAAAGGTACATGACACACCTACCTACTTTCATGCAGCCAGGTGTTGAGCAACAGTATGTAGCGCAACAAAAAAGTCGTCTTGCTCAAGCTCCCCTTAATTTCCACCATGTGAGGCAACTGTACTGTCCACCCGATGTATTATAACTAGATCCACTGGGAAATCGAACGAACGTCGACGTAGAGTATCGAATTTTACAACTTTTATTAACTTAATTTGAAATTTGGTGTTTTATTAGCTTATTTGCGAACATATGAATAAAATAAGCGTAGGTAGTTTCACAAAGCAATTTGATGGTGGAAATAGAAAAAAGTAATTCTGTTTGTGTATGACTGGGTCCGGGAAATTGCTATGGTCTAAGTACTGTATATAGGATATAGGATATGTAATAGGAATTAAACACAGTTCTCCATTTTGCCATTAAATATAATTGTATAATGTAAACTAATAATACCTAATTCACCAAAATCACAAATAATCTTACCACTAACCTTTGTCAACGTCGGAGGTTCGTTCACAAGTGACTCGAATGTCGGTACCCACAGAATAGTAATTATTGATGTGAATATATTTAAAATGACAGTGACAGTTAACTGACAGTGACAACAATTTGTTTATGTGATTGCTAGTTTTTATCCAATACCAGGAGTCTTGGCGGGAACTCGTTGAGGAGATGTGGTGCTAAATTTTCATTTTTGTGAAACCTAGTTCATTTGCGTGCAAATTGTTTAATTTCGGGGGCATATTAATCAATTTAGTTTCGTGAAGGTGTACAAGTGGAATGAAAGTGAAAATCGGTGCAAAACATTGACTTAGTGTTGTCTCCAAGGCTCCGTGAAGATTGTTTGTAAATGGCCGCCGTGTTTACAAATGATTCCCTAGACTTGACTTTAACTATGACGACTTGACTGTTTCGATGCAAATAACTTGCATAATAAATTAGATTACATGACACTGGCTAATTTCCTAATGGCCATAATCGGTTCACAACCGATAAGAAATAAATATCCAATACCAAAGGGATTGTTACAGTACCTACTTACATATTACTTTATTTAGTATATTACTTACTATTACTATAATACTTTATTTAGGTACTAGCTGACCCGGCGTACTTCGTATCATATCTTCATATTTCAAAATATTCATATATTTTTATCCGCACGTATTAATTGACCGAACGAGCGAAGCGAGTGAGGTCCAGTGTAGACGGGCATGGCGCTTGTATCTTTGTAACTTTGTATCTTTGTATGTTTGTTCGACGATAACTTGAGTATCGTAGCTTCGATCTTCATGAATTTTGGTATGCGCGTAGTTTAGGTCAATAGAATTTATGAGTTCGAAGATGAGCCGGATCGGTAGGGGAGTTGAGGAGATAGGGAGTCGTGAGGTCTCAGTTCGGGGCGAACTCCTAGTTATTTATTTCGAATAAATCACGGGGCCTAATTTTTAAAATTGCTTGTGCCACTTCCGATGGTTTAAATACTTCTATTTCTGCTGAATTCAATTGCGGTCATAGAAAACATAGAAAAAATACCGACATCGAACGATTTTCAATAGAAATCGCGCAATTTAAATCGGTTGAATTGGCACAAGCTGAACCCCTGCAATACAGAACCCCTGTATTATGTAAGTAATAAGAATAATCTATAGTGACTACATACAAATAATAAATCAAGAAAACACTTAAAGTTACAAAGAACCAAAGATCAGTCGACGCATTCAATTTAGCGGGGAGACTCGGCCAAAACCGACCAAACCAATTATCGAGGGAGTTGTTCTTGGTCGCTCTTTCCTCAACTTATGCTATTAACGTGAAGACGTTTAACATTTCTAGTTGTAGACTGATATGACAGTCAGCCGTGAACCCCGGGGTATATTCGCATATTAAAATAATCGAACATTTCGTTATGTTAGAACATCATTTTAATAATATTGCAGCCAATTTCAAATTTAGCGTTTGTCAAATAATATTTGAAATTTTCGGAAAAAAATCTTAACACCAAGTAATTCGTTTTGGACGGCAGGGGGTACTGTAGTCATATTATTTTAGACCTGGGCTACCGACCCTATCCATGTTATTTATGATTCCTAAGGTTTACTTTACTGTCCTATTTATTATGATTTACAGAATTACACGACGCATGATCATTTCATTTTCTGATTTGAAATGATCATTCGGTAACCGACTCGAAGACTGTTGAATTTGTATCTACCTACAGTACGTTGCAATTCTAGACTACAGTCTGACGTTTTGATTGTTTGCATCTGAATTTTTTTCCGTCAAATTGTGGTCTAAAATTGAAAAAAACACCATACACGTATTGTATTACTTATTTATTCGTACAGTTTTAAATATCTTTGCATGAACGCCTGACATTTGTTATGAATAGCTTGCAAGGTGCAACAATGGTCGGTTTAATTAAGAATCATTGGGGAGCTGGGGGAAACTTGGGCAGTTTCGATGATGTAGCCGTTTTTGTTTGTTTTGTTGTTTATTATTGATTTTTGTTTGTTGTTCTTTCAGGTAATGGAGCTGATAATACAACTGCAATTAGCACTGTAAGTAGACTGATTTATTGACTTCTCAGTTTTTGTGAACTTCAGTATTTTATATTATGAAAAAAAATAACGAGGGATGTGTCATATAAAACAATTAGCTGGCTTCGTCATACTTTGTTAGAACATTTCAACAGTTGGTTACATTTCTATCAATATACCATATTATATTCCTACTTGCAGTAATACCATAAAATATAGTCAGTCTATTGTCTGCTTGTGTCTTCATGTCTGTGCCAATATCTTAAGCCATAATGGCCACACTGTCTTACCATCTACTCGTTGTTTACCGCAATAATTATGGTATTAAATTACCACTGCGTTGTAACTTCCGCGAAAGTAACGGTTTGGCCGCACCGCTTTTATTGCAAATCGCCATATCCCAAATTAAATGGCATTGTCAAATTATTAGTTTAGGACATCCACAGATATATCCATATAGTAACAAATATGAAACAGAAAAGACATTTGTTATCCATACTATTTAGTGCCCGGTACATTGTGAGGAGGAGTAGCACCTATACCACCTTCCCAGCTTAGTCAACCATGCCCAGACAAACGGACTGGTATGTAGGTAGTACGTCTAAAGCTATTAAAGTAGTGGGTTTCACAAAAATTCGCAAGGAAACAGCCTTGGTACGCGGTCAGCGGCAATTCGAAACCGCTCGACCTTCGGAATGAAGGTCTAACTAGAGTCTAGCCCAACACCACTCAATTACAGCCATATAACGTGGCTAAACCTAGATACTGCTATAGTTACATCCGTACACAATTACGATAATATAACAAAACTAGCTGCGCCCTGCGGTTTCACCTGCTAAACGCCCGTCCCCGCGGGAATGTCGGGATAAAAAGTAGCCTATGTGTTATTCCAGGTCTCTAGTTACCTATATTCCAAGTTTCATCGCAATCGATTAAGTAGTTTTTGCGTGAAAGAGTAACAAACTCACATACATACATACATACTAACTTTCGAGTTTATAATATTAGTAAGATAGTAAGATGTGGCCGTAGCATAACAAACAATACACATAAACGTTTGACGTAAACTCAACTCAACTGTACAGACGCGAGACGTTCCAGTAAATATCAAAGTTGTGCGGAAGTCCGTACTGTCCGGTAACTATGGCAACGGAGGCTTGCCTTTAATTTCGCTCGACAAAAGGCTGCGTCGCGTCGCTGTTATTCATACATCATGCTCCAATTATCGTCGTCTCTAAATTCCCGGATAGAGAACGAATGAATCCGAGTTTTCCCCCTTAAGAATTTTTCGAGCACGCTTTGTTAAGACTTTTTGAAATATTCCATTCATCGATCTGTTTAATATTTGGGCGGTGTTCGTGTTTCCGGGCTTTTTTCTGCTTGTGGAATGTTCGGGAAACTGATTTTAACGTGGATTTTACCCCTACTACGCCATTTTGAATTTCTAGTGGAATAAAGTAGAAAAGCTTAGTTAAAAAATACAGTTGAAATACTATTATTATACAAGTGAAGTGGAACTTCAAAGGATATTTTTTTGTTGAAAATCTTGGCACCTAAGCAGGACTGTTTTTTTATTTTCACGTTACTATGTCCCTTGTAAAAATTTATTTATACTTGTTTTTTTTTTAAGACACTTTCGTTTAATTGCAATCTGTAATAGTATATTAAACGGAACTAGATTTATTATTTATTAGTCATCTAAACTTTAAAGTGTTTGTTAACATGTTGACTTATCAAAGTTTTCTTTATTGTGAACTTGAACATTCCAAGGTCGTAATTCTCGAAGAACGTCCTGTCTCACATAAAATGATGAAATTATGTGAGTAAACAGGAGGTTACGATTGTAGTAGATTCTAAAATAGCGTGTGACATGCGACCTTTTGTAACTATAATACCGTTTTGCAAAAAAATCCTTGCTATCGGTCGGCACGTTGCAATGTAAGGAGAACGCAGATTTAATATTATAATCGTCCGATTGTTTGATTTGAAAGCGACTTTTTAATTATTATTAAATGGTGGTCTTAAGACCGAAACTCCCCCTTTAAGCGATTTAATTTTTAGCATTACTAAAGATTTACTTACTCCCGAGCTACACGAGCCCTCAAAATGGCCAGTAGGAGTATTCAGAGCGTCGCGTCGGTCTAAATCCGATGTCGGAAATGATATGTCCATCTTGCTCAGCGCGATTTAATAACACAGTGACAAATCAAGTCGATTCGGTGTCGGACCGAAGCTCTCTGAATACCCCTACAGGTCTAGAGCTGTCTAATCGAAAAGTTTCTTGTTGAGATCGGTCAACTATAGCTTTTGCCAAGTATAGTTCCCATTAGGCTAGTTGGAGACTAGTCTGCTCGTCTCTAGTCTACGTTTGTTTATAAAGATGTCTTCGTTGAAAAGAAAGAGAAATATTTTAAAAATATTGTTAGAATTATTGCTATTCATAAATTGCTAGCACATACGTCGCGTCGAGGCAACTACGAGTACGTTGCATGCATTCTGTTATTATGAGAAACGGAATTATTTCACTGTTGTAGTATGGTAATGGGAGCTTGTTCAAAGCCTTTGAAATATTGGTCTAAATGGACCAGAGAATATATTGTAATATAGAAAAGTACAAGATGATGGCCTAGCTTGCTTGACATTTTAATTAATTCAAATTATTAATAATTCCTGTAGTCTAGAAAGCAATAGAATGTTTTAAGAAAAGTTTTTAGAATTTTCGTAGCGTTTAGGTGGTAGAATGTTTGAAGAAGTAGTTAGGTAATTTCATTATTATTTTAAGAATCGTATTTAAAAAAAACTTACCACGTTCCTCCCAGTTCCCACTTACCCCTACCTACCCTGCCTAATACTTTTTTTTTCTAATTATATACATACATCTTTTTTAGGATTTTTTTTAATAATCGTAGTTAAAAATCACCTACTAATTTGTCCCCAGTTCTCATACTACTCCACTTACCCTACTCAAAAACAAAAACTGCACAAAACCTTATTAAAGTAAAACCTTATTATTTGAACTAACGCAAACCGCTTCCATTAAGGCTCTTAACCTACCATTAGAGAAAGCGGTAGGTAATTGACATCACCTTCCTTCAGTGCTCAGTGCTTCAGTCAAAGGGTGGGTATCAAATTACATTGCCACTTTAAGAGTATTCTAAGATATAATAATTTAACTCAACATTATTATGAGGATTATGTATTTAATATTATGGCATTTGTGTATCCCACTAATATTATAAATGCAAAAGTTAAGATGTTCGAATAAAAATTCGAATAAAAACAAGTGCGTGCCTTGTCCGGCTACGCGCAGTGTAGGGTTTCGTAGTTTTAAAAAATATCAGAGATTACAGTCTGGAAAAATCTATAAAACTAACACTTACCTTACCCAGTACCTAAGTAATATTTAATAACGGAATTTGTTGGAAGTTATGCTTTTTATTTCTTTCAAATACAAGTACTCCTAAACTTGAAAAGATAGCTCAGCTGTGATAATTTTCCTTTTAACTTCATTATATTTACTACAATTGTGAATACTTATAACGTATCCAAGTATAAACGTTTGGCTGTTAGAGGGCGGTACACATAACTCTAAAAACTAAAACTCTAAAACACTTTAAAGCTCTATATTTCATAAATGGAACTTTAAAATTAAATATTGTATTTGGAAACTCACAATGATTTTAAAAGAGCTATCTAACGATACCTCACACGATAGGCAAAGCAAGAAAGAAAATATCAACCCCCGGGGGAGGAACCCTAAAAAAGGGTTATATAATTTTTCTTATTGTACCACGTTTTTGGCGTGAACATTATGTATACTCGTGCAAAATTTAGGCTTCTTAGTACTAACCGTATCTGAGCAAATCCGCGGACGGACGGACGGACGGACATGACGAAACTATAAGGGTTTCTTGTAGACCTCCATTTTCAGTCGGGAGTTAAAACAGATAGATCTTACTTCTTACTAATATTATAAACGCGAAAGTAAGTTTAAATTATTGTATGAATATGACTTTGTTACTCTTTCACGCAAAAACTACTGAACCGATTGCGTTAAAACTTGGAATATAGGTAGCTGGATACCGGGAATAACACACATACTATTTTTTCCGATTTTCCTGCGGGAACGAGACTTACGTTGGTGAAATCGCAGGGCCCAGCAGCTCGTCTGTCACAATTTGCTTCAAAACGATCCCTAACTCAGCATAATTCTGAGGAAGGTATTGGGCATATAAAGGTTACAAAGCCTAGAAAATAGATAAAGGAGTAGGTACAGCAACACCAACTTATCAGTGCAGGCGGGAAAATCAGAACTAAAAATCGGCTTAGAGAAATTCGTAGTTTCGTAGTACGCTAGCGTCACGCCTAACTGCAAAGGTAACTTGGTCGGAGTGTACAGTCGGTATTTCGGTAAAATTCGGTCGCGGCATTTGTCACGGATGTCGCCCATTTTTGTTTATGCGTCGCGAAACAACGTGATAGATCTCAAACAAAGACTTTCACATACCTATCAGGTGTATATCGGACAATGAAACTATTAGCACAGTACATAGAAAGACTGGGGCCACAGTTTACAAATACAAATGCTCGAAAACGGCTCACTCACACAAACATGCGCGTCGACGATCCCCTAAGCGATTATTTATATTAGACCGTCACGAGCACGAGCTTCGTTGTCCTTTGCTCGGCGAGCAGTCGATCGGTCTGTTGCAACTGAGTGGCGGCCGAGCAATGGACAACGAAACTTGGACCCGGATCTTGACGGTCTAATTTATAAATCTTTCCTAAGGGGGTTTCGCTTAGGTGTCAGTACTGAGTGCCGCGTCACGACGAGTGTGCACTGTGTGTTTGCAGTTTCCATATTGTGTGCAGTTTCCATACTGCACCCACCACTCTATGTACTGTGGTAGTAGTGTGCACCGTGTTACATGGTGCTGATTTCCACCTTAAAAAAAAGTAAAAAATGTTGTAGGATATTGCACACAGCGTATTCTAGCCCCGAATTAATCAACTAGGCTTATACTATGGAACTGAACAACGGATATATCTATAAAAACCTTGTCCTGACTTTCTGAGTGACTGATGGATCAACGCGCAATCTAAATCGCCTATTGTATAGAGCTGAACGTAAAGTACGACTAACTCGTACTAACAACTCGCTAACACACAACAAACAGCTATAAATATTGACAACCCTGTTCAAGTTTTATCAATATAATATCTCAGTGTCCACTCTAGGTGTTAAAATTTAATATTTTTGATCAGTAAGTTCTTTGTGGTAAACATATTTTTCAAGGAAAAAACTACTGCAACCGGGAAAAACAATGGGAAAATTCGAGAAAATCTGTCGATTTTGATTATGGGAGATTTTCCTCAGTTGCTTTTTTTCTACAGGCTAAGTTTTGCTAAACATGAAATTCGTAAGGCGTCGGTATTATGTATTATGAGTATGAAGCGTTTATACGGTACCGATTCCCAAGCCCTAAATCGTTTAAACATTGCTTTAGCATTGTTAGATTTTCTCTAAAACGGTTCATTGAAAATTTTGCAGTTTTGCTACAGCTTCCTCGACCTCAGTCCTCGAGTGTTGACCACGATAAAATGCGAAACGGAGTGTTGGAAGACCACCTACTTAGTGGACCGACGACATTGTAGCGGTCGCGGGGAGTCATTGGATGGAGGTAGCTCGCGATCGCTATTTGTGGCGTCGTATGGGGGAGGCCTATGTTCAGCAGTGGACGGATAAGGACTGAGATGATGATTGCTTAAGCTTTAAAAGTGTTAGTGATTTCTTGCAAAATTTTCGAAATTCAGGTCACCAGCTATCTGAATACTAAAGTAAAGGAGTAACAAACAATCACTCATAAACTTTCACCTTTATAATATTGGCAGAATTTTTACCAATTCACGCGCTTTAGGTAGGGCCAAAACCGCGATAAACAACTTGGTTCAAATAAATAAGTTTTACCAAAATTATAGGTACTTTCGGCACGAAATAAGGTAAAAGATTAAATTGCTAAAGTATAGATGTTTGAAACATTTTACTCGCCAGTCGTAGCTGGTAACACCGGCCTAAGACCATTCATCACACAGAAATATCAATAAGCTTGCCTCAGCAGGGTTGGCAGTAACTAATAGCATTATCTTTACTTATCTACCTATATGTTATAGCGATGAAAACATTAGGGATGTGTACATAATATGTAGTTAACCTATTTTTAATTCATTTTAATTTATATGTATTTTACAGGAAAAAAACATCTTCAAAAATCCACACGTGGGGTTTTTTGAACTTGTAATCGAAATCGAAGATCGACTCGACCTGTCGGTCACTGTCTGATAGAATCGCACGCAGCGACTTTAAAATAATTCTGGTAGAAATGCCTTGAGTAATAAAAATAATTTTAATTTGAGAATTTTTACCCAATTTAGAAGGGTTATGTTCTTAATCGCGATATATGTATATTTGTCTGTGCCCTCATTAAGTCTAAACGACTTAACTTAATTCTTACAATAAAGGTACCTTAGTAATAAGACTGTGCATAAATATTTGTATTATATCCGTTGTCTAATCACCAATACACAAGCTCAGTGACTTAACATAGGGCTAGGTGGCGCTGTTTGAGGTTCACAGAATTTATTTATTTAATAGATTCTAAGTGTGTCCCTCGGTTGCATCAGCTTAAGTTCTGATTCCGTGGGAATATCGAAAAACGCTTTCATATCTGGTTTATGCATTATATAAATTTTCTGATAGATCGATGGATAGATAAAACGATTTAAATTACTCATAAAAATTTACAATAGAATAAATTAAGAATCTTTGCTCAGCTCTGAAAAATAAAAACTGATTAGGTATTTTAGAGCGAAATAAAAATAGAAATTCAATTTACCTAATAGCCAATTAAAATAAAAGCTCTATTTAGGTAGTCTTGAAAGTTAGCGACAACCCTATTCGCTATCTAATGAGAAGTTCGTGCCGGTTCTTAGCATCTAAATTGTTTGTGTCAGTAAGTTGCTTATCGTACAATTTTCAAGGGCAACCCTGAACTGAACTGATTCCATTTTCTACGATTATTTAGAAACTTAGGATCGGTAGGCTTGCATATTTGTTGACTAGCAGAGTTCTGATGTTTTACACGCGTAAGTCCCAATCCTGCGGGATTTTCTAAAAACCATTTGTTAGGGGACATCACAAAGCACACTTCTAGTCTATTATCTCAAACTTTAATGCTTTCCGTCCACCCCGTACTTTACTACGCAGATGAGTGCTTGACCTCACTGAGGTACAACCGAACAAGCTTGAGAAGCTCTAGATTCTTGCCATCCGGTTTGTATTTGGTCTTCGAAAGTTTGATCACGCGTCGGAAAATAATATTTTCGAAAACTAGTTCGAATTTTCAAAAGTACTCTGGGGCTAGAAATCCCGATCCCGGGCAAAAAGGGATAAAAAGTATGCATCTCCAGCTATCGGTCATACAAAGTTTCATCACAATCGCTTCAGTAAATTTTGCTTGAAGGTGTAACTTACTTACACACAAAGTTTCACATTTACATTTAATATCAGTAGGATATTTTAGGCAATTTTCTTCACAAACGCTGTCAGTAGCTACACGTCTGTTCAATACTTAATCATTGTCGCCTCACATAACCTTGAGATATGTAAGCGAAGAGGTTTTGTTCAGACACTTTCACGGATGAAACTTGAAGTGATTTATCGACATGTTATGCTCAACTTGAAGAGTTTAGGCTCTTTTATGTGTTGAGGGATGGGAGTTTGTGGTAGCTGAACGTACGTCATGACAATAATAATGTTCACTTTGCTGTTCAATTTGGATAAATAAACCCAATTGTAAACATAAGTTGTTACAAAATAAACCAAACCTAACCACAACCGTACAGGTAACTTTAACATACATCGAAGTGAATGTTTTTTTGGGAATAATGAATATTAGTCTTTGCAATCTAAAGTCTGCGTACACAGGAACGTTTAATATTAGATGAGGCGGTAGCTTTTTTAAACTATTTAAAACAATCAAATTAATATTTAAATAATTATATACATACCTACATCTCAGTCTACCCAAATTAAATTAAATTTTAAACCAACTAAGTGAAAAAAATAAAATAAAATTTATTTGAACCAGAAGACAATAATACAAAGCATGTCCTGTGAGGAAGGTGAAAGAAAACTGAATAAAGTATATAGTAAAACATTGTTTTTATTAAATCTAATTTTGTCACTGCTTTTCACACATACGAATTTCAACAAATTAATATGCTGAATCATACTTTTTTCAGTTCTCTTTAATTATCTTTGTTGGATAATGGCTACCGATTTTTCCCTAAAATAAATTAAAACCAGAGTCGTGTCGAAAACCCGGCTTTAGTGTAATCCTTTAACGTGATTAGGAGAAATCCACAAATATAGGAAGGTTGTGAATCAAAGATCGAGCTTAAGGACTCATTTACACTAACAACTTCATATCGGCCGACAGAAACCGGAAAAAAGCATCATTTCTAATAAAAAAAATATAGATACCTAGTTCATATTTGAAAGACAATCGTCGAACCACCGTCACTTGTTTTTTTAGGGTTTCCTTATCTTAAGTACGTATTGGGAAAAATGAAACACTTATAGGATCTCTTTATTGTCTGTTCGTCCGTCAGTTTATCAAGATCCTTTATCTCGATTTAATGATAGATCAAATTTTATCTTCTTCAAGACTAGCTGCGCCCTGCGGTTTCACCCGCGTTTCCGCGGGATTATCGGGATATAAAGTAGGCTTGTGTTATTTCCGGTATCCAGCTACCTATATTCCAAGTTTCACCGGCTTTTATATATATAGGTTATAGGTTCAGCGGTTTTTACGTGATTGAGTAACAAACACACATACACACATACTTTCAGCTTTATAATATTAGGATGAATATAACTAGGTATTACAAAACTAACAGCTTACGTATTGTCTTACAATCAGCTTCACGATACGTCTTTGGCCGTTACATACGTTGTTGCGTTGTTGAATGAACTATCGGTCGATTAAAAGTCGTCTCGGGTACTAACGAGCTAAGGTCGTTAGCCACCCTCTAATGCATTTCAGGGGCGCCTACTTAATCACAACAAAGATTTACCACATGAAGGGAGTGATTGTACTCGTATACAGGGTGCTGTGGGACATTCATTTTTTTTTCTTTCGAACTGTTCTTGTTTTTTATCGGTTTTGATTATGGCCGATTGGAAAGTATTTTTGCTATATTATATTATTATGCTTAAGTTATTTGCATTTTGCATCAAAACAGTCAAGTCGTCGTAGTAAAAGTCAAGTTAAGGAAGTCATTGTAAATGGTGGCTCTTTACAATGACGGTTCACGGGAGCTTTGGAGACATTGCTTAAAATCTTTTTTTTTATATTTGGAAACCTAAAACAGCTAAAAAACAAAGACATGAAAAACAATGTAAAAAGGAAAGCCAATTATAAGGTTTCAGGGCCAAAAAAAACTTAAAAAACAAAAAAACAAGTGCAAGTCTATTCTATGCTTACTAACATTATAAACGCAAAAGTTTGTATGTATGTGACTGGTAGGTATTCTAGGTATAGGTATATCCACTAAAGATTTTTTTAAAGAATTACCCACAGAATCGGGACTTACGCAGGTGAAACCGCGGGATGCTTCTAGTAACCTATGATAATTGACCTTTTCATCCAATCATAGATGACTAGCTGTGTCCCGCGATTTAACCAGCGCACCCAATAAACACAATATATCTGAATTCCAGCTCTGTACTTACTATCCGCGGTTGAAACTCATTTAACCTAGGCGTATTTCTCTATTATAATGCGCTAGTGAAACAACTGCGCTTATAAAGGTTCTATAATTGTCAGCTTTGTCCACTCCAAATCATCCTGTATATTGTTACTAAAAGTAACAAGGAAGTTTACAAACATCTGCAGTAAAGCCACGGCTTAAGGGTATACCATACCTCATTACTTACTTTTCTCGGGTCGGCTAGACTTCTGATACTTGCTTGTTATAAGTTTTTGAGAGCTGACGTTTGTTGGAGATATTTATAATGGGCTAGCCTGTTAGATTTGCAGTAATTTGGCATAGAGATACGAAATTTGCAGCCAATCTAGATGGCACAAGTACAGTGAATTTTTAATTCTCAAATAAGTATATAAAAATGGAAAATTATTCTCGATTTTATCTAATTTAACTTTTTTCTATGAAATGCTTTGTGCTGACTGACTAATGGATTAACGCAGAGTCTAAACCGCTGATAGTAGTTACCTGACAACGTGTTCTTTTGATTTAGGCATCTGATAGGGTTTTTCAAAATTTCTTCGGGATAGAGATTTAATCCCGGGATACAGCTAATTCTATATTCAACAATTAAAAATAGTCTGCCCTACCATGAACGTTTTTCGTTATTTTATTGTCCTTTCCTCGCTCAATTTTTTTAAAAATAATAAGCCCTGACTACTTAAAAAACCACAAATAATAATAAAAAATAAGGACTAATTTAGGTCCTGAAATAAAGATATCATGGTAAGGGTCAATATCTGAGAATTTCAGTATTGCTGTTAAGTTTTAAAAATAGCATATTTAGGTACCTATAGATGTTTATCTATTGTCGGTCTACGTTCACTTATACCTAGATTTCTCGACATTTTCCTGGAAATTCTTTCGGAAAAATGCTGAGCGGAACTTTGGAAAACTAAAACATTTTGTAAAAATGTGATCTGCAGGCGAAAATGCTGAGTTTACCTGAAAATGTACTGTGAAAATAGTTTCCTGCAATGCGCAGTTATGTGTCATGTCGTTATTTTGGAAACATTGCTTGTATTTACCTTATTTTTTAAATTTACAGAGAGTAAACAGGATATATAAAACGAGAACAAGATGGCAGAAATTACCCATTGAATGTACAGGGTCCCTGGGGTCTAGGTACGGAAAATGATACTGGTTTTTCAAAACAAAATGGATCCGGGTAGGCATCGTGAAAAATGCTTATTTTCAGCATTATTTTACATTTAGCGATATATAATTGTGACATAATTGTGTTGGGCTTGAAATTTCTGATACACTAAATTTAGCTAAAACAACTGAATTTATTTACCTGTTGCTCTAATTATGATGACAATTCCAGATGTCCATTTTTTCTATCTGCTGCAACGCTGCTGCAACGGGTTTCTCACATCATATTTCCATATTTTACGAACAACCACTCAAACCACACACTTATTTCCCTTACAATATTCACCTCTAATCATATTACTAACTATGCTACCCTCAATTCACAATAAATCACTTAGAAATAAACTTAAAACAAAACACAATCGCGAAATCGACATCCGCCATTATTCCGGCTCAAAAGTTGTCGGCTTTTTTCACTAATTATTTCACAATTATTCGACAAAATAACACTATACACATAAACTACTGTCTTTTTCTGGTATTTTTATGAAAGAAAAGTCACCGATTTGTCCTTCTAAACATTTTTTTCACTTTTTATTACTTTCCACTTTCACCTCACAATGTGAAAAAAATGGCGGACACAGAAACACTAATGAAGCGTCGTTTATTTTTCTTTTATTTCCGTTTGTAGTTCCAATTTACGCAAATTATCTATGGGACTTATTAAACAATGATGGGACTGACGTATATACATCAATTACTACCTTCATGCAAAAAAGAAACGTTCACAATCATAGACAAAAGTAGACCACTTTAATGTTACACACGGGTACGTGTAGAAAACACGTCACGCGCATTTTAATTCTACACTAACGTATGTGTAGAATACATTTCAAGGGTTTAAGCTTCCCTCAATTTCAATTGCATAACGTTTGCCCACGTAACTCAGAAATCAGAGCGGTGAGATGTGTTTAAATAATTTTTTCAAAGCTTAACCTGCATTGCGTTTTGAAAGAAAAAACCCTGGGTTCGTTTTCTAAATGATGAAATGAAAAGTATTTTTATTCCTATGTTAAATGGCATCCGAATAAATAAAAAATAGCGTGTTATTTTATTATACCTATCTTAATTTACAGCAAAACGGATTGCGAGAAGCAACAACAAACACACAAACTTTCGCCCTTATAATTTTAGTAGGATCGGAGTTCAGGGCGATTTCCAAAACTATGATAAAGCGAAAATGCTGAAAACTAGCAATTTTTTATTTTGAAATAGAATTATTACTCGATCCAATTTTGACACTTTGTCATTATGCAAAAAAAACATATAAACATCCTATATTGTAGTGTTAATCGATAATATTAATGTTTTAGAAGAACGAAACGCCACATCTGAAGCTGAAGGTACACTATACGCCAACAAACAAAAACATTGTTTTCACTCCTAAACATCGCGCTAAAACTGACCGAAAGCTAACAACACTTACCAAAAGACGTATTAAATCCACAACCATTTACAGAATAATAGACTCTTACACAATGGAATAGCATTCAATTCTATTTGCCGTAACATTTTCGTGAGTTACAGCTTTGTGAATTGCCAAGCCCAATAGAAATTAAACCTTATTTCTTAAGCTATAAAGTAGAATTCTAATTGTCAGTTTCGAGAAGGCTTCAATGAAAAGCCTCAAACACAACGGTCTTGGACTCATTGTTAGGAACAGTTACCGACAGCGGGATGGTTTATGTATGTATACTTACTAATGTACTTGTATGTGTTTGTGTATAAGTTTATGCCTTGTGAATAATATAATTTAATGGCTGGTGAAACTACGTCATGTTATGGTATCCTATAAAAGTAAATCATAGCTTATTCCGTCGTTATAATATTATTTTACTCAGCTTTCTTTTTGTAGAAAAGTAATGATTGAAGCGTTTCTAGAACTGAGGTTTTCGTCAAAGGCAGAGTTAGCTATTGAGTTATACCGCCCTCCATGATCGTTTCTCGTTGCTTTGCCGTCCTTTTGTAGCTTAAAAATAAAGTTAATAAAAAAAACTATCCCGACTACTTTTCAAAAACCATAGATAATTAAATTAAAATTTGCTTTTTTTAAGTATCTCTAATATATTTATTTAACCAAAGATAAATTTATTCAGTAGTGAAACAAAATACACTTAAATTTATTTTTAAAACTAAAAAATATGTTTTAATTTAAAATAAAAACGAAAGTACTTAAATAATTAAACACAAACAAAAAATATATTATAATATTGTCCTTGGCTGTATTTTATAGTGCAGACAGGGATAATTGCCGGTTTGGTGTCCATCACATATTTTGAAATCAATGTTACTAAAACGGGCCTCTACGTGTTGGCTTCGGCCCCAAGCACGACTTCCAAAGGTCCGGGTGCTCCATAGCCCCGAGAATCCAAAATGGTAACAACAAATAATAATATGAAAACCTCACAAAACCTCAGTCAAACAACCCACCACTCACCGCCCCCGAGCAAAGCTGCCCAAAACACTAGCCGCGTTACCGCCGCGCCGTAACTATTTTTTTAAGTTGTTTTTTTTATTATTTGCTGTGTTTTTCATATTTTTTTGTTGAACGACATTGCGGCGACTTATAAGAAATCATGGTAGGGCTAAATATATCTTGAAGAGATGATATTTTACGTGAAATAATTATAAAATAAAAATGTGAGCCGTCACGGGTCGTAAAACTGAATGGAATATAGGTACCTACCTATAACTAAAAAAAAAATGAAAATTCCACTGAAACGATTATTTTCTAACAAATCCCTAACGTATTTTAACAATTCCAATATCAGTTAACTCTCAAATTGTGTAACAAAGAATGTTTCAACGTGACAGACAGATCGAGCTTTTATATCTAATTCCATTACAACAGTGAAGTGTCATGAATTTCATTACACTCGAGTAGAATCGGTGATTGGGGCGCGTTGCAATTTGATACCATTTCCAAATTGAAAAACGTAATGAAAATTATTTTCAAAAAGAGCCACTGGCTTTTGGCTGGAGTTGGACATGTTTTTGTGCCGAACTGCGAGGTCTGGTGTTTTTAAATAGATTTATTTGAAATACTATACTTAGTACGTTCTGTGGCGTTTTATGGGGGATGCCTATGTTCTGCAGTGGACGAATAAAGGCTTAAACGATGATGATGCGTTTTTGTCCATGAGCAGTGCGGTTAGCGAGAATGTGACGAAATCAGCAGCCCTAGACTACATTTTTATCGATTAACGAAATCGCAATGGACAGATTTTTTTTGTATTATTTATTTTTTTATCGGTTGTGAACCGATTATGGCCATTAGGAAATTAGCCAGTGTCAAGTATTATTAATATATTATGCAAGTTGTTTGCATCGAAACAGTCTAGTCGTCATAGTTAAAGTCAAGTATAGAGAATCATTTGTAAACACGGCGGCCATTTACAAACATTCTTCACGGAGCTTTGGAGACAACACTAAGTCAAGTTTTGCACCGATTTTCACTTTCATTCCACGTGTACACCTTCACGAAACTAAATGGATTGATATGCCCCCGAAGTTAAACAATTTGCACGCATATGAACTAGGTTTCACAAAAATGAAAATTTAGCACCACATCTCCTCAACGAGTTCCCGCCAAGACTCCCCACCGGTAGTTTAAATTTGACGTTTTAAGTTTGACAACTGTCATCCAAATAAAGATATCAAAGAGCTCTATTACTTATATGCTAAGAAAGTAGGTTACTACTGAACCGATTGCGTTGAAACGGTTTGTAGAGTTTCTAAAGCTAGAGTAGAGCTGATGATCTAGATTAACACATAAGCTAGCATAGTAATATGCTTTTTGTCTCAATATTCCCTTGGTATAGATAGATCAGATAGATGGCTGCAACCTGAAATAACACATAATCATACCACATACTTTTTATCTCGATTTTTCTAATAAGACTGGAACTGGCTTAGTGAAACTATAAAAATCATACGTCTAAAACGAACTTTCCTACAAAATTCCAACTAAAATATACCCAGTCAATCTATCTAGAAAGTCTTAAAGTACCTTCGCTTCATTTCTCGAAGTCATTTTTTTCTCGTGAGTAATACTGGAGTAATGTCGAAGGCTTGCACAGTGCCGGCGACTAATAAATCACCTCTCTGACGACGTGCAGAATGCGCTCGCTGCGGTCTAAATCCCGCCCTGTGAGGCCCGAGCAAAGAGGATAAAACCAGTTGACTGCTCGTATGAATACGAAAATAGTACGTCGTTTTAGTACCACTCTTGTCACGGCTAATGAGAAAGAGTCAAACACTGAAATCTATAGTACTTTGACTTTGCTCACACTGAGCTTAGCAAAACTAAACAAAAACTTTGAATTGGAATTTGTAGTCGAAATTCATTTTGTAATACGAATAAAAAAAAACTTCATAGGCAGAAGCAAAGTTTTGTAGAAAAATTCGCGATATGAGCAGTCAATTGGCTTTATTGTCTTTGGACCTGAATAACCGCCCTTGCTCGGCTTGGCTGCTCGGCTTGGCTGCTTGGCTTGGGAATATTTTGCATAAAGTTAGAAGCTTGATGTTTTGTGGTTGCGACAAATTATATGTATAAGTAGGTCATGCATAAGGCTTCTCTGTGTAATGGGGTTTTGAATCGTGAGGTAATTTGTCATATATTATAATGTGTATTGTTGCTACGGTAAAGTGTTAGTAAGTTTAGACTCACCGGGGACATTTCGCGCTACCATGCTCGTTTGTCGTTGCTATGTCGTCCTTTTGTCGTTCAAAAAAATAAAATACTAATTCTAAATAAAAAATACCCCGACTACTTTTAAAAACCACAGACAATTTAAAAAATCTTTTTTTTTTTTAAAGTTTGTTTTTCTTTTATTTAATTAGGTATTTGATGTGTTATAAATTTAGTTTTTTTAGCTGAACGACAACGTGACGACTTCGCGACGACTGAAAAGACATCATGGTAGGCCCATTAACTTTTGGAATTCCATTTTTTATTTTGAAAAAGTTTATTATAAACATATTTGGAAGGAAGATAATATATAAATATAAACATATTTATATACTATCTTAAACCTTAACGACATTTACCATCAGATAAGATACTTACTCAAATCTGACCTATTTTATTACAAAAAGAAAGAAAGAAAGAAGAAGAAAAAAACATTTATTGACAACAAACACACACATAAGAACAATAGGGCACAATTTTTACATAGAAAACTGAAAATACTCGATTTTTATTTCAAAGAATCAAATAATTCCGAAATATTTCTGCATCATGATAACAGGTAGGCATGCAAACCTTTCCTTTGATCGTGTTATATTCCTACCTCGTTCCTAGAATGAGCCACTTCATAAAATATTCGCCTGTTTTCGTACCCGGTCCATCTCAAATATTTCCCAGAATATCCCGGAAGTTCTTCCATTCGTTCGTATTTATTAAAAGTGCCCGTAAATCTTTGCCACGGATAGCTTTCGAGCTCGAACGAAATGTTAGAGGCAAATTTTTACCAGATATTTGCTTGGACAAATTATTTTTAAGGTGAAGCATTGATAAACTAACAAGCTAGCTCGAGTTGCGACTTCGTCAGCCCAAATCTGTGTTTGTCGTTTAATTTGAATTATAATGCTGACTAGCTGCGCCCGTTTTGCTGCGGTTTCACCCGCGTAAGTCCCGTTCTCGTGGGAATATCTGGATAAAAAAGTAGCCATGTGTTATTCCCGGTATCCAGCTACCTATATTCCAGGTTTCATCGCAATCGTTTCAGTTGTTTTTGCGTGATTCAGTAACAAACATCCAAACACACACACACACACACATTTCTAATATTAGTAGGATTAGGTAGAACTGCTGTACCAATATGAAGTGCGGATTACTACTATAATCAATAAAAGGAAAAGAACAATGATCAAACATATCCCGTTTCATTGTAATATGTTTTTTTTGTGTTGTGAAAGTAACTAATTATGTAAATAAAATTATGAAATTACCAAAATAAAGCCAAAAAAAGATAAATTAAATACCAAAATAAAACTTCCTACGTTTTGTAATTACTAAGAAATATTGACATCCAAATCTACAAATTCTTTAATACGTCATCTTAACTTTTCCAATATTTTATCCAAAAATGGGTCAGATGTTGGCCGCCATTTCACTTGCTAGATTTAGTTCCCATGACTTGAATTGATGTCGAGCATTTATAACTTTAAAGTTAAGTTGTAAGATTTCTTTAAATTTTTACTTTGTGGAGTTTATGAAAGTTTTACAGTTTGAAGATTTATAAAAGTTTCGAATATTATTAAATAACGGGGTATTACCATGTTTAATTGTTTTTTTTTTCGTTTTTTACACGGAGCCCGATACTTTACCAGTAATATCACAACGGGATTGTTCACGAGACTGGTAAATGCGGGTAGGTGATGACAGTTAGAGGTTTACTGTAACTCTTTAGATTGTTAAAATTAGACAAATTACATCTCAGTCAACCTTAAAAAAGCCAACTGTAAAGTTGGCGAAAGCTCGGTTCGTTTAAAACAATGAATGAAAACGCGATAAAACCGGATAAATAAAATGTTTTATTACAGTTATAGGCGTTTTAGTATATCGAACACCTTCTATTTAAGTGATAATTGTAGTGAAAATAACCATATAATTTTTTTTTTCACAAATTTACTTTTAACACACCTTACTAAGAAATAGTTTCCACTTTAAAGATAAAAATCAAATCAAATATCATTTTATATTTTTCGGTATTTATTTATATCTCAAAAATACCTTTAGGGTTTAGTTATTATTTATCTATAACCGAATTATGAATTTTTATTTTCAAGATCGATTTTGTGCTTTCATTTTAAGTTGTATTCCTTGTCCTTTTTTAAACATCTGAAATATAAACTATATTATACTTATCGCGCAATGCTGAAATACCGCCTTGTCAACATTATTAAGCTCGACATTATTAAACCTATTTATTTGACCTGTAAAGTTACAACACCTATTGCAGTATGCAGCGCCACAATTTCCAGGAAAATATCCTAAAAAATCCGCCTACACATCACTTCTAAAACCGTCCTAACATAAACACTTGTTCACACTTCAAAATATTGCAACTACACCCAACATTTTTGTACAATATTTATAAAGGAAACCACCTTTTGTAAATACACCAGCAAATTATAGAAGAGCTGTCGTGTTTTTAATTTCTTTCACTTTCCGAGTTCGTTTTATCTTGGTCTTCTTTAAAAACGACAACATAAGTAACCATCAAACACCCCTTACGTACTTAGAATAAATTTTCAATACAGTGGTACACGGTCGGTTAGTTCTATTCGAACGGCTGAGCTGTCGAATTTATGCTTGGTACGGGGTGCGATGAGTTACGAAAAAAGTTTTTCTTAATGTCTTTTTAATACTTTATTTCGGTGGATTTCGATAGGAGTTTGCGGGATTTGAGTTTGATTGATTGTTTCGATTAAATATTTTATAGGGTTAAAGGATATATAACATTGGTTAATTATTAACTAGGTACTCTTGTTTATGTGCTATTGATTATTTTGTGAGACCAATAACAGCCTACTCACTACTCACGTGTTATATCTTGTTTTATGAATATTTATCATTGATTTATTTTTGCACAAAGATAGTTGGGTCAAAAATTATCCTACTGCTGTCTTCCTTTTCCTATCTAAAAAATATAATATATGAGGTAAGCTATAAAGTTAATATTATGATGATAATACATGAGCAAAAGCTATAGCACCTATATCCCTGCCTAGTCAGCTACTACGTCTAGAGAAGAGAACAGTTCAATATGTCCGGAGCTTACTAAGCCGTCGGATTCCCCACGATGTTTCTCTTCACCGTAAGAGCGATGTTATTAACGCACCTAACATTTTCGTGAAGGAAACTGAGGGTTGAAGGCTTGTATGCAACTTTACTTCAATGGCCGACAGTTTAAGTGTGGATTTTTGCACAACCAAAGATAGGTGTTCAAACAACGCGGACAAAGTCGCGGGCACAGTTAGTACCATATAAATCCGATAAGTCAAACCGGAAACTATGCAATCAATTGAAATCAACCCTTGATTCGCATTGCACTTCACTTTAAGGGCGTAATCACTTGTTGAATACACAACCGAAATTCAATTCTAAGTGTTAAACAACTAAGTTCATTTTCATTCACATCGAAGTAGTATTTCATCTGTTTTACTGCGAATTATTTTAGTAGCAATATTGTCTGCTTCGTTAGTACTTAGTACTCTCTCTTTAGGTATTAATTGTGAAGGGGGAATGTTGTATCGTAGCTACAAGCTTTTGTAAGAAGATTGTACTTTTAAAAGAAAATGCTTGAGAGAATATATTTCTAGTGCTTCTGGAATGGAGGAACTAAGCTGAGATAAAAGAGAATCTAGTAATTTAGTTATTTGTTAAAGTATACGATATAATATGTATATAAATATATCAAATACATACATACGCAAGGGGAGTTGCCTGTATTTGTGGATTTTTCATTTATTTAGTAATCTCGGTTTATTTCGCACTTTAGTCAAAAAACTAAAACTTTCACACCTAAGTTATTATTAATTTCCGTTAAGTTTGCAATAAAAACTATTAAAGACTAATTTCGGTCCCTATATAATTAATATTTCAATACAGAACTTTATTAGATGATTAGATTTTTTAATGATAGGTTCACGTTATTGCGGTCTAAGAAGTATCACGGTCTACTAGAAAAATACCTCATTAACAGTACGTATAATAATTTCAAGGAAAATACATCTTCCATAAATAACTCAACTGAAGATGTCATGTATTTTTCCTTTAAAATATCCCTACTACATTACACCTAGAGCATTAAAATATCAAATTACGAAATATAGTACCTACTTATGTATACTGCGTAACTTGATTTCAAACCACGCTGCCAGCGAAAGCTTTATTATTAAAGTTGTATTTTTCGTTAAAATTATTAATATTAAGCACTTACTCTATAGTTTAATATTTTGGCCGAATCAATTCGATAACAAATACCTACTGAAAAACAAACCGACCAAAATCGAATATTGAAAAAACATTTTCACAACCTGTTATCAGTTATCACTACGAATTTAACTAAACAAAATTGAATAAATTTAAACTGTTTTGTTTGCATATTTGCGAAACTACGAGTATACGATGAATTGTGTTTACTGTTCACTGTTCAAACTCTATTGAAAATCATCCAATGAAATATTACTGCAGTATCTTTGTAAACAGACTTTCTGCTAAATTGACCGGATTTCATATAAATAAATATTGCGGTATTTCCACGGATTATATCGGTCATTTATTAGCATTAATGGAAATAGGTAAGTTTCGGTTTATTGATTAATTTATTGGTAATGATATAGATAGTAAGTAGGTTTAGGTATTGCGAGCTATATTGAAACGAATTAAAGTAATGAAATGTTTCTACCACACAATAACTTTATGCCAATACAGTTCACGTCTAGGTATACTCACTCATATTATAAAGCAGAAAGATTTGTTTGTAATGAATATGTTTGTAACGTATATGAAACTACTGGACCGATTTCGAAAATTCTTTCAACTATAGAAAGCTACATCATCGAGGACTCATATAGGCTACTTTTGATCCCGTTATTTCCACGGGAACGTCGGTAAAACCGCAGATAGTTAGTTATGTAATATATATGTACTATAGTGTAGTACTATCGATAGTGAGGTACATTACAATATTATAGAATAGACTACCACTGCGTAGTGGTTAGATCGCTCGCCCGGCATGCGAGGGCCACAGGTTCGAATCCTGTCAAAAAATCTTCTGAAAATTTTTAATGATGCATTGTAAAATGTCTGTAGTAAAAATGCCTCGAGCAAATAATTTAAAAAATATTACGTATATTTTTTTATTATTTCTTATAGATCTTATTTGGTGCAAAGGATAGCAATTGCCATACAAAAAGGTAATGCTGCCAGCGTCCTCGGGTACGATCAGGAGCGGTTTATTTGATTGACTATGTGTGTATTTTGAGTTTTCTTTTTAATAAAATAAACTCAAAAAAAAAAAGTAACAAACATAATATGACTGTTAATTTGTCCCACTGCAGGGCAAGGGCCTTGTTAGGCAGTAAGAAGCCACAGGAAGGCTCCCCAATCCGGGTAGGCACCCCGATTTGGGGTATTTATGTATATATTGAGTATATTTATGTATATATATATATTGATGTTTGAGATTAAAGATGTTAATTTTTTTTTTCGTTACGATCACTAGGTACGGACGGACGGACCAAGCGGTTGCAACGCGCTGTAACTAAATAAATCTCAAATTAGAGTTTTCCGTTCCGCTGAGGGTTGTTTTATGCAATCCAAATTGCATTGTTATCGCGACTACGATCACATACGTGTTGTCGTTGATTTATAGCGGCTACACGAACGAAACCTGGGATTTTACTGCACTTACTATTTCATGTACATATAGCGATGGTATTTTAAAAGAAAATGTATGGCATGTTCGGTATCAATTATCAATTCATAAATAAATGATAATAAAATGTATTTATAGAACTAGTGTATATTGTTGTTCAGGCTTTAGTTTAACTGGGAGCCTGCACTAAAGTTTTATTTTTATGTCATCCTTAAAATAAATAATTAACAATGATGTACCACCTCTTATTTAGATTTCGACTTTATTATACTTCGTAATTTTTCAATTTTGTCATTATTACTCGACATTTTTATTCTTTGAGATTCGTCATTTTTATACCTCGTTATATTTCAAATCGACATTAGTATGCTAACTCGTACATAGGTGCAACCGGGAACATACCTATAGTAGTCTTGCGTGAGCAAACTTTCCGGTTGCATCTCAATTTATTTGGGGTCGACACAGTAGTTAAATTGACCATACCTCCTGCAGTAAATTTGGCAAAAGTTTTTACGGGCCGCCGCGTACCAGCTACCAAATCAGCTACCAAATCTCTTCTGGACTATGCATTTAAAAATCTTCACTTTAGGCATTTCTACGGTATTTTCTTAATTGACCGATAATAAAACATCAATTGGATAATATAACTATATGGAAAACGGATTAGGGATGTATTATATTAGACCGTCACGAGCGCCGCGGCCGGGTCCGAATTTCGTTGTCCATTGCTCGGCCGCCACTCGGTTGTAACAGACGGATCGACTGCACGCCGAGCAATGGACAACGAAGCTCGTGCCCGCCACGGTTTATATATATAAAAATCATCCCTTAGACAGGTGGTTCAATAGCTCTTCATTTAATATTGACTCTACAAGTAGAAGTCACGGGTAAAACTTAGTATTAATGTGGGTGTAAGTAGAACCACCTTCTCGATCAAATAGCAAGCTATATGTATGTACCTATATTGTGTAAGCAGTAGGTATAGACTGATTACATTTGTATGCAACTGTTTACACCTGGGCCACTGTTAACTCAATTAGCATACTGATTGTTTACTGTGTGCTGTGGATTGCTGAGATGTGTTAGGGTTGGGAAAACCCTTAGCAATTCTCAGCCACACCCTTACTAAGCCTCGTTGAACAGACATCGAAATTTCCGGCGTTGAAAACTTGCTAAAAATGAGATTAATTTCGTAACAACATCGCTACAATCGAAATAAAATCTAAATCTACCATTCTGATAATAAATATTAAACACTTACGGTACGGCAAAAAATAACACAAGGAAGTGGGCACAGAAGTGTAAAAATGAATAAAATGAAAATTTTGTAATAAGTGTTCTTTGTAATTTGTTTACGGGCTCGTTTTCTGCAGATTGACCTCTTCAAATTGGATCCTTTTAGTGTGATGGTTCATTTGGTCAGTGAGAGAACAAGCTTATAATAAAATAGATTTATATTTTTTTTTGCGAACTGACTCAGAAGTGTTAGAAAAAAAATCAAAATAAAAGTCTCAGCGTGTTAATTAATAACGGCATTATTACAAAAGTACCGAGCTTAGGGGGGACAAATGGGAGAATAGATTCCCACTTGTCCCACTGCCGTGACAACTGGGAAAATAATTCCCAGCTGTCCCTCCGAGGGACAGGGCTAGAGGGGACAGCTGGGAATAATCGAGCTTTTGCTAACTGTCGATATGACATCTCAGTTAACCTCGAAAAAGTTAACTGTAAAGTTAGCGAAAGCTCACTTTTGTAATAATGCCGTTATTAGATAAAAAGCGAGTAAAACCCGGTAAATATTGTGTTTTATTATGCACAATCGCAAAAACCCAAAACAAAATTATAAAAGTCTCAGCATTAACAATTAGCAGTAAAAACAAATCGATAAAAATCCAATACTTACCTATAACAAAACATAACATCACAGTATTAAACTAGAAAAAAAGCCACTTTAAAAAATACGGAAATAAAAAAGCGGGCCCATTTCCCGCACCCTCAAATATATATTTTTATATCTATTTCACGCACATGTCGGCCATTTTAAATCCAAATGTAATTGGGAGTTATGCAAATGTTGGTCAGCTTTGTAAAGGTTTGCCCGAAGTTTAGTGAAATAAATTGAACGTAAAAAACAACTTGGGACTTTTGCGTGATATATAGTTACCTACATAGAGTTATTGATAAATTGATTTAGAAACCATTGAATGCTACTACTGTGCCTCAACCATTAAAATTTTTGCTTTTAAAAGTGATTAAGTACAACAACTTTTCTATCACTTTTATATGCTTTTATTGAACCTCGAAATCCGTTGTGTGCTGCGTCTACTGTGCTTACGTCACAGGTGCCCATGCCCATCACAGCGGGATGAAATAAAAAATTGCGTTTTTCATGGTTTATATATTAACCCCTTACTTATAAACGCTAATTAATGCGCTGCATAACGATGCATCGTTTGTCTTTTACTGTCACATGAAGTTTCAAAGTTGACAGACAGAGACAAACGTCACATAACTTAGTCATGTGTAAATGATATTTTATAAGTAAGGGAGCTTGTGTTGACACATTTTCTTTAGTTGCCGCAGGGGTTTACGTCTCGAAACACCTTCCGATACAAACAGTGTTACTTTAAGTTCCACTTGACTGATAAGAATTCCTACGTATGGCGTCTTTAAGAAACTTTAAGTCAATCAACGGTTGCACTGAACAGATTCGCCTATTGAGTTCGACCGCTCCCTATATGGAGGCTATTATTATTCCACATTATTATCCCTAATTCAGAATATTACAATATTGTTCCACAAACATGAATCCCCTCGACCAAAACAATTCACTCCAACTTACTAAACGCTAACAAAGCAACTTCATAAATTAATTTCAAGAACACGCATCTGAAATCCATAATTCAACTACATTATCGCTGGTTTCCGAACCAGTGGCTACTACCACCATTTTACGTTGACCTTTCAAAAAGCTTTTCAGAATGTAATCGTTTGACGTGACTATGTAAATGGAAGGTCGAGACCGACTGGTCGTGAAAACGACGTTCAATTTGTGAAGAGCCGCCGCGTTCGGTTTTGCTAAAGGAATTGTGGGGTTTTAGGAAGAAATGTAGGGTTCAAGTTTGAGTGGACATGTTTCACGTATTGCTGGCAATGACATGAGAAATGAAGTGGAATTGATGGGAACTCGGGAATGGAGCGATCACTGGCATGGACATTTGTTTGTCCGATATTACAGTTTCATTATGGGCTAGCTGTGTACCGCGGTTTCGCCCACGTATGTCCCGATGGCGTAGGAATTTTCAAAAACCGTTTCTATAAGAACAGACTCGTCAAATTTCAACTCTCTACTAGCGGTTTAAGCAGTGCGTCGATATATCAGTCAGTCAAAACAATTTTGATTGTTTTCATGCCATGTCTGCCATGTCTTTTGTTTGAGGACTAACACGAATAGATTGAAGTAAGAATCAACAAAATCGGTCCATCCATGTAGCTATTAGAACACCATAGTAGGAAGGAACAAACATAACTTTTTACTAATATTATAAACGCGAAAGTTTGTATGTACCTGTAAACTATGTATGTGACTTTGTTACTCAATCACGCAAAAACTACTGAACCGATTGCAATAAAACTAAAGGTATATGGGTAGCTGGGGACCTGGAATACCACATAGGCTACTTTTTTATCTCGATATTCCCGCGAGAACGAGACTTACGCGGGTGAACCCGCGGGGCTCAGCTAGTAGACTGATAAAACACATAACCCTTCTTTACACCGCACAATCGGGTAAAAGCAAGTTCTTATTTGTAAAACACTTTACATATGAACAACCATTAGACAATGTAACAGTACAAAACACGTGTTATATGCAAATCAAATGTGTTTTTCCACACTTTTCGTTGTTTATAGTATGTAGGTACATTAAAATTTCACGTGTCGACATAAATCTTCACACCATTAAGTACACACGTACGTGTGAGACCATCGGTGCTTTTAAAGCCCGGAAATTGGATGGTCACTTTCATATAGGAACAGTATAAGGAGAAGGAGAGCGGGCGGGGCTCGTTTGTATTGAAAAAAAAAACTGCAGAATGTTCCACAAAGCTCCATCTAAGCAATTTTAAATTACCTCGACGTTTCAGCTTGGATTACACCAGCCATGGTCGCGAGAATACTCAGAGAGAGGAAGAGAGAGAGAGAGGGAAAGTATGAGTCAGCTCGCGACCACGGCCGGTGTAATTGATATCTAAAATTATCTTCAAACGTGATTTAAACCCGTAGTTCTTATAGTGCCCAGAAATCGTATAAGCGTAAAAGTTAATCTCTATTTTTCGGAAGTCGTTTAAAAAATAAGCCAAAGTGCGCCTCGCGGTTTCGTCCGCGCAATTCCCGATCCCGTGGGCATATCGAATTCAAAACACGGCTACTGTTAAGTACTTCTGGATAATGGAGCCTTCTATTAATGAAATAATTTTTGATATCGGTCCTATAGTTTCGGAGCTTAATTATTACAAACAACAAACAAACAAATAAATCTTTCCTCTTTATAATATTAGTATAAAAATAGTATATATAGATTACATTTATAACACAGTAGATTAGAGCGCTGATTATCTAAACTGTGATATTATATTACGTGTCTACTGCAGTACCTATCTATACCTATTGCGCAATATTTACTCCATAGTTGCATCAGAGTCACGGGTGTTGTGACGCATGCGCGTAATTTGAACAGTAGCATGTGATGGGTAATTTCAGCGGTCTCGTCGTCAGCAGAGTGGCGCAGTGGAAGCGTGCTGGGCCCATAACCCAGAGGTCCGTGGATCGAAACCACGCTCTGCTAAGTGACTGAAACGAATATTATTTGTTATTTTTTGTTAAAGCTTTTTTTTGTTTTTTTTTTTTATTTTCATGATTTACACACATATTGAAATACTGCTTTGTTTTACATCTCGTTCGTGCGATAAATTTCATATTTTTAACCGACTTTAAAAAACGTGGAGAATGTCAATTCAAAGGTACATTTGAATTGAATCTCTTCTTCCTCCTGACTTTTCAAACTTTTCAGTAACCAATACTATAAAAAAACAGCTATTAAACTATATTTCGTCGTCCAACTGGCCTCAACCGCAACTTCAAGAAACTTTTAACCAATTAGTAATATAACTTCTTTGTGCAGCCTATGGATTATTTTGCTTATTCAAAATGGCTCCAGATTTCAATCTAAACTTACCAAATGTATGACATGACATGTAGCATAGTCAATTTGAATTCAACTAGAACTCATGAGTAGCTGCACCGATCATTATAATGAATGACCGAACACGGCCGATAAGGGTTACACCACAGTACATAGAGAGAACAGTATGGAAACGGCACACTCGTCGTGAGGCGGTGGCACGCAGTACTGACATATCTACGCGAAACCCCCAACGAACTCGAATATATTGGAAGTAGCAATCCTTTGAAAAAATGTTCAACGCAAACGGTGCTTGCGGAGCCTAAAACGATGATTCGACCGTCCAGTCTGTCACTAAAGATCGTACGCCATTGGTCGATTTAAAGGTCGATACGGTAATATATCAGTGTTGTTGCATCTGCTGCTGTGTGACCGTGGAACATGTTTTTTTCGAATTCAATATTGAAGTTAGATCTCCATCTGTGTCTCCATTCTATTTATTCCTCGTAGGAAACCCCCTTAGGGGCTCTTATTCGCGCATGTTTGTGTGAGTAAGCTGTTTTCGAGCACTTAATTATAGGTAGTTTCCATACTACTGTACCCCAGGCTCCCAGCCTTTCTATGTACTGTGGTTACAGCGTTTCAGCGATTTGTGACTGAAATGAGAAATGACCGGGTGTAATCTATATCTATACTTATAATAAAGCAAGAGAGGACAAAAAGTCTGTACCTGGAAGTAAATTTAAAAAAAAGTGGTCTAGGGACTTAAGATAAGTACCTAGTATAACAAAATTATATAATTATTATAAAATTCATGTCTGTCTGTCTGTTTGTTCCTTATAGGTACAATTAAAAACTTCTAATCCGATTGAAATCTGGTTTTCAATATTGGATAGTTCTATTTTCGAGGAAGGTCGTGGTATACTTTGCATCCAAATCTAGTTAGTAGAACCCGAGTAATTAACGAAAAAGTGCGACCGCTCGAGAACCGCTCGGCCGCTCGCGCCCGTGATAATCGACAGGTGAAACCGCGGGGCGCAGCTAGTAATGACTATTATTACAAATAATCACTTCTACTAATGACCTTTAAATATGACTTCTACATATTAACACTAGTTCTGGATTAGATCACAAAACAACCTGTTTTGACAATTGGTTTGCGCCCTCGGCTAGAGAAAAGAAGGTCTTGGGCTGAAGTCCGCAGGAAGAATTTTAGAACAAAAAAACATTCTTATCTATGTACTAATTTCAATTAGTTTTCTTCTTTAGTAAAGCCGTAAACCAATTAAAATTCCATCACAGTATTTCAAGTTGTCCACGCGAAATGAAGTGGGCTGGTTAATAGCATCTCTAGGAGCTAATTGGTGTACTGTGTTCTGCGTTAGTGCTTACTTTAAAATATTGCCGCCTGAAGACCTGGGAGGTTGGTGGGATTTATAAGCGGAAGCGTACAGTTATTGTAATATAGACCAGAGAGTGTCTTGGCAAAACTACTCATATTTTAGGTACCTTAATGATGAACTCCATGGCTAAGTTCGTATCCTGTCAACTTTACAGTTGACTTTTTCAGATTGGCTGTCAACCTTGAAAAATCTAACTGTTAAGTTAGCGAAAGCTCGGTCGTTTAAAAATCATGAATATGAATAAAGCGCGATTACCCAGTAAATAAAGGATTTTATTATGCAAAATCGCGGAAACCATAGAAAAAAATATTTGGTTCTGGTTTAGGTGTCTTTCAATACATTTATTTGCCGTTGCCGTTTTGCCACAGTCGGGTAAAAAGACAAATAGAAGTAGGTATTATATTGTCTGGACACGGTATCACAAGCTTAGTAGCTCATATGGTAAGCTTACCATGGCGCAAGATGGCGCTGTGTTATGTTCACGGAATTTATTAACCTTATTTTGTGGGATAGCTTTGGTTCACCCCAAAATGTTTAATTTCTTCTATGGTCTTCTCGATTTTGCATAATAAAACACCTTGAAGAAGCTAACTGTAAAATTGGCGAAAGCTCGGTCGTTTGAAAATCATGAATAAAACGCGATTAAACCCGGTAAATAAATTAAAATGCTTATTGAAGTCAAAATCTAATGACTTGTACCCCAACAGTATGAATCCCGTACAGGCGGGTGAAGGTAGTACCGTCTGCACTCGGCCGGTAGGTATGTTACCAACAGAATTGGCATAATCTTTCAAGAGCTAAGAGCTAACGTTAAACGACTCTTTAAATACCAAGTGTTGGTATTCTGATTTATTGAATTGAGCGTTTCCTTGAATATTTGGTTTATTTTAGTGTTTTTTATCCTGTCTTACAAACAAGGAAAAAGTTGTCTTTTCGATTGTACTATGGCTTTCGATTGTAGTATTGTAGGTATTATGAATGTGACAAGCAGCGACCTGTGGTCCACCTATCTACATACCAAGTTTCATTGCAATCGGTTCAGCGGTTTAGGGTACCCTAAATTACCTCGAGTATGAAGCAGGATCCAGACGTATTTATGTAATTGAAAAGTTATATTGAATTAAGAAAACAGATATTAATTAATATCAATGTATCGTCACCGTTTCTAGAACAAGACACTTCTATATTTACATTTCTCTGATTGCTTTAGTAATTTATGATAGAAAGAGATACTAACATTACATGCTAAAGCACAGACTTTCGTTTTAATACTATTAGTAGATAAGATACTTAGATACAGCTGACGATGAGTAAAACGCTTCAGAAAAACACAAGGGAGAAATCCCTTAAACCACAATTTCTTCACAGCATTTACTCTGGGCAATCACTTGCAAGACCATTTCCTCCAGAACTCTGAACAACATAAAACTGCTTACAAATCATTTAAAAAACGATTGAGATGATGGATCTAATTAGGTTGGGGTCGTTAATCCCTACAAAGGGTGAAATCAGATCGTGCCGTTGCTTAGGAACCGACACCTACTTATTAAACTTACACTTAATTGCAGATCATTTGGGTTGGTAATTAAAGTCACACGTAAAATACAATTGCAATAAAATTCAATAAAAAATTTAATCCATTGCAAAAATTTAATATAGTTTTAATTGATGGCTAAAATTCATCGTATTTATTGGCCTGCATTTATTGACGATCACTTTATATATATTTGTAATTGATATAATTTTAATACACGTAATTATATTTCTTCTAGGCAAGCGTGAAACAAGGTCGACCTCATCGTCGCCACCTGTTCAGTGAGGTGAGGTCAAATGCAGGCCTATCTAATAAAATAACTAAGTTTCGACAAAATGCATCAAATTTTCTAACAAAATGCATCAAATATTTATATCATAATACACATCTCTATGGCTTTAATCATCTATAGTACTAGCTGCGCCCCGCGGTTTCACCCGCATAATCCCCGAAACAAAAGAAAACATGCATATTTTGGATAAAAAAATGACTGCATTTACCTTATCACCATGTGTATATTTACACATGGTGATAAGGTAAATGCACATTATGCCAAATATACCTACTACTATAGTTAAGGGCGTTCATGGGTGATAGATTTGGAAGTATGTAGGTACTATAGTAGTTCTTCTAGAATATATTTCTGACCGACACAAATCGGTTGATCTCAAGCGTACATTCTTAGAAGAATAATGAGCTCGAGGTTCCTTGGTATGAAAAATTGGTTCCTTATTTATCAGTTATCAATAAATTGGATATCCTTTCTGGTAATTCATCGGGTTTTTTTTCCATAAATTCCTTTGGTTTTTCTTTCGTCAAGTTAATAAGGATTTGGGGTAATGGATCTGACGGGGGTTTCTGTTTGTTATTTGAAAGGTATTACGTGGGTACGTGGTGATTGTATTATATATTTTTTCTATAAGGAGGATAAAAGGGAAAAGCACTCGTGTCTTATCTTGTTAGAAATTTTGTGAAAAAAGTGACGCGGCGCGGGCGGGGGAGTGTTGAGTCTATAGATATAAATATCGGCTTCTTTTAATAATATCAATATTATTATCTTCATTTGAGAATCGGTTCAATAAAATGAAAAATGGATAATTAAAACCTATAAAGACTTCAAAAGTATACCCCACACGATGTATGTTGTTGGTATGGGTAGAATAAAAAAAAATTACATGTTGGGAAAGTAAACGTAAAACTATAAAACGTATAATTTTTTAATGTACGATTTTCCATTTTCAAACACAATATTTTGAAAATGGAATTCAGTTCGTTGTTAAATAATGTACGAACGAAATCGATATTTTTCGACAATTTTAACAATTGACGTCACATTTTAGTATGAGTTTTGATAGTTTATCGTCTCGATGAAACTGGCAGTTTACTTCCATACATTATTTTAGTCCATAATACTTAGTTACCGCTAGGCGCGCTGATGGAAAATGTATGAAGTAAACTGCCAGTTTCATCAAGACGATAAACTTTCAAAACTCATACTAAATGCTCTGAACAACTGTTTATTGGTGAAAGCTGCATTAAAATTCATTTATTAAAAGTTAATGTGTGTACCTACTAATTGAAGAGCATCGAAAAAACACAGTAACTAGACATTGCAAAATATATTTGAGCTTCGGAAAACAATTACATATCGAAAAAGTGTTGCACATAAAATAGTCTCTAAAATGCAACACTCACAATCAAAAACCTTTTAAACTAAACAAAATAAAAACTTTTATCAACACGCAAAGCGCACGACCATTACAAAAAAAACATGGTGTACCTATTGTTAAAATACATGCCAAAATTTGCCATAACAGACAGCATGTGGCAATACCACGCACAGTGTGTTTTGAGACCCGATTTTGTTGCATGGTTCGGTTTTTTTTATAAATATGAAATTTAGATCATTCCTAGCACTACTGCGTGACTCCGACATCGATACGACTCGTAGTTACCTAGAAAATTAGAGTCAAAGTTTGCATATTTTGTGTCATGAAAATCCCTAAAAAAATTATTTAAAAAAAACTGTGCCACGTATTTTAGTTTTAATTTCATTTATAAGTAACATGTATAACACTCTACCTTTTCACAAATTTTTGGGTATCTACAATCAATAATTAAAGAATTATTAACAATTTTGTCAATTTTCTTCTTCAACTTATAACTTCACTTTAACGCCGAATTATGGGGTTTTTTCTGGACTAAATTATTATTTTTACATGCCTTTATCGATCATATTAAAATTACAACATAATTCAGCGTTATTCAAAAGTTATAACATAATTTAATCTTAACCGGGTTTTCCGACTCTAGGGTTATCACTTCACCTAAAATAAAACCAAATCCGGATATTTCGATTTATATCCATCATTTGTGAATAATAAACATTCCTTAAGTATTTGTGTATAGATATTTGTTTCTGGTCTGGGTGTTGTATGTATTATAATTAGTAGGTATGCATTTACAAAAAAAAAAGTAGTAGGGTAAACCTGGGAGAGATGCATATAGAGGAGATCTGCCTACAAAAATATAAAATCAAATTTAAAAAAAAAAGTGATTTCTGAACGCATCCAACCGGGTCAGTTGTATTTCGAAAACCTAGGAGCAAGTTTTTGTGCAAGTGGTTCCCGAAAATAATTGTGATTTTTGTATTTATTTCGAGTTAAAATGTAAGTACTATCGCTCAGACCTATGATTTTTTTCTAAAGAACATTTTAACCAAAAAAATTCAACATTTTTTAATAACTTCTTTTGTTTTTTTTTTCAATTTTACTGATGGTATTAATCATTGTTGTCACGGCAAAGACGCCATTTTTAAAGTGCGTTCCATTTTACTGATTTAAAATATACTAGGCTTCTCACCCAGTCATCTGGGAGAGACGCCTAATTGATTTTGGGTGTAAGACGACTAAACATTTTATTTGTTATATTATTTTTTAGATGCCGCGGGTCTACGTTAGGTAGATGTCTGGCCGAAACAGGGCTTTGTGGTCAGAGAGCGATTTAAGAAACGCAATTAATGCGATCAGCAAGGAAATGAACCGTAATCAAGCAAGCAAGCAGTTTAAAATTCCATATCGGACTCTTGAACGTAGATATAAGTCAGGTAATAACAAAAAAGGCCGTCTAGGTCCTAACTCGTTGTTTGGAGATAATGAAAAGAAGATAGTCAGTCATATCAAGAAACTACAATCAAGGGGATTTGCTCCATCCATCGACGATTTACGGGTGATGGCTTTTAGATTTGCAGAGAATTTAAATCTCAAGCATAACTTCAACAGAAAAAATAGTAAAGCAGGTTATTATTGGGTTAAATCTTTTATGAGACGAAATCCTGAAATCACTCTGCGTAAATCAGAAGGTGTTTCTTTACAAAGAGCTCAAGGAATGAACCACGAAGAAATTACCACCATAAATATCAGTAAATCAGTATCTGTAATCAGTAGTAAATCGGTAAATCAGCCACCCAAAATAATGGTACGTCGGAATTTAAAGCTTGCGGAATTTACCCTGTTGACAGAAATGCAATTCTTGACTATGCTTTTATTTCTGACAGTCCTGCACAGGCAGGTGAGACGTCAGTTAGTACAGCACTTGCTAGTGGTACGTCACAGCCTTCAACCAGCGGGTTAAATACACGGAACAAAACAACCATCTCTGATGATACATTAGAAACGGGTCCAGGACCGTCTACTGGCACAGATTATCTAAATAACTGGCACAGCTTATCTAAACCAGCAATTCAAGTAACGCCAGTAAAAAAAGATCCATTGAACAAACCTGACGAAGAAACACCCTTGAAAGTTTTGGATAAAGTGCACCCAGTTCCCTCTTATGGGATGCGAACTACTTCTAAAAGGAAGTAACATGCGACGCTTTTAACAACCCCTGAAAATATTTAAAAAATAAAGATTAAGACTGAAAAGAAAATAGCGACTGTGCGTACAAAAAACCCAAGACTTTTGAAGAAGAAAGGAGAATCTAAAACGAAAGTACAAAGAAAGGGAGCTTCTAAAAGGAATTATTCCAGAAAACCCAAGATCATTAAAATAAAAACATCAGATGAGTCGAGTGATGGGGATTCTGATTACTCCGTGCATGACGATTCGTCCACAGAGGATATAGAACGCAGCATCTTAGGAGATATCTGCATTGCATGTGGAGAGTATTATCATGCGACACAGAAAAACTGTGACTGGCTGCAATGCATACAATGCGAGGAATGGTTCCACGAAGATTGTAGTGGAGATCCTGCAAAATGTATGACTTGTGACAAATAAAACCTCATTTTCCTTTTAATAATTACGTAGGCATCTCTCCCTGATACCTATTGGCGTCTCACCCATAGCTATGGGACAGATGCCTAATCGACAGACTAAAAATAAAAGGCTGTATTTCCTAAAATTAGGACTAAATTGTTATAATTGCTATGTTACCTCTTTAATAAATATATGATTGAACTATTGTCATTATTTGTTTTCATCTCCTTTCGGTAAATATGAAATTATGAAGCTTTATAAAAACTATAGGCAACCCTCCCAGGTTTACCCTATATGTATTATATCAGTTGTCTGGCCACCGTAACACAAGCCTAGTTGCTTAGCTTGGGGCTAGATGGTGATGTGTAATTTGTCCAGCAATATTTATGTATTATATTATTATATCTATTTATAATTTATAAAATTCTTTATCCTAACTGATTGACATATCAACGCACAGCCTAAACCGCTGATCCTAAAGACATGAAGTTTAGAGGGTCTTGGGTTTTGTGATATGTAGGTACTAAGAAAGGATTTTTCAAAATTCTATCTTCAAGAAGCTGAAATAGGGGATTGAGATCACTGACTAATTTATCATGAAATCTCAGAAACTACAATTAAGTGCTAGGAGTCTCAAATTGTGCATGGGAATTTCTTTTAGAACAATAACACTAAGAAATAATTATTTTAAATTAAAAAAACAAAAACGGACCAAAGACGTTACGGGAATGCAGCGTTTCAAGAAACCCGTGTTCCTGTAAGTTTTAATGTCCCTGTGGACATTACGGGAAACACAATACGACAAAACGACTTAACGGGAAATCGATGTTACGGCGACGCTTGATTGATTGATTTAATATGATTATATGTTTAAATATTTAAAAAGGTACATAATTATATTGGTACCTACAAATTTTATAAGATTTTAATTTAATAATATGAATTTAATTTAAATTAATTAATAGTTAACTACCTACACCTACTTAAGTAGCTATAATGACATGTAACTTGAGTTATCAATAAAATATCTGTATCTGTATATAGGTAGATAGATTTACATTTGTTTCTTGTAAGCCACGCAGGCGAAGCCACGGGCAGAAGCTGATTTGTAAAATTTTGACAAAGTTTTCCTCAGATCGCTTGTGGCCGCGAAGAACTGAAAAGTCCTCAATACGTCAGGTTTAAAAAGAAACAAGATTAATAAGTTAAAAATTTTCTTTCAAAAATAATACAGAAAATAATTAGTGATTTATTTTATTTCTGTGGGAAATAAAAACAAAAATAAAGTATCATATTTTATAATATTTATTGTATAAGTTTTTGAGACCACAATATAAATTTGGATACTTATCCGGTTATGTGGGTGACAGCCCTGAAGAAAAACATTAAAATACGTGTAACTTTTGAATAACGCTGAATTATGTTAAGGTTTTAATATGGTCGATAGAAGCATGTAAAAACAACAGTTAGGTCTGAAAAAAAAGCTATAATTCGGCGTTAAAGTGAAGTTATAAATTAAAGAAGAAAATTGAGAAATTCGTCAATAATTCGTAAACTATTGATCGTAGAAACTCAAAAATTTGCGACAATGTGGATTAATATACATACCATTTATAAATGAAACTAAAACTGAAATTTGTGGGACAGTTTTTTCTAAATATTTTTTTAAAGATTTTCATGACCCGGATAACCGGCAAACTTTGACTCTAATTTTCTACGTAACTACAAGTCGTATCGATGTCGGAGTCACACAGTCGTGCTAGGAATGATCTAAATTTTATATTTATAAAAAAAACCGAACCATGCAACAAAATCGGGTCTCAAAACACACTGTGCCACGTTCTCTAACAATTTTTTTCACAATAATTGCCACAGACTGCAACAACCCACGTGCACTGCCCTAGCGTATCTGACCACTATACTCTGCAATACAAACTTAAGAACACCGCTGTTATGTCCCTTATTATTTAAAAGTAAAGTTCATAATCCTAGAGCTAGAGTTTTTGTTAAGTTTGCAATAATAACGCATAAAACGGCTCATAGTGAGATAGGAACAACAGCATTAATTTAATTAATGGATTTCAGTAGATGGGATATAGTATTTTGTATTTGCATTCGATTTATTGAGAGGGGCTTAGTCGTATACGAGTGATGATGCGGTGTGTTTTATTATTGGTGGTTTAAATGTGGGTAAAACTCAGTTTTTTCCGGCTATAATCGCGTTCTGTTTATTAAAATTAAGGATACGATTAATATTAGATAATTTTGTTTAAAGTTTTCGCGATTTTGCATAATAAAACAAACAAATGTTTTGCAAACATTTTGCATAATTTAATAAAGCCGTTATTAAAAAAAACACAAATAAAAGCCGGTAAATATTGTTTTTTAATAACAGATAAGACGGTTTTTAGTAACTTTTTATATAAATTATCTTAGTCTACCCGTGAGGAAGAGGTCTGAAACGACTTAAACATACGCGCGTGGTAGAAAGATGCTGAGTTTTAACTCAAAATAACAGAATACCATAAAAATCCAATTGTAAATACTTATTACTACTTCTACTCATATACTAACGCCCTTATTTATAAACGCTAATTAATGCGCTGCATAACTATGCATCGTTTGTCTTTTACTGTCACTTGAAGTTTCAAAGTTGACAGACAGAGACAAACGTCACATAACTTTGTCATGTGTAAATAATATCGTACAAGTAAGGAAGTTACTTATTAGACGTTACGCACAGCACCTTCTAACCTCAAACTATGCTTGTAATATGGGTGTACGGTATTTGAGCCAACGATTTTAAACATACAACATAATTGATTAACTACATTTAACGGACAGATATTACGACTTTACGGAACACGGATAAATCCGCTTGACGCTACGACTTAGACCGATAGGTGGTGACAAGCAGCGGCCAAAACCTCATAAAAAGCAATGATTATTCGTCCTACAGTCGTAGGTGAATACTTTAAACCGCCAGTGCCTGTTCAGAATCCATTACGAAAGGAAACTAAAAATTTAACTTTTAATACAATAATGTCTGTAATAATTTTACGCAACATAATTGTCCTAGACTGAGTCACGCCAGCCGCCTACATTTTAAGGTGGGTACAGACGAGAGCATTTCGATGTCATAAAGATGTTTCTTTTGTTTTCTAAAGTCTACGTACACAGGAACGTTTTGATGTCCTATCCTACTTAATATTATAAAGCTGAAAGTTTGTGAGTATGTGTGTTTGTATGTATTTGTTAATCAATCACGCACAAACTACTGAACCGATCGCGATGAATATAGGTAAAGTTAGCTGGGGACCTGGATTAACGCATAGGCTACTTTTTATACCGAAATTCCCACGGGAACGGGACTTACGCGGGTGAAACCGCGGAGCGCAGCTAGTAGTTACTTACATGTGACCAACGTTACTTCTTTATAATATTAGCATAGATTAAAAAAATGTTTTAAGTTTAATATTTGAGTTTCAGCTCGTATGAATTTAACAAGTACCTACGAGTGGGACTCGTGCACGATAGATTTCGTTCCATTATTGCAAAAAAACGACAAAAAAACACGTTTGTTGTATGGGAGCCACACTTAAATATTTGTTAATTTTCGTTTTTAGTAATTGTTGTTATAGCGGCAACAGAAATACATCATCTGTGAAAATTTCAATAGTCTAACAGCAAATGCTCGAGGCTCGGCTCGTTTTTCTGCTCAAGTCTGTGTCAACCTTTAACCTACTATAGTAGGATTATCAAACAACTAGCGCTTTGTTACTTAATCTCCTTTCACAATGAACAACAAACCTAATTTATTTCTTGATAAGGTCACTTTTCCATTGCATACATAACTAAAAAGCTTTATCAAAAGTTTAATTGAATTTATACCTTAAACGGTTTACGATAAGATTGATGTTGTATTGGTTGGTGTGGGACGCAACTATGAATGAAGCTGCGCCTACGCATACTGGTTTAGAAAGACCTTAAGGTCATTGGTACATTCATGTGCCCACGTGTTTTGAACTAAGTCAAAGTTGGTTTCGATTTTGCTTTGAGGTCGACTTCCATTGTTTCATAGATATCAAATTAACGAACCATAAAATAAATTCTACTAATATTACAAACTAGCTGCACCCCGCGGTTTAACTCGCGTTTGTCCCGTTCCCCCGGGAATATCGGGATAAAAAATAGCCTATGTGTTAATTCAGGTACTCAGCTACCTAAATGTCAAGTTTCATCGCAATCGGTTCAGTAGTTTTTGTGTGAAAGAGTAACAACCTCACATACATACATACTTACATACATACAAACTTTTGCGTTTATAATATTAGTTAGATGTGACGGTTTGTGTGTGAGTAACTAAAGAAGTATGTTTGCAAAAACAACCTACTGAATTGATTGCGATGAAACTGGGTCATGTAGATAGCTGGAGGCCTTGGATTTATAAATAGTTAACTTACTTTTCATTCCGATAGTCCTGCAGATTCAGACCTTACGCAGGTAAATCAGTTAGTATTATTAGTTAGTTATTTAACAGCCTAACTAATTAATATAATTAATATTAATTAGTTAGTAATTTTTATAACTAATTAATATAATTTATATTAATTAGTTAGTATTTAAGAACTAGCAACGCTCTGCAATTGCACCCGTGTCACTCACAAACTTCTATAATATTAGTGAGATCGAATGAATAGGAATCTTCTTAGTGGGTGTGCTATATCTTAGACCGCATAGTGAAATGTCTATAGGGACCAAATATGCACTTAACAAACAAACTGATCATTATACAACCAAACGGCTCTAAAACAACTGACTTATGGTATGGAACGCTTCATCCATACAAAAATATAAATTGCGCGAAATCAGAATAGACACACGTACGAATGCAAACAATACCATCATAGCAACTATGTCTGTTTTTATATTCTGTGTCCCGTTCTACGAAAACAAACCAACCCGCTACGAAATCTCATATCGGCTACGAAACCGCTACGAACTGCCGCATGCGCTAGACAGCCTACGACACCTCCAATCATTTTACATGGAAAATTTATAGCGAAATACGTTCAAATAATCCTTCAACAGTTCTGAAAAATGTGTCAAGTTAACGTAGTAAAACCGTCCTGAAGGGTCGTAGGGACATGCTTAGCTACAGGCTAGAGGCTTGAGGCTACGAACGTCGGGTTCTATGGCAACGGATCAGTTGCGATCGTGCGCTCGTCGCGGATGGACGTGTCCGTACAGCCTCCGTTTTACCACCCGATTTTCAAAAGGCTGTTTTTAATTAATAGTGCCGGGTTTCAACGAATGTACCGCGACAGTATTTAAAAATTTTCGTGTGTGCTTTTCGAGTGTTTGTGTTTTTTACCTACGGATGGTTTTTATGCGAATGTTTTTTGCAATTTCTGTTTTTAATGTGAATTTGTTTCTTGGTCTGGTAGGTAGATGATTATATAGGTCAGCTGGTCCTTGTTTTTGGATAAAATCTTGACTTATCATAATTGGGTGTTGATTTTGAATAGGTTTGTTTTGTTTGTGAATCTTGGCACCTATTCATGATAATAAAGGTCAAAGTGTATGTTTTAACAGATTTTGGGAGTAACTGCTGGACGTTTTGTGATGATACTCGGTATGTAGATAGCTGGTGCCTAGGAAATACACATTTTGCTTCAACGTATGAGAAACCACTACTTAAATCCATAATAAACAAAATTCAACTTAATTGGCTACTGAAGGGCTTGTTATCATAAAACTACATTAGCAAAATCTTAATATATAAAAATGAATCCCTTTTTCCCTTGGTCACGGCATCACGCATGAACAGCTGGACCGATTTCGATAATTCTTTTTGCGTTGTATTTGTGTTGATCAGGAGAAGGTTCTTATGAAAGAAAAAATGCTATACCGATTTTGATAAATCTTACGCAGGTGAAACCGCGGGGCGCAGCTAGTTTGAAATAAATTTGTTAATAATGCCATTTGATAACTATATTACTAGTAGATTCTTAAAACATAATAAAAGCACAGTAAAAATCAAAAATAGAAACGAAATCCCATCAAAATAGTAAAGGACGATCGAAAAAGAAACAAAAGACGAGCGGTAGGTACATAAACAAAACGACGATCGAAATAAAAAAACAAAAGACGATCTTTATGAAAACAAAAGACGATCTTTATGAAAACAAAAGACGATCTTTATGAAAACAAAAGACGATCGGAAGAGAACAAAAGATCTTTAGCTTAGATGAACGTAATTGCCTCAGATGATTAATTTATCTATTAAAATTATTTACAACTAGCAGCTCCCAACGGTTTCACCCGCGTAAGTCTCGTTCCCGCGGGAATATCTGGAAAAAACGCCTATGTGTTATTCCAGGTCTCCTATATTCCGCACATTAGTTTTATCGCAATCAGTTCAGTAGTTTTTGCGTGAAAGAGTAACAAAGTTACATACATTACACGCAATCTTTCGCGTTTATAATATTAGTAAGATGTCTTTAATTATTCGTCACGGATTATATTAAAAAAGCGATAATTTCGAAAATATACAAAATTTACCTTGTTATTCTATTTAAAATGAGTTTTCAGTGCCAGAACTGGAATAAACCATAATTTGGGCCATAGTTCACTAAAAAGTGCAAAACGAAACGTGAATTATCAAATACTTACGCCTTGAACCACGGTTTAAAATTAAACCGCTATGTCCCCTGGTTTAACTCTTATGGATTAATCGGCTTTTTTAATTTTTTAACTTGAACGACTTCCCAGTGCCTTTCATGTTTACAGGTAGACTAATCTAGAAAAACGTTTTATTGTGATGAGCGTATTTAAGTAAAAGTTTTTTTATTATTGTTTCGCGGAGTTTTACTGTCACGTGAATAAAACATTTAAATTCATTTCGAAATATTTAGCTCTCTTAAATCTTACTTATATTATAAAGGCGATAGTTTGTATGCTTGGAAGTATGTAAGTATGTGAGTTTGTTACTCTTTCACGCAAAAACTACTGAACCGATTGCGACGAAACTTGGAATGTAGGTAGCTGGATACAATTTCATACATAGGGTACTTTTGATCCCGATATTTCCGCGGGAACGGGACTTACGCGGGTGAAACCGCGGTAATATCCCACACGATTTGAACTCATATTTAATTTTTAAAAATTATTATATTATTATAATTACAATGTTTAAAAATTCTCTTACCTTGACATTTCGCGAAACGACGAGGTAAGAGAATTTAAAAACAATAATACGCGAAGACCTGGGAAAAATAATGATGAACCTATTTATAACTCAAAAATTTGGTTGATTGACTGGTTTGGGTCCATTTTGTACAGTCGGAATGCGACTTGAGATACCAGGTGCATATTTTACAGTTTTATTTTTATCAATGCCGTAGTAATTGTTAATTATTCTGGGTGATATCACTAATCATCCGAAGTGTTAGTTATTAGATGCAGAACAACCAAGAAATGATTAGCCGTTATTGAAAAATATAAAACTTTAAAATGTGAAATAGGAGTAGGTAGGTATCGTTTCCAAATAAAAATCATCGATAAGCATGTTCCTAGAGACATTAAATTTGGAGGGTGTATTTATTAAATGTCCACTTTAAGGATTTTATTAATTTCCTTCAAAAATTAGACTTAAGCTTGTATAAAACAAGTCTATACTAATATTATAAACAGAAAATATTCATTTATTTATAACGAATGGGCTGTGTGATACCACTGAAACAATTCAAAAATTCTTTCACCAATAGAAAGCCACATTATCGTGGAGTAAGTAACCTAGCTCTAGGACATAGACTCGAGACCTACGCGGGTGAAACCGCAAAACACAGCTAGTAAAAAAATAAAAATGCTCAAGAAAATAATACTGTTTTTCCCAGCCTTTTGTAAGGCCAAGGATATATTGGTTGTTGTTTTGTTTCGTTGTATAATACTTGAGGAAACATTTCCTTGTTAGAGAGTAGGCACTAATTTCGAACTGTGTTATGAAAACGAAGAGGTTTTCGAGAAATGGGAAGCCATTATCGCTGTGTTTATGAGCTTGACCTCTTTGGGTTTTATTTTGACCATAATTATTATTTATTTATTTTTGTAATTTCTTTGTAAATACCTCAGGTCTGGGAAGACCTGGGGCCTGATTCGGTAAGGACATTGCAGGCGACGTGCAGGAGATGTACGTTATTTCGTATTCTGTAAATGTTATTTTATTTAATTACTACTTAATTACTTAAGTAGCTCCCCTTGTATTAAAGGAAATTATAGAATAGCTTTTATTTTTACTCATGCAACAAATCGACTTATGCAATGCTCGTGCATCCCGCCGGCTTGTCGCATGCTATGTTTTTACAGAATCGGGCCACTGGACATGTTGAGAATTGTTAAACATCTTCTCTTCTTCTCCTTTTTTTCTTTTTTATTATATTATATTAATATTAGCCTGAATTGTCCCACTGCTGGGCAAAGGCCACCCACCAACTCTTCCATTCTTCCATTCTTTAAATAGTATAAAACAAAATCGCTTCCCTTTCTGTATGTTTGTATGTATGCTTAGATCTTTAAAACTACGCAACGGATTTTAAGGCGTTTTTTTAGAAGTTATAAAGATTCGTTTATATGTATAAATACATCCTGACATACCCGCGGCATCGGGAATACGCGGTTGAAACCGCGGGGTTTGATCAGTTTGAAGGATAAGATTTGTAAAGTTAGCACTCGGCTAGCTCACTAGCCCGGTGCTAAGTACAGCACCGCACGCGGGCCTTCTGAAACTAAAGATTTACCTTTATCACACAAACGTATAAACAATCAAATTCTAATAAACCATACATCACAAGCAAATCCCGACCTACACGTTATCATTACATATTAGCATTTGTTCCCTCGTTCACTACAAGTTTCATAGCAGCTAGACCCTGTAACAATAGATCTAGCCTATCCTAGCTCAGTCTGATGCGTGTCACAAACACAAAAGGGTCTATTTCTCTATACTATATATAACTAGTTACGTACTTACCTAGGGTATATATATACTGTATTTGTAATGTGACCACGATGACTTGTATTTTCAACTATAGAATGGTTAATAGACGGTATCTGTGGCGCGTCGTCGGGCGCAGGTCTGACTGCAATGCAGAAGGTCGCGGGTTCGATTCCCGCCAGGAGCAAATATTATGCTAAAAATAAAATAAATATTTGTTTCTGGTCTGGGTGTTTTCTGTGCATCTTATGTATGTATTTACAAAAGAAAAAGGCTGTACTTGAAAGATAAATAAATATAAGTACCTGTTATATCCGTTGTTTAGTCACTTATTATTTTATAATTATTATTATCTCCGTACTTTAGAAGACATTATTATCTTATCACAAATTAAATTATTTAAAAGCAGGTGTATCATTTATTCTATCATTAAAGTATCAATTCAGCTGGATCTTGTTCCAGTGTCCTTCTTCTTGATCAGGGTGCTACATCGTAGATCACTTACTATCAGGTACAATAGTGGTTAAACGATTACCAATCTCCTACAAAAACACAATTATTGCTTCGTAATTTCTCATTTTTATAATGGAAAAGCAAACCAAAGCCCTATTCTTTTAGAAAACCCTATTCATTTTTGCATTTTCCCTTCGAGATTTCTGCGGGGAGCAACTATGGCATCTAATAAATTCATAATAAACAACTTGGTATAATGATAACGCGTTATAAAAAAAAGATTGTTTTTTTAACACCCTTTGTTTTAAGATTGTATTTTTACACGACTGCCAAAGGAAGTGTTATGTTTTTGCCGTGAGTGTATGTATGTATGTGACCTATTTTTGTGCCGTCGTAGGGCCTAAACAGCTGGGCCGATTTAGATAAACGATACGTCGTTAGATTCGTCATGACAGTGGGAGTGACATAGGGTACATTAAAATAATAAATAAACAAAAATAAAGATTTAAAACGCTATAAAGCAAGATTTGTCTTGACCATAAAAACGGGGAAAACGCGCATCATTGTTTATTCAATTGATATGTTTTATTCTTTTGTTAATTAACGACTATTAATATTAACTGATAAAGTTTGCGATGATATTTTAAATATAATAATTATTAAAACTACAGGAAGTAGTTAAAGTAGGTCTTCATGCAGAGATATGTCAATGGGCTTCGGCTAGGTTGTCTTGGTCTTGTCTTAATAATGTTTTTTTTACTTACTTCAATTTATGGCTTAGCACGAACACTGGTTTGGTATTTCTGAATTTTCGCATAATAATTCAATATAGGTACGCATACGAAAACAATCCGCGTATGAAAAGTGTTTTCTAATAGTCACTTTTTTGCGGATTTTGTAATTATTCTAAAGTTATAGTGTCGCTGCATTTTTGTGTAACGAAGGTAATTTTTGCAAAGACAACGGAACGTTAATTAAAAACTTTTCGATTTGACTTTGACGCCGAGTTTGACTTTTGAAGGAATTTGAATGTTTGATTTGTCAGAGATAACATAAATAACAATCACTATGTTTACAATAAGTAATTAACTAAAAATTTGAAATGCCGCGATATGGCTAATGAATAGCAAGGCTAATCCGCTAGGACAAGAAACCGCCAGCCCTTGTATCACCAGACGCGACGACGTTTTCGGATTTGGTAAATATTTTGATGAATACTAGGACCTGCCTACTTCATAGTCATCTCAGCAAAACTCAAAAGGAATAGCTATTATAATATTGAAGACTTTTAGATAGCCTATCTTTAACCGATTTCGAGTCCTCGCTACTGGAGTATACACAACCAGTGTTAATGAGTTTCTCTGGTGCAATTGTATCTAATCTCAAATAACTAAAAAGCGTTAAATAAAAAAAATATTTAAAAAAATAAAAACCCGACTGCCGTTAAAACTGAAAAGTAAAAAACAAGAAGATACCTAAAGGTAAATAAACCTTAAAAATCGTTCGACGCATCTAAGAGCCTTACAAAATGGTGGATGCAGTCGGGTGGGACTCCTTTTAACGGTAAAATATAATAACACCAAATAGTGTTTGAAGTCCCACCCGAATTCATCCACCATTTTTAAGGCTCTTAGATGCGTCGAACGATTTTTAAGGTTTCTTTACCTTTAGGTATCTTCTTGTTTTTTACTTTTCAGTTTTAACGGCAGTCGGGTTTTTATTTTTTTAAATATTTTTTTTGAAAGCGTTAAACTGACACTAGGGGGACTTATAATTAAAAATAAATTATTTTTGAAGTTAAATGCTCTAATGGGATTTGAACCTACATAATATAATGCTGTATGTATTCAAATACCACCGACCAAGGGAATTAAAGTTTACCTCATCATCTTATGTTGTTTGTTGTTTGTATAACAACAGAAACATCAAAATTGGCTGGCCCGTTTTTGATTAATCGGCGTAGAGCGGTCGTCCATCCATTACTTTATTTCTTAAAATATTCACTGTACAATTGTTGTTTTTGGAACAATGAGCTTATCGCCAAAAGCGATGCTAGCTCTGCAAGTAAGCCTTAAAGTGATATCTATGTACGTACAAGACAAGTCAACGTGGTATTCCTATAGCTAGTATGTAGTTGCCTTAATTGTCGAGATAACAGGAGAATACAGATTATTGACGTCGCCCAAATCGGGTAAAGTTATGCGTACATCGTGTTGTTTTGTTATCATAATATATGACATTTAGACTGAAAATATAATGAAAGGGAGTTGTTAGTCGTTTCGCTCAAGACTTGTCAGCGGGCGAAAGGAAAATATAAATTTTTCAGTAGTCATTTTGCTTGCAATCATTCAAAGTTACCTTATCATTATCAGTGACGTTCAATAGATAAAGTTAGATACAAAATAGTTATTTCGTAATTTGTTTTTATTGCTCAAGGCATATTTTACTAGAAATATTTTAAAGGAAAATTCATCTTCAAAAATTCACTTGCGGCGAGATTTGAACTCGCGTCCCTGGATCAGTACCCCAGTGCCTTAAACCACTCGGCCACGCAAGTTCCCATCGTAGTTCAAATCGCGCCGGAAGTGAAGTTTTGAAGACGAATTTTTCCTTTGAAACATTTCTAGTACAAAATAGTTCCCTACGAAATAAAAATGTATGACTAAATTTTGCTGTCACGAAAATAAATATAGTTTTCATTTTATACATTTATTTCAGACGTCATTCCACAATTGAAGTCTTGAAAAGCAACGTGTACGTAAATGTATCGTCATTTGTCCTTTTAGGAAGTTGTCCTTTTAGGAAGTTGTCCTTTTCGGAAGTTGTCGTTTTAGGCAGTTGTCGTTCTCAGCCTGAGGGATACTTTGCAATTGTTTCAAAGTAGGTACCTATGCTTTATGGAACCGCGGTCTGATGGAAATTACCTTATTTTCATACTAGCTGCGCCCCGAGGTTTCACCCGCGTAAGTCCCGTTCCCGCGGGAATATCGGGACAAAAGGCCTGTATGTTATTCCAGGTCTCCAGCCACCTATGTTCTGCACATTAGTTTTATCCCATTCCGTTCAGCAGTTTTTGCGTAAAAGAGTAACAAAGTTACATACATTACATGCAAACTTTTGCGTTTATAATATTAGTAAGATAAGCTACTTAAGGGCGCACACACATAGACGTTACACAATTTTTTTTGGATACCAATTACGTAGAGGAGTCAAAGTCAAAGCCAATGTAGGGAAATTAATACTAGTTCCTACTTACTGTACCTATTTATAAGCCGTATCTATAAGATACATAGATGTTCCTACTCATATATTAATTTAGCTTTAGGTAAGCCCCTTACCTATTTGAATCAATAGAAAAGTAATAATCCGCTTAGATCTTATCTAAAAAGACTCAACTTCTTACTCTAGAAAGGATATTAAGATAGCGTTCGTATAACTACTTTGATCTCCATTTAAGTAGCCGGTTTTTGCTAGACATGGACGCACCAGCTTAAGTGTTATTTCTTGCAATTTACCAAAAGATGATGATTGGTTATGATATGAAGCCCTCATCAATGACGTATGTAAATAGATGGCTATTGAGATCCTTAAATATTGTCCTGTCTATTTATACCCAATATTTGAAAGTCTTTGATCGTGTCCGATGGAGGGGAAGATTTATACCTACATACTTACTATCTATCTATATTAATTTTCTCGATAGGTTTTCAAAGAAGACTCCATTAATATAGTATCCGTCTAGACAACTAGGCGTTCGTTTTATGTAACGTTTTATACTATTTATTTTATTATGTATCGCTCGTCCTTACTTGTTTTTGAAGATATATTTACCTAGAAATATTTTAAAGGAAAAATTCATCTTCAAAAATTCACTTGCAGCGAGATTTGAACTCGCGTTCCTGGATCAGTACCCCAGTGCCTTAACCGCTCGAGAACGCAAGTGATGATGAATTTGAACATGAATTTTTCTATTAAAATATTTCTAGTAAAATATGCCTTGAGCAATAAAAACAAATTACGAGATACATTTATATATGTATGTATGTAAAAAGGTTAAATGTTCTACTAGGCGTTTTCCGTTCGTAACCTCATATTTGGCGTGATTATAAGTCGCGGGTTCCTCGTGATGTTTTCCTTCACCGTAAGAGCGGTGTTAAAATCGTAGATTCTTTTTTTCAAAGAAATAAAACTTTTAGAAAAACTTGTTATTAGCAGGGATAATTAATTTTAGTATTAAGTAGTGTAGGTATGTATATACTGCGGTTATGGTTATATATATCATATAATTAAATATGCATATATAATTTATACGCTTTAAATGGAGTCGTACAGATTGGGAGTCATAAAAACAAATTAAAAGAGAGCAACGTAAGAAAAAAAAGTATCTCAGTTTAGAGAAACTGAAGAATCATGAGAAATTATACCTATTTTGTAAATGTTTTAAGAAAAACCATAACCAACTCAATTTAAATTTAAAAAACCAGTTTATTAAAAGTAAACACAATTATAATATCTGAAATTTCTTTTCAAATTATACATCGTTTTTGTTGCGCGCTTTTTTCGCGGAAAAATTGTTTTAACAATTTCACTGTCGATAACAAAGGAATGTTTCAATTTAATTATTCCTCCTCGCTGCCAGCTGTCCTTCCCGTAAACTCTCGTTTTTACTGACTTTTGGCTATTGAAAAGCTGAAAGCGGTTGTTACCACTCCAAATACACGTTTTGACATCAATTACACTTATTTAGAACTAAACAGGCTTGCGTGAAGCTGTTGACACGTTATTAATTGCAATATTTTAAGAAAATAACGACAAAATCTTGGGTTACAAACCGATCAAGTACGATTCGCGCGCCTAGGATTCCAAACCTATCCACTATGCCGCCAAAATAAATAAAAATCACACCATGTTTATTTTATTGTCTTCAGTATTTATTGTTATAGCAGCAGCAGAAATACCATTCACCAAAAATTTAGCTATCATGGTTCATGATATACAGCCCTGAGCCCAGTGACAGAAAGTGGAGTCTTAGAAATAGGGTCCCGATTCTACTCTTTGGGTACGAAACTCTGGAAGTCTAGTTTAACAATATTTATAGAACGCCTGGTACTTTAAAAGTTAATGATAAATAATTTATTATCAAGAATCACTGTTAAGTACCAACATAAGTAGGTAATTATTATACATCTTAACCCTTTCTCTACTTAATTCGCCACATTAACACTGGGATTACAAGAGAATTCAATATTCATTATATTACCGAGCGAACGTTTTTCATCAAGTAAAACCTTTTCGTTCTTCACGAACAAAAAAAAGTTGAATAAAAAATGTACAAAGCTTCTGCAAATAAGACCGAGTCTGGAACTAGCTGGCTGAAGATTAATTATTTTCTATTTTAATAAGTCGCAATCCTTTCAGAAGTTGCTAGACTGGAAAATATTGTTTAAAAAACACAAGTTGAAACTTTATCGGAGGAGTAAAGGCTGTTTCTTGCATCTCTCTCTCCTACGTTGAACGAGACTATCGCAATGGGGCGTCTTGTTTAAAATTCAAGTACCTAGTTAGTTTAGTAAAAACTACATTAATGAATGATTATAATTAAAAGGTAGCTAGTTGAAACTGTTGTCGGCTCGAAAAAAATGGAAAACACAGAGGGTCCTAGCTGAGCCTATGAGTGGTGTGGCTGTTTTGTTATATAATTTAGTTTATGATTTAATTAGTGTGTAAATGTTTATGTTGTAGTTCAATAATTATTTTGTTATAATGGGACCGACATGTTCTGTTTTTGACAAAGGTCCCCAATTTCTAAATTGATTAAAAAAAAAAAAAAAAAAAAAAACAATTTGACGACCTCTGTGGCGCGTCGTGCAAAAGGATGCGGGTTCGATTCCCGCCTTGTGCAAATATTTATGCTTAAAATAAATTTTTGTATCTGGTCTGCGTGTCTTTATATGTATAATATGTATGTATTTACAAAAAAAACGTAAATTATGTAGTATATCCGTTATCTAGTACCCATAGTACAAGCCTAGTGCTTAGTTTGGGGCTAGATTGCACTGTGTGTAATTTCGTGCAATGTTTATTTCTTTTATTTAATAAAAACAGGTATTATGATCTTCTTCAAATCTATTGAAGTGGTCATTTATGATCCAACTAGCAGCGTCTCGCGGTATCATCCGCGTTATCTCGAATCCCGTGGGAACTTCGAATTTTTATTTCTTTGTAAATAACAAAGAGCCCATTTCATTTTTTACCGTTTTAGGCTCTGTGTTCAGTCATCATTCAGTCAGAACCTTTGAATGTTATAGGAAAGAGATAATCAATGTAAAATAAGTACCCCTTATAAACCATTCTCTTTTTACATCGGGAATTAAAAAAACAAAACGATTTCTTAACTTTTCTAAAGAATTTTCATCAGATCGGTCAATCCCTGCAGAGATGAAGGGTCGACCTTTGTCGAAACTCTACAAAATATATTCGAATTCGACCTCCTTTGTTTAATAAATTGTGACTATTGTTCAATACATCCTTTTGTTTCGTTTCACTGAGCATGAATATAAGATATTTTAATTGAAATGTTTTGTTTAATTTTACGTTCATTTACTGTATTACTTTAGCTAACCTAAATTATGAATCTGATTATATTTTTGAACAGATGTTACATATGATGCAGACAAATAATTATCCTTTTTTTATATTACTGCAGTTACTGCAGTGTAAATGTACATTTTCAGTGTAAATGCATCAAGAAGCATAGAGTTTGTAAGGCGCGTAGATTCAGCCACTTTGTATGTTAGTTACACTACTGGTTAGAGCCTGCCGCTCCCAGTATTGACTATTCTATTTATATTTTCCCCAATTCTTGTTCGAGTATGGTTATTTTGATACTTAATCTCTTAATAACAATACGCGATTAAAACCCGAGATAAATGTAAATATGAGTACAAATCGTGTCAGTTTAAAAAGTTTATTGACTATTTTATCCTACCCCAAGCTCTCCCACGAGTTTCTTGTGGTTTCTTCTTCATCTTTCAAAGCACTGAAACCTACCAAACATCATAACTCAGCTATAAACCGTATAATAATAATAATGATTTATTGCTTCATAAGGTAATGGTTTACAAAATCACGTTTTTTTTAACATTATGAACCCGGTTGGGCACTGCACTTTAAGCTTAAAACTAATAATTTAAGTTAGTAGTTACCTACTTAAAGTCTATTAGTATCTAACTACTACAGTTATTTCCAAATAATTATTACCTGTAAATATAATTTAATTACCAATATAGGTACTTCAAATTTATTGTACTTATTTGGAGGAAATATTTACTTATGTCTATTATATGTACCTATTGTCTTCAAGGTTAACCAGTAACTGAATTTTAATTAAATAAAATATTTGACTTTCAAAGTCTGTGCTGAATGCTGCTACTAAAACTTGTCTACATATACTTAGGTTAAAAGTTTTGCTATTACAACACCTATTGCAGTTGTACATTGTAGGAGCAGAAGTTTTCCTATAACAAACACTAACTAAAGGCAGAAACAAAGTAACTAGGAACTGTGTAAGGAATGTCTTGAATACTCTAGAACACGATTCCAAACAAATATTTGTTAAAACACCTCAGAAGTTACGGAAACACTCCTGAAAACCAACATTTTTAAATTTACTCATTAGGTTTCTTGCTTTTTTTTAAATTAAAAAGAAACAAGAGAAACAGGCAAATAGAAACAGGCGTTTCGTTGATAGACCTATGGTTCTATCAACTAAACGTCTGTTTCTATCAATCTATCATTTGTTTTTGAAACATCTTCAAATATGTTTTGTTGTAACTTTTCATCAATTTTTAATTTAAATAAATATTAAAAAATACTTGATGCGCTCATCTCTGTTAAAAACCTACTTAAAAATTTTTTTTAAAAGAAAATAACGAAAATGGTCTTAAATTAAGATTATTTTATAGGTTACATTTTTGCATTGCAGTTGCAACTGTGTACATGCACTGTTCCTATTAATATAAATATCCATAGATAATGTATTGGAAGTAAAATCTATAACGTACCAACTAAATATAAAATACTGTCACGAGCTAAGTACCTACGTTCTTTACGGATAAATATGTTGTCAACAACAGTGACAGCTTTTTCATTTGCTATTAAATACAGTGTTATTTATTTATTTCAATCAATATGTAGGTATTAATTCAATGGTATATATAATCCATTCGAATCACAATAATCTTACTAATATTATAAATGCGAAAGTTTGTATGTATATGAAAGTTATTATAAAAAGTTGATATCTCTCATCTATGTCTTTTGTAAAAACAATATACGAGTACATGAAAACTTTAAATAGTCTTTTTTTATACGTAATAGGCTAGCATTTGACCTCATCTCACCTGATGGGAAGCGAGGATGAGGTCGACGATGAAGCATGCTTACCTAGAAGGTACCTATTCACTCTATTCACTCACATTTGAAGACTCCAAGGTTATAGGTTTGGGGAAACTAGGTTTAATAATCATTGTAATATGGCTGGTATAACTTTAATAAGGTAAACAACCCTATAGCCGTCACGGACAGACATAGAGATCCTATAGAGACGAGACAATCAATGAATTATGCAAGTCAGATTCAAACAGGATGCGACTACATAATGTCCCGTGTCGCTCACGATTGCTAAACACCTGTTATTTGTAATTGTAGGACAATTGGTTTTACAACGCCTTAAGGTGAAGTATTGATAATAAAAACCATTGGAGAAATGAGACAATTCTAACGATACCTTAATTAAAGAAATCCATCGAGTGGTTTGGAAGATACAAGCTGAGTAACAATATTACAAACAGACTCGTATTATACAATATAGGCACGATTAATATATCCTTTTCTTGCTGGTAAAAACTCACATCGATTGTGTGGTTGGTTGGATGTGACTTTTGGGAAATTCGGCAGTCCCTCTCTATTCTACTCTCTACTCTATTCTCCTATTCGATGTAAAATAACGTATTCTAAAATAATACTAATACTTCATTTGATAAATTATAAACTTTTTTCCGAAATATTATCAAGGACAATAATAATCAAAAATGCAGTTAAGTGAAAAAGATCAAACTAAATTAAAAGAAGATCGAAGTAGAAATTAAAGATCAAAGTAGAACAAAATACCACTTTGATGTTCTTCTTTGAACAAAAACGAAAAATACATCGAAACTAAATTCAAACAAGGAACAAGAACATGTCTTACTACCGAAGATGTATTTAAAATTTTAGTGTTTGTGAAAGCACCAAAGTTTAGACTTAGCTAGCGAAAAATTTCAACGGCTTTAAAGTTGGACGCGGACAAAGATTTACAGCTTACAGGAACGGGTTTCAGCAGTTCTTACCATAAGGTTTCACATACGTACCGTACTGGTGGACTGACCGGTGCATATGGGCTTTAGCTTAAGGGATACAAGGTTGAATTTGCCATGTCGAGGATTGAAGATTCGTGAATCAGTTCTTTCTAACCAAGTAAGGCATTCTAGGCGTCGTTGACTTTAAATAGTCGCATCCCATCTGGATTGGTGAGGTTAAATCCAAAATTATGCGTAATTACGCTTAATTGCGTATTACATATTTTGATTCTCTTAAAGCTTGACATTTCAATTATATGTTACATAGTCTAGGGCTTTTTGGTGGAAGGCTTCTGTCGCGGCTTGTTACAAGCAACCGGTCGGAGTCGTAGCACCAAGCGGACACCTCCGTGTTCCGATGCAGCTACTAAAGAAGACATGGATTTTCTTCTAGATGAGAATGCTGCATCTTAGACTATATCATTACTTACCACCAAGTGAGATAGTGGTTAAAAGTTTATCTATCATGAATTAAAAAAAACGTGTTATATTTATTGAGTAAGATTCCTGTGAGTTTTTAAAACAAATTGGCGGTCCTATGCAGTGAGCGTTGACTTTTATAGAGTTACTCTACGTTACCCCACACTTAGTAGGTCATGGAACCTGCACGCACTATGCAAAAATATTATAATCATTCGTCGACACAGTACTACACAGTCATTCATTGCTGACTTATATTCATCATCAACGCCCACCTACTAGAATATCACTCAGTTGCAAAACGGTTTTTACGTAACCATTTTTATAATATTATATTATATTTAACGCTAATTGGGAGTCTTTGTACGTAGCTTAGGTACTTTTGTTATCGAGGTTTAAGAAATAAATACATATTTTAGATCGTTGCACAATTCTTAGCTTCAAACTAAGCAAAGTGGCTTGTACTATACACATATTAATAGACAACTTACATATTATTGATAGTTATATATTGATACACATAGAAACCACCCAGAACCACAAATAAACATACATATTCCTGCAGCATAAATACTTTTCCCCAATGTGAATCGAACCTGTAACCTTCGAATCATGTAATGAAAGTATCATGAAAATATACTGTTTGCGCCATAGTGCGCGATCGACGTGAACTACGCGGTGAATACGCAGGTCAAGCCCATCTCGCAATATCAACCATCATACGAGCTTCACTCGCTAGCGTACTGGCATTCCTTTTTTTCCCCATCTAACATTCGAGATGGTCGAACGCGCGTATAACCAAAAGATTGTAATTATATCATAAGTATTCATATATTTCACATTGTAGAAGTAACAGTTATAAATCCTGTAAAAAACACAGTAGTTTGTCTACTTATTTCTAGACATATACTTAACCAATAATAATATCAAAATTATAATAATTCAAAATTCAAAGGAATTTGAAACTACAAAAAAAAAACACTCAATAAACCTAACCCTTTATCTAGAATTGCCACTAAAACCTAAAACTAAGCTAAGCTGAAAAACGGCGTCTAAAATACTAAAGCGGAGTTATACACGTAACAAAATAGGCACTTAAACTACCAAACTATGCCCTGTTCTAAGGTTTACTATAGCATAGCACATTACAGCTATTTGCTCCGCACATTCGCGCATGTGTAGAACCGTGTAGATTACATAACAGTTAGTAGGTAAGGTCAATAACATCGCCTTGGCACTGGATGATAATGTTGTACTAGGTCTAGCTAGACTCTAGTTTACGTGAAATAATTATAACGGACATGGGAATTATTATATTTACAAGATTTTAGTGTTTGATATGCCGGTGGTCAATTTGATATGCAGTGTCCATTGTGCCCGACCACCTGTACAATGGAAGACTTAATGGAGGCCAACGATGATGCTGGGGCGGAACATTGGGCAGGCACAATTTAGATGGGTCAAACCGACTGATACGAAAAGAAAGAAGTATTTGATATCACAGTTTTAGCCAAAAAAATTACACATTACGAAATTAGTTTCACGCATTATATAGTAAATTTCATTAAAGCAGTCTCGTAGCAGTTATAAAAAGATTTTTTATCAAATTTAAAAAATACGTATGTGTTTAGGGGGTTTTTCTGAAAATTACTAGAAATTGTATGCCGCTAGTTTCGTAATGAAGATCCCGCTTTCAATTAGGGGTGCCAAACGAGACATTTTTCTTAAAGCTACGTTGTGGTTCTAAATGCAAAATCGACTTTTCATAGATTCCAGTTTATGTTATCAGTACCTTTTCCATCCAATGGTTGTCTGGAAGAAATCGCTTTTACCGATAAGGTCGCCCATACAATAAAGTATTATATTAAACTATCAATCTGTCTAAAATAGTATCTGATATGAGCCTACCTACATCATAATTCTAACCGTGTTTTTCCGATTGTAAAAACTCCAAATAGTATTTTCGCCAGAAATATTTTAAAGAAAAAATGCATCTTCAAAGATTCATTTGCGGCGAGATTTGAACACGGTCCCTGGATCAGTACCCCAGTTATGTATTTTTCCTTTAAAATGTTTCTAGTAAAATATGCCTTGAGCAATAAAAACTAATTACGAAATATTTAATATGAATTTTAACTTAAAATAATTCAAGTAAAATATGCCATGAAAAAGCAAATAAAACAAATTACGAAAGTCTTTTCGCCGACAGAAATTTCAACATGCATTCGTCTCATCATTATTTATAAATAACCTGCATTGTATTAATATTATACACACACGTATATATAATACATACGTTCGCAAACGACAGCTCAGCGCTGTAAGGTAAACACAATTACCCTATGTGTACACGGGACGGTACTAACGTTGCCGTGATTTGAAGATACCAGGACCACTTTCGGAAAACTGTAGTTGACATGTCGTGTATCTACGACATACAGCCTTAGGATGGTTACATAAAGAAACAGGTTTCCGGTACCGACAAACCTGTGCGGCTCGGTACCTATTGATCCAGAATTAAAGTGTTTATGAAACAGGTCAATTTGTTCTAATAAACAGGTAAAACCGGCCCGTACGGCTCGGTCCAGGTAATCGGTACGGACACGTTTAAACCTGTTTCTTTATATGTGATCGCATAAGATAACATAGAAATATTATACCTGCACTGGCCGGTACCGACCCGCACGGATTTGTCAGTACCGGAAACCTATCTTTTTATGTAACCACCCTTATAGATGTAGTCTTATAACTAAATTATGTACCTACGTTTGTTAGAAAATATATCTGAAACTAGCCGCGGTTTCACCCACGTAAGTCTCGATCCCGCAGGATTTTCCAAAAATCCTTTCTTAGTGGATATCTACGCATCACAAAGAACACACCCTCCAAATTTCATGTCTGTAGGAGCAGTGGTTTAGGCTGTGTATTAATGTATAATTCTGTCAGTCAGTCAATCAGTAACAGTTTTTTTTTTTTCTGTATAGTATAGAAGATAGAATCGCAGAATATTTTATAGAAAAAATAAAAATATTCAAGCAGCATAATGAATTTTGAGCATCAGCAAGAACCAGCTTATGGTAGTATCAGTGTATGCTACGGTACATGTGTATTGTCCGAACATGCGTAGGTGCACATGTAATCTTTTGAAATTTTAAAATAATGATCAATCTTAGCACCTAAGTGGAATTTAGTTGCAAAGAATACTAAAGCAATTATAATCGTCAAAAAAATAAAGAGAAACATAAAAAAAAACATTCAGAAAGCAAAATTATAGACTACTTAATCGTAAAAAAATCCCTATCAGGATTGCAAGCCGGATTATTGCAGTAGCTGTGACTTGTTGTTCTTCCAACCGTAAACCCCAAAGTAATTTTTTGTTTGTCACTGGCCAAATAGGAAATTTATGCACAGTCACACTCGGTGCTGTATCCCTTCATTTGTCATCACTATCTGTGTTAGCACAGCTTACTATTACAACTATGAAGTATATGAAGCTGTTAGTAGGTGCATTAATGTAACAACCTATGTCACAAACTACCAAGATAGGACTATTAATAGACAAAAAGTGCTCTTTTTCTTTTACAAGGAGAAATTCATCATCTAATCTCCCGTAACAGATCTTGTATGCTTGAAATCAGGGCCTGTACTCTGCTTCTGTTCTGTTCTAAACGAACGAAATATCTGTCAACTATAATGACAGATTTTCTTCCTAGACGACGTTTTATTTTAGTTTTTTTCGTTCGTTCGTAGAATTAGAGTAATCTGCGGGAGATTTTTTAATGATGCAGTCCTTCTTGTAAAAATTTTCTAATAAACTACCTTGAGCAGAAAATGTAAGAAATATTAAAAAGTTCTCTTACTCATCAGCTAAGCGATGGTCCCAGTTGCATCTTTCTCGGAAATAGACAAATACTTGTATCTAAAGAAACTCGGTCGGCCACGAGTTGGCCTGGCCCTGTGTTTAGTGATTAGTCAGCGTCAGCCCAGTTTTATGTTTGCATGTCAAAACTTAGACTCTTAGTTTTGAGAAGCTGTAACTTCGCATAATACGAGTATAACGTATATTTAATATCTTGACGGTTCGAGGACTTTCCTAATGTCCTCTTTCTAGATCTTCGTGGACTGGTCAGATAGTATTTTTTCTTATTATAGTAAGTGACGATCTGTTAATCGAACGACCTTGAAGATACTAGTTCCCTAGTAACATTTTCTACAAATTTCAGAATAGACAGAATATAATAATAATAAATAATAATAATAAATCCTGTGACCAACACACAGCGCCATCTAGCCCCGTGGTAAGCTACTAAGCTTGTGTTACGGTGACTAGACAACGGATATACTACTTATATTTATTTTTCTTTTGTAAATACATACCTATTATACATAGAAATACACCCAGACCAGATACAAATATTTATTTTTAAGCATAAATTTGCACCCAGCGGGAATCGAACCCGCAACCTTCTGAATTGCAGCCAAGCGTTCGCCCGACGCGCCACAGAGGTCGTCACCTCTCTCAATATGGTCCTTTTCAGGATGCCACTTTTATTCCTTGGAGATGTAAAACAGTTCCAACGTTCCACCATGCCAACTATCCACCCGACACGACTAAGCCAAAATTAAGGAAGCTCTACAAATAACATGTTCATAATTGTTTAAAGAAACCAAGGATCACAAACAAACGTTTGCTTTCTACAGAAATATTTCTTATTTCAGGACCGAATTCAATTATTTTTCTATTGTATTTTTCAGCTACCCAAGTCCCCTTATTTTATTTGTTGCATGCCTTTTCACTTTTCTTTACTTTCGTTCCGTCTTTGTAATAGAATCGATTACTTATAGGCTCTTTGTTTGATTGAATGAGTAGAAAACGGTCGCTTTGAATCGCTCCTCAAACATCGGTGACTTGACGTTCATTACTTAAAATGTTTGCTGTTTGCTGATAGAAGAACTGTTGAAGTAGGCCCTTATTGAGTGTATTGATGTTAGACTGTTGCCTGGTCTTTCAATGTTGCGTGTAAATATATAATACCAGTTTATCTTGCTTTGTTACAAGATTGTTGGTCTACCCTCTGCTGTAGTTTGAGTAAATTTACAACCTTTTTGTCTTAGATTACCTAGATAGTAGATAATATTTAGTACAATGACTGTAGAACGTATGAAACTCGTTTTTTCGCTAATAAAATGTTTCTCTTATTTCTTTCTTTCACTTACTAAATATGAAATCGTTTATGATTAATCTCGCTCTTGTTTAAATTGTGGTTGTATGAATGAGAAAGTAATATTCTCATTTTACTTATTTATCGGCTTTTTGAAATTCGTTGGTTAATTTACGAGCATTTTGTTCTCTTTATTACGTTCTGAAAGTGTCGTAAAAATTAATACATATAGAAATATATGTGTAGGGCCCATAGAAGGTATACCAAACGGAACCATGCAAAGTTTGCCGCGGACAATACTTGGATGGGTGACCTATAATTTGTGTTTCGTACATTTTTGCTCTAATCAATGTACTCGTAATTGTCATACTGAGCATTTTATATTATCTTTTCTGTTGCAAGTTACACCCAAAGACGGACATCATTAACATTAGGATCTTCCATATTTTTTATATTTTTATTATTATTTTAGTTGTCATTAACAAAATTAATAGGGCTTTGTTTTTAACTTTTGGGTACTGGACCCTAAAAATGAACACATACTCTATTTGGTAACATTGAATTTAAATAATTATAAGGCGGTAGTTTACAGTAACTTTTTGTAATGTTAAAATAGATAAATTAAACAAAAACTATTAATTTTACTTATTTTTTAATTAATTTGCTACTGTAAATTGGTGAAAGCTTGGTTCGTTTAAAATCATGAATCAAACGCGATTAAACCCGATAAACAAAGTGTTTCATTATGCAAAATCGCGAAAACCATAGAAGAAGTGTTTTTATTAATCATTGTATTTATCAAAAAGGGGATAAAAATAAATTCAACCTAGATTGTTGACAGACTCTCTTTATTCTTTACTCACTCGTTCCGACCTCATTCTAATAAATTATTTCGATGAAATCTTCAGTGCGACTCCGCTAACTTTATCTCCGCTATTCCGTGCTCATAAAATTATTTGTTACTGTGTAAATGTAGTTTGTCTATTCTAAAAGCAAAGTTATGAGATGATTCGCTTTTCAATTCGAATTAGATCGAAATAATTGGGTAACTTTAACAATTTGCAAAAGACAGATTTCCAACTGACGCAAAACACTAGATTTAAAAAAGTTTATAAGCATTACGTTAGTAAAACACAAATATTTACCGGGTTTAACTCGTGTTTTATAAAAAAAATCTGTAAATACAAGAAATAAAATAAAAAAATGTAAAATTTTATAAATTTTGTGTATTGTTACAATGCAAAATCGTGAACACATAATAATTTGACTTGTTGTTAGAATACCCACTATCTATGATAATCTAAAGGCTAAACCCAATTCTCATTTATATTATTATTTATTACGTATTTGTTATTTCTTTTAATTGCAGTGAATATACTAGTCAATATCTTACTACTCAAAAGTGTTAAAATAAAATTAGTGACATTAACAATTGGTATTTTGAACAATTGTTGACAGATTTATAATATCTAATAACGAACTCTTTCTAACCGGTGAAGTACCAAGTGATTATACCCAAGTTACTAACGAAAGTGTGTCAAGATAAAGTGATTGTGTATACTGGTCACATGTGTCGAATTTTGGATCACCTATGACGAATAATAATAACGGTGTGAACGGAGGGGCAGGCGGCGAGCCCGCGTCCGCAGACATGGATTCGTTGGAGGAAATGCTCCGTAAGGTAAGATGATTTTCTTCTTCTTTTATATGGCTATATTCCATTTGGACATTAGCCAGTGTCAAGTATTATTAATATTTGCAAGTTATTTGCATCGAAACAGTCAAGTCTGCATAGTTAAAGTCAAGTCGAGGGAATCATTGTAAAACGAGTCGGCTACAATGATTGTTCACGGAGCTTTGGAGACAACGCTGAAGTCCATGTTTTGCACTAATTTTCACTTTCTCTATACTTATACACCTTCACGAAACTAAATTGATTAGTATGCCCCCGAAATTAAAAAAATTATACGCATTTGAACTAGGTTTCACAAAAATGAAAATTTAGCAACACATCTCCTCACCGCGTTCTCGCCAAAACTCCTAAATCATATATGTTATTTTTTTCCTTTAAAAGTGTCAGTACTTCGTCTACTTTTTGTAAATTTATCGATTCTGAAACTAGTACAGTTATCAGCCAGTTTTGAGAAATGCATTCTTGTTTTAAAATTCAATGGTCGAAGCGGGATTAGAACCCACTTGCCGGGCAATCTATCATTGATATTATGGAAAACATTATTTAATCGAGTAGAGCCATCAACGTTGTTCTTTTTTTCTATAGCGTTTTCTTAAAAAGACCGTTAAAATAATATTTTTGTCTCAAAATAAAAAAAAAGACGATCAAAAAGAAGAATATAGTTTTACCGGTCTTTTAAAAGATGTCAATTATTATATCAATCGTCGTTATTAAATTTTGATTAGAAATTTTGTTTTCAGTTCTTTAAAAGTTTGTTTTCTGTTAAATTTGTTCCTTTCAAGTTCCAAGTTCTAATTCACACCACATGAAGCCCTAAAATAAACATGTTACATTGAAATAACCTAACAAGTTTAAAGTAACATAGTGACAACACCACAAAATTGATCCCTTTGAGCCTTGCCATCTAAGGTACCTCTATACACGGTCCAGGGGTTTGTAAACAAACCGCTGACGTAAGCCCGGCCTAACTAATTAATAAACATGTGAATTAATCCTGACTAATATTATAAATGTGAAAGTCTGTCTGTATGTACAGACGGATATAAAAAGGGACCGTTGGTCACAGTAATTTATTTATTTATTATTTATATTTCTTGTGGCTTTTTTTATGTGGGCGTGATGATCCGTAGTTTTTTAAAATAATTTAAAAAAAAATACGAGTCCTTGTAATCTAAATTCTGCGTACAGAGGAACGTTTTGATACAAATATTAGACGAGAAGGTAGTTTACTCACAGTAACTTTTTAGTTTAATATGAATGACAAATGAACTCTTAGTTTACCTTGAAAAAGGATTCTGAAATAGGTTCCGAAATGTCCGATCCGACGTTTCCACTGACAACAACACTGATAGTAAAAACAACGCGATTAAATATAACTGTAAAATGAGTTTTACTTCAATACAAACTCGCGAAATCAGAAGAAAAAACCATGTTGTCACTACCTTAAAAGTTTGTATTAATAAAATTTGATTGTTTACAGAAACGTACGTACGTACGTACGGCATAGTGTTTTCTTCGGTTTTCGTGATGCTTATATGAAACTAAACACATATTTCGGTTTTAATAACACCCCGTATTTGAAAGCCCTCCACAGGACATGAAAATTGCCTTCGAGTATAACCATAAATAAAACCTAAATAAAAATAGAACAAAAACGGTTCCAAGGTGAATTTAATTAAAAACTTGCCTGTGTAATATAATATCTATCGTATCTACTAGACTAGTGTATCGATGAGTCCATGAAGGTATATCTGTAGGAGGTATATCTGGCGCGTTCACTCGTTAAAATGAAAAATGTCGAGCGTATGGAGAGATTGTAAAAACGTAGGTAGGTATGGAGTGATGAAACGCGCTTCAGGTCTCTGTTTTGTTTTTATTTTTAATGGGTCTGGGTACATATTCCATAACTAAAATGTCTTGACTATGCTCTATCTATACCTTTGATACTCATTCTAAATACATTCTACTAATCCTACCAATATTACGAAATATATAACTTCTAATTAAAAATAGGGACCACGGACCTCAGAAATGGTTTAAATTTCAACTCGGTGTCTCCACGACTACGCCGGTTAGAAAAAGAATTACTAACGGTTCCATGATGCGTCTGTTTTTTGGGACAATTTATTCTTTTTTGTCGACTTCTGAGAATGACCGAGTTTTTATAGGGAGAATGAAACAATAAAATCATTGGAATTCATACAGACCTATACGTTACGAAGATTTTATGGAGACAATAAAAAATGAGGTATCATTCATTGCATTACATAATTTCCACGTATACAACTTATCTTTTGTAATTTAAGGAATTTCTGCAATGGTACGTAAGTCCCGTGTCAAATTTTCTACATTTTTCTACAACTTATAGGTATGTGACCATCCCAGGGACATAAAGTATGGAAGATGGCATTGGATGACAGTCCTAAAACTCCACAATTTTGATTGATACTTCACTCTATTCTATAAATGTAATTCGCCACAGTACTATGGACCAGACTGGTCCATATTACTGTGGCTGGTCCGACCAGTCGAACCATTAAAACACGCAGGTTTCGTAACAGTCGGTTTGTAGCGAACATTGGTAAAGGATCGTCGTGGGATAAGACCTCGATGTTTTATTTCTGTGATGACGGACCGTCTGCGAACTTGTATCGGAAAAAGTTTTGTAAAATTTCAACACTGGTAAATCGCAATTATGAAAGTTTTCACTTGCTGGTGTTGATTTTGCTGTTCGCTTCTGCGCCTCGTGTCTATCTCATCTCGCGATGGGATATACATTATTTAAATCGTATTTATTATCACATAGTATAAAACCCCGTGTATGAAAAATTACGCGTAATATACACCAGTTCGGTTTCTTCCGATATTTCATACTGACGACGACGGGTAACGGCTGCAGAGTGCGTTTGTTTGTTGCAAGAATCACGTAAAATTAAACGGCTGTACGGATTTGGCTGAAATTTGGCACACACGTATATTATTCCCTAGATAACATGCTTGTTATCTCGACACTCCTGCGGAATCGGGACGTATTCGTGACAACGCGCGAGATAGAGTTAGTTCAAAATAAGTTAGCAAAATAAAACGTAAAGTATTACAATAAATATATGCTACGTATTCAGATATAAACTTTAACTATTGGTGCTTCAAATTTCAACTCAAAACTTCTAATTCTAAAAAATTAATAATCAAACGTTTTTCGACATGATTTAACACCCCTTTTTTAAATATTCAAGGATTTCCAAAATATGCAAATTATCCGTTTTGATGACGAAAAATTACTATGCAAGTATCGAAGTGAGTAATCGATTTACTGAACAAACGGTTCATTGATAAGGCTTAAAACAGAATTAAGACTTCTTGCCGATTATTTCTATTCGACTAATAATTAATTTAGAACGTTCATACTATTATTTTAAGCGTAACAGGTTAACTGGTTATTAAGTTTTCACGTCTTAATAAAAAAAAAAGTTTAAATACTATTTCAAAGCTGTTTTAAAAATACTTTAAAAAAAGATCGAATCAAAGTTCAAACACCTATAATGTGTGTGTGGCAAAAAATACTTTTTTGTTTTTAAAAAAACACGACTAGTAGGTGGTCCTGGTTGTTATCTCAGCTACTGAGATAGGTCAAAGTTAGGTCTTACGGCGACCTGAAAACTCTAACGCTAGCTGAGCCACGCCACTATACGAAAAGAAGAAAAAAGATTCAGCACACTTTGAAAGCAGACATTCGTCTTCTATCGGGCGACCTAATATTCCATACTCTATCATCAGCCTAACGAATTTTAATTTGTTTACTCACAAACATAATTAATACATTGTAAAATTAAATTAAATTACTTTATTTAATTCAGTTTTCAGCTTTGTCGCTCTCATCGTTAATGGCAATGAATAATTAATTATTCAATGAACTTCATTTACCTCGTTTGCATTTGTTTGTGAATAGTTTTTTAATAATGGGGTAAGTATACGTAGGTATTTTATAATTGATTGGGTGGAGTTAGTTATTAGTAATCGTCACGAATTGAAATAAGATAAGTAACATGATGGAAATATAAAGATAACTAGCTGCGCCCCGCGGTTTCACCCGTGTAAGTGTAAGTAAGGAATATCGGGATAAAAAGTAGCCTATGTGTTATTTCAGGTCTCAAGCTACCTATATTTCAAGTTTCATCAATCGGTTCAGCAGTTTTAACAAAGGCATAGACATACATTCAAACTTTCGCGTTTATAATTATTATAGTAAGAAAATATAAGATAACATAATCACCTCGACGTCTTGACTATGTTACAATTGTCTTGGTAGCGAAACACGGTAAAAAAATCTTTTAAATTATCGGTAACAGACAGGCGAACAAACAGACAGACGATTTTATTTTCGTAACGTCGACCGACACAGGAAGATTAAAACCTAGTGCCGACTTTGTACTTTGCCGACTTTTGGTAAATTCAATCCAGGTAATCAACTGTAGAGCGGTGTTGGTCTAGTAGTAGATTCCCTGGCTTCCATTCCTAGGGTCGTGGGTTCCAATCCAGGTCGACCGCGCACGAATGTCTAGGAAATAGTTATGTGCGCTAATAACATATAGCTCTTACAGTGAAGGAAAACATCGTGAGGAAACCGACATGTCCTAGAATAATCGTCCCAATGTCTAAACTACCTTTGGGCCCAGTTGACTATTATCAAATTCGAAAGGGTACAAGTGATCCCTGGTCCCAGTTTCAAGATGGATGACTTCACTCCTATAACCCAACCCACCACGGTCCGAAGATATGAGATTCGCCAATCCGGGGTATGCTCCCGTGGCGTCTTACTGCCTGACCCCCCTATAAGAGGAGGCCCTTGCCCTGCAGTGGGATCAAATTAACGAGCAGCTGTGGTATCATCTAATTAGCATCCATCGCTACTAGTTACTATTTACTGTCAAAAAACATATTTCGTATTCTACATTGCTGTTTGAAGTAATCACAGGTAACAAGCACGTTACGTCAAAGCAGCAATGTGCTGCAACTTAGCAACTACTAGGGGTAGATGCTAATTAGATGATACCACAGCTGATTATGATATGATATGAATCACTTTAGGAAATTTATGTACAGTTAATCCGACACTATAACCTCCAACCGTCTATTTTATTCTAACATCACATTTTAGTCAAAAGATTTTGTCCAAAATCGTACAATATTATTAATTCATGCAAAAACGTATTGTTTGTCGGGCTGTTTAGCTCCCAGTTATGATGTTTACGGTCGCGCGATGAATTTTTAAAACGTTAAAGGAATGCTCATTGTGTGTTAAACATGGTTGAGGTCGTTATTTATGGATAGATGGGTATTTCTCTTTGTTTATATTAAAGGTCGTTAGGAGACGGTTTTTGGAAAAATCGTGAACGCAATTTGTGTAACTTCTGTATTCGGATTTTTCGGAATTTGATTTCCACAAAGATACAAAACATGTTTATTCAACACACTTTTTAAACCTACACGATCTCTGTATATACCTAATTATTATAAGAATTTCGGATCTTCGGATTTAGAGCAAGTAAAATCCTTCTCATACTTTTGCCAGTTTCTTAAGAGCTAGAACTTAAAATTCTTAACTGAAAACACATTCACTTAAGTTTTCAAAGCTACGACCCGTAAAATCTACGTCATACCGTGAACCGTGTGCAAGTTTGTAACGAAAAAGTATTTAACAATTAAAAAGCTCTATTTAACGATGCCTTTAACTTAAATAGTTAGTGTAATGGTTTTAAAACAATGGTATGATAATAAGCTTTAAGAGAAGGAAATAAGGTCTGAATTTATTCGAGAAGAGTTTAAGAAGCTTTGTGTACGTTATTGTAAAAAGTTTTCGTTATTTTACCCAAGATCTAACTAAATAATTATTTATATGATACTTCCTTTTTTAAAGTCGATCAAATATCGTTAAAATAAAATGTATAGATTTTCTAATAATGAGATTAAATTAGGAGCCTAACTGAAGCACGCAGCGACATCTATCAGTCATCTAATTAACTAATAGTATGGTTAATACTTTAGTATGAATAAAATCTAATAGCCTTATTAATAAAATGGGAATAAGGTCGGAGTAGTCAGAATATGCTCTGTCTTTTTCCGCGACATGAACTTTCAAAGTTGTCAGACAGAAACAAAATGCGGAATTAATGCCCCGACGTTATTCCCCTTTAATTAATATTTTAACGCTTTTGATCGCGTTAATTTTATTTGAGTTCAATTTTAATCTAACATTGCAATAGAAAAGAAGAAAAACCTAGGATTTAGACCCCACAAAAAGAGGAGCATAGCAAACAGTGCCAAATTATGCAACCCTCTAACCACGCAAGCCACCAACCACCTCTAGATATACATATTTTACACTTATCTTATCGAATGCACTGCAATGCAGTTGTCAACAAAGTAACCCGTATATAAATCTGCGGAACGCGCTTTCGTTATTAGCAATTAATGTTTTTTTACCACGCAATACAGCAGTTAAAGGGAAAAAGTTGAACTACCCACTACCCTCCAAGTTTATAGTTATTAGCCAAGGCTTATTATTAAACAGTTAGGTCCGAGAAAGTTTTATAGAGTTCTACTGGTTCACGAAAACGAACTTTGTTTTCGCTTTAACTAGTTTAAGGGTTCAGTACACGGATTGAACGAAAAAGTATTTGTAGGTAGGTAAGGGAATGGGGTTGTGGGTACTGAGTTTTTTTTTATTGATGATGTAATTTGTTGATTTTGTAATGAGCGTTTTGGTTTTCTAGTCAGTTTAATTTTTGATGTTTGATATAGTAAGTTACCAATAAATAATATGAATATGAATACATTTACTTAGAATACTTTTTTTTCGTTTAAAGGCGAAATCATTTTTCTGATTAAGAGTAGAACTTATGTTAGCTTTGAAGGAATTAGCATCCTTACGCCGACAATAATTATACCTAACGTTTTCATAGATTAAGTAAGTAGTGATATTTACCTACTTCAGATAAAAATCGTTCCTCGTGATGAAACTATGATGCCAAATTACTTTCAGTGTATTTAAGTATTTTTAGCATTTAAAAGCGAGCGTAGCGAAACTACTAAAAATAATAAAACTGAACCAAGAAGGGTTTTAAAACATTGTTCATAATGTAGGTACTTTGGTATATGATATTGTATAAGCTCGTCTAGTCATGTTGTAATAAATATGACAATAAAGTGCTTTGGAACATATCCAAATGTTCACAATAACATGTAATAGACATTTAGCGACTGCAGTACGTTGTAAATTAACCGTAGAGGTATTTAATAGGTAGATGTGTATGTCATTACATAGGTATGTGCATTATAGGTGATTATTTGTGCACTAACTGCTCAGAAGATGGTAGTTAAGATGTAGGTTTAATTTGAATTTTAGCTTTTAACGTTTTCTATAGTATTGTTTCTTTATGAATAAAACAACCAAAAAGATGTAGGTATCTAGAATACACCACATGGGTATTTCGCAAGTCATAACTGTTCAAAACTAGATGCGCGAAGCCGTGTTCAGCAGTGGACTGCAACAGTCTGATGATGATGATGATGATGAAGATGAACCGTTCAAAATTTTATTTCATTATCATCGCAGCTAATATTCAATTTGGAATTTAAATGAAGTGCAAGTTATAGTTAACATTTTTTTCCAGTTCATATTCGCGTACCTATTGTTAGTTTGAAATTCTCGTACGACTTCCGCTAAAAAAATGTAGGTATGTAAATAAAAATATGAATCCAAATCGTGTAAGTTTATAAGTCCGCGTAAGTTCTTATCCCGTGAGACTATCGAGATCAAAAGTATCCTATGTTACTCTTGGATAATTTAGCTTTCTATTGGTGAAAGAATTTTTAAAATCGGTCCAGTAGTTTCGGAGATTACCACCAATGTACATACTCACATGCATTGTTACCAACGTTATCTCCTTTATATAATATGTGTACTTAGATAGTTTCATTTTGAGCTATTTTTTTCGTAGTGGCGAAACAGGAACAAGTCCGTTCTGCCGTTTCAATATTTCAATTTACTATTGAAATAAAGTGATCATTATAAAACCATAACGCCTGTAAACGAACACCAGTTTCATTCGCAGCAATATGAAACAGTTGGCGATGCTCCGCTAATATTGGCACTTACATGTGCAAAGCGAATACATACACATACACAACCACACACATGCACGTTAACTTAGTATTTGATACTCTGACGACGACTCGACAACTCATCTGATTTAAACAGGTGAATTAACTCATTTTAAGGTGGTTCTAAGGAAGAAATGTGTAAAGATCTTGAACCGAAGGGCATTGATAATAAAAACAACGCGATTAAAATCGGAAAAAGAGTATAATTTCAATTGAAAATCGCAAAAACAGAAAAAAATGTAGATAATTCCTTAATTTGGAATTTGTACGAAACTCCAAATAGTTTTTGTTTCGCGTTTCTTCGTGGCTTCACGTAGGTACTTAGCGTATCTTGCTTGGTCTTGACGCAGTCACTTTCCAAAATTTCATCACTTACGCATGATTGTATTTGTTGCTGTGTACTTTTTGTAATATACACATTTTCTTTCTTTCTTCCTTTCATCTATGTGTTCTATACAAGCTAATATCCAATAACATTTTATGACCGCGACTGTTAAACGCCAAATCATTCCACACGATATTGGTCGATTCCCTAACAGATATCTCGCAATCGTAAAAACTTAATAGGCCTCTCAATTTATGTGACTTTAACATTGCAGGTTCAGTACAAAACGTAGTTTGTACTTTTGTAATTTCTTCGCCGGGGGGCATAACAAATTGCCCGTTTTAGGGTACAGTAAAATAAAACCTTTTTGGTCATAAATGTTTAAGTATTATTTCGGTGGTGAATAGTGATGACTTGTGTTACTGTCGTCGTTATCGCGCTGTTTCACATTGAATGTTTGATTTTATAGCTTTACTGTTTCGCAGTTTATTTATTGGTTTTACTTAGGTACTGCTACCGAAAACGCTAGTGTTAAAATTGGATTTAATTTTGTTGTGTCGTTTACTAAATCTAACTGCATTAAAATACATTAGTTCATGTGCGGTTGAATATTGAAACGCTAGTCAAAGTTTAAGCGCTCTAAAATCCCCAATTCAAAAATTTGCATATCTATCTCTAGATTCGAATGCTATATCTTAGACCGCTTTGTCACTTACCATTGGATGAATCGTACGTGCATAAACGCTCATCTAATACTACGATAACAAATTAAATTGTGTTTGTTAAATGAAAATTGTCAACGTAATTTTTCTTATTTTTGTACAGAACCATAAGCCTACGAAATATCGGCCATTTTATAATTTATAAAGCGTCTATTGTCACGTTTCGCAGCGTTCATAAAAGGCTAGCCGTAGGCCTCGATAGTCAACTTTCAGAAGGTACCTACTCTGACCAACATGGGACCACCCTCTTTGTACTCGTATTTGATTGCGGTATTGTCTCCTGAAATTCAATAAAAGCCATGGATTTTAAAAGCTTCGATGCCCTTTTCTATTTGCTAAATATTTCTATGAAATGCCGTATTTATATAAGGAAATATTTGACTTAGGGTTGATTGTTTTTGATATATTTTAAAGTGTTTCCTACAATTGGATGACTATACTTAAAGAAATGCTTTTCCAAAAATTTCGCACCCTACAGGACTTGAACCTGCATCTCTGGGGATCCGTCCCAACGCCTTTTTCTTATTTGGCCACGGATGCATAACAAATGGATTATGCATCCGTTTAGGGTTGATTTTTCAATCTACACACAAAATATATCTTGGTAGGTATCTGTCGAGAAAAAAACCTTCGATAGTTCGTTGTCTTTTTAAAATACTTACTGTGAGGTTTTATTCGGTGGTGTTACATTTTATTGGGCTACCTCTATATATCTCTATCAAGAGATTTAAAAGAGGCAAATTTATTTCATTTTATATAATTCCTATTTATTTTAATATTATCAATATTGTACTATAAGATAATATATACAAGATGTAACAGGCATGCCCTTTTAAGCCGAAAGGGGGTTGTTCTAGACATCTAGGCGAACAACTTTTGTTCTACGACTTTTGAAAATTCGAACTTTTTTTTGAAAATTTTGAGGTTGTGGTTCACTGAGAAAACAGTTGCTTTTGAAAATAAACGTAATTTTAGTTTCGATTGTTGTCGACTAAACTAAATAAAAGGACAAGATAAGGTCAATTACCTCGAACTCTGAGAAACAGCTGATTTTCAAGTAAACTTTAAACTTAAAATTTTCGAAAACTACTTCGAATTTCCAAAAGTTGTAGAACAAAAGTTGTTCGCCTAGACGTCTAGAACAACCCCCTTTCGGATTAAAAGGGCTAACATGTTACACCTTGTATATTACTATGGGTGGTTCGGCCTGCAATAAAGAAATTTTTTTTTTTTTTCTTTAAATGTTGCCCAAAACTAGATTTTGAGACTAACTGACTAACAGAGAAAGGTACATTTACGCTGTTCGGCTCGTGAAATTGACACAGTAAAGTGTTATCTCATCTAATCTAAATATTACCCCGATTATATAGGTAACTTAAATTTTGCTTCCTCCCTCCAGAAGGTCAAAGCATTATTAGCAGTGTTTAGTCGCATGGGCTATAATCCCTAATCTTTTTTACCTCCTAATCCATTCCTACTTCTGCTGAAACTCTGTGCTCACCATTGCAGCATACAAAATTATATTATCCACACCAATGGTGCAGTAAAACGTTGCGAAGTTAAATTTTATACTTGTCGACGCGAAGAACACAAATAAATCGGTCGATTTAGAGGCTCTACTCTACTACCGGTTGAGGGGACTACCTGCTGGTTTAAGTGTTAAGATATTAGTGGAATGGGAACGCAAATTGTTTTAGTATCGTGCGGTTATATAAATAAACATGGGTTTTCAACTTGGAATGTGCTACAGATAGAAACAAATATACTTCAGGTGTAATCGATGTCAAATGCTTGATGCATTTGTAACTGTCGTGTGCAAATATGTATTGTCTATTCTATATTATACATATATAGTCGTATATTATGCTATTGTAGGTATTTTAGTAGGTGTTTAAATAGGTTGGATAAATTTCCTTACTTTTCTTCAACAAGAAAGTGTCTTAAAATAGTTTCATTTACTTTCTAATTTATAAATTCCTCAGTCCAGTATATTGTATACTTCACTCTGAAATAAAAACCAAGGTCATCCGTAATTTGGATGATGATCAAAAAGAAAGAAAGACGATTGAATTTAACTAACATGCAAACAACGATATGAATTAAGAAGTGCCTAGCATGCCAATCTACAGGATAAACCGGCTTACTCAATAAAGGTGAAGGTAACAGCAGTGCAACAAATTCTGTACCGCTCTTTCTTAAAGACTGCACCGGCCTGAAAACGGAAGATGAACGAGTCTCCTTGGCGTTAAGACTTCAGTCAGGAATCAAAGGAAAATCAGCAAAATCTATGTATTACCTATATCTAGTATATTTTAATAGCAGTGCGGTGCGGTGAAGACGTAGCGGTGTTGATCTAGTGGTAGATAAATTTAATTCCGAAGGTCGTGGTTTCCAATCCCGGCTGACCGCGCACCAATGTATTTTTCCTTGCTTAAAGTTATGTGTGTTAATAACATCGCTCATACGGTGAAGGAAAACATCGTGAGGAAACCCACGGCTTAGTTAGCTCCAGACATATTGACCAGTTCTTTCCTCTGGGTGTGGCTGGGAGAATGGTATAGGTGCTGGGCAAGCCTACTCCATCTAACAATGTCCCTGGCACTACAGCGCCTTAAAAATAGCATGGATTAAAGTTGCTTGCGCTGTATAAATCATCTAAAATTAGATAAAAAGGCCAATTGTTATTATAGTATTTATTACATACAATCTATACGCTATATTTCGTCACTCACACCGCATTCCACCTTCGAGTTTCTCAGTAATATTTCACTAGCAGCATCGGACGGTGGTTGGTAAACGGCTCCGGACTCGGTGCCCTGATTGCAGACTTTAAACTGCTTTACCGGCGATCGTTTAGCTCGAGGAATTGCAGGATTAAGACTGCGCCGGCTTTTTGTCGCAGATTGCTTGCTAACTCGTACGGGTTAATGCTGCGTTAAATGCTCGAACAAGTGTGTTTTTAGTTTAAATCCGGAGTTAGAGCATTAGAACCTTATTTAAATATATACGAGTATAACGCTCTATTAAATATGCTTTTGAAGGAAATCATCGTGACCCAGGGCCTAGCTAGTTAGTTTCAAACATTCGTTTCTGGGCTTAATAGGTGCTAGGCGAACCTACTACACATTATAAAGTGCACCGCACTTCAGTGACACAAATAGCATGGATTAAGTTGCTTGCTCTGCATAAGTCATCTAAAATCATATGAAACTAGCTGCGCCCTGCGGTTTTACCCGCGTAGATCGCCGTTCCCAGGGGAATATCAGAATAAAAAGCAGCGTACCTATGTGTTATTCCAGGTCTCCGGCTACCTGTATTTCATCGCAATCGGTTCGGTTGTTTTTGCGTGATTGAATAACAAACATACATACAAATTTTCAGCTTTATAATATTAGTAGGTTAGGATGGCTATTTTTATTTGATGAGAACTTTTATGAATAAAAGGCCCGCGGTTTCACCCGCGTAAGTCCCGTTCCCGCGGGAATATCGGGATAAAAAGTAGCCTATGTTTTATTCCCGGTATCCAGCTGCTAATTTAGTTTCATTTATTCATTTAATTAAATTATGCCTAATCATTTATTATTAAGCGATAAGGCCGCCCATTGTGCCACCTAATTTTTAAATTGTGGTGTGTTGCAACAAAGAATTAATCAATCAATCAATATTATCATTGTTTACCAATAATGAAGTTATATATAATAAGAAGTAAAATAATATGAGACTATATTAAACTGTATAAGAGTTATAAAACGTTCCTACCTACGTAGTTTCAGCTTCAACTTCGTTCTGAACCGCGAACCCTTCAGAAAAGTTTGGTCATCGTATACTTACAAGTATGTGTAAATAAATGTACACCCACGAGCAGTGAAATCGTATACAATATAATCCGCGCAACCATGGTTGGTTGTCGTTGCTATGTCGTCCTTTTGTCGTTCAAAAAATAAAGTAAATTGTAAATAAAAAACCTTGACTACTTTTAAAAACCATAGACAATTTTAATTTTTTTTTTTTAATTTTTTTTTCTTTTTTGTTTTAATTATTTAATGGGTTTTAGTTTTATTTTTTTAGCTGAATGACAACGCGATGACTTTGCGACGACTTATAAGACATCATAGTAGGCCTCAATATCTATTTTGTTTTCATACAAGACACGGGATCCATATAGTACATACATTACCACAGGTTACCTAGTAGTTGTCTCCTCGCAACGCTCCAGTTGCCCAACTTTCATACAAATTTGTTTCCCGTCAGCGGGCACATAAATTGAAGGAAAATTGACACATGACTTTTCAAAGCCCGTTTTCAAGAGAAAACTTTGACCTTGCATACTATTACATGTTTCTATTATGATACAACGAGTTGAGATACGAATTAAAAATTATATCGATTACTCTATTAGGGTTAAAAATATTCGCCTACGCCTGTATGCGTAATTTTAATTCACTATCAAATGTAATCCTTCTAACATTATAAAAGTGGAAGTCTGTTAATAAAAACTGCTGAACCGATTACGATGAAACTTTGTATGTGGCTACTTCCAGCCCTGTCATAACATAACACGATGGACTTCTTTTCATTCTAATATAATAATAAATAAATTCTGTGACCAACACACAGCGCCATCTAGCCCCATGGTAAGCTGCTAAGCTTGTGTTACGGTGAGTAGACAACGGATATACTACTTATATATTTTTTTTTTGTAAAAACATACATTTTATACATAGAAAATAATAATATTCCTAAAGGCTCTTGATTTACGCGGGTGAAAACATGTGACACTGCTAGTAAAATCAATAAACGCTTCAATTTCCGTATCACCTGCTTTTACTTGCGTGTTAGATATAAAACGATTATAATCGATAACGTTTATAGTAGACAGGTACCTATTATGTTGCTCGCGTGTGTAGGAGGGACATCCGTGGAATCACTACATCGGGAACTCCGTAATATCACGTAGTAAACTACTTGCCCGCTAGTATCGGCTTATTGGGATACCGTGACGAAACTTGCGTTTTGTTCGAATAACTTGGTTCGTAATTGTTTGTGCGGGAGAATTATCTGTTGCTTATGAGTAACTAGCTGAACCTGCGCACTTCGTATCGCTACCGGTCTTATCACAAAAAAAATCTGCCCCCATTACAGTGATTTGTTGAATTACTGCGAATGACGTAGGTAAGAATGCCCTAATTCTAAAAAAAAAAGTACGCGTCGACTTGAGAACGTTTCTCTGTGTTTTCGTCGGTTACAAAGAATTCTTTGTGCTCGGTTTTCGAATGTTTGAAAATGGAATCCAGTTAATTTGTTACAAAAGGTACGAGAAAATTAATTATTTTCAATGAATGTAGGCCTCTAATTTGGAACATCTAAATGGCAACATAAGAAAATAGTTGGACCCTGGAATGCTGAAAAGGAGCTGATGCCATGTCTCGACTGCTTTGAGTTAAACTGGTCGAAGTTTACTCTGAGGGCCGTAGTGTAATAGCCGTAAATATTTTGGGCCTTCGAGCCTTAGCAGAAAAACAAAGCAGCTTCCATGGCTTCTTCATCCCATATACGGTTTGATGAAACCACGAATGTAAAAGTTAACGTTTTTTTTTTCTTACACTGAGATGATGATGAGGCGCACTTGTGCCCGCCATAGCCTAGTACAAATCATCCCTTAATTTTATGGAAATGATCCCAACTCCATACCGACCTTGAACGAAACCCAAAACTCGTACCTACCACTCTAGATTTCCCTTGACAATACCAAGAATTAAACACAGTGAACAACTTTTGAACACAAATAGCATACCTACTTATAGACGGGCGGTAGGTACCTAATTACCCATCCAACAATCTCAAAAAACTTATAAAATTCCTGAAAAAAACTCGCTCGAAAACGGTCAACCAAAAGAATTCCCGTCGAAAAACAACTTGATTCATGCCCTAAATAAATTAAAGAAAGTTTTCGCGAAGTGATTTATCGTCGGTTTTGAAAATTAACAGTTGAACAACAAAAAACCGGGTCATAAATCAGAGTGAGATTAACCGGAGCATATCTTCACCTTAACCGGATTTTACCGGGTGTCGCTGGACGTGAAGCGAATACATTAGCTGATACGTATCCCGGAGAAAAATTATTATGTAACGAGTAGACGCCTGTTGCGAAATGCTCTCTTCATCTATTTTCATAATAAACAGGTTGTATAACTTACAGATAGACGGCCAATGTTGCTAGCTATAAATAAATTAAAGGCCAACCGAAATAACCGGTTTAGGAAATTGGGTCGCATGAAAAACGGCCAACTCCAGAGTCACGTGACATCACCGGTTAATTCATATAAAATCGACTCAAAAACCACGACATTTCAACGCCAAAATAGGACATGAATGAAATCTTTTTTTTTAAATCATAAACTCATTTTCCGGCTTTGATCGCTTTGCATTGAGTAAACATTTTGACATTTTCAAGACAAGAATCATATTTCTCGATCGGACTCAATCCTTTTACAGCTCTTACAAGTATAAAGAATATATAGCCATGTTATTTTTTCACTTTCAATATCATGACAATACTGACGTTTAATGATTGAGAAGGATACACTCTCAAACATACGCGTATGTAACATACTTCACTAAGCAAAACCACGAAGTGTTAATTTATATACGGCCAATGGCCATGCAAAGGAGCATTGGTCGACCAATGTGCAACGTTCCAGACAGGCAGACTGGACTGTACTTGATTTGCATCGCTTTCGGGACCGCACTTTCATTTGCAATGGCTCTTCGACTGTACGATGTGGTAGAGTGACCGATATGCATTAGAGTACATATGCATATCAGTTGTATACGAATTCTGCGTTTGAATGATACAGATCTGTTAGGTATAGGCTAGTTATAAGGTTTATTGATTAGTGAAAATCTGGCATTAAAGTATACTATAATACGATTTATCATTCATAAGATTCGTTTTTACTAGCCTTTATGCTAATAGCTCGAGAACAAATAAAGCTCTTATTATGGTTTATAATATTATAAAAAGCATTTCTTTTAAAAATAGTCATCCAAGTAATACTCGTAGCAAACACTGTTTAATAAAGTTTAGTTGTTTAAAATTTTACCGGGTTTTAATTTAATTTAATCTAATATAATTTAATGTAAACTAATTTAAATATTGTAATTGTAACATATGGATTCTTTATCTGAAATAAAATAATTATTATATTATAATATTAAGTAGTTAAATCATGCGTAACTTTAGTCAATATGATAGTGATGTAGAATACCTACATTGACATCACCCGAGATGAGATGCTATTCTGTCAATAATTCAAATAGTTACGTAATTTTTACTCGGAAAAAATACAAGGCGTGCAAACTGGTGTAAATCCGAAACCGGGTATGAGCGTTCGGTTTGATCCGGGCCGCCATAATGACTGCCACGTTACGTTCAACTATTGATTTATTAGAGTTTAGCTTCTATTATCGAGAGCATTTATCTTCGCCAGTCGGCACCCAGAATCTACCTATATCTATAAAATGCTTTGTCCTGACTGACTGACTGATGGATCAACGCTCAGCCTAAACCGAAATTCAGACAGTTACAGATATTAGAGAACTGAAATTCAGAGAGTGTGTTCTTTTATGTTGAGCACAGTAAAACACGGACATCGTATCCGATAAGAAATAGCACCTAATGGACGGCTAAATGATTTTCGATTTGATAACTTACAGGCAAATACAGATACATCAATCCTATGGACATCAACATCAAACAGAAATACAATATTTGCGCACCTTCTAAATTTGAAATTAGTATGGTAATTAGTATTTTGAGGTTGAGAGCTGCTTAATTGTTTAACTAGAACTCAAATTTTGAATAACGTTTTTGTATTCGACCGTTAGAAACTTATTTTTAAATTTTGATATGAAATTGTTTTATTAATTTGGATTTAGGTAATATATTTTTGAGATAATGATAAAAAAACGCATGCATTACGAATGTATCTACGACATTCTTGTGATTCCATTAATTTATTTCTTTAGTTTTTGATTGGTAATTTTGTGAAATTAGACAATTTTGTTTAATTTTGTGATTATTATATTTTAATACTAATTTAATTTTAACGAATTTGTATATTATTTAAAACTGAATTAATTTCGTCATTGTTAACGATTAATATCAACATTCTTGATATTATTTTTTGACTTATGAAACATACCTTTCTCGCAACCTCCCTGCATCATACCATGCAAACACCATACAATTTAAACTGTACAATACAAGTTTCTAACGATATTACCCTCACCCTGTCTATATTAAATCAATTTGACGATCAAAGAATGTTTGGAGGGATGATACTGAGTCGTTTTGTTACTCAGAGGGCACTTTTTATCTTTACTTCGTTATACTTTATTCCATTTGCGTGAAAACTTCAAAGGTTTTCGTCGAGGAAGTGTTTTTAAAATGCAAATTGTTTATTTTACCGCTGGATTACAGTTTTTGAATGTACTTAGAGTTAACACTCCGAACTCGGTGTGCCATACCGAAATGCTAAGCGGATTATGTCAGTTGCAGAATTATCTAAATACTGGGACTTATCTGCTGTTACTTAAATAAGGAAGATTGGATTTCTTGTTGGCCGAGTTCGTTGAATTTAGACAGTAACTAGCTGTGCTCCGAGGTTTATCTGCGTAAATGAAGATCCCGTGGAATTATCGGGATCAAAAGTATCCTGTGTTACTCACTTAAGGATATTTCCATCCAAATCGGTCGATCCGTTTGGCCGTAAAGAGGGAACAAACAAAGAACTTTATAAACCGACTTTCGGTTTTATAATACTTAATATACACAATAGGGTTTAAAGGTTCCCTACTGAGCCACACAACTATACGAAAAGAAGAAGAGGAAGCATAAAAAAAAACAGTTTTACTGGCTGGTTCCATATTGTAGTTGGGCTGCCCGACTTCAGGTGACAAAACAGATAAGTCGGTGGCGCTGTATGTAGAGGTTATTTTATTCTTTTGTGAAGTCGGTTTAAAATTTTAGAAAATTAGTCGGGTTACTTGTAACCACCATAAATATCGATACAAAAATAAACATTTGTTAAAAAAAATCAAAGCTACTAGATTTAATACTTAACCCGTAATACGCAACCCGGGTATAAAGCCGCGCATCGCTTATTAGCGTACCGGATATCCGGATTACCCGTTCCCTGGTGCAGCTTCGTATTATTGGGTTCATGAATATTACCGGTCGCGGCGCGGCGTACCTACCTGGCTGTCGAGTTTGTGAAGATCATGGAGCGAGCAAACAAAGAGTAATTGGGATTTTAGCTTAATTTACATTAAGAAACTAATGTTATGCATTTTATAGAGCCAATTTCACAAAAGCAGCCTCGCACCAGTTACTGGATGCAATTTCAGCATATAGATAACATTAATTAGATGAAATAGTCTACACATTTTTTTTGCGAAAATTAAATGTGTTTTTTGTCATTTTGTCAAAAATTTGTGACTATAAATTACTTGTCACTAGTTTCGTAATTGAAATCCCACTTTATCAATATAAGCAGTGATTTATATAAGTAGTAAAAATTCAAAAATCTTGTTAAAAATGTTAGTTTATTACGGCTGTCAACTTCCTACAAACACTGAACCGCTTTCAATAAAACTTTGGCCAGCCGAAGAAGCCGAAGCCAAAAATAAGAATAACATTTTATTTTGTCTCAATAGATTTCAGCTTGTGCAAGAGAAACCGAAGAACACATTTAGTACCCATCACAATATAACAAACTCGATTAGAAAATCAGCAGGCGACTGCATAGGAAATGGGCCCGGAAATTGACCACGTGACACGACCGGACATGACGTCATCGGGACGTGATACGCACCGGCCAATCAGCGAGCATTCAATTACAGGGCTGTCAAATCGGTTTTATGTTTGATTCGTCTTGATTTCACGCTGTTTCCGTAATTGGAAAGTACAATGTCGCACTCCTATTGAGAATTTTTGTTAGTTTTTTTTAATTTTAAATTTAGAATTTTTTTTTGTCCATATTTTTTTTGTTATTATAACCCAGGTAAGTATAGATTGATAAGTACTACGCTTTCTCAGATATTTTAAAACTACAAATAGCGAATTGCATTGATTCTAAAACAAGAACTATAATATTTTATATAAAGAACGAGTGATTTTAAGTCAGAGCAAAAGAGAAACCTGATGTGGTATCATCTAATTAGCATCCACCGATACTAGTTGCTATTTACTGTCAAAAAACATATTTCGTATTCTACATTGCTCTTTGAAGTAATCACCGGTAACAACCACGTTACGTCAAAGCAGCAATGTACTGCCACTTAGCAACTGCTAGCGGTGGATGCTAATTAGATGATACCACAGCTGAACAGATGAGATGTAAAAACTTAGGTACAATCTATTCTAACATGTTCAATTAATTTTGTTACAGGTACGATTAAAATGGATTTCCTATTCGGCTTGGTGGTAAGAAACATCCTTTTATTTTCTTTTGATAATGCTTGTGCAACATTTAACGCGTTAGGTATGCGTTAAAAAGATTAAGAGAAAAGTTAGCGACAGCTCTGTACATTGTGACAATGCCATTATGAATTGCAATTGAAACTTTATTACAAGATATTGAATGTTAGGCAACGAGATTGAAACCGAAAGTGACTTTAATTTCATATCAGCATCGTTAAAACAGAAGAAAAAAGTCCAAATGGTTACGAAATTATTAAATACGCGGTTTCACCCGCGTAAGTCCTGACCCCGCGGGAATATCGGGACCGTAAGTACCGTTAAATGGACTATCAAACATACAAATAACTTTTCAATTCGGACCAGTAGTTCCCGAGATTAGCGCGTTCAAACAAACTCTTCAGCTATAATACTACTGTAAACTACCAAATAATAAAACCGAAGGCAGAAAACAATACATTCGAATAAATAATCTCCTTTTCTGGAAGTCGCTTAATAAACTATTTGGCAAGAGAGCGGTGTTGGTCAGTGGTAGATACCTCGACTTTCATTCCGAAGGTCGTGGTTTCAAATTCCGGCCGCGCACCAATATCTTTCTTTAAGAAAAATGTATGTGCGTTATTAACATCGCTCTTACGATGAAGGAAAACATCGTGAGAAAACCTACGGCTTAAAATCTCGCACAAAGACCCAATAGTAGGGCTAATTAAGGAAACACACAGTTAAAACTTTAACTTTTAACTTTATTTGGCATCTAAATCAGAGCCTTGTCCGTTAGTGTTATCTAAACAGTCTACTAAGAAACTATGCAGACATTCTGTAGAACCTATCCCTACTTACCTACGAACCAACGTATTAAGTCTACATACTTTCTCCAGAACACTCTCAAATTTCCACTCGCTATCTCTCTCATACGCTCAAATAGATCCCAAAGTGCTTCCCTAGCACAATGGTGCTTTCAACCATAGAGAATTAAGTGTTTTCGGGGTCAGAATAAATATTTTTGTAAAAAGTTTCCTTGTACGGCGGATATTATTGTTAAACTGAAGGCTGTGATATATTAAATCATATTTTTGCTCAAGATTTTTCTTTTTTTAGTGTACAAATTGTAGTGAATTGGGGCCTGTCATCTGTGCTATTTATAAATAGCATAGAAAAAAAATGTAACTATAGTTACATTTTACCGGGGCTTAATCGCGTATTATTATTTCTTTCTTTCTTATTATTATTATTATTTGTTTTTTTACCTACTCACCACCGGACAGAAAACTACAATGGTAATAAATAGAGGACGATACCCGCTCGCGCTGCAGCGACCGAGATCGATCATGATGATCACATGATCGAAACGTCGAGGTAAGAAGGTCGACCCAATAAAATGTAATTATACATTTTTTAAACTTACACGATTTCCGTTCATTATTACTAAATATTAGATTTTCGGGTCTCGGGTGTCTTCCCGGGACCATGGCCGGTGTAATCCGTTTGCCGAAACGTCGGGGTAATTTTAAATTTATTTACTAAATTTAAAATAATTTTGTTGATATAACGAGATCTAGACCCGAAAATCTAATATTTAGTAATAATAAAATGTAATTATGTTAACAAATCGTGTGAATTTAAAAAGTTTAAAATACTATTTATATAAACTGCTAACATCGTCTCGCGGTTTCCCCCGCGTAAGTTCCTATTCCGTGGGGATGACAAAGAACACGATGTCCAAATTTCATTTCCCTGCGACTAGCGTTTTGTGCTCTGCTTTGATATTAAGTTCAGTCATTCGGTCGGTCAGTCTTTGAATTTTCTATGTATAAAGTACAAAATGGTTAAGTGATGTATTCTTTAATCGAATTAAAGTTAAAACACAATATTTACCGGGTTTTACTCGCATTTTATTCAATAACGCCATTATTATCACCTACCTTGATAAAGTCAACCTTGAAAAAGCTAACTGTAAAGTTGTCGAAAACTCGGTCGTTGAAAATAATGCCGTTATTGAATAAAACGCGTGTAAAACCAGGTAAATATTGTGTGTTTTGTTAGCAAATTTGCGAAAACCTTAGACAAAATTATGAATCAAAGTTTTTTAATCATTTATAGCATTAGCATAATAATAAGTAGGTAAAGTTTTAGTGTTCATTTTTATTAAAGTTTCACAAAGGAATATCTTAGAACCGCTATGTATAAAATTGCGGTAGATAACCATAAAACAAGTAAAATCCATCAGCGTAAACCAACTAACTATTAAACAGACACTTAAAACTTAAGTGAACGTTATCTCAGCTCGGTAGAAGTGGGCCGGAGTTTGATAAAACTGCATTAGACTTGAATTAAGTCTTCATCGAGTGTGGGAGTTAATTTTCTGTTGGGTAATAAAGGTTTATGCCTATCGTGGCGTAGGTATTATAGTTTTAAGGTCAGTCTGTCTGTCACCAGATTTTTACAGATGATGTAGATCTGTTGCAACAAATACAAATAAAAACAAAAAAAAACAAATATAATCCCATACAACAAACGTGTTTTTTTTTTGCAATAATGGTACGGAACCGTTCGTGCGCGATTCCCACTCGCACTTGGCCGGTTTTTTCTATATGTAATTTGTTCATGTGAAACATGAACAAATTACATACACGTTTCACATTTAATTCACACACAGGTGGGCTATTCACGTACTATAATTAAAATCTTCGATTTCAAATTTTAAATTTGACAAATATAATTTCAGATTACCATATTACGTTTCCCACATGTGATTTGTCCATAGAAATGGTATTAGTAACTAGAAAGCTTACAACGTCATAAAACGGTCCCGCTTGATGTCAGAGAGCCCCAGTCTGTCCTTTTTTCACTTTAGTGTTCGTCGGTTAGTTAGATAAGGACAGACTGGAGCCAACTGGGATCAACAAGACCGTTTTGATATATCAAAGCAAATACTACCTTAACTTTAGAGAATATGATTGAAATTGATATTTCAAAAGTTGTGAAGTGCACAGTCTTCTAAGAGCGAGACGACGATATAACATGTCTCTGGATTTGTCCAATGATTGTCAAAAGTATGTTTTTTTTACATGGAATAGGCTAGCATTTGGCCCCATCTCGCGTGATGGGAATTGTCGATGAGGTCGACTGTATAACATGCTTGCCTAGAAGCAACCTAGCCCAGTCAAATGAAAGAAAGTATAAAGTCATTGCTTGTTAGAATAGTCTCCCTGAGCAGGTGCGCGTTTTGTAGCATACCATAGACTAGCTTCATAAATTATTATCGTCAAGCAGTGAACGATAAGTAAGAAACAGCTCTCTATGCCAACCTAACCTTAGGGTTTCGTCCTCTCTAGGGCCTACATTCAATAAAGCACTTAGATCCTACTGAAAAATTCAGTTCTCGGAGTACGATTCTGAATTTTCACGCAATTCTAGGAATCTTTACAGACTATAAAGCGCTTGATAAACATTTTTTACACACGATAGATGATCGTTTGACTTGTGATGAAGATGTAACAGAAGTAGAAAATAGAAGAAGGATGCCAATTCATATTCATATCATTTATTGGTAATAAATTAATTACAAGTCAAATGTCAAAAAAATTAGAGGCAAAATATAAACATAAAAATCATTATATTGATGAATGAAAAAGGTAGTTGTATAAAAACAATCATCAATAGAAGATATATTCCGTAGTGGCTGCATCGAAACACAGACGAGTCCGCTTGGCGCTACAACTTAGGCTAGTGGGTGGTAACGAACAGCGGCCGAAGCCTTCCACCACGAAACCCCTTTTGATTGCCTTTAGGGACTGGCAGAGAATACCGTAAAAATATTCTTTTAGCAGCTTCTAAATTTAAAATTAGATTTTATTTCGTAAAATTGAGAGCTGAATAATTGTTTAAGCGTAGAACTCATAAGAAGCAGTTTTTTTAAAATTTGATAGTTGTTCAAATATTAATTTTGAAACGAAATCTTTCGACCAACACAGTTCCCTTATCAGCAAGAGACTTAAAGAAAACTGGAGACAAACATTTTTATTGAACGATTCTAAAACTATTGTGTTTAATTGTGTAGAAAGACAAGTTTCTGAACAAACAAGATAATGGGGGACTGGATACGTTTTAGCAATAAAAACAATGAACTGTTCTTGTAATAGTGCTGTTGTTTTTCCTCTGTATATTGTAATATACTTGGAGCTTTCAGAAAATAGTTGGTACTGCTAGTGATTTTTATTGAGTTTTTGGTTAAGAATGTAGTTATGAAAAGTGAATTGATTTTCGGTATTAATTTCTTTTTTTTTTAAACGCTGAACTTTACAGTACCTTCTGATTACGGTTAAATAAAATCCGAAAAATAAATTTAATTAACCGACTTCAAAAAAAGAAGGAGGTTCTCAATTCGGCGCTTATATATTTTTGTTCATATCAGCATCCAGAAAAATTACGATTAATTTATTGTGTACAACTAGGTAGCAAGATGGGCGGTTTTATCTCTTAATGTGATCTCTTCCAAACCTTATTTGACTTTTGTTTTGCCTGTGAAAATAAAATAACACATCGCTTTTCATCAGGTGAGTCGAAGTCGTTCGTATCTTACATTAAAAAAAGTTTTGTTGTATAAAGCATGTTTTTAAACGTTGATAAAATCAACACGATTAAAACCGAAAAATAAGTTCAATTTCATATCATAAATGTAATTGTTATCCATAACCGTATTTCGTGTGTCGGTATTTTGTTCAAATTAATTTTGTACTAATTAATACAGCTAAAGTTTTAAAATTATTTGAAGTTATTCTCTTAAAAGTTAATAGCTCAATATTAGTACCTTGTTAGTCGAAATAATGAAATTAATTAACAAACCATGGCAGTAGAACTAATGCAATCATTCCCCGTCCACCTTCAAAGGTGTTTTACTGCATTTGGCAGTAAAAATACGCCATTATTTCATACTTTATGATATAATAAAGTTTATAATAAACGGCTGCCAGTAAAAATGTGTAGTAAAAACGTTCATATCGCGTGATATCCGTACACGGAGTTGGAATAGCTCTTATGATTTTTTTACATCCGATTTGAGGATTCGACCGCTGAAATTTAGGTTGTAAAGGTGAAGAAACAATGTAGTTAATGTTTGTAGGTATGTATTTACTTATTGGGCAAAAGATCTAGGCACATATTCTTTAACTAAGACGTCTCAACATAGCCTCAGCATTGTTAAATTTTTACGAAAATGTTTCGGCAATTTTCGATAATCCACACACACTAACACAAAAGTAATTACTAGAATTACCAGCTATTGAATTAATTACCACTTCAATAGCTTTAGCGAAGTTGCAAAATTTCTGAGATTTTAAATCGATTTTGGCTCAAAATGATTTCATAGACTCAAACTATTTGTAAAACGAAACAAAATGTTGATTTGTTTTTTTCTTCGAACAAAAGTTTATCTAAAATTTTGAGGAACCCGAACCGAACCGTTACTCAATTGTTAACCTACAAATTGATGTTAATTCGAAATTAGGTATACTAATTTATCACTACCTAATTTCAACGCCCGACGTTAAAACAACGCGATTAAAACCGAAAATTCAGATAAAAAAAATAAACTCTGAATAAATAAATAGATTATTTTATCAAAAAAAGTTACAACGGCAAAAGAGGTAGGCACTAACTTTTAGACGTTGAAACCTATTTGAGTCAGGTATATCTCTTCCTTAGGCTGCGGCCGCATAGGTAGGAGACTGGCTTAGCGCCTTGAGGCTAGCGAGTCACCTAACTAAAAAGAATGGTGTAGAAAGTTCGCGACCGGCCGCACTGAGTTCTTGGCGCCTAGCTGTGCATCTCGTCAGAATGCAAACCACTAGGCACAAAACAAGCCGCCTGTTTATGCGGCCGCAGCCTTACTTAAACTAAGCTAAACAAAAACCAAATTAAACGAAACCATTAAAACACTATACCTACACTGAATATCCACTTTGCCTGAACTGAACTAATACATTTTACATGTGGTAGCGTGCCACAGTAAACAACAAAAATCGAATCTCAACTGTGCACACGCCACACGGACACCCAAAACCCATTTATAAATTTGCAACAGGAATTAAAAATTAAAAGGCGATGCGCATGCCAACTACCGCATCCGAATGTCAGATTATTCGTGGTGATGAATATTTCATAGTAGACCTGCCCTGTCATGGGACAAGTAAACCTCTTAAATACATTTGCTTTTACGAAACAGAAATATGGAAAAAGGGTCAGATTGAAGCCTTTGATGGGTATTTTAACGATGAGAATATGTTTAATAATGTAACTATGTATGGAAGTAAGTAAGTTTACTTATGAAAGTAGGTTATGTTTCTGTTATATCAATGGAGGATTTATTTTATTTGATACTTTTTTCAGATGTTTACATGTAAAATGATTGTATGTGAAGAACTGAACAAAAAATGTTAAATAAGAATATTTTACTTTATATCAATTACTTAAAATCCTCGTTGAGCATAGAAACAATCCTAAAAATAATAAACACCACGCGACTAAAACTGAAAAATGAATTTAATTTCAATCCAAAATCGCTAAAATAGAAACAAAATTCAATTAGTTAAATGTAAGAAAGTAAAAATACTTAAACGATAAGAACAACGAATAAACATTACTACATTTTTCTTAAACAAGAAACGTATGAAAATCAGCGTATACGGGTAAACGTAAATCTAAGTAAAGTCGTGCATTAAAACCGGTAGCCTTAGCCTACTATAAGGCGTTATTAAAATGCATATCCTGCCCTGTTCGGTACACGTTTCAGGAATAAATCCGAACGTTCTAATTCTTAGTAAACTTATGTTCAGTTTTCACAATCTTCACCGGTTTAACAATGTTCAGTGATTTGTTGTTTTACGAAATTATACATGGAACCTCCGTAGACGGGCAATTTTGTGTGAGTCAGTAATGTGACGAGAGTTCGTTGATAACAAATAAAAAGTGCCAAATAAAAATGAATATCGAAAAAGTGCTCCTTGCACTTCATAGGCGAGTCCAACTCATCATTATCATCATCTTAGCCCTTAACCGTCCACTGCTGAACATAGGCCTCCCCCATACGACGCCACAAACAGCGATCGCGAGCTACCTCCATCTAACGACTCCCCGCGACCGCCACAATGTCGTCGCTCCACCGAGTAGGTGGTCTTCCAACACTCCTTTTCGCATTACATCGTAATGTGGTCGCCACTCGAGGACTTGTACTCCCTTTTATCAATCCTTCGAGCTACATGGCCCTGCCCGTTGCCACTTTAGTGCGAGTCTGACTCGCCCTATGAAAATAATTATTTTGGTATGAGAGCCCCAATTAAATAATGTATGATATTCTGTTTAGTATTTATTGTTCAAAAGAAATACTTCATAAAATACTTTATTTACCGGGTTTTATCGCGTTTTATTTATGATTTTTAAACGACCGAGCTTAAAAAAGAAAATAATGGTTCATGAGATACAGCCTGGTGACAGACAAACAGTTTTTGTAAAACCAGTTTGTAGCCTTTGGGTACGAAACCTAAAAAACAATTCGACGTGGCCTCTAGTCTTAACAAATACTGGGCATTATTGGATTATTCTCGAAAACGGTTAACCAATTTTTTGCAATTTTTTTCTGAAGCTGTAACAAAAAGACCCACTATATTACAACAGACTGTCGGTCGGTCAATCAAGGAATAGGCTTGAATAGTCGGGCGACAAAAAGTCGCCAATTGCAAGGGCCCAAGCTTCCCAAAGCACGTGACAATGTGAACCAGGTGAAGTTATGGCCTTTTCACGTACGATTTAATTTCGCACCGGATTTATGTGGATTTTTAATGCGAAAATTGAAATTTATAGTTATACGTGACGGTTTATTTGGTTTATGTTTTGTTTTATCGTTTCTGTTAGAAAGAAAAGTTATTATCATCTTGGAATTTTGCTTCAAAATCTTGTAACTAATAACGTTAAAAAATGGAAACGTAGCTAGTCTTTTATAAGTAGGTAAGGGGGTGAAATTGAAAAACTTTACTTAACACCTGATTTAAAAAAAAACAACTTCATTAAAAATGTGTTTTGTTTTTTAATTATTTGTGACAGATTTTGTGAAGAGAACGATAAATAAACGAGAAAAGGACGTAAAATAACAAGAAACGATTGTGGTAAACACTAACATCTTTAATTTAATTCTTTAGGTATCCGTCCAAGAAATACTTAATTAGGTACCTACCTTAAACTTTTACAATGACGTAAGTTACCCAGCAAACATTGTCCGCGGCAATCTACGAGTTTTCAAACATCTTTTTCAAAGAAAGTTAGTGGAAAAGTCTAGATAAAGAAGGGTCCTTATGTTATTTAACAAAGTGGTCTGAAGTTAATATTGAACGCTCTCCGATTACACCATCCGTTTGGCGAGTGAAAAGAATTAGATAGAGCTGTTTTATGGACTAGTTTTATACTGAAAGAATGCTTTTACTAGGCTTTAGAAAGATTTCTTTTCCGAGCGATGTTCCTGGGTGCATAACTTTCTGAAGTCCGCTTAAACGCAGTAGATAGATACCTACGACTTATTGCCCATAGGTACGGCAAAGAGACTTGGCATATTTTACATATTTTTGCTCAAAAACTAACACATAATACATCGAGACCGGGTGACAATATGCCTAAACAAACATCTTATCACTTTTTACACGACTGCCAAAGGAAGTGTTATGTTTTTGCCGTGTGTGTATGTATGTATGTATGTATGTGACCTATTTTTGTGCCGTCGTAGGGCCTAAACGGCTGGGCCGATTTAGATAAACGATACATCGTTAGATTCGTCATGACCGTGAGAGTGACATAGGGTACATTAAAATAATAAATAAATAAAAATAAAGATTTAAAACGCTATAAAGCAAGATTTGTCTTGACCATAAAAACCGAGCAAAGACAACGGAACGTTACTTAAAAACTTTTCGATTTGACTTTGACGCCGAGTTTCAACTTTTGAAGGAATTTGAATGTTTGATTTGTCAGTTTGTCAGAGAAACATAAATAACAATTACTATGTTTACAATAAGTAATTAACTAAAAATTTGAAATGTCAGACAGACAATGTCAGACACCCCGAGAACATTCGGAGGATCTCATTTTCAGATGACCTCAAGTGTGACCAAAAACTGGCTATACGCGTTCGTAGAATTGCGAAAAAGTCGGCCACCCCACCGTCGGCAAACATGCCCGACGCGCTGCAGAACCGCGGAAGTCTCATTAGAATGCGATATGCATTATTATATATGGGGGCTGAGCTACTAAGCTTGTATTATAGTGACCAGACAATAGTGGGTACACAATTAATACCTACTTTTTTTAAATTGGATATTAAATTTTGGCTATGGTTTTTGCGATTTTGCATAATAAAACACAATATTTACCGGGTTTTACTTGCGAATTACATCTCAGTCAACCTTGAAAAAGCTAACTGTAAAGTTGGCGAAAGCTCGGTCGGTAACAAAATTACATTATTTAATAAATCGCGAGTAAAACCCGGTAAATGTTGTGTTTTATTATTGGAGTAGCTCACCGCGCGGTTATATCGGGATATAAAGTAGCCTATGTGTTAATCCAGGTCCCCAGCTACCTATATTCAAGTGTCATCGCAATCGGTGCAGTAGTTTTTGCGTGATTGAGTAACAAACACACAAACTCACAAACTTTTAGCTTTATAATAAGTGATTCGTTGGAAGTAGGATAGGATTACCTAGTAGGCTATTACGTGGCCGAGCGGTTCGCGTGGCCGAGCGGTATAGGCACTGGAGTATTTATCCAGGGACGCGAGTTCAAAACTCGCCGCAAGTGAATTTTTGAAGATGAATTTTTCCTTTAAAAATATTTTTAGGATATTTACGTCTAAAAATAAAAACAAATGTACAAAGGCCAGTCTAATAGCCAATACTGCCCCAACCACCCATGTAATTTGATGTCTGAAAGTTTCAGAGCAAAATATACCCTGGAGGCTCTATTAAGTATCCCATAGCAGGCAGGCCATTACTGTCAATAGCATCATCCGCACTGACCATTTGTCACAAGCGATCGCAGCGGCCACGCCCCTGCCGTGTCCGCACTTTGAAAAAATCCGCTTTAATCCGCTCTATTCCGGAGCGATCCAGTTCAAACCGGGTTTTTTTGAGTAATACGGACGCGTAGAATGTTTTTTTCCGGATATGAAAAATTACTCGAACCTTTTTCCTCTGTTGGAGAAATATTACTTGTTTTTGCTTTGAATGCTAAGGAATTTTGATGGAAAAATCGAAAAAAAACAACCCGTTCTTGAGTTTTGAATTACTTACCTTTTGTTTTTAAGTTTAAATAATTTCAATCCTTAGGAACTTAATTAAGCTGTAATTTTTATTATTAAAAAAAACTGTAGTAGCGTAGATACCTACTTAGTTCAAAATTGCAGTAAATGCAATCGGTACAGTTGGCAACAAAAGTGAATGTCCACCGCAAAATAGTAAAATTTCTATTATTGGAATGGTTTTGTATTGAAGAAGTTCTACTAGAATTGAATAATCCTTAGCCTTACTAATATTATAAATCTGAAAGTTTGTTTATTTGTTCCCTCTTCACAATCAAACGACCGAATTGGATGAAATTGGATTGAAATGATGGATGCACAGGGATAGTTTAAGTGATGGAGAACAATTTTTGATCCTCATAATCACTGGTTAAATCACTGGCTGCGCGATTTATGAATTTCAAAATTCTTCAGCAGATAAGTACTCCCTATAACTTTATTTGCCTAACTGTAAATACACATCAAAATATTTACAAAACCCCCCAAAAACAAGGGCAAGAAGTAAACTTCAAAAGTGACATTATGCAAAAAATCTTAATGGACATACTTGTTTCATTCCCCACTGTTCCCCACCGTCCTACCAAAGAGAAAACCACGACAGTTTGCCCTACTTTCTGTACTCTCTGACTAATTCATTTTCTTAAGGCCGGGTAACTTTGTTCTGAATAAAGAGGTGTCCACACGGTGTGCCAAACATCGGGTCCGACCATCAAAAGTGACGTTCTTTTTAAATTCACACGATTTAATATTTCTTTTTATTTTTATTGCTCAAGGCATTTTAAACGCATTAAACATTGAGCATTAGGCAAGTCCAAAAGTGCCCACTGGCGGCATCACCCCGTTGAATCGCCAACGATATATTTTAGATAGTGATCTCGAAATCATTTTTGTACTATTTTTCTTTTCTTCGAAATGTGATCGGTCATTGATTTACACCTGAAGAAGAACGTTCGACCACATTTTGAAAAAAAAAAAAAAAAACTTGGTACAAAAAACATCTCTAGATCCACTATCTAAATCAATTTTTCTATGGCAATATTTGACATCTTTCGTATAAAGAAGTAAAGTGTTGCTCGTAAAAATAAAAACAGTTGTGTTTCAAGACACTTTTGCAAAGCTTTACCTACTACCACTTAGAAGTTATATAATATAAGTACCTATACATATGACTGTACATAAATATGGTTATTTTCACCCACTATTTTGTAATAAACAAACCATAGCGAAGTAACAATTTCTGTAATTTTCAACGTTAAAAATGAACATTGTGTAAATAATCATCACTTTAGCATCGTATGTAAGAAGTTTCTGCGGCCAATTTTGAGAGAGAATAGTATAAATTAGAATATTTATTCTTTACAACAAAAATAAAAATACGAAAACTATACTAAATTAGAGATATAAGAGAATCTAGAAGGAGTCTTCCTAGTGCCAGACCTTCATCCACAAAAACAAAACCTTCATTTCGGTGAACCCAAGCTCACATCTTAGTTAGCGGTTGGGTCGTATCGTGTGGATACCACTTAAAAGTGAACATTTTAAAGTACGACACACGTGTTATCTTGTAAACGCTGAGGGTAAACCCTTCGTAAATTGTCAGCCTGTTTCAACGTAACATTTTCATGATGAACATTTTCTGTGTATAAAAACATGAAAAGTGTCTACATCGCATGTTCAACGGTATTAATTTATGCCACGGCATGAATTATTAATAGTTTGGATTAATATTTTTATGCGGACAAGTGGTTTTTTTGTTCATAGATAACAAATACATGGGCGTTTTAATTTGTAGTTGCAGTTTGCTTTGTGTGTCTTGGATTAATTCGCATAAGGGCCAATTTGTGAAAATTTTCATATCTAAGCTACGTATAGTAAATCTTATATATAAAAATGAATCTTTAGCTACGCCCTGCGGTTTCATCTGCGTAGGTCCCGTTCCCCCGGGAATATCGGAATATAAATTATTAAATGTGTTATTCCCGATATCCAGCTACCTAGATTCCAAGTTTCATAGCAATCGGTTTAGTAGTTTTTGCGTGAAAGAGTAACAAAGTCAATACATAGGTACATACAAACTTTCGCGTTTATAATATTAGTAAGAAATAAGATAGCAAGAAAGATGTTTGTATGACATATGTATTTATGTATGTAATAGCTAAGCTATTCGTACCTAAAGCATACAACTTTATTAAAACTATCGCCTATTCTGTGGTTACATCAAATTCGAGCCTCAGCCGCGACTTATCAATGCGCAGAGCCTAAAGAATGTAACTCAACCGACAAATACAGAGTACGTACGATTATTTAAAACGGCTTGAGGGCTAAAAAGCAGATATGTCTCGTGAATAAATTGTCGCGGTACAAACTCGAGCGACAAAAAAGAAATAAGTAATCCCCCATGTGGAGGATGCGATGCACATGAAACGGAGCATTGTGTTCTCGATTTTTTTCGCTGAAATAGCCTCGGGCTATTCGCATTTTTGGAGCGAAAATTAAATTCCGCGGAACTGTGCAACTATGGAATAAAATAGTAGGTATTGAATATTGGTATTTCATACATGACGTTTTTTTGTTTTACGAGATAACATTTTTTTATATGAGAAGGTATTGTTTAAGGTTGCCACCGTTGTTTTAAATGTAACTTTTAATAACAACTTTTTTGAATATAAAACACAATATTTACCGGGTTTTACTCGCATAATTATTTGCATCAAAATGTTTTATTTATGCAGACTTTAGAGGCGGTAGTTTACAGTAACTTTTTAGTATATCCTTGAAAATGATAACTGCTCGGTACTTTGTAATAATGCCGTTATTAAAAAAACGCGAGTAAAACCCAGTAAATATTGTGTTTTTATTATGCAAATCGCGAAAATCTAAGACGAAATTAACTTTTTAAATTTAGACATACTTATTATTCTGATGAAGATTAAATGAGGAATTCGTCTTCAAAAAGTGATTAATGACTTAAAACATAGAATTTTCTTCGGTTTCCGCGATGTTAGATTGGATTTAAACTATTTTTAAATTTAATCCCACGTTTTTGTTGCATTTTCAACGCTCTACGTATCAAGGTCTTTCTAGATTGTTGAAAACTGAGTGTAAATTCTACATGGAATATGTTTGAGACATCACCTCTAGTACCTATACTAATATATATATTACATATTATGTATATACTAATATACTAATACATCTATACAAACATATGTACATCAGTAACACTCTAATGACTAAACAATACTTAATTCACAGCGTTACTGCAATTTGCAACCAACAAACTGCAGTCCAATTGAATGTTTGCGTAATTTAGATACCGCTTAAGCTTAAATAAACCAAAACTGCATCAGGGTAAATGTTAAAACCATCAGTTTCCTGACTCAACCAAAGAGTTAACAAGCAAATCTGAGACTAAGTATTAAACTAGCAAAATTTAACTTGATGTCTGACTGAGCTGAAATAATAGAAAGAGCTTTTGTACTACGACTTTTGGCAATTCGAAGTAATTTTCGAAAATGTAAAGTTTGAAATTTACTTGGCAATCGGCTGTTTCTTAGAGTTATAGGTCATTGATCTTAACTTGTCCTTTCATTACTACAATCAAAACTTTAATTGCCTGTTTTTTTTTCAAAAACAGCTGTTTTTTCAGTGAAACATAACTTAAAAAAATAAAAATAAAATATATAAGGTCCCAGAACAAAAGTTATTCACCTAGACGTCTAGAACAACCCCCTTTCGGCTTAAAAGGGTATCTCCTTACACATTGTATAATTATATTTTAGATTTAATTTTAATATCATAGTTTTTGAATGAATACAAAAATGATAAATGATTATTTTTTTCTATGAACATGCTTGTTATTTATTTTACTCGTAATATAAAACTGCTAAATAGGAACACCCCGTCTGGTCTAACCGTCTGCCTCTAACTAAATGGGCTTTTTAAAGTTAAATTGTGCATTAATATGCATTTGTGTAGATTGCTTCCCGTAATGTTGTTTTGCATACAACTTTTACATGTAACTCATTAGAATACTTTTGTTGAAAGGTGCCTCGTTCAGTGGTAATTAACTAAATAACCCTTTTTTGTGTATGGTTGAAAATGGAAGGATGTTTAATTGCAGTTTTAGACTGGTATCCAGGTGTCGTAGGATCGAATAGAGCTGGGAGCAGAGTTTGGAGGAAAAAGGAGTTTCTATCCTTGATAATGTTTATGATATCATGATGGAGTTTAGTGCTCCGATTTATGGAATTGTGAAACCTTTAGTTTTATAGATATGAGGCATATGCGGATGGCACTTTAATATGTAAAAAAAGAAAAATAGATAATTAATAGTATCATTATCATACATACCAACACGTCTTAACTACAAATGTATCTAACAACTGACTATTGCAAAATCAATATATATATTTTTATTTATTTCAGATTAAATTGGTCTTTTAAATTTATTCACAATTCATCCATACCCAATGACTGATAAAATTTAACAATGATAATGATGATATGATGTTTATTTTCATGAATAAAATGCGATTAAACCCGATGAATAAAGTGTTTTAAAATTTACCAACTTTAAATTTCACTAATCTTTAACTGAATCTCGAGAAATTTATCTCCCTAAACATGCCTTGAACGGATTTTAGGTAATTCAACTGAGAAGTTAAATAGTAATTACAACAAACGATAGACGACAACAACAACAACAATCTTATATAATAATTAGAACCGATCAATCACAGAGACAGTTCATGTTATGATGGACGATCATCACACGACATTAAGGTGATTTTACACATACGAAAAAACGCTTAAACCGTGCCTTCTTGAATTTCATTTAATTGTGTCATCGACACAGATTATATTAACCGAATAGGGTTTGAAATTCCAATCTAGGGTTTTCGAAAAACAAAATTGAACAAGGATAATTACTCCAAAATCTATAGCTACTGGGAGTGGTGTTAAAAATAATGACATTGCGGCCAGCTGTACCCCGCAGTTTTTCAATCCCGTAAGAATATCGGCATATAAGGTAATCCCTGTGTTAATCCAGATCTACAGCAATCTGCAAATCAAGTTTCATCACGGTTCAGTCGTTTTTACATGAAGGGGTACCTAAAATACTCGCTTGCACACAAACTTATATAATAATAAACTATTTAGTTATTGTTTTTTTAATTTCACTTCGCTTGATGGGAAGCGACGATGAGGTCGACGATGTAGCATGATTGCTTACTATTGTTATTTAACTAGGCATTAATTATTGACTTATATTATGTTCAGGTAACATAAAATCACATAAAAAATTACCATTCAAAATTGAGTAATTTAATGGAAAACAGTAGCTGCTTACGCCCCTTCTACAACGGATGAGAAAATTGGGCTCACATAGTTCGATCGCTTTTAAAAACGCATTAAAACCGCTTTACAACCGCTTCAAATGTGTAATAGTCTTTACGTTCTTAGTCGTTTTAATTGCTTCCCTCGCGGATAGAGAAGTTTGCATCCAAACCGGGGTTTGCCGGTGACATGTTGATGGATTAGTTCTCTGGTTGATTGGCGGTCTGTGGTAGAATTTGTGCGCTTTTTTTTCTGGCAGTCGGGTACGTGTTTTTTCAATTGTTTTCTATTTTCTACACAGTTGACATCTCTCGGAAAAATTGATTGGGAAAATTGGTGTCGCCGAGCTCTGCGGTGCTGTAGTGGTCAACCGTTTAGTTTCTGTTCGATTTATATCGAAGATTACATCATGATTGAGTAATTTATCGTTTTTTTTTCTTTCTGTTTGAGCGATTTTGTATGCTTGTAAATGGTAAAGTATAAGTTATCTCCCTAGAACTGTGATCGCTTTCAATTTAATTTCAATAAGATAATATAATATGCTTCGTCTCAAGAATGAAAGTGCATGAATCTTACTAAGGCGACAGTGAAAAATGGCTAATTAAAAATTCTATTGTCTAGTCATCCGTATGATATCTAAACAAAAATCTCTAAAAGTTTCGTTGGTAAAATTACCCACACATATACATTTACCCCCTTACTTATAAACTATGATTAACAGATGATCAAGTTTTGTGACGTTTGTCTCTGTCTGTCAACTTTGAAACTTCATGTCACAGTAAAAGACTAACGATACATACTTATGCAGCTGTTAACCAGCGTTTATAAGTAAGGTGGCTATTTTGAATGTAGGTAGGTACTGTATTCAACAGTATAATAAACCTACACTATAATAGGTACTGATAGCTTATATAAGTATCACCAACATAACGGCCCTCATGCAACCTTTATGAATTCCTTTCATCCTAGGTTTGTAAGCAACAGATCGCTTAACGAACGTTAATATAATAATTTTGGCATGTTCAATAAATCGTTTTATCTATCTAAATGTATAGCTACTATTGAAAAGATTGTAAATGAATCTAAGATCGTTTGACGTGTAAAAATTGAACAAATTGGCTTTCGTGACAATCCCTGGCGAGGGGATTTTGTGAAGGCAAGCTTTAAAGATTAGGTAGATAAAGTGTAGTGATTATGTAAGTTATAGCAATTTTTGTAAAGATATGAGTATGAAAGAAAGCTGGTGGACTGAAAATGCTTGGATGCGTTACTTTTTATAGTAATTGATCAGTGAGAATTGACTTTTTGTATGTTTGCACTTGATATCACCTCACCTGATAGAAAGTGACTATGAGATCCTATGCTACAATCAATCATTTATTTCGGATAATTAATTACAAATCCATATTTAAAATTTACTAAATGTCCTATTACAAAATTAAATCAACACATAAGTACATACATATTATAAATAAATTAATTAAATTAGATTAAAAATGTCGTAAGCTAGAGGTCCCGATTTGAGATTGCCTGCGCCATGTTGCAACGGCTCAAATAGAAGCAGTCAAATCTAGCCTATGTAACCTAGCTTATAATAATAATAAATATTGCACGACATAAGACACAGCGCTATCTAGCCCCAAACTAAGCACTAGGCTTGTACTATGGGTACTAGACAACAGATATACTACATATTATACTTTTTTTATATACTGTACTCAGCCAAATCGATGTAACGAAACATTTAAATTTTCCCGTTTTAATATTAGTGAGATTCAAATTTCTAAACATTAGTATTGTTTTTATCATGAAATACTTAAGGTGCCGTCGATGTCACAGCATTTTGTTATTCTGAACAGACTGTGAAAGGAATATTCATTGAAATAGAAAAACTGTTGATTATCTCAGAAATCGTGAGTTTCTCTCGGATTTAGAAGTATTTACTGAAAAAAATAAAGTTTTATACATTTCGGGTATACGCAAAGAACTGTTATGTGTTTATCAATTTTGGTCAAAAGGATATGAACCGATTTTGATGCTTTTTATTAAAATTGCCTACCCCTGCGAGTGACACTAAAAACATGGCATAAAAATTCAAAATGGCGCCCACCAGACGCCATTTTGTAAAAAAAATAACAAATTTGACACAGTGGATAATTCTGCAAAGAAATCCTTAAACCTTCATATTCTGAGTAAACATAATTTTCCTTAATACTACAGAAGGGAACTATTCAAGTTGCAGCCTAGGTACAGAAGTTTACCACACCTGCGATGTAGAGGGTAATGGCACTTGAAATGTGTGTGTTCTAGATAGAAGTAAGAACTTCTTACATTGTTACACAACTTGCTACATTACCTGCCCTATATTTTCTTGGAAAGTTCGCGTATATGGGTTTCGTGAAAACAGCTGCCTTTGAAATAATTTAGTGGCAGTCCAACAGCCTCATTCTACAATTAGGTTTTCTTAAGAATATCTGAGATGGGTTAATTGTAGAATTAGTCGTAATCGACTTGCAGAATAACGCTTTTGAAAACTGCTTTGTTTAATTGTTTGTCAAAAGCCGTTAATAAATTTGTTGCCAATTTTGCACAATAAATGGTGCCACTTAATGTAGTAACACCAAAAATAATCCCACTCAAGATCGCATCTGATTATGGCTGACAGCCGATCGCAGATAAAAAAGGGGGGAAAAAAAAAAAAATTTGCCCAAAAGCTCAAGTGTATTTTGTAACCATCGTACAACCATTTTCGAAAAAAGACATCTTACATTACCTGCCCTATATTTTCTTGGAAAGTTCGCGTATTTGGGTTTCGTGAAAACAACTGCCTTTGAAATGATTTAGTGGCAGCAGCCTCATTCTACAATTACGTTTTCTCAAGTATAACTGACATGGGTTAATTGTAGAATTAGTCGTAATCGACTTGCAGAATAACGCTTTTGAAAACTGCTTTGTTTAATTGTTTGTCAAAAGCGGTTGATAAATTTGTTGGCAATTTTGCACAAAAGCTCAAGTGTATTTTGTAACCATCGTACAACCATTTTCGAAAAAAGTCATCACAATGATCTATGTAGGTACATAAGTTATTTATACCTAATTTCAGAACTCTAGCTGTCTTTTAACCAAAAAAACTACATCCAAATCGCCACAGAGAAATACAGACAAACACTCCAAATTTAGAGAACCCTTCTTATTCAGGTAGGGGGTAAAAAATGAGATTAAGGTCTTTTATTAACATAAAGAAGCGTAAAAAACTACTTGAACAATTGATCCTCTTGACCAATTGTAGCGACTCGTACCCTACATCTTTCTTTCTCTCGTATTTTCGTCAAAAATCAGTTCGGAAAGGCACAGTAGTAAATGGGTACTGAGTTAAATTCTCCCAGTCCCGGTTCTATGGAATAATTTATTAAAAGCACCCGTTGCTGCTTTTGTTGAATACCGGAACGTAGGGCTGCCCCGTTCTATTTAGCTTTTATACGTATTTTATTTTGTTAAATTAAACCTTCCTTTTGATTTCCGTGGAAGTGAGATTTATTTTAGTTTTGTTGTTTTGGAGAAACATTTTCATGTTGCACGATTCATGAGTGATTTCTTTTTATTGTTTCTTTGTTCGTAGGTATTCTAATTAGATAGTACGTTGATAGAAACAAGTTGAGAGTTTAATTCAAGCTTAGAGTCGTACAATCTACAAAATCAATAAGAAATCATACACAATACATAAAATAAAACACAAATATAGGTAAGAATCTTTAGCTTAATATCAAGCCAATTCTGTGAACGTCACACAGCGCCATCAATACCTACTGTACTAGTGTTACAGTGATTAGACAATGGATATAATACTTAAATTTACTTTTCTTTTCTTATTTACAATATAAATTAAATTCCACACAAAAAGACAACCAGGCCAGAAACAAATAGCCTACTATATTCCGGGCAGTGCCAACCCTAGCAAAGCACGTGTCATGGACCATCAATCATGCAAAGATGGCGCACTGTCGCTGCTACCCTGTTACCACATTCACTACCTACCGCCTACCGTACCTTACATTACCTATACAATCCACACGATGTTCGTATAGTATAGATAGAGCATAGGTATTACCGTCAATTTGCTATGGATTAATGACGATTAAATTTTCAATTAATCTGACAGCTGTGATGCTGGCACTATTTATATTCATTATTTGTGTTTTATTTTGACAATTATTTATTAATTAGCTCCCTTACTAAACGCTAGTTAATGCGCTACATAACTATGCATCGTTTGTCTTTTACTGTCATATGAAGTTTCAAAGTTGACAGACAGAGACAAACGTCACGTAACTTAATCATGTGTAAATAATATTTTATATGTAGTACACTATGATTCGTAAGCTTGCTAAGTAGGTACAGATTCTGACTTTGAAATCCTAAATTCGCCTACTTATAAATTAAGCTATTTTGCCATCAAAAAGGGGTTTAAAATAATCTCACTCCAGCCAGATTCAAGACGTCGTCCATATTGAAGTTTAGAACTAAGTTTGTAGTGTGCCTTGGGTAGGTGTCTGTCGAACATACCATGAAGTTAGCAAATCTCAGCTTGATAGTGCCACAATGCCCTTTGCGAAAACGTTTGAATTAGGAGTTTGGGGACGAGCAAGTATTCTAAAACTACTATGTGTCAACTATGCCTCAGGATTGTTAGAATACGGTTTAGCTTTTTTTTAAACCCTATTAATTAGAAATACTCATCTTCAAAAATTCACTCGCGGCGAGATTAGAACTCGCGTCTCTGCGTCAGTACCGCAGCGCCCTAACCAGCTAGCCCTCACGAGTTCCCATCTCGAGCGATGAATTTAAGAATATGAATGTTTCCCCAGTCTACTATTTTTCGAGTAAGGCTCGGTTGAGACGCCATCTACAATTTGATGAATTTTCAATGAATGTTTCCTCAAAAGTATTTCTGGTAGATAAGCCTTGAGAAATTAAAACAAATTACGAACTACCCCTATTAATACAAAAAGCCGTACGTTTGTTAGTTTGTATGTATGTTTGTTTCTTAATCACGTAAAAGCCGCTGAACCGACTGCGATGAAACTTGAAATGGAATAACACATAGGCTACTATTTATCCTAATATTCCCGCGGGAACGGGACTTACGCGCGCTAAAATATAGTTGACTATCTAAATCTACGACTAAGTCTAACCGTACGCAGTCAGCGCTCGTTTCAGTCGTTCTACCTATCTGACAATGAAGCCCCTTAACTGGCATTTTACTTTAAATTCTAGAGTATTCCTTGAGCTTTTGTTCAGTAATTACAACGACACGCGTCGTGTGATGGCTGCCGCTCTCGGAATGTCGCTCGGATCATTCCCCTGGTGTGGTGAGGCTGGATGCTTCTCAACGCTGCTTTGTTTACCCTACTATGCTTGTAAATGCGGAAGTTTATTGGGATGTCAGTTATCGTTTAGATAGGCGAAGACCTGGCATATAACATTGGAACAAAAAGTATAAAAGAAAATGTATCCCGGTAGAATTTTACGCACGGTCGAGGCGAGGGAGTTATGTACAGAGTCCTGAGTGAAGCGTGGGATTCAAGCCGCCTAAGACTAAGACAGGCTTTAATCGAGGTGAATACTTGCGACCATTTTCTTAGATCTGTACCCATATTATATATCTGTTGACGTCTGACAACTGTGGAAAATGACAGGCACTATGCAGTGCATTGCTCCTTTGAGGTAATCACCGGTATTAACCACGTTACGTCAAAGAAGCACTGTACTGCATAGTGCTTGTCTTTTTCCACTGTTGCAAGACATCCACTGAATAGATAATATAGGTACAGGTCTACCATATTTGATGTCCGTACCAGTTATAGAGATAAAGAAATCACGAACCATAAAACTTAAAAAACTAGCAATTTCAGCAACTGAAAATTTAAACTTGCAAATAGATCCATCCCATTGCAACTTAATCACAAAAACTTCAGTCAAACTTTAAATGCTGGTAAAACTTAGTCTAGTGCTTCCATAAAATAAAAAAGCTATCAAAACGTTTGCGAAACTCTTTATAAAAAGTTTCAGTCCCCTCTCGGACTATTTTATTTTCTGAATGGGGTTCTAAGATCTCGTTCAGGTTTTGATGTTAGAAAGTTTCAGTTGAGCTTGTAAAATTATCATTTTAAATGTATAATGCGAATATTATTGTTATTTGGCGACCTCTGTAGCGTGTTGGGCGAAAACCCGGTTGAGATGCAAGTTGTAGGTTCAATTTCTGCCATGAAACATGTTTGTTTCGACGGTCTCGGCGCGTCGGGCAGAAGCTTGACTGCAATGCAGAAGGCTGCGGGCTCGATTCACGTCGGGTGCAAATATTTATGCTTATAAATAAATATTTGGATATGGTCTGGGTATCTTTCTATGTATAATATATGTATGTATTTAATAAAGAAAAAGTGTAATATATAGTATATCCGTTGTCTAGTACCCATAGTACAAGCCTAGTTCTTAGTTTGGGGCTAGATTGCGCTGTGTGCAGTAGTGCAATATTTATTTATTTATTTGTATATTCTTCTTTGTTTTTGGTTATTGGTGTCATATTATACGATTGGTTCTTGGAGTTACTGTACTTTCCAAAGACTGAACAAATTTGACTGAACAGTCAAATTTGTTCAGTCTTTGTACATTACATTACAGTTTTACTTCTTCACCTGCGGGATCTTCATAAGTATCCATTAAAAAAAGCATTACCTAATTGTCGTACGAGATTATCCAAACCACAAACCTGTATACTTTATTTGAGGTGGATGTCACTACCTATAGTTGACCCGTCGGCGTCCTTCTTCTGCGTGCTACATCTGAGACTAAGTATATCATCACTTTCATCAAGTGAGATATTGCTCAAACTCTCATTAACGTTAATATAAAAATATAAAAAACTAGCTGCTCCCGCGGTTTTACCCGCGTAAGTCCCGATCCCATAGGAGCGAAATTAGCCCATATGGGGATAAAAATTAGCCGATATGTTATTCCAAGTCTCCAGCTACCTATATTTCAAGTTTCATCGCAATCCAATCGGTTCAGTAGTTTTTGCGTGATTGAGTAACAAAGTCACAGACATACATACAAACTTTTGCGTTTGTAATATTAGCAAGTTAGATTCGTACTTAATAATAATTATTTTGTTAAAAATATTCGTGGCTTGTATTATTCTACGACATAGTCGATTCATATAATAAGACATTAACATATTCCATACATTAATTGGAAACTCATCGTAACCATAAAAAGTACGCGTAAAATCAGCGCCTAAAATCGTTGGCGTTCAATTAGGTCAAACCCTTTTACTAAATTAATAGTTCAGCCAAATAGATAAGAATCTCATTGTTCGCATACAAACTGTTAACATTTCCTAACGTTGTATTTTATGTTTATTTCTACAACAATATCCTACATTTTATTTTACCCGAGGGTTTTACTTACAATCAACTCAAGGAGCTATAAACAGTGAATCTCAAAAGGTGAGCAGCCGTAACCACTCGCATTTGAATCGCCATTACTGAGGGTAGTTTGTTAATATTTGAGTGCAGCGCGTCGTCTTGCTCCAGTGGGGTCATTTATCGTCCAGCCGCGGCGGCGGTCGGACGTCTCACGGCACTTGTAAACGTTTATTGCTCGAAATACGAGTTTCAGTACCGACTGCGAATTCAGGTCATCCTCGAGTTTATTTCCAGTTGTAAATTCGCAGTTTCTGTAAGCTCTGAGCTGAATAAAGATTAGTATCTCGCTAGAGTTTTACTACACTACAAATAACTACTAAAAACATTTGTAGGCAATAGTAATAAAAACCAATTTCGAAATAAACCATTCAATATCAAAGCTTTTTAAATATTCAACGATAGTAATTCGAAGTTGATTGTTTGTTATGCCACGATAATTTGGTAGGTGTTCCGTAGTCATGTATGATTGATACCTATTCGTGTACTATGTAATTTCGTGTGGTGATAATTACTTTATCATGTCCGTCCGTCCCGCCTATACGGATCCGATTATGCGGAATAGACCGCATTCACTTTAATTCAGTTCTGATAATTAATTTAACGCGAATGAGTGTTTCGGGATAACAATAACTACTCGCAACCAATCGGCAGAATAGGGACGTGTTCTAAATTTAAATTGTTATTAATTTAATTACTCTCACTCTATATTCTCTCAAAACAATATATTCATGCTAGCAGCGCTCCGCTGTTTCACCTACGTAAGTCCCTTTCCCGCAGAAATATCGGGACAAAAAGTAATCCAAACATGCAGCTACTTACTTACCGAGTTTCATCGTAATTGATTCAGCTGTTTTTGCATGAAGGAGCAACAAACTTTCCTAGCAAACTTTAGGTTACCTAAATATGCCTAGATCCTGCCTAGATCGCAAGACTGAAGAAACTCTCAACAAATATAAAAATCACGATCAAATCAAACCATACTTCAAAACTTGTTCGTAACAAATCTTGAGATTCAAACACCTTACGTAGGTGTTCAGAAAACTTTCTTCAACATCCCCAGTTCAGTTTGGTAGTCCATAGTTTTTGACAATTTAATGCCGATATTCGCAGATTTTCTTTTTCGTTGCTCTTATAAATCTATGTGTGAAAAAGATTATTTGGCATAGGCTAGATTCATTCCTAGACATGTATGTGTCTTCTTCCTTCCTAGTATGTGAATTATATTATTTATTTGCCATGTTTTTTTTATGTGAATTGGAATTACTAGCCTTAGACCGATTAATTTAAGAATAAATAAATAAATAAATATTAAAATTACTCATTAACGGGGTATTTAAATAAAAAAAAACGTATCGTATATTAAATAAATATTGCACAACATTAAACACAGCGCTATCTAGCCCCAAAATAAGCACTAGGCTTGCAATAGTACAAGCCTAGTGCTTGTAAGGGGTACCTACTAGACAACAGATATACTACATTTTTTTTTGTAAATACATACAATGAATACATACATAGAATACAACCAGAAACAACAATTTATGGCCAGAAGAAATATCAAATTTGTAGTAAAAATAATCATGTTTCGTAATTTCTTTTTATTGCTTAAGGCATATTTACTAGAAATATTTTAAAGGAAAAATTCATCTTCAAAAATTCGCCGCAAGTGAATTTTTCCTTTAAAATATTTTCTAGTAAATATATACTTTAGACGATCTAATATAAATTAAAATTAAAATCTTTTATTTCAAGTTTCAGTGGCTCATATGCGTTAGTAATACCATGTAGTACTTAGTAATACTATATAGAACTGGTATTTATTCGAAGGAGAAAGGTCTCTTAATAGTAAAGATTTTACCTCTGCCCTGACGGCCGAGCTTCATACGGTCCAAAGTAAAACTGTTAGGAAATTTACTTACACACCTTTTAAAAAGATGACTTAAAATTCGAACGTCGTGTTCTATTTACCCACCATCTAGGTAATCTAAGTATGTTAGTTTAAAATTGTATAACTCAATGATTTCGATGCATCTTTCCCAGGCTTTACATTAAGGTTGAAAGATTTCTCTTGAGTATCCTGTCAAGCGCAAAATTGCCTACGATAACATGCCACAGTACTTTAGGGGCTAAAGGTTGTTTTGGATTACATGATATTATGACAGAAAGAGGCCTTTGACTAGTGATACGAATTAATCGAGAGATCATGAGTTTTTGATGAGTTTCAAGATTGGCTGTTTGGGAAGGAAATTGAGACATTTTACCTTCGATAAAATAGATATGGAGGTTTACAGCTTTTGGCGGTTAGTGTTTACTATGCGTTAAGGAAATGATGAAGTAGGTTTTTCTTCTGTTTTCGCAGCTTTGTATTAAAATATAACTCATTTTACGGTTTCCATCGTGTTGTTTTTATGTGAAACATGTATAGATGGGGGTAAACCTGATTGTTGACGTGGTCATACAGGCCGTGGCAAGTTTTGCCACGCCATATGAAAACACATCTGACAATGTCAATGTTTCACATCTGTCAGGCGTCTCGTGACCGCTTACATTTTTTTTATTAGCATGGTTGTACTGCCGATTCGTTTCGGAGGCTATTTCAGACTGAAGAGTCTGATGATAACTTTTTGTAAATCGAAAAATTTTATCGTACTTATTTGAAATGTTAAAGTTTGTGTGTCAGTGAGTTAACTAGTTTGTGCTTGTTTGTATGCAGATAGCTAGAGATGAAGGAGAAACCAATATACTCGTTCCCGACTTGCTTACAGACAAACTTTCACATTTATAATATTAGTAGGATGTAATAATTCAGAACAGTTTCCGTATTCCCTGAAGATCTTCGTACTCGCGCGTTATCTGGCTCACGACTCGTTGCAAGGACGTTGCCTCATAAGTAGGTTAACAAAAAGTATTACACTTTCTACTCTGCATAGAGGAGACAGCATAAAGAATTTTGAATCCATCCCTCTTATTTATAAACGCTAATTCATTTATTCATTTTCTTAGTTATGGATTTCTGTTCGCAATTTAGGACAATTTAGCCAGTTTCACGTAATAATAGTATACTACCACTATTATACTGTAATCGTTTGAAATAATTTTTAAATGCGTGAAGGCTGCAGGAAAAATGTCGACTATTTTTCTCCAACCCCATGGAACATTTGTTTGTAACGTGCTAATTTCGAGTTTAGCACGGGTATTTTTATTTTCACTACACTCGTTGAACTTCGCGTAACTAAATTGATAACATGCCGCCGAAATTAAACAATTTACACGTAATAAAACTAGGTTTTGCAAAAATAAAAATTCAGGGCAACGTTCCACTAACGCGTCAAAAACAAAAGTCCTAAACGCTAATTAATGTGCTGCATAACTTTGTATCGTTTGTCTTTTACTGTCACATGAAGTTTCAAAGTTGACAGACAGAGACAAACGTCACTTAACTTAGTCATGTGTAAATAATATTTTATAAATAAGGGAGTATGTCTTTGTACCAACCAACGCAAAGGCCAGTTTATAGTTTTTTCATCGTAAGTAAAAGATAACTTGAAGTGGCAAAGCAAATTACTAAAATTACTTGTGGACGCTATCCACACTATGCTATGTTTACTTAATGATTAAAGATTAGATAGTAATTATTTTTAGGTTTTAAAAAAAGAAATCATTTTACTAAGACTCCACTGTAATGCTAAAATCAGAATAAATAAATATGTAACTGTACCAACATATAAATAAAATCACGTTCATTGTATAGGAGCCCATACAATAAAGAGGTTTTTTTATATGTTCAGTCAGCAACGAGCAAAAGTCACTTTTAGGTTTTCAAAATCGCTATACTTAAGAGGACGAATCGAACAATTTGTAAATTTGGTTGTCAATTTATCTCGGTAATCAGAAAACATGCGAAAACCATATTTTGGTATTTAGTTTATACTTCTTTTGGTTTTATTTTGTTTACACGATTAGTTAACTTTTAGAATTGAAAAGAAAACAACCCTTTGATCTGTTTTCAACTACGACGAAATGAAACTGTTTCCCGTTTCCTGTTTCTGATATTTCGAACATTGTTTTTTCCTTTATTGATTAGTAGTAATCTTCATTTAAAATTGGTAATACAATAATACCCATGTTTACCAATTTTATTTGTTATTTTATAATTAATATTAAATGAGAAATATTGTGTTGGCGCTTACGAGATGTCGCAACAAGAGCTAGCTTCCCATTGTAAAATAGTATGAATTTTTAGTTCATCAATCCTTCGCCTTAAGTACATCAACGGGGCGCAGATAGTTCAGAATAAATATCAAAATGAATGTAACGAACAGACAAACATAATATACTTAAAGAAATGCTTTCCAAAAATTTCGCACCCGACAGGACTTGAACCTGCATCTCTGGGAATCCGTTCCAACGCCTTTCCAATTTGGCCACGGATGCGGATGCAAATTGGAAAGGCGTTGGAACGGATTCCCAGAGATGCAGGTTCAAGTCCTGTCGGGTGCGAAATTTTTGGAAAGCATTTCTTTAAGTATAGTTATCCAAGTGTAGGAAACACTTTAAAAAAAAAAAAAATATAACAAACATAATATTCCCGAGATTGTACGCTGTACGCTTTCGATGCACCCGTCAAAGGATAACAGATCCAATGAATCAAATTCGAAGCTTTTACCCGAGGAACGGGAAATGTTATTCCTTTTCCTTTGTAGTGTTTGCTTTGCTAGTGATTTAAAATTTTGTTACATGTTTGTTTAGTTACTTTTTAAATTTTATTCTAGAGGATTTCATTTTAACTTGTATACAAAATCTTACTATTATTATAAATCCGAAATTTGTATATCTGTTTGATTGTTCCCTCTTCACGGTCAGAATGTTCGACCGATTTGAATGAAAATTTGCATAGGATAAGTTTGAGTGATGGAGAGTAACATAGAACACTTTTGATCCCGATAATCCCGCGGGATCAGGACTTATGCGGGTGATAAGTATTATACAAATCGAAACAGATCTGAATAAAAATCGACAGAGGAGTAAGTGAAGTTTGAATATTCACTGTCAAAAATAAAAAAAATATAAGTGACAGAATTACTTCGATACGTTAATTCCTTTCCGATTTATAGACGTGCGTGCGATGCGGAATCGTACTCGGGTGTGACGTCATCACACAGCACTCGCTCAGTCCGCTCGCACTGTCAGCACAGTATCGTCTTACTTTCATTAGCGGAGCGTTGTAAATGACGTCAAGTGACTGTTAGCGGGACGCAAAATTTATCGTTAGTTTAAATGCCCGTCAAATCAAAACCGATAGGTATTTTTGACTACAGCAAAAACTAGTGTATTAGTATGCATACAAGCTTTACTGTAACTAATAATTTTGTACCGATTTGGCATACCTATTAACATTCTTCATTTTAACTTTTATTGTAGTAAAGTAGGTTGGGTACCTACTTACAAAGATACCTCAATCACAATCAAGGAACCATCTCAAACACAATTGACCAAACTAAACCTTTCCGCGTTTATTGCCGAACTAGCACACGCCCGCGGCTTCACACGCTCTCACATATCACGTTAAATCGACATAATGGTATACCGTGGTTATTACAACCACTTAACTGGACCTCTCTTACGTTGTTATCGATACAGAGAAGCATTTAACGCCGAAGGTCGAGTTAGTTTGGTCGTGATATATTTATAGCTCAATAATATGACACATTTGGGTCAGAAGCTGACAAGTCCTGAGGAGTAATGTCTGTTTGTTGGATGGTCGCGAAATAAGGTCGGTTGGGGAGGCGTTTGTCAAATGTTTTATGGTGCCGCCGCATGTGTTGATGGGTCGGTTGTAAGGGCGTGTGTGAGTGAATTATTAAATCTTGGAAGCGTGCTATGAAAGATGATAAAGATATTCATTGAGTCATGAAACATTCGTGAACCCCTAGTCACAACATAAACATCGATAGTGCGCTCCACGTAAGGAGACTCCGCACAAACCTCTGCAATTTCGATCTTCATTTGTTTGTCCTTAAATATATTTTGTTTCTACTTCGATCGTCATTTACTTAAGTTTCTAAGGGAAGACTTATGAAGACAAAATAAGAATAATTAAAAAAAAACATAAAATGGTTTCTGTATGTTTTGTAATTACTGACATAATATTGACAACCAAATGTACAAATTTTCGAATCGCCTGTTAAATCTGTGTTTGCTATCTATACCTTTGGTCTTTTATATTTCACGGGGACCAATTGCTGCGATTCTAAAGCTCGTGGAGACGGTCCCTAAGAGTCTCAATCGTGCAAGTCGCCAAGATCTAAAGCTTGACCGGCACGGATGAGCCTCACATGGTAACTCGATACCTACTTTTGATTAGGTACTATATTTATAAATAAGTAAGAAAACCACTCAATACCCAATTCAACTCGACTACCAATTTATAACTTCAAAATGTAAAATTTACAAAACAATATTCAACTCGGGAATTCCCAAATCCTTCTCGTTGAATCTGTACGGAAACTTATAATCCTCGTTCTAACATTTACGGTGTATTCCTTCATCGCTCGCATAAACCATACATACGGAACTCGGGCCAACTTTCATTCTACACATGTAGATATACTATGTATGTGTGTAACTGCACACACTCCTTCCAAACTAGGGTTCCCAGATGGCCTAGTTATTATTATTATAGGCCATTTGGAAAGTAGCCAGTGTCAAGTGTTATTAATTTTTGCAAGTTATTTCAACTAGCTCCGCCCAGCGGTTTCACCCGCGTAAGTCCCGTTCTCGCGCGAATATCGGGATAAAAATTTAAACAATTTACACGCATTTGAACTAGGTTTTACAAAAATGAAAACTTAGCAACACATCTCCTCAACGCGTTCCCGCTAAAACCCGAGGGTCGAGTTAAACAATATAATTTCAATGTCATTGCAATGTTAATTTCAAATTTGATATTTGTCAAATAACATTAGATAGACATTTTTCGATAAAAAATGTTTAGCATTTCATTTATTTTAGGTCAATAAAGTTTCGATTGCAATCCTATTGTTCAGATATTATAGTTTATATTGTTCGCAATTGCTGTTAATATGTGGAAATGAAATTTTGTACCATTCTATTTACAGGAATAATCGTCCATACCAAAAACATGTTAATTTCATTTGATTGTATCAATTTATTTTTATTTCATACCCACTCTTTATGCATGTTATTAAAAATTGACGTCCAACGAGCTCCAATGAATAGTAACAAATTTTATTTCTAGATTAGATTTTTAGCACTTTTCAGTTGCCTTACATACTAAATTATGAAAAATCTGCTAAATAAGGATTTTTTCCAAAACCCAAATTACTATGACAAGTCCGGAGAATTCCGGAAGTCTGGCAACCCTGCCAACCAATTCTTCAAGCATGCCATGGAAACCGCACGAATTTTCTCTTACATAACAACAACTTGACAAGGATCTGCTTGAATATTGCAAAAAGAACTAGGTCCTATTCCATCTTAATAAGATACAAATTGGCTCGGATCCATTATAACACTAGCAGTCTCCTTTAAATTCACAAGGATCTTTGTCGGACTCTTCCCTACGCAATCTACCTATAATATTACAACTGCGACACACTACCCACGTGGTTCAATACTTGAACAGAAACAACGCCACCTAACGGGTGGTTGGTGAACTACGTCGAGAGCTTTTAACAGAATGGTTGTCGGAAAATGCACCCGAATTTTCGTGTTACGTTTCGTGCGACCGCTAGTAGATGGCGGTAGTTGTGCTGTTTTCAGTTGAAATTTGAATTGGTTTGTGAAATTCATGATTTGTTCTTTGTTTCAGCTCTCGGAGCTCGAGCAGAGGGTTCTCGAAGCCGAGGGAAGGGCGGAGGAAGCGGAGGACAAGGTATTTTTTATTCTCTCCTACTTTAGTTTAAGTGCTATAGTTACATTACTTATGATAATCTAACAGCATTTTAGTTTATAGTACTTATATGTATATTTGTAATCCAATAGGAATATATTATATACTTAGATAGAAAACTATTTTAGATTTAAAAAAAAAATAAGTTAATTGTACATGTACAGCATTGATATTGAATGAAATATCAGAATTAGGAGAAGCAAATAAACAAACTTACAAGCCGAAATCAATTTTTGCCATACTTGAAGTCGGTGGTTGGTGACGAGGATACCCTTTTAAGCCGAAAGGGGGTTGTTCTAGACGTCTAGGCGAAAAACTTTTGTCCTATCGAATATTGGAAATTCGTTTTTTTTTTTAATTTCAAGTTGTTTCGCTGAAAAAAACAACTGTTTTTTTTTAAATAAAGGCAATTAAAGTTTTGATTGTAGTAGACCAAATAAATGAAAGGACGTTATGAGAATGACCTCTAATTCCAAGAAACAGATAATTTTCAAGTAAACTTTAAACTTCAAACTTTCAAGAAAACTACTTCGAATTTCCAAAAGTTGTAGAACATAAGTTGTTCTCCTAGACGACTAGAACAACCCCCTTTAGGCTTAAATGGTATCCTCATTACATCTCTTCTGGAAGGTTTCTAATGATACAACTATAAATAGTAGCTAGGTATAGTATACATATATGGGCCTAATCCCGAATACAAAGTTGCTTTTATATGAATAGTTGCAAGTCAGTAAGGTCAGCAGAAAAAGTTCAATTAATCTTGACCGGTAGCGGTCGGGTGTAACCCTCGTCAAGTTAATTTCTTATTTCACCCGTTTTGGACTCGAAAAAGTAGTTAATGGAATCTATATTTAGTTGAAAATGAAAGTAAGTTGAATTATTATACTAATTTAATTTGAAGCTATGTTATAGATATATCTTATCTGTGCATAACGACCGAATAAAACGACGAAATAAAATTGTAGGTTTAAATGTCTTAAGATTTTTTTTTAATTTGGTAGAGAAAGCTAAAATATTATTTATTCAAGTTTCACATTTCACATCTTAATGGTGACCGCTACAAGTTCCGTAAGGAAAAAGACATTGGTGCGCGTAAGCCGGGATTCGAATCCATGACCTTCGGAATGAAAGTCGGATTATCTACCACTAGACCAACACCGCTCTTATCATCATCACTTAGGTACCAATAAAAACCGTTAAAAAATATATTTACAAAGCAGATTAGGAAATTTCAAAAGGAAAAGGATTGATTTAAATTTAATTCATTCCAATCACGGTCAAGGCCTTTCAATTGGGGTGTATACCTGTATCAATCGATCATATTTTCTTTACCACCAAAAAGATTCGAAACATGTTAACCATAGTATTAATATGAAACATGAAACACCCTCTATACTTACTGACAACTGAGAAATGGGGTGCTTTGGGGTTTCTCTAGGGTGCGTGTATCGATAGCATGATAGACGGATGATATTTTATGGGATTTTAATAAGTATTATTTTTATATTAATTTCTAATTAACGGAATATTTTATGCGTTAAGCTTCATTTGCTGCGCGATATTTTAAATGTTGCTTTTTACGCAGATTGAAATGTGAAGTTGTTTTAAAATATAATTACATTTTATTGGGTCTCGATTAAAATAAATAGGTAATATTACCTATTTATTTTCTTACGTTTCGACTATTTTGCAATAGTCACAAGGAGACATTTTGATTTGCCTTAAAATAAAATACAATTATTAACTTTTATTATAAAATGTTTACGAACCTCAAGTATGTTATTTGCCATAGAAAAAATACTGCAAAAGAGTAAATATAGGTATTTTTTTTTTTTCAAATTACTCAAAATGTGGAAGCTTCCTGGCACCTGGATTATCTATCCAGTGGACGACTGACAATAATGGAAATTGACAAGAACATTGCAATACATTGCTGCCTGGAGGTAATCACTAGTCATAACCATCGTTAACCTAATAAAATACTTTATTTATTGGGTTTAATCGCGTTTTATTCATGATTTTGTCAACTTTGAAAACGCCAACTGTAAAATAGGCAAAAGCTCGGTCGTTTAAAAATCATGAATAGAACGCGATTAAATCCGGAAAATAAAGTGTTTTATCATGCAAACATCGCGAAAACCGTAGAATAAATTACATTGTTAACTTTGCACCAATGTACTGCAAAGTTCCTGTTAATTTCCACTGTTGTCAGTCGTCCACTGGATAGATAACGGTGGCTGGACAGACACAGACAATGCCCAAAAAACACATCGACACAACTATCGAAACAATTTCAACTTTGTCTGCTATCCATACCAGTAAGCGAGAGCATACAGCACCTACCTATAAAGTTTCGTGGAGTATACAATGTGCAGCGGGGATGCTTCGCTATTGATTTTTATACAATTGCAGGATTATATGAGTCATCTTATTTTTGTGAACAGTACTAGAACTGTTTAAGGCACAGAGCCCTAAAATGGTTTATAAATAGAATCTTTAGATCATAAATATGTTAATAACACAGATTTAAGCACAGATGGCAATAGATAGAAACCTATTGCAATAGACAAAGATAGATAAATGTTCAATAAATTGTAACACCACCAAATAAAGGTTGCCTGGAATAAAAATAAATAAATATTGCATTACATTGCACACAGCGCAATCTAGCCCCAAACTTAGCACTAGGCTTGTAATATGGGTACTAGACAACGGATATACTACATTTTTTTTTTGTAAATACATACATATTATTTACATAGAAAGACACCCACACCAGATACGAATATTTTTAAGCATAAATATTTGCACCCGAAATAGATCGCATTAAACGATAAGGTCGTCCATTGTGCCACCTAGTTTTAAGTTTTTATGTCTTTTTTGTTTTTGAATTCTTTTTTTGGGGATGTTGCAAAAAAATAATTATACAATGAAGACTTCACATACAGAAGACTTATAGAGAAGAAGGATACGAACTTTATAAGCCTTTTTAGCTTGGCTTTATTCAATACATATAGTTTACCTGTAGAATAAAAACACCAACATTGTAACACTATAAAGTTTTCTTATATCATAAATAGGTGGGTAAAAGATCTTCGAAGCCCAACGCAAGTTCGTGACTAAAACACATCATTTGAAAGAACTTCTTTAACTAAAATATTTCACAAAATATTGTAAAACCTTACGAAAGCTTATAAAACTTAAACTTTTCTTTGTTCCTAGTAAATAACTTTGCAATATTTTCTCGTTAGAAAGACTGATTGCTTCTAGGCAACTTACTGTTCAAGAAACGTTTCACAATTTGTCTTTAAAACAGACCCGATATTTTCCGTTTGGAAAGAACGTTCTGTGAACAATGGTGACATTATTTGAAATAATGGTTCTCTATATTTATTTAAACAGTTAAGCCTAGAAATATTTATAAGTACGGAAAAATACATCTTCAAATATTCACTCGTGGTGAGGCTCGAAGTCGCATCTCTGAATTTTTACGCGAGTGGCTTAACGAACTAGACCAGTTGAGTTCAGTAAGGTGCTGGTGAATTTATGTAGATAAATTTTTCCATAAAAATATATCTAGACTTCACATGTGTATTTGTACAATACAAACATGAGTGATGACATAATAACCTTCCCACCCCTTCAGCCGGCACCCTATCCTACCCACCTGCAATCAAAACGAAACTCTACTAACCCCAACATAAAACTCAAACCAATAAAACACCAACGATCAATCGCATTTTTTTCGTTTCGATATCAAAAGTCTTGGTCTGGCAACAAAAGACTCTGTACCGATGGCACCCTTCAACGCATGCGTACTAACCGCGCCAACTTCAAGCCTATAAACCAAGCCACCTTTATCTGCAACTTCGTCCCTTAAACTGTATATATATCATTTTATTTCTCTATTATTTAAATGCAAATATAAAACAAACGTGAACTTATTCCGTCTAAAACGATCCGTGAGAAGTGTCCGAATAACTGTAGAGTGTTATTTTAAAGAATTAGAGACGATACGAAACGAAATACTTTTGATCAATAGAAGCTCTTTATTAATTTATTTGTGTTCTAGATAAGATGCTTTGCGCTGAAAGTGTTCCCTTGTGATAGTAATATTAGGCCTGTGTTACAACGAATTCGCTTTATATGTTAGTGATAATCGTCAATTGGTTTTTAAATTAGTGATTTTAGGGTTAGTGATAGTGGTATAATGTCGAAACCTAACACACTGAAGGCTCACAGACTTAGTGCAGAGTTCGCTGAGAAACGTGGACAGGCTATGAAGAAGGCCGATCCTGCAAAACCATAGCAACCAGCCGTGAGTAATCTTATACCTACTGAAATAGATTTACCTCATAATATCTATCACAAAGCTTGTCATTAGGTTCAAGATACAATCCACAATGATTGTGTATATATAAACAATGATATTATGATAGATTCTGTTCTAATTGTTGGGTTTGACGTTTATAAATTAATAAGTTTATGTGATGATGATAAACTTATAATAAATGCTTTTCTGCTGAGTATTCACAATATTAAAGCTATTTTTAAAAGTATACGTAATAATAAAAACACGATTCTTCATTGATTATTTGCCTCTAAAACAGAAGCAGACAAAGTCATTAAAAATTTAACAGATAACCCAATTAGGCAGACAAATTATCAGGAAACAAAAAAGCGTTACCAACCTATTTTTATATTTTAATTGGAACGGAAATTTACGATGGAGTTACGTTTGTGAGTTGTAGATTTGTAATGCAATACAGTATTAAGGTCATGCTTTCATTAATGGATTATTTGTAGACGTAGTAGAAAGCATGAGGCAGTATACTATGCCAATATGGACGCCATTGCACTCAGCTGTTCTTGTACGCATGCGTCGTGGGTTTCCCGCCATCTTTGTCCCTATATTTAGGGAAACATTTTCGTTTTCCAATATTTTTTGATGCTAATTTTATTTTTGAAATTTTATGAAAGTATGAGTTGGAAACATTTGTAACTACTTGGCACTCGAAAGACCTTAGAGTCATTTATAGTATGAAATGATAAGAAAATATTAGTTCAGTAACCTAATTAAAATGCAGCATACCACAAGGGTCAATTCTTGACCCAGTTTTGTACTCAACACATGTGAAAGAGAAGGTACCTACCAAAATGTTAACCAAAGTGGTGTTTTGTTTTTCTGACTCCACTAATTTTTGATTTTAAAGATATTTGTATCTGACGGAACTAACTGCATTGTTATTTGGCAATAGTTTAAAGTTTACTTGCCAATTTTTTTCACATTTCTTAAAACCTTAGTTAAAACGAATTCTTACGACTTCTATTGAACCGAATAACTAGGAAAAAGACTACCCGATCATCCTAGACAGGAAATTCAATGAAATTCAAAAGGCAACTGAATAACTATATCTAATTTTAAAGTGACTTGGCGTAACATAACAACTGACTAACAAGCGTATAAAATATGAGTTCTCGATGAGTTTCTAAAGTAGAACTCGAGTCAGAATGAGTCAGAGAGCAATGACCTTGGCTAGACGTAGACATAGTAGGTATTGTGAATCAAGTCGCTGGATTAGTTCGAGTATCGGCCGGCTTTGTGGATGAAACCGCTATGACTGAGCCGAGTGGGCGGAAATGATAAGCTTTTATTTTCTATACTCTCGTGCTTTTCGTCAGCTTTAGTGTTAGACTTTTGTGGGTTTTGGACGGGCTTTTAAGCGTAATGAGGACGGGCTTATCTTGGTGTTTTTACTTAAGCAGGTATATCGTTTAGTTAGTTTTAGATGATACAGTGTTTTATCCCCTTATGTTTCAACTGGGGTCTGACTCTTCTTATTTCTAAATTACATTATTTCTAGTGCAATTCTTACCATAAGAATCATTAGTTACTATGTTAGTCCTGCTTTTGAACTGCGCAAATCTGAAGTCGAACAGTTTAACTAGGTAGATCCAGATTGTAGTTTGGCTGCACGATTACAGCTTACTTAACAGATAAGCTGGTGGCATTGTATGTTGGGGAAAAAATTATGTGGTTTGTAAAAGTCGGTTTTTAACTTCAATTAAAGGAATTTTCGGCCATTAAAACTTGCCCCCGGCGGGGATCGAAATCGCAACCTTATATGTTGCAACCGGAGATCGCTGAACGCGCCACAGAGGTTCTCCCATTTTGTGACTTTAATAAATAGGTATATTAATTACATCTAATAAGTGCCTAAATATCCCTCCCTCGCCCCTCGAGTGTAAATTCGACCGAAACTCATAAATCTAGCGTATGTTATAGGAGCTTTGCGTTTTATTATGATTTATATTCACATTGTATGTAGCAAGTACGAAACGCAACAAATTTCGCTGTATTTTGAATATAATGGAAGATTAATTTACAATAAATTATAATATGCTAACTATTTACTATCTGAAATTTATATTGAGTAAATAACAGCAGAAAGAAGCAAGGATGGTAGTTACTTACTCCTGTAAGCACTAACTATGAACCGATTGTGATAATATTTTAAATCTAGATGACTCGACTGAGGTTCTGAAATAACACAAGCATTTTTCATCCTTAGTCTAAAAATAGTAGACAGGGAAAAAATGATATTCTTAAATTCGCTGCTCGAAGTAGGAGCTCGCTTGGCTAGTTGGTTAGAGCGCTAAGGACCTAGAAGCGCGAGTTCAAACCTCCCCGCGAATGAATTTTTGAAAATGTTTTTTTCCTTTAAATATTTATAGTACTAGTATTTTATTCCAATGTCGTATAGTACGGCATAGTAGACAATAATTTCATCATGATTATAGCATAACATGTACCTACCTACATTTATGAATGCAGTAAGAGCGATGTTGGCTTAGTGGCAGATGCTTCATTACAAAGGAAGTTTTACTAGTTTTATTAGAAGTTGCTTACTCGGGAAAAATCACTTAAAATTAGCCGAAAAAACCAAACCCATGCAGTACGTAAACACATAACGACTGACTGTACCTTCTCCCAAATAGAACTGTAATTAAACTTCATACAAGTTCAACGTTATTTCCGCCGTCGATGTCGTTTGCAAAGAACTAATTCCACAGAAACTAATTCGTCGGCTCGGTACATCGGATCATGGTACCATTGTCGAACTTCTTGCTTATTTAGATTCAGTCATAGTACTATACTCACAGTACCAGTCACAGTACTATAATTATTTTATCCTAAGTTACACTGTTAGATTAATTTGTGGTACTTAATAAAACACTTTATTTATCCGGTTTTATCGCGTTTTTATTCATTATTTGAACCGAGCTTTCGCCAACTTTACAGTTGGCTTTTTCAATGTTGACTGAGATGTCATTTGTCTTTTTTTTTTTTTTATAAAACCGGATAATTAAAGTGTTTTATTATGCAAAATCGCGAAAACAATAGGAGAAATTGTGGTACTTAATCAAATTTCTCAGCCATGTAATGCAATGTTATAATTTGAATTAGTCTAAGCTACAATTAAGTCATACTGGCACTTATAGCACAGGATAATCCTAGTTTAAGTGTCAGAGTTCCCATGCTTGTAAATTGAAAATGTTGAAATAAAGAAAGATTATTATATTATTATTATGTTAAAAGGACCTAGCTTTCGCCAACTTTACCGTTAGCTTTTTCAAGGTTGACTGACATATTATGTTATTCGTCTATTTTAACATTCTAAAAAGTTACTTAGTTTAAGTTAGTAACTTTTTAGAATGTTAAAATAGACGAATTACATCTCAGTCAACCTTCATAAAGCCAACTGTAAAGTCAGCGATAGCTCGTTCGTTACTGAATAAAACGCGAGTAAAACCCGGTAAATTTTGTGTTTTTATTATGCAAAATCGCGAAAACCTTGAACAAAATAGGTTAATTAATTTCACTAAAAGCTAGAAAGTCCTCAAAAGTTTCCGTTTTCTGTACCTGTGTCGTGATGCGAGCTTTTATCTTAGTTAGTTCTAATAATATTAGAAGCTCCTTTGTAGTCCTGTGGGGTTTTATCCGACTGCAAAATGGTTATGTTTTAGCTAAATAATAAATAATGAACAGAATAGTTAGGTTTTGGGGACTCTTTACCAGAACAAAAAGCGTTATAGATGTAATATAACTGCTTATTTTATCGTTTGCTGCTGTGCAGTGTTTTGTTGTTTATGATAATGGAAAAACATAAGTTGCCATGTCTGTTGTTTGCAGATATCCTTTTCTGTTTGGTAGGATATATAATGTTTTTTTTAATTGTGACTGTAAATGTAATAGGATTTTGAAATTAAACTAGGTTTTTATTTTTTTAGCAATATTCCAATACTCGATGTTTCGAGACCTTTAAAGATCTCTTCTTCAGGGTAGACAGAAAGCCAGGGTAGAAAAATTTGTAAGTCTCGTGACATTGGGCATTGAACAAGTGCTGAAAGTAATTATGACAACGCGATTAAAACCTAAAATAGTATTTAATTGTTTAATTTCAATATAACATTGCGAAAACAGACGGAAATCTAATATTTTGTAGTTTTGAAATTTTGTGTCACAGTAAAAGGTAAACGATAGTTTACACATCAGTAATTCTGTTAAAATTGTTTATAAATGGCTTTACAAACTTATTATTTATTTTTAGTACCATCATAGAATACATAATACTTAGTACAAAATAATATGGGTTTTTTGTGCTATGGGCATGCTTTCCCACTGCGCACTGATCTACTGCGTTCAATTTTCAATTCTTTGTCATTTTTATGCGTTTTGTACATGTGCCCAATTACCGTAATGTGACATCAAAGTAGGTAAAATAAACCCTTACATTAAATATGTTATACATTTTCTGAACCCTTCCGTATCTACGAAATAACTTTTAGTTCTAAATAGCCTATTTATCATGCGGGCAAAATAAGCAATTTCTTTGGGCCCGAAAGTTTCCACCATTTCCTTTCGAAGTACCTGCCTTTATGATAGAGCCCTTGGCTTTATAGAGGGCACAGACTTTGTACTACGTCTATTGAAGAATGAACATTTTGAAAATGGTCTATTTTACCTCAAACACATACAAGCTTGATGCTGAATTACTGTTTACCCGACGTTCCAGAAAGGATAATGTTTGTATGAAATATTTGTAGGGTGATCCCACTTCTGAGCAAGAGCTATCGTGCTTTAAAAGGCACGATAAGCAGTTGGTCTCGGTTATTATCTTTGAAAGTTGTCGTTAGGTCAAGTTAGAGACTTAAGTTAGAGGCGATATGAACGGGAGAGCCACACCAATACGATGAACTGAAAACTTTTAGGAATGTTTCTCATTACAAAGAGACGTGGACAGGCGGGACGAGCTGCTTTTTATGTAGACAACTTTTGTTTGTTGTGCTGTTTTCATACAAAAGTGGTCGTCTTCGCCCTGCCCCCAGCCCCGGTTGGTTCTAATGAGAATCATCCCTTAGACTTGTGAGTCACACCACTATACGAAATGAAGAAACAACGGCGCGGCGGCGCGGCCCTGATTTTCTTCGTACAGTTCAATTGTCACCTTATGATGTTTTGATGAAGAAAATAAAAAAGAAATTTAAATTGGTACTCAAATACATACTTCGTTAAATCAAAAGGAATACTTATCTATTTTCATCTATATATGTTTTAGTAGCCCTAGATTCTAGTAGGTGCATTATTCATGAGCTCGCACATAAGGAGACGCATTGAGAATTTACATAGATTCAGCGAGCTCGAGCGGTGAACCGGAAAGCAAGGCGCATCTGCCTTTTGTATCTATTACATTTTTTATTTCCTACTTTACTGAGAATAGATTTTCCTTTAGTGTCCTTTCACAACTATTAATAGAACATTCTTCTCAGATGCTATCATGTTGTTAATAATGTCTCTGTGTCTATGTTAAATATATTTTATGTTGAAAAATATGTACAATGCACAGACAATATAACACTGTTTATCACTTTACAAAAAAAATACATTCCAATTATTAGGTTGGTTAGGTAATAGGGAGGTGAAGATCTACAATATGTACAAAAGTGTCCAAATCTCGATGTCCTATTATATTTTAAAGAGTTAACTTAAAGGTCCCCTTCAGCCCAGATCTTTGGGAATTGTTTTAGTTTTGTAATTTGATTTTATAGGTCCATTAAAAAGTGAAGTACAAGGAACCACGAAAGTATATACGGAACAGTACCTAAATAACGTTAGAGTACATAAACAGTTAAAAATTATAGGCAAAATGAACATGGAAAAAGTGCCTAAAAGCACCCACGTGATAAATTGAGATTAGGTCGTCAGAATACAAATTAGGTAGACAAAAAAGTAAAAAAGGACCTAACACGCGTATTTGACTAGCTACTTAACACATCCAGAAATTCTTAAAACATATTCTCTTCAAAGAGACTACGTAAGCTAAGTCGCAGGAAATCACGTTCAGAAAGTGTCACAGGAAACGTTCGCGTTGGTCACGTCCTCTTGTTCTTTGTATTCCGGTGATGTTTGTCTCTCACTCTTATTACACACCGAATTCATACCTATTTCTAATTTTATTTGGTACTTACCTAGCTTTTTAATGAATTAGTTTAGAAAAACTATTTTATTTACTTACAAAATTACCTTTTTTCATGTAGGTATGCACTGTCAGCCCACTCAAAGCTAACTCAAAGTTCACTAATTCAATAAGGTTGACTTGCGCTGCTATACTCAGCCCCGAGCTAGTAAGCTAGCCCAGTGCTATCTCTTGTGATTGGTCAACCAATCACAATAGTTAGCACGTTAGTTAGTTAGGGCTAAGTATAGCAGTACAAGTCAAACTAAGACATTCACACTACCGTTTTAAAACGTCAGCAAACACCCGTGTCTTCGGAGAGCCCTTCAATGAGAGGAAGACACGTAAGAAACTCTTGGCAGAGAGGGGCTTCCACCAGTTGAGATCAATGCAAGCTGGAGTCGTTTCAATATCAATTCCATAGCTTTACTTTAATTAGGACAAACAAACTGGTTTACTTACACACAAAATATATTTATTATTTTTTACTAAAATATAGTTAAAGTGTGACGTTTACCTTGAGCGTCTACAAATAAATGATTCAGTCCCCAAATTCAGTCTAATTTATCTGTTTTCTGTTACACCTCTACAGCTCGATTGTGAATATTTCATAGCCCTCTCCCGAAGGTGTAAATTTGGGTCAAAGTCTACGAATAAAATATATGAAACCGTTTTAACTAAGTACATAGCTAGTTCATCTTTTTTCTGGACCTTTTTACGGATATTCGTGCCTTTCTAGCTATTTAAAAAATACGGAACTCTACAATGTATAAAACTCAAAAAGATTTTTTTGTTAAAACTGCAATAAGTGCCTGAACCAAAAGTGTTCTAATGATTTTAAAGAAAAGGCATCTACCTACTAGACTAAGTATTTAGACTAATTCCTGAAACCTTTTAAATTTAAAATTTAAATCCATTATTGCGAAAATAGAAGATAAGTCTTAAGTCCAAAGTAAACTACGTCCATCTATTTCTATCTAGAAAATCTTTTTTAACACCTTAAATTTCGTATAGTGTCTTGTAGTGTCGACAATACTGGTAATAAACTATTTTTTTTTTCTTTTCTTCATGTTTTCATTCAACCATAGCTACTTCCGGCTCCGTTTCTCTTAGTCTCACTCATTGTTAGTTATTATTGAATCAATAGATACTTATTGTTTATCAAACGGTGCCATTGTCTTAATTCTTGAGATGACGATGTAATGTAATATTGGCATAGAATTCGTCAATGTTTCGTGATGCCTTAATCAAAGTATTGAGTGTGCCACAACAGCATGTGGATTCATTTTTGGTTGAAATTTTGTGGATTTGCATTGAGTAAGTTCAAATATTTCCTATTATCTATTATTTCTTCTTATTTCTTTCTTTTTTTATTATTTTTTATTTTCTTTTGTTGTTGCGATGTTGGATTAAAATGAAACTCATTTATTTCGATTTTAATTTGAGATTAGTTCAGTTTGTTTCCTTCATTAATTCTCCTCTTTCTTCCATCTCTCTCATATCCTATCTTATCTGTCCATCCATCTCTTCTTATCTTCTTATGCTTCGCTTTCTATTAAATTCTTGTGAAGTTAGTATTGATTCATCTTTGAGGCAATTCGAAACTTAAATACATTGCCAAAGTTATGTTGGTTTTCATAAATCACTAGTATTTATTTCGTTAGATTCGTAATTTGAATTTTAATGGTCTAGTCATATTTACTAGAAAATATTTTAATCTACTTTATTATCTCTCTCCTTTATTTTCTCTTGTCACTCGCTAATACTATTTTTCTACTAGTAAGTTTCTAAACAAACTTAATCATCATGTTTACAATACAGTGTGTCGGTCTATTTTTATCCGTTGTGTGTTCCCCATGTTCCCGGTAATGCTTAGTGTCATTTCAGCAAAGACTCATCTTATTTTGCCGGTAATATAACATGCGATATCTCGTCAGTACATTTCTGTTTTTGGACTTTCGCCAGACCGCAGCTCCGGCGCTAGAGGCGGTCTTTTTGTTTCAACGTCGGCGTCGGCTTGTTACACATTGGCTGAGGGAAGAATTTAAATATTGGAAAACAGTAATAATGTTGAGATTTATCTATGTTTCATTTGGAATTTTAACCTAAGACACGACAAACAAGCTAAGGCAACAAGTGAACGAGCAAGCTCGGTCATAAATAAAAAAACATGGTTGGAATTCCGTACGAACAAGTAACCACCATGGTATTTTAAATTTTCAAGACACGTGTTTATGATAATAGGAGTATCGAAAACTTCTGGGGCTTCTTTAACACTTACAGCTTCTTTGACAGTTTTTGGGGCTACTTTAACAAACCGCTGAAATATAAATTTAACTTAAATTAAAATTCAAAATGAAGTATAAGAGTTATCAAAGTTTAATTGCCAAAAGACCTAATGAGTACCTAGCATTAGGTGTAAAACTTTTGTTTAACGTTCATTGCTGGTTATTGTAGTTTGCCTTTTATTCACCGTGACTGCTGACTGCGATATAGTGCAGTTTAACAAGCAATGTCTTTTGTTTCATTTCTAGCTGAATGAATGTTCCTCGTACTATAGACATATATGTAGGTATCTATGTTTATTGGTCTTGTGGTACAATAGTTTATTGACGCAAAGTTAGAGACCATTCTGGGTTGAGATTGAGTGAGTATGAGTCACCGAGCTATCTGACGCCATTGAGATGTGGGTGTTACTTGTCTTGTCGGTGTCAAACATCTACTATGGAACTAAAACTAGTACTAAAATTACAAAATTTAAATTATTATTAAGTACCTACAATTATTAACCAAATGGCGAGTTTACTTTGACTAACGAATACATATTGCAATCCAGAGGCAATGCAACTAGCCTTTTCGGTGGGTACAATACATAGAGACTCATTTTACGACCTTTTAATCCATTCATTAATTTTGTTAGTAAGAAATTATGATGGTATATTTTTAAATACACATTTCATCATTCCGATTAAATTACAAATAAATTCAACAACAATTATTAAGGAAAATAAATTGATTAAACTATTGATTTTACACATGTTTGTATGTAGAGTAACAGTGTAGGTATCCTTTCTTCTTAAACCTATGAATTAAACCGAGGAATACGTTCATGAAGTATTCTGGAGTGTAGCCAAACAACATAATGTGGTTATTGTAAAAAAAAGGTGCAAAAGCTTCAGTGGAGTGGTAACAACCATTGCAGTCATTCGTGAAGCGATGGTTGCGGTTCATTTACCTTTATTTGAAGTAAACTAGGCACCTCAGCTAGATATAAGTACATGATCGTTTACGTTTGTGGTTATGCCAACAGTTTCTATTTGTATTTAGCAACAGTCGAATACAGAATCACTATGAAACACAATATTTACCGGGTTGTACTCGCCTTTTATTTATTAACGGCATTGTTAAATGTACCGAGCTTTCGCTTACTTTGCAGTTAGCTTTTTCAAGGTTGAATGAAAAGTAATTCGTCAATTTTAAAATTCTAAAAAGCTACTGTACACTACCGCTTCATTATTATTTGTATTAAAATGTGCTCTGTAATTAGGGGTTTTCTGCATTTGGACCCGGTAAATATTGTGTTTCATTATGTAAAATCGCGAATACCTAAGACAGAAACACTACTCAAAATTAGTGAGTATGGAGCTCTAAAACTCAAAAACCTTTTTGGGACCTAATTTAAGCCGGTCTATTTGGGAAAACGAGCCCGTTAATCGGTAAATCATTTTCGAGTAATCGGTGAATATACATAAAAATAAACAAATATACATACAGACGAATTGTGAACCTCCTCCTTTTTTTGAAGTCGGTTAAAAATGAATTTCGACTATAAATTCTAATTCAAAGTTTATGCTTAGTTTTTGCTAAGCTCAGGCTGAGTAAAGTCAAAGTACGCCCTATAGATTTAAGCCTGTTGTCCACCTTAACCATAAAATGCATCAGAGAATTTAATATTCATGCTGAAACCTAAATCTAAACTTATCAAAGCGCTGCAGGTAAGGGACCTAGATTAAATCGAGTTGGTTCACGTGGAGTTTGTAGTCGTGTGTATTTTAATTAAAATTCTACTCGTACTATGTGAGCTTTAGGGTTGGGATTGAACGAGACTGAGAAGTCTAGAAAGACGTTTGTGTTTTGCCTAACCGACAATCCCATATAGGATTTAGTAATAAAACACAATATTTACCGCTTTTTATTCGCATTATTACTAAAGACCGAGCTTTCGCTAACTCAAGTTAGAGTTAAGAGTTAACAGTTAGCTTTTTCAAGGTCGAGTGAGATGTATTTCGTCTATTTTAATTATCTAAAAAGTTACTGTAAACTACAGCCTCGCCGCCTCTTGTGTTTAATTATGCAAAATCGCGAAAACCTTATACAAAATTAGGATTTAGTAGTCAAATTATTAAACCGGTCAAGTGGGAGTCGAACGCACGAAGGTTTCGTGCTTCGTTGAGGAAGAAATCACGTTGTTAATGTTTATTTTATTTTGCTTTTAGTGCCTATTTGTTGTCATATCGTTTGTGAAAATTCTGCCTAGTCTAGCCTAGTCAACTGATGGACAGGATTCGAGTATTTGTCTAATAGACTTTTATTTCTTTACGTTACATACAAAATAATTATTGTGTTTCACGTTTGTAAAAAAAATCTCTTTCTTCTTAAAATATATATAAATGTTCCCTTCCCTAGTTTTTCCAATCTTGTCAAGTTACCCACGACGTTTGCTCTACTTGTATACGGAGTGTCTTGAACACCCCCCTCTCACCTTCCTTTCAGTTGATAATCGAACCTGCCTTTTATTAAATGAAAACTACCTTATTTATTACACGACTGCCAAAGGAAGTGTTATGTTTTATTAAAGCTACTGGTCGGTTAACTAAGCCTTACTAATGCAATGTCACTATACACGCATGCTTTGACTGTAGCTATGTCCGTACTGAGTTTCATTTCAATCGATTTAGTAGTTTTTGGGTAAAAGCGTTTTTCTTCTTTTGCGTTACCTTACTTAGTTTTAGACTTTTCAAGTCGCCCTAAGGTCTCTTGTTCTAATGAATGATATTAAAAGAAGAAAACAACAGAAACCACTTGCTTGAAGAAGTATCATACAAACATACTAACTCTCTGCCTCTGTGGCATGGCGGTTCAAAGCCCGACTGCAATGCAGAAGGTTGAGGGTTCGATCGATTTCTGCCAGGTGAAAATTGTTATGCTAAAAAATAGTTAGTTGTATTTGAGCTGGGTGTTTTTCTATGTACAATATGTATGTATGTTTTTACAAAAGAAAAATAGTATAAGTAGTATATCCGTTGTCTATTCACCGTAATACAAGCTTTGTAGCTTACCATGGGGCTAGATGACGCTGTGTGATACAATAACAACTCTAGGTAGTTTCTTAGTTCATTTTCATTTCATTTACAACCCATCTTCCTTCTCACAAGAGTTGACATAAAAATGACTAAAGTCTCGAAAATTGAGTTTCTCAGCGGCTAGGTAATAAAGTTTTGCCGTAGCGCTTGAAAAATTGCGCATAATTTTGGTAGAATATGAAGTAAAATGGACTTATGCAAAGTTATATGCCGTTGCATAAAACCACTCATATTTTCTGATAAGAATGTTTACTAAATTTTTTTATGATGTGAATATAATTTCGGAATCCAAATCAAAACATTCATCTTTAGTTTTTTATAAAAATATTACTAATACATTATGTTCTTTGATCTTAAAGTCTATGTCCCCTTTTTTAACTGACTTTCAAAAAATTAATTCAATTAGGAAGCTTTTTTTTAAGGGGTCCAACCTACAAGATTATTTTTATTTAAATAAATATATACATATGTCAATGGCACTGTATTGAGAATTTCAGATCAGAGATCAGATTTATAGTCCTTTTGAAGTCGGTTAATTTTCAAATTCATTTCAGTGGTTTTTCAATAGATTTAACTTGTATTTATCCTAATACTCGTAAATATAGCATGTATTATTTATTTCGACAATTAATTTAAATTAATTACATACGGTAAGTACTAAAGTTACAGCAAACATCATTGATTTGTTGTTATTTATTCCATCGTGAAATGTTCCATCTTCATCTCAGTTTATTTCCATCGGTGTCTGTGTAAGTTTTCCTCAGAGATTCTCTCATTCCTTATTCGATTAGGGGAAAATCTATTAGGTAGTTTGCGATCTTTAGGTAAGACGTAATATGTGAAACGTAGTGTTCAAGTATCTTCCAATTGCGGAGCTTATTGGCGTAGCTGCGCCCGCCGATCTTGTATAGTCGTGCGGGTTAAGCAACGCTTGGCGCTGTCATTTCTTAGATGGGAACCAAATTGTGATGACTTAGCTTAAAGAGTGGTAGTAAGTGATGGACAAGTCTACTTCATCTCACACATGGTTCCTGGCACTACATGCATTATGGCATAGATAACCATGAATGAAATTGCTGTGTAAATAATTTAGTTAAAAGTCCAAAATGAGTCCCTAGTCACTTGGATGGTACCGAAAAGGCTAGCTCCATTGCCTCTTCTATAGGATAGCTATACATAAGGAAGCAGCCAACCATTTTAACTTCTTTTTTTTTTTTTTTTTTTTTTAATAAGTTAGAAATAATAATTGTTCTTTTTCATAAAACACTTTATTTATCGGGTTTAATCGCGTTTTATTCATGATTTTTAAACGAACCTGAAAAACAATCAGACGACCAAACAGTCAACCTTGAAAAAGCCAACTGTAAAATTGGCGAAAGCTCGGTTCGTTTAAAAATCATGAAACAAACGCGATTAAACCCGATAAATAAAGTGTTTTATTATGCAAAATCGCGAAAACCATAGAAGAAATTATGTTCTTATTGAAATAATCTCCTAAAAAGCCACATAGGGAATGATACCTAGTTTTCTTAAATTAATATTCTTCGTCAATAGGTAAGTGCATGGCAAACAAACCAAAGTGGTAAATATTATAGTACAAAGTCAACAAAATGTAATAAAATAGCATTTCCTTTAATCACAATAATGAACAAATATTTGACCGCCGCGCCGCGGCGCGCGTTTAATATGGGGAAAAGTGCATTGGAGAGAACCAGCAAGCTATCTGCTGCAAAATAGACCTTAATTTAAAGGCGGTTAAAGCCATAATAGAATTAAATCTGTTGCCTACATGAGTTTGAGCCATCGTTTCCCTTTTTATGTGAGTCAGTGAACCAGAGAAGGGTGCAGTGCAGTGTACCCTATATTTTAAGGGTTGACTTTGACTCACTAATCGATATAATATGCCACAAAATGAAAATAGGTCGCAGAATATATGCCAAGTTTGGTATGGTCTGGAATTTGTCCAGGTTTTAAACCCTGACCTTATTTTTGTTTGAATATTGAAGCTTAACTGCCAATATGTTAAATACCTACGTAAGACCTCTTTACTTGACCTATTCTCGTCATAAAATTATCCAAAATATTATTTTCAATCATAAATTTCATATTTGATGTTCGTCAAATAACATTTTATTTTTTACGAAATATTATCGAAGGCTTAGGAGAATACCGTTTTTTATACAATTTTAAATCGATAAAGTTTTGCATTGCAGTCGGGTAGAAAATTATAGTTTCATTTTAAGTGCAAATTGCAATTTCAACATCATTGTTTGCAAATGCAATGATGTTGAAATGAAATTTTACACAATTTTACCACAGGAATAACCCCCCAGGACAAAGCTTAACTAGAAATATCGGTTTACTCTCTGTAGATCTAGTGATCAAGATCCAATTGGTTCTATTGACCAGTCTTAGCCTCAAAATAACCAAAGTTTATACTTCTAAACCTATACAAAATTGAAAAGAAAGAACTTAGTTTCACAATTTCAGATTTGAAACTTTGCTTTATATGTTTTGTTTTCAAGGATTCGTCCCTGGACTTCTGGATCAAGTCCAAGATGCGTCATCAACTGCATCAGCTGTATACATTTTGAACTTTAATTCCTTGTGATAAGGTCGATATTAAACGCTATTATCTTAGTTTTTATACGTAGTGATCTACGAGTAACATTGGCAGTGAGAGATAATGTATAGCGTCGCGACGCATTGCAATAAAAATTGCAATGGCAGTTTTAGGGAGTTTTGATCAAGTACTTTTACCCTTTTTGTTCCAAAAAATCTATGATAGATCATATACACGGTGCTATTTTCCAAGCCAATCCATTAAGCCAGTAACAACAATACATCAACAGCGATTTTTTTTTTGGAGAATACTTTTTTCCACACACTTTTGACTGCAGTCCAGTTGACATAGTTAGTTGTAATAGTTTCAATTGGAATGAATTGATTTAAATTTGAAATGATGTTGTAATTAAATTTACGACAATTCCATTTCAAGGATAACCCTCTGTCTGAAGACACGCTGAGTCTTTTTAAAATTGTTTCAATTGAGCATAACAAAGTCGCTCTTAAATTTAATATTAACAAAACTTTCTTATAAAGAAATTAGAAAGAATATGCCACAGTCTCCCCAGAGCTTTGAAATAAAGTCCTCGTGGTGAAACGCGAAGCTCAAAGCTGTAAAGAAACTAACTTAGTTCCAACGACTTATTTTGCATAGAGAAGCTTTTAGTATCCTTCCTTATAATAATATAATATTCTATTACTTTGGCGTTTTGTATTATACTAACTGTGCCCCGCTGGTTTCGTTCCCGTGGGAATATCGTGACAAAAGTTGCCACATTGAATGTTTGTATGTCAATCCGTTATTGACCGACAAACATACAAAACAAACGTCTAAACTTTCAAGATAAGCTAATTGGTAGTTTTGTAAGACTTTTTAAAATGAAATTAGGTAACATAGGTACACACAAAAAAACATAAATCCGAATAGATAACCTCCTTTTTAGCCGGAATTCTTTTAAAACCGGCTGTGATTTTCAGGCTTTTTAAAGAGCGCCGATTAGGAAACTGTGCTTCAAATCTTTGGCTCGAAAATCTACACCTTGTGAATGGTCCGAAATCTTTATTTTCGTAGGTAAACTGATAAACAAAGTCAATCGTGATCTAATGACATTGCAATAAACATCGCAACAATCTTAACGTCGAGCTTTCCACGACAGACTGCGGTTTAAACTGATATTTATTACAGCAGTTCAATTCTTTGCCGTGGAGACGGAATTCAAGCGATTTTCAAAGGAAAAATAATAAAGATTTTAATTGGATTCCTTTTCAGCGAGTATGTGTGTTATTTGAGCGTTTTATAGTTTTCTAGTTATTTCTAAGATCGTCTTTTTGTGTTGGTCAAAATATTGTGACTTATCTTGACTTATGTCGAATTCTATTTTACTAATTCTTACTAGTCCTACTAAAGATGGTAAGTATGTCTGCGCATGTGTTGTCGCCTACCTATCCTGTGCTTGATATCGTATCAATCGTATGGTTCAAATACTCATTTATTCGTAACAACAAATTACAAGTCATAACATTATAAATAATACAATAAAGTATTAATTAATTACCTTCAAGTAAATTTCAATTTCACAAACTATTAAATTTGAAAATAAAATAAAATAAATTAAATTAAATGTCAATTGTAATAAAATTAAAAATATTATAACAAATAATTAATTCCGTCATACATAATTAAAATTGCTCTGTTTTAAAAATTCATTAAAGTTATAGAACGCTTGTTCAACAAGCCATTTCTTAAGTCTCACCTTAAACGCAGGGAGGCTGGACGGCGATATCACGTCACGGGGTCGGACCCATCACGTGAGTTAACTTAGCAGACCTCGTCATGCGTCTCGATACCTCTCTAAGCACGTCATTGTGTCTAGTGTTGATACTGTGCGATTGAACCCCAAATCTTATAGTCGTCTAATGATTTTGAATTAGTGCTTATAGGATCAGTCAATTACAAACTTCGCCCAATCTCACGGAAATATCTGTATACAAATTATCCTCCGTGCTATTCCAGGTCTTCAAGCATTTACATACTACCTATAGTAATCGGTTCAGTCGAACATTTTTAAAAAACGAACTTTCACGTACGGTTTCATCTGCGTAAGTCCAGATCTCGCGGGAATATCGGGATAAAAAGTAGCATATGTATTATTGTGTGTAGTAACCGATTGCGATGAAACTTGGCTTAATCCGGATAGACCGTACCAAGTTTCATCGCCATCGGTTCTGTAGTTTTTTCGTGAAATAGTAATAAACATATTCAAAGGAAGGCAAGTTAAGCAGTTGGTCTCGGTTGTTATCTCTGAAAGCAGTCGTTAGGTCAAGTTAGAGGCCTTAGGGCGACATGAAAACTAAGTACTACTACTAGGTACTAGGTAGTGGTGTGACTCACTAGGTGAGTCACACCACTACACGAAAAGAAGAAGAATTCAAGAATAAACTTTCAAGTTTATAATATTTGTACGATAGGATGAACCAAAATTATAAGCCTATTACGTATTTAACATACAAAATCCATTCCATTATATTACAAAGTTTATTCAGTACACATCCTTGCACATATTGTAAGACTATTAACTTATACAGAACGCTGTTTATATAATAACTAATTTACATAAACAGCTCAGACATTTTGCTTTATGTTAGTAACGGCACGCGGATTTCATTGTTATTTATTATAGCTTTAACGATGATGAAGTGTATCCATTTACATTAACAGGATTTGGGTGAAGCCTCGTGTTGATTTTAATGGGGAATTTTGAATATGCAGATATGGAAAAATGTGTTGGTGTTGTTACATGAAGTTTAATTAATACAGTGATGCCAAAAGGAAGGGTAATGCTTTTGTTTGCTACATTTACATAGATAGATAGATAAGACGTGTATTTGCACCAATAACAACACACACATGAATACAATTATCATACAACTAAAGTAACTATACAACATAACATATATAATATTTGAAGTTCTTAAGCAGGACTCTAATAAGACTTAATAGTCTTAAGAACTATTTCGGAAATTCTTACCGAATCTTATATGTTATAAGGTGACGGTTTACGTATATGTAATTGTTGCTCCTTCAAGCAAAAACCGGTTAACCGTTTTTGGTGTAATTCCGTATGTCAATAGCTGGAGACTTGACTTAACTTTTTACTCCCAATATTCCAGCATGACCGATCATGCTGGAATATCGGACGTAAAAACAATTTAGACAATAACAGCAATTAATTAATTGCGCTCCACGGTTTCACCCGCGTAAGTCCCGAGACTTACGCGGGTGAAACCGTGGAGCGCAACTAGTATTTTACAACCGTAGATTTGTGAACAACAAATTTATCTAAAATGCCCAGCTGCTCATTAAAACGATTTATTCTAACAATTTACATAATACGCACACTGTGCATGTAACCTAAATTGCTGTGCATTGCACAGTCCGCTTGCACAGTTTTATTGTTGACGGTGAATCTGACCAAATAATCTGCAATAAATCTCCCCACACGTACTTAAAACTTCGTAAACGGAATGTAGATACAGACGATTATGTATTCTGTGGTACAGATTAATATCTACAATAAATTGTTGTATTGTGTAGCGAGCTTAATTAGATGTCAACATTATGATGATAAGTTTTCTTAGCAACGCTTAATTTTGAAATGCGTTGTAGAGACCGCTTCAAAATAGCTGACTATGCTGATATAGATGCCGACTTTGGTACCCTATTATACCTCTATCTCTTGTAATTTCTCAGATTTCGTAATAAGTAGGTACTTACCTAAGTAATTTTCAAAGAAATATTACACTACATAGGTTTTCACATTCATAGAGCAAGAAATTGACTGTTTGTCCGAGCACAATCGAATATCAATCCAAAACAGCTTAACCGATTTAGATGTAGTTTTCAATAAGATGTTTGTGATTATGTAATATTGTTATAGAAATGCCTGCCACTGGTTTAGTAGATACGTAAAGTAATACCAGCTTCATTTATGTAGGTACCTGCGTAATTAGAATTCGCCAGGTGAAACAATTGTACTCTGCCGTGAATAGAGCCTTAATTCCACTGCACTCGTCGACTGGTAATAGCATAGGTGGGGGTGTTGGCTGCATTTGAAGGCAGTAGAACGGTGTGGGAAGGTATTAGTTTGAATTAGCCACCTGGACGGCATTTAATTACTAATCTTAATTGGGTATTCAGACTATAGAACTGAGGCGATAGGTATACAAGATGTAACAGGTAAGCCCTTTTAATCCGAAAGGGGGTTGTTCTAGACGTCTAGGCGAACACCTTTTGTTCTACGACTTTTGAAAATTCGACCATTTTTTTGAAAATATGGAGATTAAGTTAAATAAAGGTAATTGAAGGTTTGATTGTAGTAGACCAAACTAAATGAAAGAACAACATAAGGTCAATGACCTCGAACTCCAAGAAACAGCTGATCTTCAAGTAAACTTTACACCTAAATTTTTCGAAAAGTACTTCGAATTTTCAAAAGTCGTAGAACAAAAGTTGTTCGCCTAAACGTCTAGAACAACCCCCTTTCGGATTAAAAGGGCTAACCCGTTACATCTTGTATATGATAGACCTACATTAGATTGGCAAAAGGATTAGGTGGTCCAACAAAACTAATGATTAGATAGAGAAGTCTCATAGACCAGCCGGCCTGATTACGTAATTTTGTTGGTAACAAATCTCGACTGAAACAACAGAAATTGATGTACGTCATTTTTACATCATTAAGTAGCAAACAAATTGCCATTGCAATTAAAACTAGCGACTGTAGCTGTTATTTGTATATCCGTAATCGTCAAGTCAACAATTTCAATGGTTTTAATCGATATTAGTTAGCAACAGAGTCACGTAATCAGGCCCCAGCACAGGGGGGTTATTCCTGTAATAGCATTGTCCAAAATTTAACTTTCACATCATTACAATTTCAAACAATACATTCAAACTGAAACTATTACTTGCAAATAGACTGTAATCGAAACTTTATTGACTAAAATAGAGTACATTTATAATGTATTGATAGGTAGGTGCGCTAACTAGAATAAAATTCGTTTGTGCGAGAAGAAAAGTTGGACGGAGGAGCCCCCAGGCATAGCGAAATGTTCCGGAATATCAAAAGAGACGGTCGTAATCATAAAACAGGTTCAATTTATTTAATTATAGTAAAAATAAATTCATTACAATTTGATTGGCTGATTTTATGGACCATATTTTTTGGTACTCAACGCCGCTATAGATCAATTTAAATTATTTTAATGGCAACGAATGTAGTACTTACGTTCGTGGGTTTTTTTACACGCGATAGATGAAAGCCCAGTTGTAGGGCTAGTTGCGGAAAAACAGTAAAAACTTTGACTTTTAGAATGTAAACTTTTGATGAACATTTAACCACTATCTCACCTAATGGCAAGTGATGGTATGATGTAAGATGTAACAAGCTCATCTAGAGGAAGAACGGTAGTGGAACAAGTTCCGAACCGTCTTCCTTAGTAGTTTTCGTTTTAACTTTTAGCAAACGTTCAAACGAAAACCCAATATTATTTCAGGGAAAATATTATAGAAAACTAGAATCCCGATCCCACGGGAATATCGAAATCAGAAGCCCATATCCATGTCCAAGGTGTCATCTATCACTATTCAACTAAATCGGGTTCAGCAGTTTACCTACGCATAAGAACTGAAATGAATGACAGATAGAGTTATTTATAACCGCATTTCTAATATTATAGTTGGAAGTAGGTAAAGTTAATGAATCTCTACCTAGTTCTTCGTATTTAGACCAAAGTATCAGAATCATTTGCAATCAATTCTTATTTTTATTTTAAGGAGATGATGATATTATTTTTCAAGAAGTGGAACAACTTCAAACCCACCTTCCATAGTGATTCATTTTTATAGTATGCGACGGGCATTCGAGTTTCTCCACCCAACCGAAAAATCCAACATCAATAAATTAGATCGGTATCCGACGAAAGGAAATGAGCATTCCTTATCAATCAATATACAAATTAATTATGCTGTTAACAAGTAAGGAGTTGCATATTAAAAGCTGTATGTAAATATCGATCTTCATACCGTAAACCGAGCACGTCCTGCAGGATATCCTTTTACTCCTTAGTTGAATGCAGTGCCTCGCGAGGCACGGACGCGTTGGCATACTCTGTGTCTCTGCTGTAAGCTTTGTTCCACTTACAGAGGGTTTGACCGTGTGGACGGACCGGAGGGAATTCGGTTCGATCAACTGATTGTATGCAATTTTAATAATCTGTGGTTAGTGCGATAGTGATACGGGTTGCGTTTTTTTTTTCGTTTCCTTTGTGCGTTTTGTTGATTGTTTAGTGAAAATTTAGAGTGCAGTAGTGATTTTTGTCACGATTATTAGTAATTGGTTTCTTTTCTGTGCCGGATGAGGATTATTTTTTCAAAATGTAAGTGGTTTGGTTTTATAAAAAAAATATTTCAACGTTGCACCGTTTTGGAGTTGACCTAGGTCTTGAATATTATAGTGTAGAGTGGGTTGAAATTGGTCTAAAAACTTTAGCATTATTTGTTAAGTTTTCGTAGGTATACTACGTAGGTAACCTTCTATACCGTATTGGTGCAATAAATATCGATCTTTTCTCGTATTACCTTAAATAAATATAATTTCGATATAATTGCAGGCAATATTTAATTTCAAATTTAATGTTTGTAAAATATAATTTGTATTTTTTAAGAATACCGTTTTTCGTACGTTTTTGATTCAAGAAAGTTTCCATTGCCGCTGCAATTGCATGTTAAAGTTTCATTTGAAGTGAATTGTTTGCGATTGCAATAATGGTGAACTTGAATGTAATTTTTATTACATTTCAAATTCAATTTTATTACAGGCATAACCTAATAATTATTATTATTTTCTATTGCATTAAGTAGTTACCTAACCTACTGACATTCCACTTCAATTGTTTTCACATCTACCTAATTGTTTTTTGCCCGCTTGACGCTACGACTTGATCAGTAGCGACAAGCAGCAGGCGGAATCTCGCAAAAAAGTTAGGTTAATCCGCCCCACCTTGATGTCTTATAAGTCGGCGAGAAATCGCCGCGTTCTCGTTCAGCTAAAAAAAAACCGTGTTAAAAACACAACCAATATTAATAAAAAACTATTTTTTTTTAATTATCTGTGGTTTTTAAAAGTAGTCGGGGTATGTTTTGTTTCAAATTTACTTTATTTTTTTAGGTGACAAAAGGACGACAGGCAACGACAAACGATCATGGTAGCGCAGAATGTCAATAACACTCGATCAAAAACCAATATAAAAATACCATCAATTAGATGGCACATGTTCTGAATTGAAATACGGTTCATTTCAATTCGGCACATGACCTCGCCCAGATTGTGCCAAGGAACTTTGTCCTTCGCCTTTGAAATTATACTTTGTCGTGTCGTTTAAGTTTAGAACACATACCGGTTCGGGAGAGTTCCGGGAGGCGGGAATTTTTGTGGCAAAATATCAAGCTCCGTAATAGCAAATTAAGTAAGTAGGTACCTATAACATAGCAATACAAAACTGGCATTTGCATCTTATTTTTGATGGTTTTTTCAGGCACGTAACTTTTATTCCATGCTATTTTTATGGCGCTGCCTGTAGTGCCCTCATACCCTGGACTTGGTTAATAGATTTGCCCAGCACTTACACCACCCCCCAGCTTAGTCAGCCATATCCGGAGGAAAGATCAGAACGGGTCAACGATACGTCTGGAGATAACTAAGCGGTGGGTTTCCTCACGATGTTTTCTTTCACCGTAGGAGGAGGGTAATAATAACCCACATAAATAATTTGTAGTGAAAATAATAATGTTAGTTTAAATTCGTATTTCGTATTACTTACTTAAATGATTTGGTTTTTATGCAGAATGTTTTCGTGGGTCTACTTCCATTTACGACAGCTAGGCGTACCTCAACATAAATAAATGGAGAGCGGGCTCGTCTATAACTTAAGTTGTCGGCAAACTGATACGATAAGTCGACGATTACCAAAAATGTTGATTTGTCTAATCTCTAATTCTTTGGAAGAGTTTTGGAAGGCATGTCCGAAAATTGAAAACACTTGAACCGGCGCTGTTTGTTAATGGGCTTTAATGTTAAAAACACTGAAGCGATTGCGATGTAATTTGGTATTTAGATAGCGATCACTCGAGATTTCTTTTTAATACGCTTTTAAGATACACATGAATGCCACAGGGAGCGGCTAGAGATGAAATAACAAATGTAAAAAACTGGGATGGTGTAGCTACACGAAACTCTTTGTTCCATTCAGACCTAATTTACAGAAGCGTGAAGCGTAAAATTGTCTTTTAAAACAAGAAACTAATTTAATCTAGATAGCCTAGGTAGTTGGTTTCAAATGCCCTTGTATGAGGTAGGCACTTTAGATGGGTACCTAGGTAACACCCTAGGTACCCATTTAAAGTGGACATCGTATGTAGAACTCTAATTACATGGTATTTTACCCGACTGCGCGACGCAAAGAAGGACTATAAGTATTTATGTATAATAATACAAATTTCATAAGTGTTGCTCCAGAGATCAAACGCATACACAATTTTGATGATTCGTAATAGAAGAAAGCACCTTAAAGTAGGTAGGTACTGTTTGAGTTGCAGAACGTTCCATTTTAAATTGTATTTTTGTCAGTTTCTCAGAAATTCGATACAGTAAAATTCGCACCGTGTGCAGTTACATACCACCTATTACGCCATTATAGTAACTCCGCATAGCTTGAATGAATCAGTTAAATTCATAATTTTGTTACTCTACCTTCAGTGTTAGGTAGGTATCGTAAAAAACAGCTATGTACCTACCTACTTTCCTTATGGGTATTATGAGGTGATTACTTATACTTAATCTTTAATCAATGTGAAATTAATCCTAAAACAATTTTACATAATTACTTATAATTAATAATGTCAAACTTAAAACTAACTTAGGCATAGGAAGCCGCTTAAGCAGCCAAAAATTAAACAAAATAAACTTCCTACATCAACACTTCCCGAAAGTCATTACGTACCTACTCCTCGAAGTCAGGATGTCTCACATCAACTCGTTCCGATTCTGGATCGTAATGACTTTGATCTATTTTCGGCACCAAACGGACCGTATCAAGCAGTAGTAGAATCGATGGCCCACTCCCATTTAAACGATTGATTATTTAGTACTATCATCTATTAGTTACTTAAGTAATTATGACATATATTAGGTACTTGCTTACTTGTTAAATCCATACATCTAACTAACATGATTTATAGTGTGTAGGTTCTGAATAGATCTCAATTATAATACTGAAACGTCTATTTCAATCAATTAACTCTGATTTTAAAAGATGCAAAGCCATAATTTTTCTTCTTAGTTCACAAACGAGTTTTGGCGGAAACGCGTTGAGGAACTAAATTGATTAATATGCCCCCGAAATAAAACAATTTACACGCATTTGAACTAGGTTTCACAAAAATGAAAACTTAGCAACACATCTCCTCAACGCGCTCCCGCCAAAACTCCAAAGCCATAATTAAAAGAAGAAAATAAAATAAAAAAGAATTTAAACGACACGTGCGCATCCGGTTTGACGTTAGCGCTTAACAGTGCGTTCAATATTTTTTAAATAATAGCGTCAAATCAATAAAATAAAAAAATACGAAAAATGGGTGCTTCATGATTTGACTGATCTGCAGAAAGAAACGCGTGTTGAAACTTGTGTTGCCTTGTTGAACCGGTACAGAAATGAAGGAATATTGGATCGAATTGTAACATGTGATGAAAAGTGGATTCTTTATGATAACCGGAAAAGAAAAATGCAATGGCTGACCCCAGGTCAAATGCCACAACAGTGTCCTAAAGCAAAACTTACCAATAAAAAGGTAATGGTAACTGTTTGGTGGTCTCAGCATGGTGTTATTCACTATAGTTTTCTTCGATCTGGTCAAGCAATTACGGCAGATGTCTATAGTGCCGAACTCCGAACCATGTTGACAAAACTAGCAGTAAAACAGCCCCGACTCATGAATCGATCTTCACCATTATTGCTCCACGACAACGCGAGACCTCACACATCACGAGAAACCATTTTGACCCTTCAGGAACTGCACTTAGAAACCATTCGTCATCCTCCGTATTCACCAGACCTTGCTCCAACGGACTACCATTTTTTTCGTGATTTGGACAATTATCTACGTGACAAGAAGTTTTCTTCCCAGGAGGCAGTACAAAATGCTTTCACACAGTTTGTGCAGTCTAGATCGTCGGAGTTCTATCGCAAAGGCATTAATAACCTTCCCATTAGATGGCAGCAATGTATAGATAATAATGGCAACTATTTTGATTAAATAAATTTGTTAAAAATTTAAAAAATAAACAATTAAGATTTTCAGTACAAATCGGCAATTTCATACTTTAACCCCTAATATTTTTAGATGATAAATCACAAGTTGAGGAGTCTTGGCGGGAACTCGTTGAGGAGATGTGGTGCTAAATTTTCATTTTTGTGAAACCTAGTTCATATGCGTGCAAATTGTTTAATTTCGGGGGCATATTAATCAATTTAGTTTCGTGAAGGTGTACAAGTGGAATGAAAGTGAAAATCGGTGCAAAACATTGACTTAGTGTTGTCTCCAAGGCTCCGTGAAGATTGTTTGTAAATGGCCGCCGTGTTTACAAATGATTCCCTAGACTTGACTTTAACTATGACGACTTGACTGTTTCGATGCAAATAACTTGCATAATATATTAAAATACATGACACTGGCTAATTTCCTAATGGCCATAATCGGTTCACAACCGATAAGAAATAGAAATCACAAGTTGTCATCATAACCTAACAGCGGGAGTCTTGGCGGGAACTCGTTGAGGAGATGTGGTGCTAAATTTTCATTTTTGTGAAACCTAGTTCATATGCGTGCAAATTGTTTAATTTCGGGGGCATATTAATCAATTTAGTTTCGTGAAGGTGTACAAGTGGAATGAAAGTGAAAATTGGTGCAAAACATTAACTTAGTGTTGTCTCCAAGGCTCCGTGAAGATTATTTGTAAATGGCCGCCGTGTTTACAAATGATTCCCTAGACTTGACTTTAACTATGACGACTTGACTGTTTCGATGCAAATAACTTGCATAATATATTAGAATACTTGACACTGGCTAATTTCCTAATGGCCATAATCGGTTCACAACCGATAAGAAATAAAAAATAAATAATAACCTAACAGCTTTAAATATAATAAAACGGTATACCTACTGTTTGTCTTTTTAACCAAATTGTAGAATTTAATACTTTTAGAGTTGTTATAAGTGTTATTATTATGCAAAATCGCGAAAACCATAGAAGAAATTTTGTATTAAGTACCTAGGTAAAAATATATAAATTTAGAACATAAAGGTGTGCACACACGAAAACCGCTATCAATTGTTATTTTAAAGTGGAAAACAAAAATTAGTAATTGAAGCGCATATAAACATTAATAAAGTGCCTTCGTTTGATGGCTCTCCCACTCATTAGTATTTAACAACAATTTACAAACAAGGAAGCATGTATGAACAATTTCATAACTGTCAAGTGTAATTGCTAAGTGCTGCATGTGGCAAATGGGTTTAGGAGTGGTTTAGGACTTGTGTTATTATTATACTCGTACCTTAAGTATAATGTTTTTGTAAGTACCTATATAAAGTGAAGTCGGACTATATTATTATTATGAATTAAATATTAAATTATTAAGTTTTCGCACATTTTTATATTATTGTTACCTACAATAAAATACATTATAATATCTCCTCAGTTTACAACGCTTTTCAGGAGATTCAAAACAGGAGAACATTCTTTTTATTTGGTTCTTCATCAGTTACTGTGGACGATGGGCACTGCGGGTAGGTTCATAAAGTTTGTATTATGATTAGGATCTAATATAATCACAAATGTTTAATACAATTTAATTGTTTAAACACATTAACAGACCGTTTATCATGTTTTATAGAGCTTAAACACATTTAAGAACCTCAGTCTGACATAATTTTGTAATGTAGGTATGAAAAAACTTTTTTTTTTTTCAATTTCCTATTTCTATTAATTACTATCCGAATCTGTGTTTTTTTTAACCCAAACTAATAATTGAATATTATAATTCCGTAAGTTTGGTTGTAAGTATATTTGTTTGTTCCCTCTTTGCGTCAAACGGTTCAACAGATTTCGATGAAAATTTGCATATAGATAGTTCGAAGAGTAACAATGATCCCAATAATCATGTGGGATCAGGATTTACGCGTGAATATGGCAGCTAATAAGAAAATATTCCTCATGAAGTTTTACTTTTCATGCCGTCTGAGTGTTGCCATATTTAGAAAGTTTCCGATATTAGTGTATGGCGATGGCGTCCCCTCGTGTCGTGAGTCAGGCAAATTACGGCGTTTGTGATTAATGCGAGCTATTCCTGGCTCTATCCTTCACATTGGACCAACTTCTTTGTTCTCAGAGTTTGAGGTGGCTTAGGTAATTGTGGTTAGAGTAAGCGGTTGACTGGTCTTACATTATCATTTACTACAAGTTTAGTATATCAGTGTAGGTAATGAATGTTAATTTCAATCAAGATATTTTAACCTCTTAGGGTCGGTAACATCGATCGTTTTCTTTAAGTATTAAAAGATAAAGTACTTATAAACATCCGAGTACATTCAAAAGTATATATATCAGGGCCCTGATTCTATAAGGACAAAGCATGTGGAATGCCGGCGGAACGCATGCGACGTGCAGGAGATGTACGTTATTTCGTATTCTGTAAATGTTATTTTATTTAATTACTACTTAATAACTTACGTAGCCTTCAAATTTAAGGGCTACTTAATTATTTAAATAGCTCCCCTTGTTTCTCAGCTAAACAGAATTAAAAGAAATTATAGAATAGCTTTTATTTTTACTCATGCAACAAATCGACTAATGCAATGCTCATGCATCCCGCCTGCATGTCGAATGCTATGTTTTTACAGAATGGGGCCACTGGCCGTTTTTCAGTAAGATTAATTTCAATACACTACAAAAGTATCTCAAAGGTATAAATACTAAAAACATTCTAAAATACTCGAAAGTTTTTTCGTGAAAATCGGTGGTATTCGTTCGAAAAGTTGCCTTTTTGCTACATCTTTTGTTGTAGGTAAACACATGAACATTTTAGTACGCCGTCGTCGTACGAGTATTTAGGAAATGGAACATTTTACGATCTCGTATCGAGGAGATGCAGGCAATGTTTTAGATTCATAAAACTGACTTACATACATGCTATTTTTGTAACAAACTTCTTTACTTCACACATAAAATTTTAATTTTACTGATGAAGGTGAACGAACTAATTTCTGTATGAATAGTAAAACCCATTTAACGGAAGCGGTGTTAGACCATTTCTCTTTTATAATTTACGATGGGCGTTAATGCTTGAGTTAGAATAAGGATAGGAATCGTAAGAGGTGCCCTTGTATGTGTAATATGGATTATGGACTGTAAACTAGAGTAGATGAATCAGCTTAGGTAGACAAAGCCGGATGAGTTTACTTTTTTTTTTTTTAAAAGAGGGGAATCACTTTAAGACCATCAGGCCGCTCCCGGGGGAGAGCGACCCGGTGTGTGGGGGTCCCTCTGACCTAAGATGGTGAGCGGCCAGAGGTTTACCCACTAAACCCCTCGGTGTCCGATCTCTCCGCTAGTGTCGAGGCATACGGGAAACACTCCCGCAGTACAGCCGTCTGCCCCGACAGCGGTTGGCCGCGTGCGGCCTCACCTCCGAAGAACCCCTTGAGGGGTAAAACCCTTTCGAGAGGCGGCGTGGACACGCCGCCGCCATCTCTGTGCTCGTTGATTGGCAGCGACCTCCCCCGAGTCCGCCGCCAAGAGTCATTACGGTGGCAAATGATCATCTCTGACCACCTGCTGTCAAGCCGGATGAGTGCTGTTTTATTATTTAAGGTGTTTCATCGAACACTGCAAGTTGTGTTAACCTGTTAAAATGACATGGCGAAAATATTACCTCTGTTTTTTTTTAATTATTAATTTATTAAGACGGGCGAGCCGATGCGATTTGGCGACACAAAGATGTTAAAAAACTACTCCTTAATATTTCAGATTCCGGTGTTTTATTACATATTTCTGTTATAATATACCACCTAAGTTCTAACGTTTTTCTATCTTCAGATATCTTTTACTTAGGTATTTTAAAAAAATCATTTTTTTTATAGAAGTAATGTTAATAATTGTTTTTTTTTGTATTAATAATAAATATAAACTCTCTCATATTATTGCATCACGGAAAAAGGAGATAAGATAAAAGGATGGAAAAGGTGTATGTAGAGTCAAATGACCAATAAAGAGACCTCTTAATTCTTGTGGCAAAAGGGTGGTGTCAATATGTTTATTTTCATTTTTTTTAAATCAAACCAACGTTAATTTTGCACTTCTGCCGTTAGCAAAATTACAAAAGGGACACTCCATTTTATTAACTATCATAATTGCATTATCAATCATGTTAATGTTAATTTTAAGGTGACTAAAATAGAAACTGAGTAGGTACCTATCGACCAAACCATACTAGTCCCTAGATAGATATGCCAGATGCTAACAAAATACTACTTTCATATTGGTTCAGCTGTTATTTTAAATTGCTAAACTTCAGTGAATTGCCTGTGTGTGATTAATTTACTATGTGCTGTCTTTGATGTTCCCCTTTTAGGTTTTCCCGACCCCATGAAGGGTCGTTTGTGACTAAACCATGTAAATCGAAATTTAAAGTCCGTGTAATATAATGATTCATCAATAAGAACCACTTAGTAATTACCTATTCTTTAATTAATACAATGTAGATATGTGTAAAAAAAAAGTACCTCATCTGAAATAATAAGTAAATTTTACTACTTAGGTGTAGTTTTAGGTACTTAATACGATGAATCGTTATATTTTTACGGGAATATTATTATTATTCCCCTACATATTTAAGTACCTTTTACTTTATGTTTGTCATTAAATTCAGTGAAGAGCTTTACTATTGATTATCCCTAACTGTTTGTCACAAAAACATCAACTCCTTTAGAGACCCAGATCTCTTCTGAATCGAAAACGTACCTAATGTTGTAGGGCCGGAAAGCGCTAATCCCCTCTCTGCAGGATTACTAGCGTTTCAATTAAATAAGCTGCCTGATATCCTGACGTCTAACACGGATCGTGTTGGTTTATTGTAAATTCGCCTTAATATTATAAGTAGGTATTTCCTTCGTCCACAAAAATTCAATGTTACTTTGTAAATACTTAGTAGGTGGTAAACTTGATGGCACCACTGAGCTAAAACGGCGCTCATCTGATCCGCGGGGTCGTTTTTGCGGCCCGCACATAGACTCGATTCCACACTTCGTTATGAACTCATACTTACCTGGCGTAGTGGTTACCGTGATCACGAAGGCGGTTCCCTCCCCCAGAGCGAGGCCCTCTCATTGCACTGCGATTGGGTTGACCTCTGCGATTATCCCTTATGTGGATAACTCGGACGCGTAATTTTTGGTAGTGGGGACTGCGTACGCGCTGTCCCCTCCATAATTCCCTTAACATAATATTAATTACTTGCTGTTAACACATTTATTAATAAATAATAAAAAATCATTTTAATTTGGGTGTCTTTACTCTTTGTAAAGTTTGTATACCTACTGAGCGGTGGTATTACCTAAATGTGGTAAACCACAGTCTTTGCTGCAACATTCCTACTCCAGTTAAATAGTGGCTTAGCTCCACATAACAAAACACAGTTAACTGTGGTTTGTTTTATTGTATAGGTAGGTGACTTGAATGTAAACGGATTAAAACACGCTACGCTACTATTTCATTGGTATTTACTATGATTTTTTGTGCTAGATTATCTTGAATGACAGTCATTCGCATTCATAATTTAAAGTTAACCCACTATTAAAGTTAACTTGAATGTGTCGTACTTTTTTAATGAAAATTTTAAATGAAGTTAACGATATTTATTATTATTTCATTGAATTTTAAATTTTAAAAGAAAGGAGCTACGACTGAGGGTGCAAAGTAAAATAATTTATTTCTACAAATATTTTCCTTTTATTTTTAAGGTCCGCGCCATGGAGCAGAGGCTGTGCGAGTGGCCAGCGGGCACTGATGGTGCGCCTAGAGCCATCTCGCGGCTAGAGGGCCAGATTGAAGAACAGGTATTGTTTTCAAATGTATAATTATTTTATACACATTTGTTTTACTGAAAAAAAAACCACGAAATCCATACTAGTTAACCGTAGGTAGGTATAAAACATTTTGTCCCTTTTTTACATTAAAAATGCTAAAAAAAAAAAAAAAAAAAAAATATACTCAAGGCGGTTTGCAGAATGACTATTTAAAAATAGACATTATTTAGTAAAAATAATGTAGGAATGGAATATTGAACATCAGACTCTATTTCTATTACCATAAGATTGCTATTGTGTTATAATATAACACTATTAAGAGCTACATGTATAGGAATCGTTATGCAAGCCGGCTATTTCAGCTATAATATTTTTTTTTTTTTTATTATTTACTTTTCAAACTTCGTTATTTCTAGTTTATTGTGAGAGTTTTGGCGGGAATGCGTTGAAGAGATGTGTTGCTAAATTTTCATTTTTGTGAAACTTAGTACAAATGCGTGTAAATTGTTTAATTTCGGGGGTATATTAATCAATTTAGTTTCGTGAAGGTGTACAAGTGAAAATAACAGTGAAAATCGGTGCAAAACTTGGATTTCAGCTTAGTGTTCTCTCCAAAGCTCCGTGAACAAACATTGTAAAAAATGGCCCCCTTTTTACAATGATTCCTTCGACTTGACTTTAACTATGACGACTTGACTGTTTCGTTCGATGCAAATAACCTGCAAATATTGATAATACTTGACACTGGCAAATGTCCGAATGGAAAAAGCCATTTTAATGAAGAAGAAGTTTATTGTGAACGTATTACTTACAACAGTTTTGTCATTTCCGGGTCAAAATACCGACTATTTATGACGTCATGTCATGTTTATGTTATTGTCAACGTCAACAAGGCAGCCATTACGTCACATTCTTGATGACGTAGTTTGTTTTGTTTACACTTTACATTACATTCTGTATATTTCTGCAGTTTGTTTCTATCCTCCTAGTTCGTAAAATTCTTCTAAAAAATGAGTGAAAGCCAGGATATTATTGAAATACAATACAATTTGGTGTTCTAATTCGAATAAAATGTAGTTTGTCCAAAGTTTAATTCATGATTATGGTCTGAAACAAGATTGGACAAAAATAATGCAGGTAGTAAGTTTCTAAATAACATAAATGTTTTTTTAGGTAGGTTTATTAAAATAGAAATTAGAGTTTTAGTTGACCTTTAGTTCTTTCTTATACTTAACTTTTAATTTCCTATCATCATATAGAAAAGCCATTAAAACAGTGTTACAGAATATTTTTTTCAATACAAAATCTGATCGCTATCGAAATAATGTAGTCAAAACCCCTTTAACGCTTCAGAAACAGCTGCGCCTCCAGGACGCGAAGCAGGTAGAAGCGAAAGCAGCCCGCATAAAGGAGTGGGTGACCAACAAACTCCGTGAGCTCGAACAACAGAACCAACTATTGAGAGAACAAAACGATCGGTGTAATCAGCAATTGGAGTTGCTTAGGAATCATATAGCAACTCAGGGCAGTAGAAATTGTACTGTAAGTATTATATAACAAGTTTTTTTATTCACAAAAGATCAGCGTTTGACCATTACCTTACCTGATTGATAGTAATTAGTAAGTGATGATATGGTTTTAAATGTAACACACCTTCTGCAAGATCTAATATGTAAGGTATCTTCTAGGTATATTTCATCTTAGTTTAATTAAGAAGACTGCTTAAACTAGTGTTAATTAGATCGTATTAACACTTACCATTAGGTGTGATAGTGGTTAAACAAGAGTGAAATCAGTTCAGTAGTTTTGGAACCTATTAATTACAAACAAACAAATCTATCACTTTTACTGAATAGTTTATAGCTCAGTCATTTTACAGCTATGTACAGAGATATAACGTCAGAAATATATGAAGCCAATGGTTATTGGCTTATTACTCTAATTCATTCACTAAATCCAAAATTCCCCACCAGTTTCTACCAACTCGAGCGAGCCTATCCCTCGAGGTGACAGAGAACGGCTCCGGCCGGGCCACCACCAGCCTGTTGGCCGCTAACCGGAGACGGTCTGAGAGCCTTGAGGGTCCCCAGGTTAGGTCAATGTCTGTCGGCCAATAGGGCTGTTGTCGGGGTCTTTGTTAAATATGCTAGTTTTTGCTGCTTTGGAGAAAGAGATCTTGAAATTAATATATGATCCATTTATTAAATTAAAGATTTTTATGTCCCTAAATAAGGGTGGTTATGGGAAAACTCAGCCAGGTGATCTCTGCACAGCAATGTGTTGTCTCTAGTTTTTTCAGCTGAAAATGCTTAAAATGATAATTTATAACTTAAATCATTCAGAGTTCACCCACTGCTAGGCAAAGGCCTATTTTCCGCTCTCTATTTTTGAGCTATTTGTAATCTATTGAGTTTACCAAAAATAGCAAGTTATTAAAACACATTTAACTTAACTCCAAAGTAGCTTATAATTTAAATTAATTTTCAGCACAACCATAACTTGATTGGCATCACTATGCTTTTTTTTTAATCTAGTATCACAGTTTTTTTTTCTAACAAATATTTTTAAACTGCATAAACATAATTTGCTTGTTTGTCTTAAGATCTATGTTACTTACATTAGAATTACTGGTCTAGATCGGGTTGTAGATAATGCTGCTAGCGACCACGGCTGGTGTAGCCAGTGCCCAAATTATATCTAAAATTATCTAGAACGCGTTCTGAACTGGTAGTTCCAATAATAATGAACTGAAATTAAGTAAGTGTAAAAAGTGTGTCTATGTCTCAACTAATTGAGATATAATATCTCGGGCAACTGACATAATTAGCCATTCAACTACTAGCCTAGCCATGTCGCCGTTTGTTCGCTCTTAGGTTTACTAGGAGTTAATATACACTCACCAGAAATACTTTCACTGACTTCATTAAATTGACAAGAATAGGTTAGATTTGTAAAGAGGAGCGAGCGAAGCGAGTGCTTTTTCATGACTGTTTAAGCTTTTGGGCTGGACTGTTTATTGAGTGGCTAATCAAGCTATTTGTCTTGTTGTATATGTTGCAGTTAAAAATGTGAATATGATTATTATTATTAAATTACTTAAACATATTTATGTGTAATATTCTGTTCCAGTTACCAATAAACTCATCAGAACCTCACTACAGTACCCCAGTAAGACATAGAAGAAACCTATCAATTGGTACTACCAACCTAGCAAATAGTGTGACAACCGTGAGTGCTACCAACACAATGAATCGAACTCTGGACGAAAGGACAGCGGCTAGTTTACTTGCAGATGATTTAGCGGTAAGTTTTCTATTTAACTAACGGTTTTAATCGGATAGTGTTTATTACTTTTTACTTTTTTGTTTCAATGCTTAACGTTTCGAGACCTTTACAGGTCTTTTCGTCAGGATAGACGTTTTAACATTTGTATTGTCTTGTTTCAGACTGCAGTAGAAAATTTAGTAGTTGTCCCGACTACACCAAACACATCGACGGATGGTGACACCACTCATGATTACGCTGAAATCTACACCCCTAGCAGAGGTAAGGCTCATAAAAAACCGTCCAAGTATAAGTGATATAAAGCCCCAACAATTTTTTCCATTGGATAAATCCAATGCCTGGGTTTTATCATTTAATCATTTTGTTACAAGATTGATACATTTAATTAATAAAGAGCTGTATTATATTTCATACACGTAGCCTCAATATATTGATTAGTTGTTATTTAAATGATAATTTTTGAAGCTTATTTTATTGTCTCACATGCAGTACATGTGGAAAGTAGAGTATTCACAAAGCCGGTCTTAGTCTTGGGTGCTTGAATTCACTCAGGAGTCTAGATATTTAACTCCTTCGCTTAGCTCAGGAGTAAACTCTAGAGTCCTTCGTACGCTTTGGATTTAATATGACGCCCTCTGTAAATGACAGGGCTTTAGTTATTCTGTTGTTGATGCTATAGCGGCTAAAAACATAAATCTATGAAAATTTTAATTGGCTATTACGGTTTATGAGATACAGCTTGGTGACAGACGGAAAGTCCGACTCGCACTTGACCAGCACCCGTATTATCTATTCAGCTGACAACTTACAACAGTGGAAATTGACAGGAACTTTGCAGTACATTGTTGCTTTGAGGTAATTACTGGTATTAACCACGTTTTGTCGAAGCAGCAATGCAAAGTTTCTGTCAATTTCCACTGTTGTCAGTCGTCAGATAATATGGGTGCTGTTATTTTTTAATGTATTTCTCTTCACAATATGTCCAATGATAACCAAGAACGTTGGTCCACAGAACGCACCCCAGCGTGGCAAGGGCCCGTGAACGTGATAGTGCAAGGCAACAGTCGGGGAGGGTCCTCCACCGGCGACAGCTCGACGTCGGAACAGCCGCGCCCTCCCACGCCGCCGCTGCACAGGTTCCCCAGCTGGGAAGCCAAGATATATCAGGTGACTTACTCGCGTTGGTTAGAAAGAAAGAAAACACGTTTATTCAGACAGGCTCACAACTTACACAGTAGGTACAATAAACACATTAAATATAGAGACACCATAATAAATTACTATTTAAAAAAAAAAACAGAATATGGAAGAAACAGTGAACAAAAACAAAATATAGGTATATATATTATACTACAATACTACAGAATCAAGAATCAAGAGTTTTTATTGTTCAAGTGATGTACATAATGATCTTAAATTAACATACATATTTTGGATACAATCACTTACCCACTACAGGCATACAATAATTAAAATTAAAATTAAAATAAGAATTGGGCAGTCGCCCGACAAGCTAGAAACAGGAGTTGATTTTTTTTTAAATTAAAAATGGGGTCATATTTTCTTAAACATAAAAGGAATTTTATTGTATGTTTCAGGTTGCCGACGACGGTTTACAACAGTCAGTTGAAGAAGCGTTAAGTCCGCCGCCTCCGCGACCGATGCACGAGTCGACCAGTTACCAAGACATATCTGTGCCTGTCTATGCTACCGTTAAAGGGGTCTGTATTTATTTACTTCCATACATTATTTTAGTTCATAATAGTTACCGCTAGGGGCGCTGATGGAAAATGTATGAAGTAAACTGCCAGTTTCATCGAGGCGATAAACTATCAAAACTCATGCTACGGGCTCTGGTCAACATGAATTATACCCATCGCCAAAGCTTCCGTACTCGTACTGTAGGTAGAGTGATATATGATTGACTAGCTGCGCCCCGCGGTTTAACCCGCGTAAGTCCCGTTCCCGCAGAAATATCGGGATAAAAAGTAGCCTATGTGTTATTCCCGGTATCCAGCTACCTATATTCCAAGTTTCATCGCAATCGGTTCAGTAGTTTTTGCGTGATTGAGTAACAAACATCCAAACACACACTTTGACATTTATAATATTAGTAGGATTATGGAACCCGGAAGCGGAATCGCACCGCTTTTTTGACTTAAACATTTATGGGTTTTTCATGATGTTTTTGCGACTTTGTATTGAAGTAAAACTCAAGTTTGCGTACACAGGAAACGTTTTGATGAAATATTAGATGAGAGGGTATTTTACAGTAACTTTTTATAACAATTTAAAACGGAAAGAATGTCAGTCCTTGAGGAAGGAGTCTGTAAAGGCTCCGACGTAGGATCGGCGTTGCAACAATGCTAATAATATGAAATGAGTCAACCTTTCAAAATCTTAACTGTGAAGTTAGCGAAAGCTCGGTCTTTAGAAATACTTAATTTCGTTATTAAATAGAAAACGTGAGTAAAGCCCGGTAAATATTGCGTATTATTAATATAAAATGAGTTTTATTTTAAAACATTGTATTTATAATATTGCAGCGAGCAAGTCAGATACGCTCCATGCCGTTCACTGGCGACTCGTCCGACGACTCGTCCGACGGCGAAGAGTCTATGGGAGGGACTGTACACAACACGCCGCACCACCAGCTCATTGCCACCACTCATGTCTATGGTGAGAAATATACCCTCCTAGAACTGCCCCCACAATAATCTCTCCATAGGATGTCTGATAACAGTGGAAAATTCCAGGCACTATCCAGTACATTGCTGCTTTGAGGTAATTACTGGTAATAACCATGTTACGTCAAAGCACCAATGTACAGCATAGTGCCGTTATTTTCCACGGTTGTCAGAAGTCCACTAGATAGATAATCTGGGAGCTGGACTGGTATCTCTTAGAGACTAGAGGGTGAAAGGCCGCCTGATAGTGAAGCTTTTTTATGTCGGCACAGACGGCCGAGTTTCATACGTTCCACAGTTAAACAGTTTGAAAATTTACTAACGAATCTTTAGATATTTAATTACACATCTTCAAAGAAGTTATATTACAATTGGAGATGCCTATGTCCAGCTGTGGACTGCAGAAGGCTGATAATGATGATGAGGCGCTCAGAAGTCTCCTGGCTATTCTGACGTAACTTTAGAGTTCTCAGGTCGCACTAAGGCTTATGATTTTGATTAAAATTGTAATTAAATCTTGTATTATTCTCAACAGCTCCCCAACCTTGCCACCCCGGCCCCGCTAACGGCCCGCCCCCGTCCCCCTCCCCCGCGCCGGTCCTTGCGAGCGTTAACAACGGGCAGTGCAGCTCCTCAGACACCAGCCTCAGCGCCAGCAGCCCATCCAAGAGTGTGAAGACATCCAGCAGCCTCAGTCCGGCCAAGCGATCCAGCAGCTCGCCCAGCAAGCAGAGCAAGACTAGAGGTTAGTGTTTCCAGCTGTTCAGTCACCAGCTTCAGCACCAGCATCTCATCACCATCCAAGAGTGTGAAGACATCCAGCAGCTTCTGCTTGGTTAAGTGATCCAGCAGCTCGGCCAGCAAGCAGAGCAAGACTAGAGGTCAGTGTCTCCAGCTGTTCAGTCACCAGCCTCAGCGCTAGCAATCCATCGAAGAGTGTGAAGACCTTCAGCAGGGTCAACCCGGCCAAGCGATCCAGCAGCTGCTCAGGAAGCAGAGCAAGGCTAGAGGTCAGTGTCTCCTGCTGTTTAGACTCCAGCCTCAGCGTCAGCATCTCATCACAAGAGTGTGAAGATCTCCATTCCAACGTCTCTAACTCTCTGTAGTCCCTCATCAAATCAAATCAAATATTTCTAATCAAATCAAATCAAATCTAATATTTCAAATATTTGATTTGATTTGATGAGGGACTCATGACTCATGCCTGAGTCTTATGCATACCTAAGATCGGTAATTAAAACAATTCATATTTTAAATATTACTATAAACCCAATATTTCAACCCAGCTTTATCAATTACTAGGAAAATGTCGTTAAAATATTCTTTTAATTTATTTGCATTGAAATATTGTAGGTAAAATTTGTCGTTCTTAATTTTAATAGACACATTTAAACAAATTATTTTCGTGCAAATTCTGTGGTTCAAACTATGATAGTGAAGCTATTTTGAGTAAAGTGGAACATTCCTTAAACTCTCCTTTAAAACTTTCTGTATTTGGAAAAAATGCTTTTTTGTTCCAAAATTTTCCGATAAGGAAACGAAACTTGTGGGTATTGATTAGAACAAAAAACCATTTATTCGAAATAATTTTTTTCTCTAAACGGTAGGTAACAACTAAAAAACAAAATTTTCTACAACTTTCTACTTGTTAAACTGAGAATATAACAAAAATGCCTAGAATGCTTCCAGTTTCCGTAATGCAAGCTCTTGAAATTTTCTCTAATTAGCAATAGATTCCCCATTGTCACAAACATACAGCACTCCCGTAATACTCTTAGCTTTATCACTTGCTAGAAACACGATCAATTCAGCTATTTCCTCAGGCTCTGCTATTTTGCCGTTCGGTGAATTTTTCTCTAAAAAATCCCAGTCCAAGGGGAGATCGTCCAATATGTCTGTTCTTGTTGGTCCAGGACAAATGCAATTTACTCTCACTTGCTTCTGTATAAGATCTACGGCAAGGGTTTGACTCAAGCGATTCAAAGCGGCCTTAGACATTCCGTAAGCAAGCAGTGAAGGGGCAGATTTTATTCCTGCTATACTGGAAATGTTGACAATATTGCCTTTTGATTCGATCAAGTATGATAGAAATTGGTTGGTCAGATTTAGGGCTGATCTTACATTCGTTGCCATCATATCGTCGAAGACTTCAAGTATGTTTTCCAATTCTATTGACCCTATGCTAACTTTACCCGCGTTGTTTACCAATACGTCTATTTTTCCAAACGCTTCAACTGTCTCAGATACAATTCTGTTAACGTCATCTTCATTGGTCACATCAGCTTTGACGATAAGAGGTGCTGTGTTGCATTTTGAAGCTACGTCCTGTAGCTTCGTCTCGTTTCTTCCGACTATAACAACATCTGCTCCTTGTTGAGAGAAAAGGATAGCAGCTTGAGCTCCAATTCCTCCACTGCCTCCAGTTATGACTACTACTTTGTTTTCGAAATGCATTTTAAATATGTCTTACTAAACGCCCCGCGATCTGTTCGAAATTTCAAATAAAAGTGATAATAAAATTTTACAGTCTACCTTTTATAACTAGTTGTATTTGAATACAATATAATATTCTACGACTCTCCTTGTCTTTATTCCATTTCTGAACTAGCTATGCAGCCCTTAACAGACAAACAGTTATAAGTTTCAAACTCAAATAATATGTTTTCACCGTGGGAATTAGTCGACAGTTCTTTTTATGAATTAAAATTTTAAAATTCATTTGCCCGATAAGTAAGTGCGTATTGCATGAAAGTGGTATTTATTGCTTAAATAATTTAAAAGGCTAAACGATGGAATTTCGAAAACGTTTTAAGGGCCTGTTGCAGTACCGAGTAAAGTTCCTTTGCCTTAACGACGCCAGAGAGCATAATGCGAGAATATTTAATATAATTACTATATATTATCAAATTGTTAAACATATTTTATATTTTAGAATTGTTAACTCTTATAAATGTTAATACCTACGATTTTACTTTTTTTATACAAGGTGTAACGGGCAAGTCCTTTTAATCCGAAAGGAGGTTGTTCTAGACGTCTAGGCGAACAACTTTTGTTCGACGACTTTTGGAAATTCGAAGTACTTTTCGAAAAATTTAGGTGTAATGTTCACTTGAAAATCAGCTGTTTCTGAGAGTTCGAGGTCATTGACCTTATGTTGTCCTTTTATTTAGTTTGATGGTTTACAATCAAAACTTCAATTATTTTTATTTTCAAAATCAGCCGTTTTTTCAGTGAAACATTATCTCAAAATGTTCAAAAAAAAGTTTGAATTTTCAAAAGTCGTAGAACAAAAGTTGTTCGCCTAGACGTCTAGAACAACCCCCTTTCGGATTAAAAGGACTTACCCGTTACAAATTGTATAAATAATAGTCTAATACTCTCTGAAAACAGACGAAAAAATACTAAAAAATATGTCAGTTTTCTGAGTTTTTTTAAATCGAGCGAAGTTATTTCTAGATCGGGTTTTATCCAAATGTTTCCTCATTAGGTTTTTGAACTACGACATATATTTTATTCCGAAAAAAAAATGAGTTTACGATTACTTACCATTGAATAAACAAAGGTCGATTTCGAAAATTCCAACCTCACAAGAACCTCGCCTTAATGAGCTCCTTCTACTATATTATAAATTACTACTGAGACAGTCGACCTTACTAGGTTTAACTACGGTCATTTTTAATTTGACTTTGCTAAGTACATAACACGAGTGTTCTTTATAATTTATTCAGAAATATATGTCATAGAAAAGTCAATAGATAATCTAAATTTATATTATAAAGAGAAAAGATTTATTTGTTTGTTTGTAACGAATTGACTCCGAAACTACTGGACCGATTTTAAGCATTTCTTTTCCCGATATTCCCACATTGCATAAAAAAAACAAAAAAATCTAAAACGTATACATCTTACTTCTAATCTTATAAACGCGAAAGTTTGCTTGTATGTACGTCTACGCGTCTGTGAGTTTGTTACTCAGTTACGCAAAAACTACTAAAGCGATTGTGATGAAACTTGGAATATAGGTAGCTAGAAACTTTATCCTGATAATCCCTCCGGAACGAGACTTACGCGGGTGAAACCGCAGAGCGCCGTTAGTCATGTATAAAACGCACTTTCAAATTTCAAAGCCCTCTACCACAGTTTACCTAATAGTTGGTGCGCCTCGCAAACCTCTAGCATCAGTAGTTTACCCTGTGCGATGATCAAAGATAGCCTTTTATTATTATCGATAAATGATTATAAATAAAGAATAATTTATTTTTTGAATTCGATTAGATTGACCTAGCATCACACGCCCGATAATATCCTTAACCCGCCCTCTTCATAATCAAGTTATCTATCTATACTTATAACTAGCTGTGCCCCGCGGTTTCACCCGCATAAATTCTTATCCCGTAACGTATGTGACGCATCACGTATGGCATACCAAGCGTTGCTCAACCCGTATGATTATTCAAAGTAGGTACCCTATATCTTATTTCAACCACTAAACTATCCCTGTACCAAATTTCGTTCAAATCGGTTTAACCGTCATTTTTACCCATCACGAATGTCATACCAAGCGTTGCTTTACCCGTACGATCATTTAAAGTATCGTATTTATACCCTTAAAGTAATCCCTGTACCAAATTTCATTCTAATTGGTGCAATCGTTCCTATTGACCCATCACTTATGTGTCACGCCAAGCGTTGCTTAACCCATACGATCATTTAAAGTACTTTATAACGTATTTATACCCATAAACTAAGCTTGTACCAAATTTCATTCTAATTGGTGCGATCATTCCTGTTGACCCTTCACGTATGTGTCACGCCAAGCGTTGCTTAACTGGTACGATCATTTAAAGTACCCTATATTTTATTTAAACCCCTATACAAGCCCTGTAGCAAATTTCGTTCCTATCGGTTCCGCCGTTTTTGAGATATAAATAGTGTAACTAACACGACTTTCGTTTTTATAGCTGCGTCCCGCGGGATTTACCCTCGTAAGTCCCGACACCATTAGAATATCGGGATCAAAAGTAGCCTATAACCTTTCTCGATAAATGTACTAACAAACACAAAAATAATTTCTCAAATCGGACCAGCAGTTTCTGAGATTAGCGCGTTCAAACAAACAAACAATCAAACAAACTCTTCAGCTTTATAATATTAGTATAGATATAGATAAAGGAAGAGAGGATAAAAAGTCTGTACTTGGAAATAAAAAAAATAAAAAAGTTGTCTAGGGTTAGGAAAAGTAGTAGAACATAATTATATTATTTTTAAAATTCATGTCTGTCTGTCTGTCTGTTCCTCTGTTACACAATTAAGAACTACTAATCCGATTGAAATCTGGTTTTCAATATTGGATAGTTCTATTTTTTTTGAGGAACCTCGTGGTATACGTTACATCGAAATCCAATTAGTAGAACCCGAGTAATGAACGAAAAAGTCGGCTATGCACTATTTCTACGCAGACGTAGTCGCGGTTAACAGCTAGTCTTACACCAACAAAACAAGCACTGCAATGATTGATTAGATATTATTATCATAATACTTCCAACTGTCAACCGTCATTTGTTATCTATTGTGAGAAAAGACAACAAACCACTCTCACATAATCTACACTAATATTATAAAGCTGAAGAGTTTATTTGATTGTTTGTTTGATCGCGGTATTATCAGGAACTACACGTCCGAATTGAAAAATTCTGATTGTGTTTGATAGTCCATTTATCGAAGAAGGTTAACGGCTATATAACATCACATTAAGACTAGTAGGAGCGGAGCATCCATGAAGAATGTTGCAAAAAAATGGGAAAAAATGCCCCCTTTACAGAGCTTGTGTCGCGTGCGCTTAAGTTTGAATAATCCAAGATTGTGACCTCGAGCGCCGAACGCAACCTCGTCAATCATCGAAAAAACCGCGGAAATATCGGTCATTTTTTCAAATTTTGGCTATTATAACCCTAAGAACTAATTTTTGATAAGAAATATCTTCTCAGGGCATTTATGAAGTTTATATACATTTATACGGTTAAAATCACCAAATTAGGTTTCTTCGATTTTTGACTTGGTTGCGGTCGGCGCTCGAGGTCGCAAAATTGGATTAATTACTATTCATTCATTAGGTCAATGTCACAAACAAGTCTGCAAAATCAGATCTACCGGATTTAACGCAAACGCTGATGTATAAAGTTACTGGACTAGTATATTGAGTAAAATCATTGCAATAATTTAAAACCGAATTCGAGTATGCATAAAATGAATGAACACTTCGTAAATATAATTACAACAAATACATAAATTACTCGCAACAATCTTTATTTTTTAGGAATCGATTCACCATTATCACAAACATACAGCGCTCCTGTAATACTCCTAGCTTTATCACTGGCCAAAAACATTATTAAATCCGCTATTTCTTCCGGCTCCGCTATTTTACCGGTCGGCGAAGATTCTTCCCAGAACTTGCTATCCATAACACCGTTATTAAGCATTTCTGTTCTGACTGGACCGGGACAAACTACGTTTACTCTCACCCCTTTCTTACACAAGTCTACCGCAAGAGTTTGGCTGAAGCGGTTTAGAGCTGCTTTCGACATGCCGTAAGCTGTCGATGCAACCGTTGCTCTGAGACCAGCTATACTTGAAACGTTTACAATATTTCCCTTCGATTCGATTAAATATGGAACAGCTAACTTGGTCAGATGAAGAACTGACCTGACGTTTACTTTCATTAACTCATCGTAAACTTCCAGTATATCTTCAGATTCTGTTGAACCAAATCGGAGTACTCCAGCGTTGTTGACCAAGACGTCTATTTTTCCATAGGCTTCAATTGTCTTTGATACGATTTTGTTCACGTCTTCTTCGATTGTTACATCTGCTTTGACGATGAGGGGTTTCTTCTTGCATTTCGAAGCGACGTCGTTTAGTTTTGTCTCGTTTCTTCCGACGATAACAACGTTTGCACCGTGTTGTGAGAAAAGGATAGACGTTACTGCTCCTATACCTGCACTTCCCCCGGTTACGATTACTACTTTATTTTCGAAATTCATTGTTGTGCCGTCTAATGTTGAACTAACATTGAAATATTAGTTCCTTGACTTGACTTATATAATGTTTACGTTTGATCAGACCTTGTATCTTATCTGTGTTTTATTTATCTATCCATTCTCATGCATCGAGATACAAATTGCTTGTGATACGTGAAATGGCAAGAATACAAATTGCTATCTCATTACTATATCTATCTATATCTATTCTTTCTATACTTATAATAAAAGAAGACAGGACAAAATATCTGTACTTCTGAAAAGTAATAAAACAAAATTATATATATATTTTTTTAATTTATGTCTGTCTGTCTGTTTCTCTGTTTGTTCCTCATACAATTAAAAAATGCTAATCCGATTGAAATCCGGTTTTCAATATTGGATAGTTCTCTTTTCGAGGAACCTCGTGGTATACCTGACATCGACATCCAATTAGTAAAACCCGAGTAATGAACGAAAAAGTCGGCTATGCACTATTTCTACGCAGACGAAGTCGCGAGTAACAGCTAGTTATGAATAACTAAGCAATTGATTGAGATTATCACTTACAATAGCTTTGCCCTGCGACTTTAATCGCGTAGTTTCTGTTGCTCTGGAAATATCGGGATATTTAAAAGTATTTACATGTATAGTATTAGGGAAACATAGAATGGAAATCAGTCAGAGAAGGTCAAAATCTTTTACTTCTTACTTACGAAATAACATTGAACCGAGTTGGTCAAAACCCTTTTTTCCGCTCAGATTCAAATCAAAACCATTTTTACAAAACTTTTCTTTACTTGCTTTCTTATCTTTAGTTCGTGTTACACGTTTGACTTTTAAACTATCAATAGTAGCACTACAAAGTGATAAGATATTTATTCAAGGTCTAGAGAGCGGCAGAAACAGTCTGTGGTGTTATTTGACATAATATACTTATATAAAAATACAAACTGTTACTTAACGCCTTGACTACGCTACACACAAAGGTCCAAAATGAATTTCAAAAACAAAGTAGTAATTGTAACAGGTGGAAGTGCAGGAATAGGAGCAAAAGCGTCTGTCCTTTTCTCAGAAAGTGGTGCAAACGTAGTTATCGTTGGAAGAAACGAGACGAAACTAAACGACGTAGCTTCAAAATGCAAGAAAAAACCACTGGTCGTCAAAGCCGATGTAACCAGCGAAGAAGATGTTAAGAAAATTATATCCAAGACAATCGAAGCGTTTGGGAAAATAGATGTCCTGGTCAACAACGCCGGGGCAGCCCCAATGGCATCAATACAATCAGAAGATCTACTCAAAATTTACGATGAGACAATGGAAATCAATGTCCGATCAGTTCTCCATCTGACACAATTAGCTGTACCATATCTGATCGAATCAAAAGGGAATATAGTAAACGTATCAAGTATAGCGGCATTAAGGGCCACAACATCTTTGATCGCTTACGGCATGTCTAAAGCGGCTTTGAACCGCTTCAGTCAAACTCTAGCAGTTGACTTGATAAAGAAGGGAGTTAGAGTGAACTGCATTTGTCCAGGGCCGACAAGGACGGAGATGTTGGAATCTATTCACGCTTTATTGGGTTTTGACGCGGAGGCAGCATCACCGAACGGTAGGATAGCAGAACCGGAAGAAATAGCTGACTTGATTTTGTTCGTGGCAAGTGATAAAGCTAAGAGTATCACTGGAGCTGTGTACGTTTGCGATAACGGCGAATCAATTCCAAAGAAATGAGAAATGTGTTTTAGTGAATATTTATAACCTTATTGTGTTTCAAAAAGAGAAATAAATGAAGTTGTTATCTGAATTGAAAGCTAATTTTTTGAAGTATTAACCACAATAATAAACAAACAATTTTCGTTAAAGGTTTTAATTAATTCACGTTTGTTTTACAACGTAATAAAAATCAAAATATCCAATTCGTGGATCAATGTAATAAAACTGGTGAATGCAAATAAATCAAAAGTGATAGATAAGACAATATAAAACTTCACTATTGGGTTTGCGATAGGATTAAGAGCCAATTTTTCATTTCTCAGATAAAAGAAATCTGTCGAATAAGCTGGAACCAACAAAATTTGATATTAAAAAGAAATTTTGTTTCTTTTTAATATCATCGTGACGTTTTTTATTCGGTGGTGTTACATTTGATTTGTCAGATATCTCTATCTAGGGATTTAAAAAATCGGACCTACATAGAATTAAAGATTGAATAAACTAGACACACTATAGACAGTTAGCCCCAGCATAGAATATTCCCGTGGAGGAGAATAGCGACCCTGGAATTCTCCCCGCGCTGGTAAACTACTGATTCCCAAGGAGGTTTGCCGTCAAGAAGGCATTCGCAAATCTATTTGCAGTGGGTAGGTGTCGTTAGTGATGCCTTGTCTATTTTGCCTCAACTATTTTGGGGTTTTTGGCGGACTCTAGAGAAATGCAACCGAAAACATCGCTCAAATAAAAAAAGACTACAGATATATTAAGATTATTTAAATTAATAATAATTTAGTAAAAAAAACAGTCCGGATTTTTTGTAGTGCAGAAGATAACTATCGCCATACAAATAGGCAACGCCAGCATCCTAGGCTCCTTTGCGCCGGGTACGATCAGGGGTGGTTATTTGATTAAGAATTCGATGTCGAATATTAGTCGATGCAATTCGAAACGGAGTGTTAGAAGACCACTTACTCGGTGTACCGACGACGGCATTGATTGTAGCGGTCGCGGGGAGTTGTTGGATGGAGGTAGCTCGCGATCGATATTTATGGCGCCATGTTCAGCAGTAGTTGGATAAGGGCTGAGATGATGATGATAATATAAGCCGAAAGATTGAGGTGAAAGAGGTGAATAACTATTTTTTATTAACGTTAAATCACATTAATTCCAGATACCTCCTTCGAATCCGGCATGTCTGACGACTACGCGATCCCACCTGACGCGGTGTCGTGCGACAGCACGGCGTCGCCGTCGCTCGCGTCATTGTGTCGTGCGCCGGTGGCTACGGACTCGCCGCGGCGGCACGACGCCTTGGAGAAGTCGGGCCATCTGGCCAAGTTGGGAGGGAAGCTGAAGACTTGGAGGAAGCGATGGTGAGATTTGGGACATTTTCGATTATAACAAACTTGCTGCGCCCGATCCCGCGGGAATATCTCTGTATTCCCATCCAGAAATTTAATAACTTGAGATGAGATTAATATCTTTCCAGGTTCGTCCTAAAAAACGGCACACTATCCTATTGGAAGTCGCAATCGGAAGTGAATCGTAAACCTCAGGGACAGATTGGTCTCGGGGAGGCGTGCAAGATATCGCGGAACGAAGGGGCGGCCACTTTCGAGATATTCACGGGAAGTCGGACATATTACTTGACTGCTGACAGCAATGCTACTATGGAGGATTGGATTAGGGTGTTACAGGTATGGGGACTTGTTGGTTTTGTTCATTTTTCTACTTCTTTTCGTGTAGTGGTGGGTCTCACCTAGTGTTAAGGTTTCCGGCCTGCACTCGTATTATCTATCCAGTTCGCAACTCACTTCCTTCTGATGTTAGCTTTTTTGTTTAAAATTGATAGGTAAACGTTTGACCATTATCTCACTTGATGGAAAGCGACAATGTGGTCTAAGATGTTACACGCTCACCTACGAGATACCTACGAGGTAACGGGTCTAATGTAGAAACAAGCATTTAAAATGGTAACAATATTAGACTATAGCGCTGTTTGCTACGCTTTACAATATTTACGGTTATTATTTCGTTTCAGAACGTCCAAAGGCGTAACGCCACCAAACTGCTACTAAGCAAAGAGGACAATAAACCCACAATACAAGGATGGCTGACTAAAGTCAAAAATGGTCACGCCAAAAAGAGCTGGTGTGTTCTTATTGGGAAGATGTTCCTTTACTTCAAATCGCCGGGTGATCAAGTAAGTTACGAAACCACACAGCCGACTACAGAGACGCCATTTGAAATTTGAGGTCTACTTAAATAATACAACAGTTTGTAAGTTTAAAAACTCAAATTTTGAATTCGGCCGTAAGGTTGGCTTACGCAACTACAGCGAATTAACTAAAAACAAGATCCAGTATAGATTGTTAGTTTCATATGTCTCTCCAAAGTGGATTTTAGAGTCTAAATGAGATTGTAGTGAAAGACACTAATAAAAAAAAAGTAGTTTATGCACCGAGGTACTAAAGCCCAGTCTTATATAGCGGGCGTCATATTGAATCCAAAGTGTACGAAGAACTCTTGAGGTTAACTCCCGAGCGCAGCGAGGGTGTTAAACACTTAAGTTAAGTACCTAGAGTCCTGAGTGAAGCGTGGGGTTCCAGCGCCCAAGATAAAGACTGGCTTTATTACCGAGATGAATACTCTATTTTACACTTCTACTGCGAAACAATAAAAAGGGTACAAAAATAAGCAAATTAATTAACAACAAAACAATAGATTATTTTATAATTTAGATTTGCGATTATGCGACGAACCATTTGCGATTAGAGCCGTAGATGTGTAAACTTATTTTAATTTGGCATTCTACTTCTTCCTCTTTCCGTATAGTGGTGTGTCTCATCTGGTGTTTGAGTTGTCAAGCCGCCCTAAGGCTTCAAACTTGACCTCACAACTGCTATCGGCTGCTATCGCGACGCAGAGACGCGAGTTCAAACCTCGCCTCTAATAAGTTTTTGAAAATGTAATTATTATTAAAAATTGCTCAATTAAATATTTCTTGTATTTAGTGTTGAAAGCATTTTACTTAAAATATTTTTAAAAAGAATTACCAAAACAAAAGTAAACAAAAACAGGGAGAAGACACCAATCGTTAATTTCATTGTGTCATGTGGGTTCCGAGTGGCGTAGTGGTAGCGCACTCGCCCGACAAGCGAGAGGCACAGGTTCGAATCTTGTCACGAAAATTTTTTGGTGATACGTTCTCCTAGTAAAAATGATTTTCATTAGAAAACCTAGATACAGCGGATACCCAGATACAGCCCCTATACGGGGAATGTCTCTAGCCTACGAGCTATGAAAATACGCCGCATATGGGAAGTGTCGGTGTCCTTATAAAGGTTGTAGTTCTAGTAGTTGTTTCTGAGTTAATATCCTAACATTTTACCCCCATCGTTACAGAACCCGACCGGTCAGATCAACATGCGTGACGCGAGAGTAGAGGACGTAGAACATGTCTCGGACTCCGACTCTGAAGAGAAGAACGACGACGCAAGGAAGAACCTCACTGTTGCGATCTACCCACAACATCAGGCGGTAAGTCAATGTGTCGTCATTGATCATTGTGTTTTAGGTTATCCTTCTCTTTTCGCGATGTCGGATTTAACTCATTTAGCTGATAGTTTTTAGTAACTTCTTCTTTACATAGTATGAAACAAAGTTGCTTACCGCTGTGTGTCTTTTTGTGTGCTTAGATTTTAAAATGGTCTCAACGGTTTTTGATGCCGTTTTTTGACTTGATATGTATAACATTTATTAACAATCCCGTGGGGTCGGGACTTACGTGGGTGAAACCGCGCGGCGTAGCTAGTAGAACAATAGAAACGGCAAATTACTTCTTAGTCTACCTCTGAACTGTTAAGACTTTGAAACGTAAGGCATTGATAAGACGCATAATAAAATAAAAGCAACGGGACTAAACCAAAAAAAATAATAGTTTTATTTTAATTCACATGCTAAATGCGGTCAGATATCGAGGGGTGTGGTTTCTTGGGAATCAGGCCACTGACGACAGCACCCTTTCAATGTTTATGCTACCTTTCAACTTTAACCATCTTAGAAATAAATGCCTTCTTTTCCAGGGACCGACATACCTTCTATTCGAAAGCAAAGCAGACAAAGACTCGTGGTTATACCAACTGACGGTCGTGAGTGGAGGCGGGGCGGCGCACGGCACGCACTTCGAGCAACTCGTGCAGAAACTGATGGAGACCGACGGCGATCCAAGTACGTAACCTATCCTAACCTACCCACTATTTGATGAAAGACTCTTGGCTCTATCAAATTACAGTCGTGAGCTGAGGAAAAGCAGTTAGTACGTAACCTATCCTAACCAACCCTCTATTTGATCAAAGACTCGTGGTTAAACCAGTCGCATAGTCTAACCTAACCTTTGATTAAACTATCCCCATATTACATGAATTTGTAGGAATTGACGTCTCCAGTCAGAGTATTAGAATTATTGAAGGCCTAGTAACACCACATTGAATGACTTATAAATTAATTAAGACTACATTAAGACATTAAGACGTGTAATGCATCTGTTGCTGCATCTCTTTCAGATTCATGCAATGTAACAGAGAGGGATAACATGCACACGCATGTTTATTGTAATCCCAGCGAAGTTGGAGAAACCCTGGAGGGTTCTAGGAAAATCTATCTACGAAACTGCCTCTTAACATTTATTTCTATTATTGTCGGTTTACAACCGATAAGAAACAATAATAGAAATAAGGCCATTTGGACAGTAGCCAGTGTCAAGTAGTATTAATTTTTGCAAGTTGCATCAAAACAGTCAAGTCGTCGTAGTAAAAGTCAAGTTAAGGAAATCATTGTAAATGGTGGCTCTTTACAATGACGGTTCACGCGAGCTTTGGAGTCAAGGCTAAAGTCTATGCTTTGCACCGATTTTTACTTTCATCACTCTTGTTCACCTTCACGAAACTAAATTAATTAGCCCCTGAAATTAAACAATTTACACGCATTTGAACTATTTTTCACAAAAATGAAAATTTTGCAATACATCTCCTCAACGCGTTCCCGCCAAAACTCAACATTTATTTCTGAAATTATGTAAATAAATTCCTCTTTTTCTTTTCAGATTGTGTTCTATGGCGACATCCAACGTTACTCTACTCGAAAGAAAACATCACATCTCCACTCACATCGTTAAATTCTGAAGCTTTACAGGCGGAGGCGTTGAAGTTATTTAAAGTAAGCTCATTAGTAAATTACAATAGTATTTGTGAGGTGTTTGGTTGCGTAAACTACGCAAACTGCCTATTATAATTTCTACTAATGAACTATTTCGATACACTTCTTAAAATATTATTTAGGGAAACGCTATAATTAAAATTGTCGCGGGAGTATTTCAGTGTGAAAAGAGAATGATTGCATTCGTCATGAGAAAACTCGGAAAGTAACACCATCTTTTACCAACGACTTCTGTGGCGTTTTGGATGAATGCAACCGGGCATTCGACTCGGGCATTTATTGCAAGCTCCTTCCAGCAGGGGACAAGTATTTTCTAAATGTGCATATATTATCAGCACGCGTAGTCAAGCCTAGTCGTTTGGGACTACATACGTCATGTGCAACGTCATTCAATATCCATTAAATAATAAATAACTTATGCACGACACTAAACACACCGTAATCTAGCCCCAAACTAAGCACTAACCTAGGCCTGTACTATGGGTACTAGACAACAGATATATAATACTACATATTATACTTTTTTTTGTAAATACATACATATTATACATAGAAAGACACCCAGACGAATTCATTAACCGCGTAACTCCCATCGAGTTCAACTCGACGTCGATTTGGGAATACGATGCTGTCGCGCAAGGAGCGAGCGGATATTGTCTGAAAAGCTTTGACGTCGACAATTTCTGCTCGCTCCTTGCACGGTAGCTTTTTCCAACCCCGTTATCGCCAGCGTCGTATTCCCAAATCGACGTCGAGTCGAACTCGATGGGAATTACGTGATAGGGGGCGGATACAAATATGTATTTTAAGCATAGATATTTGCACCCGACGGGAATCGAATGAATGAATGAATATATTATACTGTATTGCACCAGAAACATAAATTAGCGAATATTACAAATACAAAAAACTTAAAACCAGTGTGGTACAATGGGCAGCCTTATCGCCGCCCGATCGAACCCGCAGCCTTCTGCATAGAGGCTGTGAATAATGATTTCCCTGTTTGTGCGTCCAGCTGTTCATGTCTCAATTATCATTTACCCTTTAGTGCGTCCAGTTGTTCATGTCTCAATTATTATTTACCCCTTAGTGCGTCCAGCTGTTCATGTCTCAATTATTATTTACCCCTTAGTGCGTCCAGCTGTTCATGTCTCAATTATTATTTACCCCTTAGTGCGTCCAGCTGTTCATGTCTCAATTATTATTTACCCCTTAGTGCGTCCAGCTGTTCATGTCTCAATCATAATTTACCCCTTAGTGCGTCCAGCTATTCATGTCTCAATTATTATTTACCCCTTAGTGCGTCCAGCTATTCATGTCAGTGTGCGTGGAGCAAGCCGGCATCGACTACCACGTGGTGCTGGCGCAGAACGCGCTGCAGCAGTGCCTGGAGGTGGCGGAGCTGCAGGACGAGCTGGCGGCGGCGCTGGCGCGGCAGGTCACGCCGCACCTGCATGCCAAGCACGGGGTTCAGGTACCGCTACCGCTACACCATAGGCTTAAACCGGCTAAGCTTAAGAATGTAAGTGCAGTGCTCATTTTGGTGATAAGGTCCGGCTTGGCTTGTCTCGAAGTTAGTTCGGTACAAACTTTTTATTAATTAAATCTGTTCGTATCGGTCTTTGAAGTGTGCTAGCTTCAGTCTGGTCGGGTTCAAATCAAATCAAATCATTTATTCATGCAACATAAGTACATAGGATGTTAGGGCTAATACAAATTTTGGTCAGCTATGTTCTGCCATTTCGGCGTATGAATGTGAGTGAGGTTTGCGGTTAAACTTACTGGTTAGAACAATGGCTGGTTGGTTTAGAACAATGAATAAAAACGCGATAAAACCGGATAAATAAAGTATTTTATTTTTCTTACTGGTTAGGTTATATTACTTTCGGGTTTTGTGCCGGAATTCTAAATAAACTTTTAGGGGTTTGGTACTCACGCTTGCGGCTCAAGGTATTGAATGTACCGAATTCAAAGTCCCGAATTTGAAGCCGAAAATAGACCCAAGTGGCGCACAATTGGAAATGCCTATGTCCAGCAGAAACGGCAACACGCTGATGATAATGATGATGAATTTCCTAGGACCTAGATCCGATCCTAGAATCGAATTTATCAACTTAAATCCCGATTTAAAAAGTCAATCTTAGACTTAGGCGGATGTTAAATAAACATCCGCCATTTTGTGGCGGAAGCCATCTTGGATTTGTATTTCACTTCACTGCACCATGTGTCTTACTGCTTGACAAGTTGACATCTTTGGTAAAGTATCTTTTTAAATTACCGGACATCCCACACACAAAATTATATACCTACTCATTTTAATAAGTTTGTTTCATTTTACTCGAATTCATAGCTTTTTACTCTAATTGTTTCACTATTAAGATCAGTGCGATACAAGATTTAATCGATTCAGGGTAAAGATATTCACATGATTCATTTTCACTTCGACACAAGTAATCCGACCGGCTAATATATTTGTTTTGTGCAAGTGATCTTTATAATACAGTCGTGAAAAATAACATCTATTGTTATTTAATACTATATTTATACAAATGTTATAAACCCACTATAATGATTTCACAAAATCGCAGATTAGAAAAACATTTTATCTGCAGTTATGTTACAATTCTCACTAAAGAATCGTATTTGATTTCATTGTGTTATTCGAATTTTGAACATCTCTATAAAAACGCTTGCGTGAAATAAGTTATAAGTTTTCTTTTCGTTTTCGTACAGCCACATTTAATTTAATTTTGTCTAAAGTTTTCGCGATTTTGCATAGTAAATCACAATATTTACTAACTCGGGTTTTATTTAATAACGGCATTATTACAAAAGTACCGAGATCTACCTAACTTTACAGTTAGCTTTTTCAAAGGCTTCAAAGGCACATCTCAGTCAACCTTGAAAAAATTTACGCCAACTGTAAGTTAGCAAAAACTGTGTACTTTTGTAATAATGCCGTTATTAAATAAAACGCGAGTAAAACCCGGTAAATAATGTGTTTCACTTTTAATTTGTCTTGTCGCAATATTTTGTTTTTGTTTATAACATTTGTGTACGTAAAGCAATATTGTATGTTACTATTTCTAAACTTAAATTATACGTACTTACTACATTTTTAACTAGAACATTTTCCACGACTGTGTTACAATTATATTACAACTCCTTTAATTGATGAACAATCAAAACAATTATAATCCCAAAGTTATTTCACGAAGAAAGGTATCAGTAGAGCAATTCTCGTATTAAAATAGCCAAAAAATTCATTTCAATATTATTGCTACCAATCTTCTATTTTAAATTTGACTTTTGTCAAATGATATTGTTACATTTTCGATAACATTTTTTTTTAGAAACTACCATTTTTATACGATATACATATATATTTTTAAATACTATACCATTTTAAACAAAATTTTGAGTCAATAATGTTCGATAGTAGTTCAGTCGCAAATTGCAATTTCATTTTGAGTGTATTCTTTGAAATTATAATGATGTTGAATTGATATTTTGGTGAATTTTAATATAGAAATAAATACCCCCATTTCGTATTAGAAAAAATATTTGTCTTTAGAAAATTACCTAGGTTCAAAATGAAATCTGATTTTAAATTAATTCCAAAATAATTTCTGCTTTTTATTGGCAAAAGCTTGGCTTAAAGGGCGAAACGCTTTGCTTTTCTCATACAATCAGAAAACTATACAATTACCTACATTTATACTGTCATATCACTTATCATTATTTCACGAATCATTTGTTTTTCGTTATTGAGCGGCCATTTGAAGTACTGCAGACAGCATATTAAATCAATTAAAAGTATTTTCTTCGTAAAACTTAAATTCACACGATTTGTTTCACACATTTTATGTAACAATTCACATAAATTATAATTGACATAAAATGTTTTAGACATTTAATGTGAATTATCGGGTATGAATCGCGTATTAATTATCATATTTTGATACCTCGACGCTTCAACTACATTACAAAATAAATTGGTTGACTGAGACTAGTATAATAACATAGTTTAATGGATAATTTAATATAGACAATTTTTAAACTTGAAACAATTCAGTGTAAATAATTTTCATCAACTGCAGGACCTAAATTACCGCACTATAACAAAACTTATAGTAAACTTTAGAATTGCTTTAATATTTACCCACTGTATTAGAAATATTCGCCAAAAATAACATGGTTAGTTAGAAATGTACTAAATATGTGTTTTTTAAAAGAAAATGTATATAAAGCCGACAAAGCCGTACTTAGATTTGCTGCTAATAGACATATTATTTTTTTTAGCTTTTTTCGTTTGAAACCGTGGCCAAAGAAATGGCTTTGCACCTTGCAATAAAAGTTACTTTAAAATTCCTAATAAATATTTTAAGTGTCAACCTTATAAGCGCTTGGTGCTTCGGCCAAGCATTATTAAGCGCTTGGTCGCAGCCAAGTCGCAATTTACTTTAAATTAAAATAATAAATTGCAATACTTATATGGGAATCAAAGCTAAAACTCGATATTTGGCAAAAAAAGACAATAAACCAGACGACCTAATGTAAATCACTACACTAAGCAACTATTCATTAAACAATAAAAGCAGCATTTCTGATTCCGGCAAATAGTACTTTATATAACTTATTAATTATTTAAATTAATCATAAATAATTATACACTAACAACCCATTTAACCAACACGTATCTAACTGTAGCTTTGAGTGTTGCTGTATAAAAATAGCTGAGTGTTGTCATCTCGATCAATTTGGAATTGTGATTGGGAAAAACATGATGATTGGCTTCAGTGGAAATCTTACTTGAAACAAATAGAACAATGTGTCTTCCAATTCGATCTGTTTAGTGCTGGCAACATTCAAATTGAACCTAGAAAATGTTGCTTTATTTTTATTGCAACACGTTGGATATTCCAATTTGATCATTCCGTTCTGGTAACACTGTAATAAAGGAAAAAAAAATATGTTGCCATAACGGGAAAAAATGCTATTTACGTTGCAATTTTTAAAATGGAATGTTGGTGTAAATTTTTCCCCCGATTTTTTATCAATTTTTTTTTGAGAATGTTTTCACCCCCTCCCTTTAGTCGGAATGATATTTTCGTTTACTATAATCATTCATATACTCTATCATAGCTGTTTCTTCGCACTGAACCCCTTTGTATTGAAAGGTTGTTGTTGCAAAAACCCTTTTAGATTACTTTCTTACTTCCTAAGGTAAGTTTCATTAGAAATGTATTACCTATAACTGCGTAATATCCTTGGTAAAACATTCAGTTACGAAAATAAACTAGGTCATCATTAACAGAGCCCTAAAAATAGCGCAGAACGCGGATCAGTTCTCGCTAAAAAAGTATTCTCTAGAAATATTGCCATTCTGTAAAATTACTAAGACTGAATCAAAAAGGATAATTATGCAGTTCTTTCTACGTTGTACATTATAATCATTTCACCGAACATTGTTGTTTGTAAATACACAAGGATATGGTCAATAGTTTTAGAAACATACCAACATTTAAAACACTCACTATGGGACGCATATTGCAAGAATAATTGCACAAAAAACCGTCATATTATTGCACTCGCACTAACCTGTAAAAGAAATTGGTTACAAAGATTACTTTTCTATAATTGTACAATCAGTAAAAATCATAATATAACATTAAGTAGCTACCGAAATAAAATGGAAATAAAAAAATTAACCCTTAATTTTGGCTTTGCCGTAGTTGGGTAAAAACAAATCAAAGCTTTTTTTTGCATTTCTAAAACATTCAATTTTTAACTTTCAATTGTTATTTTGATGTATTAAAAAACATTGATTTCTTTCATCAAAAATGTTGGAATTAGTTAAATAGAATTTTGTTTCCATATTTTCACCCAAAACTAGAAGAGTCGGGGATATCACCTGACTGTTTTTACGCTCTGGATAAGGGGCCATCAAATCAAGCCAAACAAAAAATCAGTTTGTGCAATGTTCTGATTTCTGATATCAAGTTTTGCAGTAAAGTCCCAGGTGTTTTTTTTTTCGAATTTATATTAACCTATAGTTATAATAATAAAGGAAGAGAGTATATTATTAAGCAACACAATCGAACTATACAAAGATACTCCTAATGCTATTATCTTTATATCAGTGTTTATCATTGTGCTACAGCCTTCGACTACTTATGTTTTAGAATAAGTATTACAACACTCTGATTTCGCTCTCTATAGTCCTCTGGAATTTTAACTACAATACACAGAACAACCCTTCCAAATTCAACCCCTTTCTTTACTATCCTTAAAATTTCGTGATTTCAGAACACATTTCTTATGGACTGTATTACCATGAACTCCACGGTATAGTCTGTAAATTTTTCAAACTCCAATTTGAAGAAAATTATCATAAACAATCCTATACAACATACATAAACTATACCCCCGATACAGCTCCAACTCTTTATACTACGCCCTCCCTTCTAAACTCTTAATACAGCCCCCAAGCCCCACGATTACCCATAGAAGTAAATAACCTAACTTATCACCTAAATGTTACTGTAATGCCCACATAGACTACTCGCAATATAGCCCCAAAACTTCATACTACGCTCCTACCCCCTAAATTCACAATGCTACCTCCCAAGATCCACGATAGCTGCCCAAACTTCACCATAGCCCCCCCAAACCCCACAATAGCCCCCAAACCCCACGAATAGCCCCCCAAACCCCACAAATAGCCCCCTAAAAGCAAATAAGTCCGGTTCGAAACACCAACATTTCATTTGTACAGCAACTGCTACTTTGTGCGACACAATCGCTGTTTACGTGCGACACGGGGGCATCCTCCGTCGGCGGAGACAATAAGAGCGATGCGCCGACGCATGCGGCTGGCTCGCCTAGCTCTATACAGGTAAAGTTACAAAAACTACATTTGTTGGAAGTTTTTGACGTTTAATTTAAGTAGGGATCGAAGCTGATACAAATTGGACGAGTGGAAACGAATGGAAAACGAACATTCAAAACTTTCTTCTTTGAAATGGTTTGTAAACTTTTAAAACATTTTTAGTGTACGAAAACCTGCAGAGCTAATTCGAAACAACTTCGGAGCCGATCAAACGTCAGTAGGTGGTTATCGTTCGTTCTGGACCAATAATTACTATACGTTCAAGACAAGAAACAAAGAATGGTTTGAGAATTATGGGTCCAGAATGAAGGATAACTACCTACTGACGTTTGATCGGCTTCGAAATTTCGGCCGAAGTTTTTTCAAAAAGGTGGGTCCCTGGTTCATTTTAATGGAATAAAACATAATCTTCCGTCGGTTACTGGTGATAGATATGTATGTTTGATACTTTGTCGTAATTTTATTGAACAATATGCTATTGACAGTTTATCTAACACTAGAAACTAACGGTATATTATGTTCTCCATACATGGGTGAAGGCGATTTTGTCGCATTTTTGCTGACGTTGATTCTCAATAACAAGAGCAAGTCAATGCACCAAGCCACGCATAGGGTCGTTGGTGATTACTGTTGTTAAATTGATGCTGTATGCAGAAGATGATCCGCTCTATCATGATATCGTATAAGTCGTCGCAAAATCGAAAGCGTTGTCGTTTAACTAAAAAACATCAAATAATTAAAATACTTCTTAAAAGAAAAAGGTTTTTTTAAAATTATCTTTGGTTTTTAAAATTAGTTGGGGCATATTTTGTTTAAATTTTACTTTTTTTTTTTTGAGCGAAAGAAGGACGATAAACGATCATGGTAGCGCTGAATATCTATTCAATGTTATGCCAATCAGATTCGATTATTTTCCGATACGTTAGGCTGTGCAGCTAATAAGGAAGATTGTTTCTAATCTTAGAAAAGTTTTAAATGTGTTTGACATAAATGCAGCGTATTTTAGATTTCCCTGAAGCCAATTTATGTGTTTTCAAACTGTTCAGACAATTTATTAAAGAATAAATAATATGAGAAATGCAAGGTGTTTTGAATAACTAAAAAAATAACTAAATTACTAGTGTGCACCAATGGCACAGTTCTAAATTACCATTAAATTCTACCATAACAAATTCTTCCACTAATATCTTGGACATTTTCAGGCACCTTTACTCTCAGTGGATTGCAAAAGTAACCCTCCAACATACAGCTTTGTCCAAGGGTGGCAGCTTCTAGCTTTAGCCGTCAGTTTGTTCGTGCCGAGAAATAATAGATTACTATGGTATTTGAAACTACATCTGAGCAGACACGCCGATTCTAAGTAAGTTATGCAGCTGACAATTGTATTTTTTGCCCTTACATCTAATTTACATTTTCAAGCAACTTTTAATCAATGGTATTTATATCTGGCGTAATTCCCGGGACATTGTTAGGTGTAGTATTCTTACCAACCAACCTAGTCAGTCATGCCCAGAGAAAATAATGCGTTTGGAGCTAAGCCGTGGGTTTCCTCACAATGTTTTCCTTTACCTTAAGAGCAATATTAATCCTACTAATATTATAAACTAGCTGCGCCCCGCGGTTTCACCCGCGTAAGTCCCGTTCCCGCGGGAATATCGGAATAAAAAGTAGCCTATGTGTTAATCCAGGTCCCCAGCTACCTATATTCCAAGTTTCATCACAATGGGTTCAGTAGTTTTTGTGTGAAAGAGTAACAATCTCACATACATACATACATACTTACATACAAACTTTCGCGTTTACAATATTAGTTAGAATAGTAAGATGTAAAAGTGTGTGTTTGGATCCAAAATCCCACACTTTGTTACTCAATCCCGCAAAAACTACTGATTGATTGCGATGAAACTTGGAAAATAAGTAGTTGGATACCGGAAATAACACATAGGCTACATTTTATCCCGATATTTCCGTGAGAACGGGACTTACGCGGGTGAAGCTAGTAGCACATACATTTTCCTTAATGAAAAGGACAACTGAAATACTGATTATGTTCACAATAACTTTTTAAGTGTTTCTTGGTCTAATTTAGCTTTTAATTGTTAATTTTAGAACGGAATGTGGAAAGTACGCGGCGTATTGTGCCCGGGCCTTAGAACGGACCATACGGAATGGCGGTCGTGAAGACAAACCGTCTCGGATGGAAGTCCTGTCCATTTTACTGAAGAATCCGTACCACCATTGCTTACCTCATGCTATACCCGTTCATATGCTGAATAACACTTACCAAGTAAGTAAAAACATCTTCGAGGTTATTCAAAGACCCCGAAAGGCTGGGGCTGCGGCACCAAAGCCCTCAAAATACGCTAGACAATTACAAGTTTGAAATATTTCCAATATATACCAACCTATTTTGGGAATTCTAATTGCACTTTAAAGCCTTCGAACAGACGCATATTTGGTTTATTTCTTAATGGTTCATTTGCTTACCTCATATCTGCAAAACTACAGGCAAATATCAGAATAATAAAACATTTTATTTACTGGGTTTAATAGCGCTTTCACAACCGGTCAACCTTGAAAAAGCCAACTGTAAAACTGACGAAAGCTCGGTCGTTTAAAAATCATGAATAAAGCGCGATGAAACCCGGTAAATGAAGTGTTTTGTTATGCAAAATCGCGAAAACCATATCAGAAATTAAATATCACAATGTCATAAATCGGATCACTACGGATATTATTTCTTATCGATTGTGAACCGATTATGGCCATTTGGAAATTAGCCAGTGTCAAGTGTTTTACTAATTATTTAAGTTATTTGCATCGAAACAGTCAAAGCGTCATAGTTAAAGTCAAGTCTAGTGAATCATTTGTAAACACGGCGGCCATTTACAAAGATTGTTCACGGAGCTTTGGAGACAACACTAAAGTCCATGTTTTGCACCGATTTTCACTTTCATTTCACTTGTACACCTTCACGAAACTAAATTAATTAATATGCCCCCGACCGCCCAAACTCCGATTCATACTTAATGTGACATTCCAGGTGATAAGTTTCGACGGTTCAACGACAGTAGAAGAGTTCCTCTCGACTCTAAGCACGGAGCTGGGATGCCGCGAGTCGGCGGCCTCAGGGTTCGCGCTCTTTAGCGACGACCCCATCGAGAAAGACTTGGAACACCATATCAAACCTGACAAGAAGGTGAACACATCATTATACCTCTTCTTCAAACACGATCTGTCTATAAAGCAGGCTACAGACCGTTCGACTTAACTGCCTCGTTGTATTGTCCAGTTAAATCGTACGTGTCTAAGCGAAACGAAACTGACGATTTAATCGAAATATCATTAAAATAATGTGCAGTTAAAACTGCGCAGTCAAATCTAAACCTACCTGGGACCTACCGCGTAACTCCAGTCGATTTCAAGTCGACGTCGTTTTGGGAATACGATGCTGTCGATAACGGGGTTGAATCAAATTTTGGGTAATATAAATTCTACCCAATAAAAGATGTTATAAATATTATTATTTAAAATTAGGGGTATTTACCAGGTTTTTTTGTTTAAAGACTCGATATTTCGCGATTAATTGCTATTGGCTTGTTCGTCAGACTCACGTTTTGAAATAATATTTCTGGTAAAAACTACCATGTTAATATTTCTTTTTTGTTTTTATTGCTCAAGGCATTTTAAACATAGAAATATTTTATTTTATTTATTTAATAATCCTGTCATGGGGATTTTTTGGAAATATATTTCCTTGCTAACAATATTCCTATAACTACCATGTTAGTTTAAAATCGCATATTAAAATGTTGTTTCTTTTTCAGTTATGTGACGTCATATCAAAATGGGAGACTGCACTAAGAGAGAAGGGATCTGGAAAGTTCGAGAACTCTAGAGTAATACGACTGACGTATAGAAATAGGCTGTACTTTAAGAACTCGGTGCGAAGTGAAACGGATAAGGAACGGCTGCTGTTATGTTATCAGATAAATCAACAAGGTATGTTGTTCAGGGTTCTTTTTAATATTTATTGTGAAAAGTGATATTTTTAAAGGTGTTTTTCTTAATATCGAGATGGTTGCATTAACAAAACATCCGTATAAATATAGGTAACGTATTTTTCCTTTATTTCGGGTATTCCTTTATTTCTGGAATTCAACGAACATCCTATATCCTACTAATATTATAAAGCTGAAAGTATGTGTGTATGTGTGTTTGTTACTCAATCACGCAAAAACTATATAGGTGGATACCGGGAATAAATAACACATAGGCTACATTTTATCCCGATATTCCCGCGGGAACGCTACTTACGTGGGTAAAACGCGGGGCGCAGCTAGTTATAAATAAAAATCAGAAATTAAAATTTTAAATTTATACAATAATGTTTGTTTTTGACAGTGGTAGCAGGCAGATTCCCAGTATCTCGCGAGCTAGCAACCGAATTAGGCGCGCTCATGGCGCAACTTGATATGGGCGACCACTCGCCCGCCAATGCAGCACACACCGCGCAACCGCTGGCGCACCGGTTCTACCCGTACCGGTACCGAGCGCCGCTCACTAACAACGAACTAAGGTGAGTTCGTGTTGGTTGCAACCAGATTCCCACTGTCCTCATGCCGCGACTTAACATAGGGACAGTGGGAACATGGTAACAAGCAGTTATCTAGGAATTACGACTCTGGTGGTAGTGAATTTCACTTGATATCGTGAATCGATCGAATCGATCGATCCCACACACAGTGTGGGATTTTATTTGAGTTGGCGACATCTCTTTTTACACGACTGCCAAAGGAAGTGTTATTTATGTTTTATTGATAAAATAGATCAATTAGAAGCTCTAACTCGAACTACGAAGTATTTCTATTGAATAATTTGAAAGATATCAATGATTATGTGAAAGGTCAAAAGACTTCTCAAAAACGGCATGGAACTCCACTATTCGCGGGTAGATCGAAATTTTGAAAAAAAAAAAATTTTTCAAAAACTAATTCTTAAGTAAACACTCTTAGAACAAACAATATTAATCTTCACTTTGTATTCTTATATTTCAGGGAATTAGAAGAGAAGTTGCGATCGAAGTGGGTAGCTCTGAAAGGACGGAGTACGACCGACTGTGTGCGGATATACCTCAACTGCACGCGCAAGTGGCCTTTCTTCGGAGCAACGCTGTTCCAAGCAAGGGTATGTGTTCAAACCTCCTTTGAGTTGAGTTTGCACCTCACCTCACCTTATAGGAAGCGAGAGTCGAGAAGAAACCTTTTCACCTTTAATTGAAGATCCTTTTTCACTCATTCCAATAATTAGTGGTCGGCATAGTATTTTTTTCCATTTTATCGTTCACCTATATAGTAAAATATTACGAGTTCTTACAAATATTTAAAATAAAATATAAATACTTTTGCGTTATAAAATAAAGTTTGATTAGTTTTGATTTAGACGTATAGACCTACCATAAAATAATTAAGGCCCCCTTACGTTTTAAATTTATTCGGCTCATTCATTATTACCTATAACTTTCCCCTATCTCTTATCTATACTTTTATTGGAGAAGTGGATTTATTAAGAGTAAAATATTTTTGTTTTTATTTTGTTCGTAATGAATGAATACGCTCTCCACTACTGGACCAATTTCAAAAATTCTTTTACTAATATAAGTAATTGGCTTTCCGTTTTTTTCCATTGTTATGTTTTTTTGTTTTTAGCTGTCAGGTTTCCAAATAAATAAAAAACTATATTATCAAGGACTAACATAGGCTACTCTCAACATAATAGCTAACATGGGCTAAAAATCAGTTAAAAAATATCATGTTGACAAAGCGTACTATTCGATTTACGAGTTTTTAAACGAAAAGTAAGAAGGTTAAGGCATAATGTAATTATTGCCTTTTTTTAATTCATTTTATTTTATGTATTTGGTTAATTTTCATGACTATTAATAGTTTTTACCAGTGAGTAATTTATAATTGACATTTTTTTTTCTTTATAATTTAATATGCCAAATTGGCCAAATATAGAGTTCAAAATATATATAACTAGCTGCGCCCCCCGGTTTCACCCGCTAAGTCCCGTTCCCGCGGGAATGTCGGGATATAAAGTAGCCTAAAAAGTAGTAAGAGAGAGAGAGAGAGAGAGAGAGAGATGTTAACACATCCAGGTCCCCAGCTACCTATATTCCAATTTTCATCGCAATCGGTTCAGTAGTTTTTGCGTGAAAGAGTAACAACCTCGCATACATACATACATACGTACTTACAAACTTTCGCGTTTATAATATTAGTAAGATTTTTAACATTAACTTTGTACTGTACGCTTATATTTAAGAAATAAATGAATTGAATTAAATTGGCTACTTTTGTTCCAGATAAAACAACCGGACCTATCGATGGTGTGGCTCGCGGTGTCTGAAGAGGGCGTCACAGTCCTAGAGCTGGCCTCAATGGCGGTTATCGGACGATACGCCCTCACTTCTATCGGCCTGTTCGGAGGTCTCCAGGATGATCTGATGATGCTTATCGACGCTGAAGATGCTGGCAGTCCCGTACATAAGATGTTAATAAGCCTAAACAAGCCTAAGGTAAGTCCTGTCGGGTGCAATTTTTGGAAAGCAATCACTTCAATTTAATATTTTTTTACGTTTTTGCATTTTAACTAGAAGTATTTTCACAAAAAATTATATTATCAAAGTTTTCCATGATAGGATTTGAACCTGTGCCTCTCGCGACCCAGGCTATCTTGTCATGGGAACTCGTTGAGGAGATGTGCTGCTAAATTTTCATTTTTTTGAAACTTCAAATGCGTGCAAATTGTTTAATTTCGGGGGCATATTAATCAATTTAGTTTCGTGAAGGTTTACAAGTGGAATGAAAGTGAAAATCGATGCAAAACATTGACTTAGTGTTGTCTCCAAAGCTCCGTAAACAATCTTTGTAAATGGCCGCCGTGTTTACTAATGATTCCCTAGACTTGACCTTAACCATGACGACTTGACTGTTTCGACGCAAATAACTTGCATAATATATTAATAATACTTGACACTGGCTAATTTCCTAATGGCCATAATTGGTTCACAACCCATAAGAAATAGAAAAAAAAAGAATATTAAATAATGCCTCTTCTATTCCAGATGGTGGAACTGACCCACCTGATAGCGGACTACAAGAACGCGCTCCGTCCCGGGCCGTGCCCCGGCACGCCGCTCTCCCACTCGCTGACGCGGCACGGGTCGCACCGCTCGCTGCGGCGGGCGGGGGGCCCGGGGGGAGCGGGGGGAGGGGGAGGGGGAGGCGGCGCCGCGCACTCGTCGCCCTCCACGTTGCCGCACGCGACGCACGCGACACACTCGCACCAACACGCGCATCATACCACCGGACATAATACGCTCAATTCTCACGCTACTACCATGACGTTGGGTAAGTCGCTCGTATCTATACTTCTATGTTCTCTAACGGCCCCTGCAGCGCGTCGGGCGGACGCTCGACTTCAATGCAGAAGCCTGCGGGCTGTGTGCAAATATTTATGCTTTAAATAAATTGTATGTAACAAGAAAGAAAAAAAGTATGATATATCCGTACCCTTAGTACAAGCCTAGTGCTTAGTTTGGGGCTAGATTGCGCTGTGTGAATACAGTGAAATATTTATTCTATACTAATATTACAATGCATGGAACCATCTGTGTTGCAGTCGGTCGCACAACCGCGTAACTCCCGTCGAGTCAACTCTACGTCGATTTGGGAATACGATGTGTCGATAACGGGGTTAGAAAAAGCTACCGCGCAAGGAGCGTGAAGAAATTGTCCACGTTAAAAGCCACAGACGATTTCTGCTCACTCCTTGGGCGGTAGTTTTTTCCAACCTCGTTATCGAAACCATCGTATTCCAAAATCGACGTCGAGTTAAACTCGACGCGGAGTTACGCGATAGGAAAGCAGATAGGGCGTCGATTTTGTTTTAATTTTATAACGTCCGACAGATTTTTTATTTCAATACAATTCTGACATAAAACGATCGGCACTGCCGCCCTATCGCTTTGAATACAAGACAATACTGACACTAAGACTAAGATAAACCACATATACAGCACGCATATATAAAAATTCATGCAAACATCGATATTTTATTCCGATGTGTACTATCTCAGTTTCAGTGCTACTATCGTCATATATTCGAAACTACGAGGAATAAGTAGAATGGAGTTCTAACTTCCCTATTAAACGCGATAAAAACATGTTCCACGGTGACACAGCAGCAGATGCACACACTGACATGTTCCGTTCAGTATTACGTATGATCGACCTTGGATCGACTAATGGCGGACGATCTTAGTCAATGTACCTAACATAGCGAGTGACAGACTGGCGGTCGAATCATCGTTCTAGGCCCCGCAATCACCGTTAGCGTGGAACATTTTTTCAAAAGGATTTCTCCCTACTTCCATGTATATTTGAGTTCGTTGATTCGAAAGTTTAAAACAAGAGACTTACAAATTTAACATTAATTCTAGGTTCAGACCGCAACGCGACCCTAACGCTAAGCTCCCACACATCAACGTTCAACCAACACGTAGAAGCTAGGGTGCTCTCGCACGGTCAACCCGACATCCTAAAGTCCACCCCTGACCATCACAGGAGCGACAAGAAAAGAACCCACACACAGGACAGTGGAGTTGCGTGATCCAGACTCTGATCCGACTGACGACTGATGACTGATGTGAAGTTTGAAGTGATGATGTGACTGACGTTTTACCCGATTGTGTAAGGTACAGTTGTGTTTCTTAAAACTTTAATAGCCTTATTCGTGAACGTGGGGAAAGGTCGGTGTAGTGAACAGCTTTTTCTTTTCCCGTGACAAGAAGTTTTCAAAGCTGATAGACAGAAACAAAAAGTGGTAAAACTAACCTTTTTAAAATGTCCGTCAGTCGATACGTCGAGGTAAGAAAATTAAAGAGTAAAAGTCACCCAATTAACACCCGTGAAAAATGAAGTTAGTGGTAATATTACTCCGACCTTACTACACGTTTATGAATAGGGCTGTAATAGGTTATTTTCGAGTTTGCTAAGTATTATGATCATTCGTTTTTCGTTATTTTCTGATAGCTACGATAGAATAGCGTCCTAAACTAATCTGTGGTCGCGAAAATTAGACACGACTTGTATAGAATGATGTGACACGTCAGAGAAGAAAAATTGTCATGAAAAAATATATAGTTTATTTGGAGTTTTTATGTAATAGACATGTTTTTATTATGTATGACGAGTAAATACAGTCTTTTACATAACTTGTGTAAGTAAAAGAACGACCGGAAGACTTGTAAAATTAAGCATTCCATCAAATAAACACATTTTTTAAACTCCACAAAGTAACTTTTAGTATAAATGTTGCTATTTTAAATGCATATACAGTTACCCCCTTATTTAAAAACGCTAATGAATGCGCTGCATAACTATGCATCGTTTCTCTTTTACTGTCACATGAAGTTTCAAAGTTGACAAACAGAGACAAACGTCACATAACTTAGTCATGTGTAAATAATATTTTATAAGTAAGGGAGTTAGTCGATAAACAGAAACAGGTGATGAGCGGAATCGTTAATTTCACCGTGTCACGTAGGTTCCCGTGTGGCGCAGTGGTAGCGTGCTCGCCCGGTAAGCGTGAGGTACAGGTATTAAACCTATCACTGTGAATTTTTGAAGATGCATTTCTACTTGTTAAATATTTCTATTAAATGCCTTGAACAATGAACATAAGAAATATGAATACAAGCTTATTATTTAAAACTTTAAGATGGCAACATTATTAATTAGTAACAGCTACTTTTATTTATTTATATTCCCCACAAAATCGTGTTATGGCAACATTTTGAAACAACAACTGCTAGTACGTTTTATTTGGCAACATTATAAAAAAGTTACTTCGCGGAGTGCATTAAATACATAGAAGTGTAAGAAGTCTGTTAACGAAATTAATTAAAATATTACCTCATATTTTGTAGCGTCGACCAAATCAAAATGCTTTGATTGGACTGTTTTAGAAATTGTTTTAAGAAATATAGGCATTTCATTAGTTATATATCATTCAAATCGAAAGTTAAATGTTGAACATCATTCGTTATCGGAAAAAAACATCACATAAGCAAAGATCTATAAATTATTTAGTAGCAACAGACAAACTTTTAAAATAGTGAAAATAAAAAAACTTCTAAATTCATTTTTGTATACTCTGGAGATCGTAAATTTGTTTTTATTGCTCAAGGCATATTTACTAGAAATATTTTTAAAGGAAAAATTCATCTTCAAAAGATGAAAGATGAATGATGAAGATGATTTGAAGATGAATTTTTCCTTTAAAAATATTTCTAGTAAATATACTCTGGAGATGTTTATTAAAATGATACTTCGAATATCACAATATTAATATTTTACAATGTGTTTTTTTACAATCATTTATTATGGATCGTATAAGTCGCTTTTAAGCATCTATCTGTCTGTTTATGCACTAACTTCTCTGTATCTCACTACAAAATGAGGATTTGGTTCAAAATTGGTATACGATTTTTTGAGTTTAGGCTCACTAAAAAGCCACTCAAAATTGAAGGACCGAATTACAAAACGCCATTTAAAATTTGAGGACAAGATAAGAAATTAAGCAGCTCTTAAACTCAAGAAATCGGATACCAATTTTGAATTTTAAACCAAATCCTCATTATGTAGTTAGATTTATACACAATAATTTACAGATCTTTGAACAAAAGGTACATAATAAAAATACGGGATAATTCAGTACTGTCATCTATTTATTAAGGTGCCAATAGTTTAAATTGTACCGGGCATGTATTCTATAATAGCCTCATCATCGCTTTAGGATCGTTAGATTTCCCAATCGAATCTCTGCAAATTGTCAAAAAAATATGAATCGTTTTCGAGTAACATGTAGCAATGCTGAGGCGATGTTGAGACGATTTAGTTATAGAATACGTTCCTTGACCGTTTGATAGCTAAATGTATCGTATTGCGTCGAGTTAAGGTCCATTTTTGCTTAACTCGATAGAGGTGCCTATAATTGACTGAAATTAACGTAAGATCTTTCAACGAATCTCTTAGACTTGGTATTTGATTTTTCTATTTGAAAAAAAAAGAAAGAAAAATAGATTTTTTATGGTAACATCACTATTTTTTTAGGAAATGCATTTTTATTTAAATATTCGGGTTAGGTACTGATGGAGGATTTTATCGACCGTTAACTTTAACGATAGTTTAACCACGGGTAAAGTTACACATCCCTAACAAATACTTTCTTTTGTATTTGCCAACACTTTTGTCTTACTCTGTTGTGTGACGGTTTGAATTAAAGAAATGGTTTAATGGCAAAAAAATGTGTGGTTGGCGTGTTCTTTCAAGTGGTAAACCTTTTATTCCGCCACATGGCGATTTTCTATGTCTTCGGACGGTCTTAGCCCTTGAATAACTTTGTTCCATGACGGTTTAGAGCCATAGTTTGTTTGGCAAAGATTGTTTGCTTTGACGTCTTCTTTTGATTGGTAATCGTATCCAACTGCGACGTTCTATAGAACTTTCAAACAGTTTCCTTTTAAAACTTCATAGGCCCATATCTCCGAAATGAGTTACTTTAGGATATCATGTGATTGAATGTTTTCTGTTTATTTGGGTCTACTCTACTTTTTCCCTTGGTCACGGCATCATGCATGAACGGCTGGACCGATTTCGATAATTCTTTTTGCGTTGTATTTGTTATGATCAGGAGAAGGTTCTTATGAAAAAGTGCTGAACCAAACTTGATAAATCACACGCGGGTGAAACCGCAGGGCGCAGCTAGTCTAAATATATAAGTTACATCGTGCGACAACATATTGAAAAAAATAAAAACAAGATGGATGCCGTCGACTGTACCGAGGCTCATACATGGATTTAAGTTCTCCTTTAAGTTATTTCATTGCGCCATCTATTATTAATTAAGTACTAATTCATAAGAAAGTGTAACTTTACTCCTTGTTTAATCATCGGTAAAGTTTACTGTCGTTAAATATCTCTAAAACCGAGCTATATTTTTACTTATGTCTACCTAGATATTTCTTCGGTTTTCGAAGTTTAATTTTATATGTATATCTAGTTTATTTGCGATAATTTCTTGCACTTTACAAATGTATATAGAAGGCTTAGTTGCCTTGAAGTTATTAAGGTGCCGCCGTATAGTTTCATAGACTCAGCATCAGTTTTTTCGATGTGTATTAATAATGCTACCTAGTCTAGCAATATGGCACCTTACTCTTTCCTTAATTAGCGGGGAAAACATAAACAGATCTAAGCAGTGAGATGCTTATTTCTATTCCTATGAATAGGCCGGGGCAACCCTAAGAAAGACGGTAGAAACTCATTTTAGTATCGTTTTCTAACCTTCACTAAGTCCTGGGTGTAAGTCGTCTAGATAAACGTGCTACTACTTAGACCGCTTTGCAACTCCAGCTAGGCTATCATGACAGCACGAGACACATTTTCTCGAATCGACATAAGGGTCCGTCTCTTTTTCTCGTCATTTGAGAGTAAGAGAAACCTATTCGTCGATTCTACAAAATGTTTATCGTGCTGTCGTGCTAGCCTATCTAGCGACGTTTATTAAATGAAAAGAACGATATGTTTTCGAAATTTATTTCGACGTTTATTAGGTTTAAATCAAACTCCGTTTTTCTCGCTAGTTTTGGGAAAAGTTAAAAGTAGAAAACGAGAAATAATTTTACAATAAAAATAGCTTTTTATAGATAAACTCTACAATATATTTTATGAATGTGTTACCAGCTTTTTGTATTTATCGTAACTTTACGGGCAATAAAGGAGGAAAGATATCTCAAACATTTTATTTTAGCGAAATATTTTTGACTGATTTCGGTTAAAATCGGCGCAACAGAATCTTAAAACTGGTATGCTTTTTGTGAAAAACATATATTCGGAATTATAAATCTTATTTTCTAAACTGTAAAGTAATTAATTTCATATGTTCCTAACAATGTGTAATTTTATTGTATTTTAATTTAATTTATCTTAATAAACATATAGGCGTCACCTAACTTAGACTCTAAGCTCTGGGGCCTTACTCTGAGCTTCATATTACTGAATGATACGGGGCATTTGCAACTAAATTAAATTTCTCGGGTCCTATAGAGTTGTCAAAGATAATGCCATCTATGGATCACTGACCATAGTATTATATAAAAAATATTAAAATATAAATAACATTCCAAACAACAAAAGTCACTTAGATTTTATTGTATTATTATTTAAAAAGTTGTGTATTTTAACCGTGTACAATTTTTAACAAGCCAAACAATTCAAATGCGTTCCTGATTTACTGCATTTATAAATCAGGGCTGTTTAGGAACTGACCGAGTTATTTAGACTTGAAAGTAAGGCCACAGATTGACGTCTAAATGTTTATTAAATAATAACAAACAAAGTACCTACTTTATTGTACGTACAGAAAATCTCGGGCTAAATGTACTTTACAACTTAAAAGGAAAATACTTAGATGTAGTTTTGTAAAATGTAGATTTAAAGGCCCTTTTACTTATTTTTTTTTTTTTTCTGTAAAAAAAAAAAAGAATCTAACTTGAGTAATTTCACCTTTTTTTAAATACTTAACTCAAGATAGGGTTGCAGATTTTTTTTTTAATATTGAGCTCTTACATTTAAAAAAAAATCTCGATCATTGTTCGATTCAATTTGTATGCGAACATTTTATTACACAAATGTTTACTAAGCTGCAATCTAGAAATCGGGTGGGTTAGTAATAATTTCTATGCTTTCGTTACTTTGACATATTGGGAGTGGAGGATGCATCAGATAAACTAACGATTTTGTAGGACAAACGTTTTTACGATTATAAAGATTTTCAAAATTCAAATAAGTTACTCAGACAATTTTGACATTCCACCAAATTTACATGTTTTACTCCTCTGACTCCTGCGCAATACTTTAGCTACCACTTTCCAGAACTTTTACAGAGGTCTCGGCAAACTGAAAATCGGTGATTTAGCCTGTTTACTAATCACAAAAAAACCCACTGGATCTCTACCCTTATTATCGATTTAAAAAAGAAATGTAAAAGGGTTTTTAAATATGTTACACAAAGTAAAGCATCACATTTTGACCAATTCGCTTCCAAGGCAAATTCGGACTGTGCGAATTTAGCTCTTATGACTTGTAAATTTAAAGGACAATTTAATTTTCATTCGTGTTAATTTTAACCTTGGAAGCAAATTAAAAATCAACTATATCTCCCTAAAAATAAGAGCTAAAGTCGCCTAAAGTAGTAATATAGTCGCGTATGTATGTAGTTAAATATAATATAAAAATCATTCGGATTGCACTTTTTGCATAACACTTTTAAACTGTTGATATAATTGTGTATAGAATAGTAATTATTATAGAATCGAATTTAATTTCATAATATTTAATGTAATAAGCTTTATTTTATTATTAATTCGTATTAATTTTTTACCTTATTTATTTTGTTTTTTTTTTTGTTCTAATTGGTTGTTTTTCAAGGGTTTCGAGGCCTAAAGAGGACTAAACAGAGCCTAAAAAATGACTTTATTCTGTGTATAATTCATTTGATTCGATTTTGTACATGTATTAATTATTAAAATGTCATTTGATTTTGAGTAATATTGGTTTTTATTTCGCCTTTCCCTTTGCAAAACTTATCTTAATTTGACCCTTATGGCTGGTAACTATCAGTGCTTTGAAAATTTTATAATTATTACCAAGTCATTACCCTTTACGAGTAATAACTTTTATGAAAACACGATGAATTTATGAAAAATGCATAAATATTGCATTTCTATGCTATCGTAGCATAAATAGCCCCTTTAAATGACTCCTTTTCATTAAATTTTAAGGTGGTTTTGTTTAATCTGTGGTTTAATATACAGATTGTCAATCGTTAATAATAGATAATAATAATGAGCCCGTTAATTTGTCCCACTGCAGGCAAGGGCCTCCTCTTAGAAGGGTTAGGCTAAGGCATTAAGAAGCCACAGGAGCCTACCCCGGATTGGCGAATGTCCCATGTCTTCGAACCATGGTGAGTTCTAGGACATGTCGGTTTCCTTCACAGTAACATCGATGTTATTAGCGCACATAACTATTTAAAGAAAAAAACATTGGTGCGCGGTTGGCATGGTTTCGAACCCACGATCCTTAGAATAAAAGTCGGGGTATCTCTCACCGCGCCCGCCGCTTTATAATAATAACAGATCAATATTTCTAGCAGGATTTTTGTAAGAGGAATTCATCTATTTTAACATCCAAGGCTTTGAGAATCGACTCAGTGTCGTATGGTACATCTGAAAAGAAAGAAAGGAACCGTACATGAGTATAGTGCTCTCAAAACTTTTTGAGCTCTCGTGGTTAGCCGCGAGTGGCTGCGCAGAACGCGAATTTTAGATGTGTTAGGTAGAGGTGCGGTAGTCGGGAGGGGTTCCGACCGCTCGCCTCCTGTCACGCCGAGTGTTAGTGTGAGTGCTACGTTCGTACACTAAACACATGCGCATTTTTGTTCTGAAGTACAGTCGAGTCCTGTAATACTTTTCGTTTTTGTTATTTTTTGTTAAAGTTATTCGTTATTATTGTTAATTCGTTTTTGTTATTGTTGATTGTTAATCGTTTTTATTTTGGTTAAAAATGCCACGCGGTCGATTTAATGTGTTACGTTAAGTTTTATTAGCTATTACATATGTACGGAACCCTCGGTGCGAAAGTCCCACTCGCATTTGACCGTTTTTTACCTTCTAGCTTCTAGAAGGTACTTAACCTTCTAGCAAAATTTACTTTTATTTATATAAAATTTTTATTTATATAAAATCGTCTCAATAACATAATAATATCATTATCACCACACAATAATTGCACTGTACTCGACTGTACCTGCGCGGTTTCGAACTCGCGCCTAACTTCAGAGGGATCATAAAGATTTACGAGCATTATACCTACTTGTAAAAATATAACAAAAATATTAGATTACGTTTATGAAATGTATCTAGAAAAAAAACTGCAAAAAGAATGCATGACCGACTTTGAGCTGGATTCGAACCACGATTTTTTCTCAATCGCGGAGAAACGACTTCAAAAAAAACATGACCAACCTCATGTTTTTTTTTGGAACGAGAATAGAACAAAAAAGGAAAAATTAGAATATTAAATAAAATAAAACAAGAGCATTGGAGATATAGGTTTTATGTCATAAACAAATTTGCTCTGATGTTTTTATCCAGGAGAAAACAGTCGACTACGTTTGTATGTAAGTACTTCAAATAAAATTGGAATATTAATAATAATTAATTTAATGTAACATACCAATATCAATCCATTTGGAGACATCATAACCAGAATCCTTCCTAGATTCCATAATGCAACGACGTAACGCATGGGTGATACTTTGAGCAGTGCATATTCCCATCTCACCACAGGCTGCAACAGAATGGGTGAGTAAGTTATATCTAAGTAACTACCTATCTCTACATTTAAAGAAATGCTTTCCTAAAATTTCTTAACACTTCAAAAAAATGACAAAATGGTACATATATAATCTATCTAATAAGATTTATGTTGAAAACTAAATTTGGTCTACACTAACTAATACATGTCCATTTTCTAATCACAATGAATAAAGACTTGACTGAAAACAGATTGGAGTTAAGAAAAAGGATATGCTGTAATAACCCCAGATAGTGCAAAACCAAGTTCCCCTCAAACTACCGAAAGTACCCCGGGGGCTCGATTCGGTAAGGACATAGCATGCGGAATGCCGGCGACGTGCAAGGAGATGTACGTTAATTCGTACTCTGTTATTATTATTTTACTTAATTACTACTTAATTACTTAAGTACCCTTCAAAATTAAGGGCTATTTAATTAATTAATCAGTATTAAAAGAAGTTATAGCTCTTATTTTTACTCATGCAACAAATCGACTTCTGCAATGCTCATGCATCCTGCCTGTTTGTCGCATGCTGTTTTTAGAGAATTAGGGCTTAGGTGTAAGTGTGATCAATCTATCTATCTATACTTATAATAAAGGAAGAGAGGAGTCAAAGTCTGTACTTGGAAGTAAATAAAGAAAAAAGTTGTCTAGGTGACTTGGAAAAGTAGTAAAACAAAATTATATAACTTTTAAAATTCATATCTGTCTGTTTCTCTGTTTGTTCCTTATACAATTAAAAAATCCTAATCCGATTAAAATGTAGTTTTAATATTGGAGAGTTCTATTTTCGAGGAACCTTGTAGTATACTTTACATCGAAATCCAATTCGACGCAGACTAAGTCGCGGGAAACATGATAATTAAATTAAAAAAAAATACTTAACACATTGCTAATAATATTATAAATGCGAAAGTTTTGATGTTTGGATGTTTGTTCATCACAAAAAAACGGCCAAGCGGATTTAACAAAATAAAATGTTTATAAATACCAAAATTCTCGAAAAATAATGACTTACTCTTGCTTCCAAGAACTCCTTTTGGGTTCTTAGAATTGTATCTGAGATATACGTTGAACTCGACGGGTATATCTGAAGCGAGTGGCACGTGGTAGGTTAGCGAGCGGTCGGTCAACAGTCGCCCCGTCGACGCTTCGTATACGAACTTCTCACTCGTGAAGTAACCGAGCCCTTGGATGTACCCACCTTCCACCTAAACAAAATTTGGTCTTAACAAAGCTTTTGATATAAATAACTCTACAATATTTTATTTGTTCGATTCAGATTTTTATTTAAATTGTCATTTTATCATGGTCATGTCATGGTTTCTTTAGCTATATATTTATGTTAAAATGTTCTTAAAATGATAACCATGAGAAAAGGCAAGCTTTATAAATATGAGTTTTACATAGGCATAGAGTTCCTCAAGAATCACATCTAGAACCGCTATTATTTATTAGATATATCAAAGATTTATTTTAGTACAGTAGGACGACGATTATCCGAACGTCGATCAACCGAACGACCGCTCGTCGTTCGTAAAAGAGATTCGTATATAAATGTTATTTTACAGGATATCCGTATTATCCTTACATAATAGTAGGTATACACCGCAATTACAGTAACGATCGACATTAACGTATATTCGTACATAGTAGCATTCAGTTCGATTATCCGAATTAACCGGTTTTTCCGACCACCCATGTCTCCCAATTAGTTCGGATAATCGGCGCTCTACCGTATTTATAACTCACTTGACCAACATCTATATCAGGATTAGCACTCAACCCTACATCTTCTAAAATATCTACTCTATCAATCTGAAACCTTCCCGTCAATATGTCTAATTCAACTTCCAATGTAGTAACAGCGAAAGCGCTATAGGCACATAAATCTCTTTCTTGGTCTGACATCATATACATTGCTGAAAGATCTATCAAATTAGCTTCATTTCCAGCAGCTTGTATAATTTCAAGCCAGGATGCTTCAGGCATTTTCTCTCTGATCGGTTTTAATCTTTCTTTCAAAATCCCGCAAGCCTTTATAATAGAATAGCATACACTCTCACTCGTGATGCTAGAACCTGAGAAAATATTGTTACTACATGTAAAAGAATAGCTAGGTATAACTGACACTGATTCTAAAGGAATGCCTAATTCGTAAGCGCAAACTTGAGCTGCTTTTGTATTTATTCCTTGTCCCATTTCTATTCCTCCAGTAGTAATTGTAACAGTGCCATCCCCTCTATAAATCGATACTAGAGCTGAATAATTCCCATAGAAAACTACTGGAAAACTCATGACACTGATAGATGTAGCTTTTTTCCTCCATCTATTATTTCTATTAAAAATTTTAACATCTTTAGCTCTACTGTCGTAATTAGTGCGTTGTTTTAAGTCTTTTATTAGTGAAGGCAGATCATTATCTTCCGTTCTCATATTAACCAGCCTCACGTTAGTTGGATCTTTATTGACTGCGAAAGATATATGTTCCATTATGTGTTCGATAGACCACATGCCTTCTGAGGTTCCTAAAACAGAATAAGTTAATTAAACGGTTTTTAATCATATGAATCGTAAAATATTTTCTCTAAAGTTTCTTTAGGAACATAGTAAAGGAAAATATCTAGTTTATTGCAAGTACATCTATATCCATTGCAATGTCATAATAGTATATTATAACTTCAGATGGTTCAGCTTAGGCTGTGGCTTAGGGCAGGTATAATATATCAAGTGTTTGACACTCACCAGGTGCACGAGCAAAGCTATTGGATGGTAAATCAGTCAAGACAGTAGCTGTCTTAACACTGAAAACGTCTGGATTGTAACAGTTAGGAAACCCCCCTACGACATAATCTAGAATGTTTTCATTGTTTGAACATCCTGCGTCTTCCACTATAGTTGCATTGAGATATTGGATTTTACCTTCGTCGTTTACGCCAACCTACAATTTTACACTTAAACTCATTATTTTTTCTTGTTCCTTACTATATGATAAATTCGACTTCAAATAATATGTATTACCTCATAATCGCACTGACACGGAATTCTCCTCCCTGCAATAGTAAGATTGGTTTGCAAAGGCAGTACGAATCGGCAGGTCCTGTCCATTTTTTTAGCTACTAGCGCACAAGCAGTCGCCACTTGCACGTTTCGGCTAATTTTACCACCAAAGCCTCCGCCAATGCGCCGTACTTTAACCAAGACACTAAAATAAATAGATTCAGTGGTTAAGACTACTGTTGTTAGCAGTTTGTTAGTCGCTGCCTCTAAATTTATGATCTTATATTTTATGAGAAGAATAGTACCTACTTAAAGTATATGTTACATTTATCAGGAATTAATGTCATTGACTTACTCGCTTTCCTTCATATCCAAACATACAGCTATAGCGATTTGCGTCAAATCTATCCATTGCGTGGAATCATACACTTCAAGTCCTTTATCCACAGGTACAACTACACAAGTCAGAGGTTCTAAGTAATAATGATACTGTGCTCCTATCTCATATATTCCTTTAATTACTTTTTTTACATCTGTTCCTTTTGCTGTTGGTTGCATTGTGTCATTTCCAGGAATATATCTATTGCTGTCTTTCTTAGCCTCATTTATTGTCAATACAGGAGTTTGGTTCGAAACATTTTTATATTTAACGTTGACTTTTTTTGCAATGTCAGCGGCCAGATTTTGTGATGTTGCTACTACGATTGCTATAGGTTGGCCGTAGAATTTGATTTTGGTAGCGAGTATTTCTTCTTCTTCAATTTGTAATTGAACTCCGGGAAAGGTAAAGGAGTTTTTGCCTGGTATGTCCTTAGCAGTGTAGATGGCTAAGAAACCTTCTCTATTCTGTAAAAGTAAAATAAACAAATAGGGATATTATACGTACTATGATAAAGACCACTACAAGCGTTAGTTATGTTAAGAGTGTGGCGTCACCTAAATATCTACAAGCGTCTACGCTTGTAGATATTTAGGTGGCCTATTAAAACTGTGGATCATTTAAGTAAAAGCTACAACTTTTACTTTTGGTTCAATGTTAAGTGTTGTACATACCTGCAAATCATCACAGTCGATAGAGTCAACCTCGCCGGAATGCACAGTGGCGAGCACGAAAGCTGCGAAGACGTCCCGTGGACCGGGTGGTGCGTCATTAGCGTAGCGCGCCTCGCCCGCACTCTGAATTATAGCTTCTAGCTTCTTTACCGGCTTGTTCAACGGATACAGTGAGGGCTCCGTCTGGTACTCCTATAGTGTCCATAATACAGACAGGTCAATGAATTGTTAAATGCGCTATCATTAAGACCTGCTGCATTAAATGGTTAGGTAGGTACCTGTTTGGATTTAGACACTGGTCTTTCGAAGATTGATCCACCAGACTGATAAGGCGCAGCCACCGATCCCAGAGGAGCGATACTGAGGAAACACTAAAACATGAAATAAGTAGCTAATAAAACAATTATCAGTGATAACCTAATCTTGAGAAAAAAACAAACACATTCGATAATCAACCTTATAGAAGAGTCCAAGCGCAAGTTTGGTGCGCGTATCAGGCTCTGGATAGGGCAGGTGGGGTTCTCCCTGCAACTCCAAACGCAGCGTTCTGAGTGCGGTCTGTAGCGTGCTATTGTCGATATTGCGACCCGTCAGCACACGTTCCGTGCCATACGCGTGTGTGACATTTCGCGCTATATTCCCAAACACGACACTCGCTGTCTCTATAGTGCCGGTACTACGCTTTATCTTGAACAAGAACGCTGCGTTCACGATAGCCAACGCGTTCTGATTACGTGGCATTATCTAAAACAAACATTATTTCAAAACGTCTCCATCCATCGTGTCTCTCGTGTCATGTCATCTCATGTTATTGATAATAACCTTACCTTATAACTACGAAGCACGTGTGATTTACTGTAAGGTGGCAATTCAAAAGCTGTAATAAGTTCTCCGCGCATATCGACATTAAGAAAATCTGTTAGTGGTATTACTCTACTCTGTCCAAAGCTGTTTTCTGAAAGTAAAAAAGTATACAAAATGATAATGTCCGAATGAAAATATTAAATATTTTCATAAAGCATGGGTCATATTCATATTTGAACCTAACTTGCCTGTGAATAGTCACTAACGCCCAAATCATTTTTTTTTACCAAAATGTAAATCTATGGTAGGTAGGCACCGACCTTTCAAGGAGTTCTAAATTTCCTTAATGAAATGGTAATGTGCCTAGGTATTTATAACATTAAGGCCGGCTTGCATAACGGTTCCTAAACATATTTAAGCTGTTAAACGTGTTTAAAATCTGTCAGAATTGCAAGAACTGTCAATGTGTGGCAACATAATATAATCAATCGTCCACATAATGAAATAGAGTCCAATGTTCGATTTCCCATAAATTATTTTAAAATTGATTTAGTTAAATATGTCAATATGTTAATTTTTTTAATGCAAGTCGCCCTTAATGTTTACCTACTTATGGTAATCGTCGCTCCAACGCACTCAAATAAGAGATAGACATCAGATTGATAAAATGGATTAGCATGCTTGAGCATCAGGTTACCGGCAAGAGACCCGATCTAAAACCAAGACCACAAGTAGCTGATTAAAATGAAAATAATATTTATTGGGGGAACGTATTTAAATAAAATATATTAGATTTTGACAAAAAATATTATTATTTATTTGATATTTAAAGAGCTTAGTCCCATGTGACAAGACAGCGATGTAATGTAGGTATAACATTTCAAAATATTTTACCTTTCTCACTGGAAGATGCGCGATCAATTCGAAATGCTTAACAAATTCGTTCAAATAATCAAATCCACTGTGGTTTGATGAGATATCTTTAAATATAAATATACAGTCTTCTAACGATAAGTTTGCCCCAAGAATAAGATTCTGGTCCAACTTGAACGTCTTGAGGGATTTTACTCCGATTATATCTATCATATTTTCAGGATACACGAAATTTTCAAGAACCCCTAAAATAAAAATGGTATCAAACAATGCTTTTCTTTCAAAACAATGTGAATCAATATCTCAATGTCGTTTGGAAAGTAACTATTTCATTTCGTTGCAGATTAAAATTTTGGATATTGGGAATATCCAAATAACACAAAACAAAGGTCGACAATGGAAAACTGATCCTCCAGAGTCCTCACGGTGTAGTTAAAATAGACTCAAAATATTTCAATTTTCTTAAAGTTATGAGATCTTATTTATATACCTTTTGCAGTATTTCCATCCACAAGCATACAGGAATCTTTACCGTGTTTATCCCATAAATAGAATATATCATTTTCTTCAAAAACTTTGTAATATTTATTTTTTCCGAAGTCAATACATACAATATTTCCAATCATAACATAGTCTTTTGCAAACAAATCATCTTCTTCTTTTGAATTGCAAATGTTAAGGCACAATTCGTTAGTTTTCCTACAAAATTCGTTAGTCTCTTGACATAATCGGTTAGTTTTATTGCAGAGTTGTAGATCCTCGATATCTTCGAGTTTCTGTAGGAGTGCTAGGGAGGCGTCAGTAGCGCAACTCTTTATCGTGTCGAGAATAGGACGGTACCCGGTGCAGCGGCAAGTGTTAGAACCAAACGACTTTTCTAGCTCCTCCATTGTTAGTTGTTTGTTTTTTAAACTGTAAAAGAAAATATTAAAAGTTATTATATTTACACGACAATTATACCATAACAAAAGCTAATTCAGTTATTTAGTTATAAGATTTTTTTAGGTGGTTAGGTTTTTTTGTTCATTTCATCATTTTTTAAGAATCTGCTGAATTTTGCATTTGCAAAGGTACGCAGGTATTATTAAGTCAGCCTACTGGGGGAGTCGCCCCGCCGCGGTTTTTTAATGCTAAGTACACAGTATACGTAACATGAAAACATGAGCAATTTGCTAATGCGTCGTTTCATCTTCCTATAAAATATTGATAACAAAACCGATGTTCGATATAAGGTTCAACCCTAACAATTAGAAAGGAATTAACCGATACACAACCTACTATTACAAGGTGATTATTCACAATTATAGAGTTGTGCAAATAATTACTCACATAATAATATCACCTTAAGTATGCTATATGAAAGCTTCGAACAAGGTTTATTAAATCAAACGATCCGATCTCTGAGCTCAAATAACATTCCTCAAATAACCGCCCAACAATTTCACAATAAAAGAAATGAAGATTTTAGCCTCAATTTTCTTTTCATCTCTTTCTTTTAATATAGTTTTAGGATACAATAATAGTGACGTAGGTATGATAGTCGATGTTATCAAATCTTATGAAAGACCTACTGCAGTAGTTGCAAAATTGTGCTGGGGAGTTGGTAAGTTATTGAATAATAAAGAAGATTGATCATTATTTCAAAATAATACTGATAAACACAAAATCCTTGAACAAGAAGATGTAGAACATTACCTTTAATATAAAGTTTTATATTACAGTAGAAAAAAGAAACCTGATGGTTCGTCTTATGAAGGGGCCAAAGTTTGTTAGAGTCCTTTACGTCGATAAACACGAAGAAGTTGAAAAGTTTGATCTTACAAATTTGCTTGTTTTAGCCGATTTATCTTGTGACGATATTGAAACATTTCTTAATAAGGTAAGCCAAGACTTTTCATTATATTCGTTCCGTGAGGTTTTTCCTGCATAAAATCCAAAGTCCGTCAGAATATTGAGATAAAATTAAGCCATCTACTTTCGCAATCGGCCCACTAGTTATTTGGTGAAGGAGAAATAAACCATCTTCTCAATCTGTCTAATTTATCATATTAATTGGATATTTATACCAAGAGTTTATTTTTATTTTATTTTATTTTTATTTTATTTTATTGGCACACAAAACAGAACACAGTCAATTACACAATTATCAATAAAAGTAAATATACATTTTAGAACTGGACTATATCCCAAACTATGCGTACACAACTTGACAACATTATTGTATTATTACTACTAACAAGTTCACAAAATACACGTATTTATAAATATAAAGATATCCTGTTAAGGTTTTCTACAGCAAAAGAACAAGGCATTTTTTAAACTGGTTAAGCTTATTGCTAAGTATATCGATATCATCGTGATGATCGACCATAAGATCATTGTATTGGCGACACATGCGGACAATGGGGTTAAAGTAGGACGTGTTGGTGACATAACATTGTTTTAATATAAAAATTTTGAGATGAGGATATCTAGACATTGGCGTGATATTAAAGTTTATAAGGTTTAGGAGGTATGGGGAATCAATATAGGAGTAGAGAATTTTAAAAAAATATTTATAAAAAACAAAAAACCCGACTGCGTAAAAACTCGATTAAAAAATACACATAGAAACAACAAAAAAACCAAAAAGAAAAAAACAAGCCCAGTAATTTGAAATTACGCTAAGTAATAATAGTTTTGTAATCGATACACACCGAACACATATTAAATGAGTAAAAAATCACTCACAGTCGGGACCCATTCATTTTACCAATCTAATTTTTCCAATGGGTCCCGACTGTGAGTAATTTTTTACTCATTTATTATGTGTTCTGTGTGTATCGATTACAAAACTATTATTACTTAGCGTAATTTCAAATTACTGGGCTTGTTTTTTTCTTTTTGGTTTTTTTGTTGTTTCTATGTGTATTTTTTAATCGAGTTTTTACGCAGTCGGGTTTTTTGTTTTTTATAAATATTTTTTTTATTTTACGCTTTTTAGTTATTTTCATTTATTGATGGTAGGTAAGTCTCGTAATCTATTCATTTCATTAGGGGGTTATAATGTATGTACTAGCTGCGCCCCGCGGTTTCACCCGCGTAAGTTCCGTTCCCGCGGGAATAGAAGGTAGGCTATGTGTTAATTCAGGTCTCCCCGCTACCTTTATTCCAAGTTTCATCGCAATCGGTTCAGTAGTTTTTGCGTGAAAGAGTAACAACCTCACATACATACATACTTACATACAAACTTTCGCGTTTATAATATTAGTAAGATTCTATTTCAGTTTATTGTTTTTATTTATTGTTTAAATTTATTATTATTCTTTTAACGTTTTTAGGTACCTAAGTGTTATTAGGCTTTTATTCAGTAGGTAGGTACAATTTATGTAATTATTTTTTTAGTTTATATGAAAAAATTCCTGTCACCTGTACCATCACGGCCTAAACTTTGATAGTTCCAAGCGTAACTTCGTAACAAAATAAAAACTTGTTCGTTAGTAATAAAAAGCATGAATACCTAATTGTAAATTAACTTTAAACTTTAAACCGTTATATTTCCTAAATGGTTCTTTAAAATAAAAAATGGTGAAAGAAACCTAATATTTATTTTAAAAAACCTATTCAACGATACCCATCTTGACATACTTTGACGATTTTGGATTTTTTTAATTTTGACAATATGGCGTCTGGTGGTGACATAAGTTACTTTGGATTACTGTCATGTCTTTAGTCACACTCGCCAGATTAAGACGAATCGATTGACGTAAGAATCATCGAAATCGGTCCACGCGTTTGGCCTCTAGAACGCCACATAGAAACATCCATACATACATACATACATACATACATACATAGACCTATAAACACATTACCCTCCTTTGCGTCGCGCAGTCGGGTAAAAAGAGTCATATGGTCAAAATATTTGCGACGCGTCTTTAAGGTCTGTAATTGAAACTTGTTCATTCTGTCTTCGTAAGATGGGAGTATTCTTTTTAAACCATATTTTGAGCACAACAAGTACAAAAACCTCTTTTGAACCTGTTCTATCCTGTCACTATGGATAGCATAAAAAGGAGACCAGACAGTGGAGCTATACTCAAGTATGGAACGAATCATAGTTATATTAAATATATAAAACTGTCAGGGTTTTTAAAGTCTTTGGTGGTTCTGCTAAGAAAGCCCAACAAACGAGTTCCCCGGTCAATTATGCTATCATAATGATTGCGAAATGTAAGTTTATCATCGAATAGAACGCCGAGGTCCCTAACGACTAAAACCCTCTCCAGAGAGTGACCTTTAAGCTTATAGTTATATAGTAGTTTATTTTTTTTGTTTGTGAATGAAATCACGTGACACTTGGCCACATTTAATGACATACTATTAACGTCACACCATTCAGCGATAGCATCTAAGTATTTCTTAGTCTTGTCTTAGCATCTAAGTTATAAGGTACTAGAAATTTTTGAATAAATGAAACGCAAATAAACTAATGATGTGATGATGGTTCATTTACAGGCAGATCTCAATTTAAAATTCAAAAGCCCTGCTCGATGGTTTTTCGTGACAAATGAATATTTCGATACAACACCAAAGAAAATAAGAAACCTTAACATTTTATTAAACTCTGAAGTTTTAATTTCTAAAATGGAAAATGATACAACTGTTATAAATTTAGGTAAGAAATAAAACGGTTTTTAATGAGATGACTTGTTATTTATACTTTTAGTTTAAATTAATATTAGATAAAAAATTTTGGCTGCTGGATTTTTGGAATAATATGTTATATTAAAGATAAAGATTAGTACCTTTTTTTAATATTTTAGTATATCGCATAGAACCATCGAAAGATTTTCGTATTGGTCAATGGACAGCGCAAACTGGATTCAAAATATCTGATGAAATGGCCCTATCTCTCGTCTTACGAAGGAAAGATCTACAAGGAAAACCAATTGCTTCTTCTTTAGTAGTTCTTGACCAAGCATCAAAAAAAGACATAGGAAGTATGAAGTAAGAGTTATAAAAATCTATCATTGTTAAGTTCAAATAATTATACAAATGAAAGGTAAGGTACTGCAGATAGGTGTGTTTCATTTGGATATAAAAATAAGCGCCACAGAAATGTCAGATTCAAGAACACACCCGAACATATGCGAAATTTTTCGTACGTAAGATCATTACAAACATCAAAATTAATTAATTAAAGCTTATCACGAACGTTCGTGATAAGTTTTAATTTATTTATTTCGATGTTTGTAATGATCTTAACTTTAATTGTATTTTATTTGTTCAATTATTGATAATCATAAAATATGTCTATAACAAAGATATTTAAGGAATAAAATAAACCACTTTATTTATCGCGTTAAATCCGTTTTATTCATAGCACAAACCGAGCTTTCCCCAACTTTACAGTTGGCTGGTCAACCGTTCGTTTAAAACCATGAATAAAACGCGATTTAACCCGATAAATAAAGTGTTGTATTATGCAAAATCGCGAAAACCATAGAAGAAATTAATAAAATAGACGTTTAAATTCTTTAGATGTACACTACGGTCACAATTATAATTTATAGATAGATTAACACTTTATTTGCACAACCAACAACAATTAAAATCCGTTTACATTATAATTACACAGAAAGCTTAAAAGTAAAAGTTGTACAAATGGGCGACCTTATCGCTAAAAGCGATTTCTTCCAGGCAACCTTTGGATGGATAAGGGCTAATCTACGGGTCCTACAAATACTGTGACCGTTAGAAATTAATTTAATATAATCTATTAATTATGTTCATTCCAGAAACATAGAAGTAGATAACGTTTCTAAAATTACATATCATCATCTGAAATTGGTATACGATTTTATAAACGCAACCAATGTTTTGATATTTACTAATACTTGGGGTTATTATGTAAATAACTCTTGGAGTGGAATGGTTGGCGACATTATACACGGTGGAGCTGATATTTGTGGTATGATTTTTTTATCTCTTTTATAAAAATTACTACACACAATTGGAAATCATCCTACAAATATTTATTTCTTAATTATCCTAGTATAATTTACAATATATATATAAAATAAATTATCTAATGAGAATGACCATTGAGTCCAAAAGTGCCCATCACACTGGCGGCATTACCCCGTTGAATCGCCAACGATATATTCTGGGCGAAAAAGAGCCCCGACCGGGGGTCCAGACCCTTTTCCCTGAGGCGACGCCCCAACTCAGCTACAAACTGCCTCGCGTCCGAACCCCAAGAACCCGCGGTCTCAACGGCAAATCGTATACTATGTACTATCTAATATCCCGCCGATTTTTGAGCAAAGAGCGCAAATCATAGACAATAATTGCAAAAAATTATGACACTAATTAAACCTTCAAATAATCAACGGGATCGACCAATTATTTTGTAATCTACATAATATGACTTGCATTAATCTTGCATTTAATATATTTTTCCACAAATTGGTTTTTGAGATATTTAAACTATGGGGTGCCACAGGGGACATATTTAAGTCCAACTCTTTTCTTTGTTGATACAAAAGATTTATAAATTTACAAATAATTGATTACTTACAAATTCAAATTATCTATTATACTTAAATATTTATCTACTAAATAAATAAAAAACAAGTAAACTATATTCGTCAAAATTCTTGAGCAAATTGGATACAATTCTAAGTTGTTATTTCATTTTTATTTTGAGTTGTGGTTTTTATAGAAAAAAATGGTTTCTATTCTTTTCTTTTTTTCTATTTTAAATTAATAATGATTGTTTCAGGCACTGTATCCTTCATGACAAACGAACGCGCCGGCTTCCTTACATTCTTATCACAGCCTATGCCATTAACAGCCAAGTTTGTGTTTCGCGCACCGTCTCTTTCCTTTCAGAATAATCTATACGTGTTACCTTTCAATTCGACAGTCTGGCTGTGCACTGGTGGCTTGATCTTACTATTAATTGTTTTTTTATACGTGAATGCTAAATGGGAAGCAACCTCAAATGAAGAGGAAACGGTAAATATCTACTTTACAATACAATATTGCCACAAAACATCGAGTGAACGGGAGAAAGCACTGATCTATCAGATTTTCAGTATTGATTATCAAATTCGTAGATCAGATTTGCAGAGTTGCATCGTATTAGATGTCATTTACGAAAACCTTGAGAAAATTTTGAATTATATCGCATTTGTGGGTTTTAAAACTTATAAATCATTCATATACCATAAATTATTCCATAGAAATTGAAGGAGTCGTTGGTACTGAGGCCGAATGTGAGTGACATTGCCATATTCATTGTAAGTGCAGTGACTCAGCAAGGCAGCGATAGTTCACTTAAAGGTATGATTACCTCAGTATATTTCATAGTAAATAAAAATACGGTAGTTACTTAGGTACCTATGTAATTACTGAAATTACTTTAACCCTTGAAATTATGTGTTCTTATAGGTAATCATTTTTTTCATTCAAGGAACACATAGTTAATCTTGTATTTGACCATAAATAATAGAGACGATAATTACGACAATTTTGAATCCACATTTGTCATTCATATTTTTTTCTGAGATAACATACTTAGGTATTTACTTATTTATTATAGGTACTTATTGATTTTAGTGTAGATTGCTGATTTTGGTCATTTTTGTTTTTTTTATCATTGCAATGGTTGATAAAGGCAAACAACTATTCGGTATGTCTTTCTTTTTAGGTTATTTAGGACGCGTAATAACATTCATGACGTTCCTAATATTCCTATTCCTCTACACTTCTTATTCGGCCAATATAGTCGCCCTATTGCAGTCCAGCTCGGATCAAATTAAAACTCTCACTGATTTACTGAAATCTAGGTTTGAACTTGGCGTTGAAGATGAATCTTATGCAAGATATTATTTTACAGTAAGTGAATTTTTCTAACGTATATTTCGGTATATGAGACATTTATAGGTATGTCATGTGTCTGGCTCATCCTAAACTATAAGAGATGCCTAGCTAAAATGTTGAAACGAGTTACGTCACCGATTTTGACTTAAACCGAAACTAAAACCCCTTATTTAAATTTTTGAAAAGTTTATTACGTTAGCCAGGAATTGAACCTTGTCTTTTAATTATTATTTTTTAATATATTAGATAGATAATACTTTTATTTGATCAATCACAAAAATATTACAAAAACAACACATTTAAAACTAAATAAATGTTGAACAAATAGGCGGCCTTATCGCTTAAAGCGATTTCTTCCAGGCAAACTGGCATGGAAAAGGGACCATTTAGTTGTACTGGTAGGTCACGTAACACCTTAACACCTTTTATTATTCAATCGATATATAGTGTTGCTGATATAAACCAAATCTTGGAAACAAACAGTGTGGTACAGGCTAGTGACATTTTTTTTAATTGCGCAGACAGCAACCGATCCCATCAAGAAGGCACTTTATGAAACCAAAATAGCGAAAACGGGATACAAACCAAATTTTATGCACATTGAAGAAGGGATACGAAAACTGCGAAACGTAAGCCTAAGTTTTTTTACTTTTCAGCTACTTGATTCAGAGCTATTCAGACCAAACTAATTATGTAAAAAAAACATAAATCGTGTGAATTTAAAACAGTTGATTCAGGACAATTCGACTTGAGACGAGTAATTTTAAATTGAGATGCAAATTTGAATAGACTACGCATAGGATTTAATAGAGAAAATGTGGTGATGTACAGGTCTATTTCCCGCTCTTCTTTTTTTCGTGTAATGGTGTGGCTCACCAAATGTTAGAGTTTTCAAATCAACTTGACCCAACAACTACTATCCGAGATAACAATAGGAACAACTGCTTAACGTGCCTTCCGAAGCACGGAGGAGCTCGTGAAAATGATTTTTTGCCACACACATTATCGGTCACCTATCTAAATAATAGCCACACCAGGTGTTGCTATACCAGCACGACAATACAACATCAACAAGCGCTGCTAGGTCTTGTATTCTAGTGAAATTCACTAAAATCTAGTGATGATCTACTTCTTCTTCATGTCCATGACTACAAAGAACATGGAGTCACAAAACGCTGGCCTAAAATCCACGGCAACCTTATCATCTGTGCTGCTTACCTTATCAACCAACCTTATCTGCTGTTGAGATGTCTGCAGAGCAGCTAACAGGGCACAGAGAGCAGGCTGTCAAAATCATATATTCCCCTCTCAAATTCATTAGACTCGATTTTTCTTGGTTATTTCAGAAAGATGTCCCATTTGCTTTTCACATGAACATGGGAATGGGAAATAAGAAGATTGATGAATTGTTCTACGACCATGAGAAGTGTAGCCTACGTGAGATCGAATACATTCCCAACGGGAGACCTTGGTTATGCTGTAGCAAAATCTCGCCATATGCTGAGATCTATAAAATTGGGTTAGTTATGTTCGTCCAAACTAAGATTGTTTAGCTTAGCACCGCATAGTTGAGTCAGTTTTACATACATGTCCAAAGTAAACCATGACTTTGGTCCAAAGTAAACCATGACAGCTATGCTCATTAAGCTAAAATTAACTTAGTTTAGTTATCGGCGGATTTGGCTCAATCGTCGAGAACACCCACGTTTCACAGATTTCATTTTTAAAACTTTTAGGTACTTTATTTTTAAACCTATTGACTCTTTCTCTAGACCAGCAAGCAGCAGCCCTAAGATTTATGAAAAAAAAATGTTGTTGAATCATATATAGCTACGTTAAAAAACCTGCTTTGATATTCGTCGAATATTTTTTGTACATCTCTAAATTGACTCATACTTGAAATTGTTTTCAGGGCTGCAAGAATTAACGAACACGGTCTAACTAGCAGGACGAATAACATTTTCTATGTGTTCAAACTATATTGCAACACTGGAGGAGGCAATTTTGCTTCCGTAAACATGGTCGATTTCCATCCTGTATTACTGTGGCTAGTGTACGGAATGACTTTGGCATTTCTATTGTTAGGGGTGGAGAGGGTGGTTTATAGGAAATTAAAGGAGAGGAGAGAAGAGACAGAGAGAGGAGAGGAGGGGGAAATAGTAAATACTACAATAATTTAATTACAAACAAAAATTTGCCGTTGAGACCGCGGGTTCTTGGGGTCTGAGCTGAGTTGGAGCGTCGCCTCAGGGAAAAGGGTCTGGACCCCCGGTCGGGGCTCTTTTTAGCCCAGAATATATCGTTGGCGATTCAACGGGGTAATGCCGCCAGTGTGATGGGCACTTTTGGACTCAATGGTCATTCACCTTAGATTATTTATATTATTTATATTGTTAATTATCTTTGTAGTACAATCATGTACAATCATGGTTATGTCATGACGACCGAGTTTTGATTTAAAATCTTGAACTATAAAAACAAAAATTGGTTGATTTGATTTTGGATTTTGTATTGTAAGGGATAAAGAAGGTTGCTATAGGACGTTAAAAGAAATGAGAGACAGAGACGGCAGAAAGAGAAAATACAACAATAAGACCGTGTTTTAACCCGATTTTATTGTAGCAAGTTTAAGGAATGATTTTGACATTTCTATTGTTTATTAGGAACGTGTGGATCAAGTGTGGATGAGGTTTTGTACAGGAGGGGACAGAATAAACAGGGAGGGGAAAGACAGACAAAAAATAGAACAATTAATTATCCCAGGTACAGCTTCTGTAGGTATATGTATAACTGACTTATACCCTTTTTCTGAAACTTAGATCAAAAAACTGAAACTCTTATAATTTTTCGAAAGTGACAGACTCTTTGACTCTTCCTTTCTCTTCGTTGACTCTTTGTTAATTTTTCCTTTGAAAATTGACAGTCCTGTGTTAACATTTTTTATCTAAATTTCAGAAAAAGGGTAAAGTATCCAAAGATAGCTCACCTAGTTAGTAATTATTACGTAATAGCTACAATAAGTACCTAAATAATTATTTATAAGATTATTTGAAATAAAATAGATTCTTACAATACCTTTTTATATATTTATTGCTTTAGTTATCCATGCTAATATCAAATATTTCATAATAAATAACCTTTCGTTTTAAATAAATGGACGCTTACCTAAGGAGGAATTTAATTTTTTATAAAATAATAAGTACCTAATGTAAAAGAATATATTAAGATTTACAAGTAGAAGAGAAAATAAAATAAGGCTACGCAGACGGAGCCGAGACGCCAAGCCCTGATGTAAGACAACCCTCTTTTGCTTGAGCAACACTCGATCTTACCATGATCTTGGTGGTCAAAACCATTGTAACATGGTTGAGTCGTAAAATTGACTATATAATATATATAGATTACACTCTCGGAAACATAGGACGACACAATATGTTTCGGTACAGTTGCGAGATATCTCTTGCCATCATTCATAGCTGATCAATCTCCAACTCCATATTGCCTATAGGTCAAACCAAACGTAATCCACACTTGGAAAGATGCATGATTCAACACTAAATTGTTATACTTCAAACTAAAAAATCATAATCCATTTTTACTATGATACTGAATCTCATACTATGTATGTCATTGTTATCCATTCTTACCTGGTAAGCTGCATGACCCAACCCGGCGTGCAGTAACCGCACTGCGTCCCGCTGAAGGCTGCAATGCGGCGCTGCACGTCACTGTAGCCGGCGACACGGCTGCCCAACCCCTCCACTGTCACGATGTCCCAACCCGAGCACGAGAATACCAGCACCAGGCACTGGGAACATACACAGACTGAGGGTTCCTAGTCTTGCCGTACAATTAGTTGTACAAGATACACGACGAGACGACGTCGCCTCGACGAGTGTGTACAACCGCTAGTAGAATTGTCGGAGGATATCTTAAGGATTTTCGCCACTAGCACGACGTATCTGGCCTTAATCCGTTTCGACTTCGTGTCGGGCAGTCAAGGCTCATTTACATTACAAAATGCACAAAAGCATTCTCGCAGCAGTTACTGGAGTTCTTTTTTGAGAAAATGTCTTTAGATTGCATACAGTAGTATGCAATACGAAATTAGTAAGTTTCGTAATGTTAATCCCGCTTAACTTTTTTGATTCATAGAGTTTTCTTCCGTTGGATTAAAATTTTAAACACTTTTATAGGTTTTAAGCGCTTTGCTATTAATTGTCATTTATATTTATATTTATATAACTAATTGGAATTTTATCAATGTCGTACGTTTAAAACCTAAAACATGTGTTTAAGTTTAACCTTCTTCAGTTGGGTATTAAACTATACAAGAAATAGAGCTACATACAGAGTTGACGGAGAATGTCTCGATGTCGCCGGTAGGGTATCGCGTGGCACGCACGAGCACGACGCACGCGCCGCATCCTCCTTCGAGACACATCGACTTCGTACCCGGCAACGACAAAGTGTACCGAATGTACGCGTTTAGAGTCGTCTCGCGCGGAGTACGCGCGTCCACTGGAGATAAAAACCACAGATAAAAAAATTATGAAACAAAAAGATGACAGCGGCTTTACTTTCTAAACTGTAAATAGCTCGTGCAGTTCTTAGGCAGCAGGACTCATTAGATCCTGCATTTTAATTGTTTGCTTCGTTAAAATTGTTCAGTTCATAATCATAAAGAGTTAGGTATATATATATTTCGTAATAAATGTGTAAGGTATTGTTACAGTAAATTACCTAACGAAATAGGTTTGCAAGTGGATGCAGTTTATAAAACTATTATTAGACAGGGACGTATAATACACAGAAAATTGTTCGAGTCACGTCATGTAAACCTAACTAGGTATAGTCGGGTAACAAAAGTGGTTGTCCACTATACTAGATAGTTAATACTGTCGATTTGTTTTCGATCTATGTTCTAGGTAGGTAGGTATACTAAATGTTAAGTTTAAACTCGGGACACTGCAACTATCGTTAAACAAATATTTTTTATACACGATAGATGGCCGCTTCACCACTATCTCTCAGTTGAAGGTAGGTAAGTGATACCTAATGATCTTAGAAGTAGCACACTCATCTAGAAGAAGGAACAGATCCGACCCTTCTGTATTTTGATTGCTGACTGTACGTAGCTTAGTTTAAAAAATATGTTTTCCAAAATTCTGCACCCGACAGGACTTGAACATGCAACCGCTACAAATCTATTGTAGTGCGTTTACCGCTTTGCCCACGGGTGCCCAATTCATCGGTACTCGGGATTCGTTGTAGAGGCAAGACGTACTCAGTGCGCATTACAAGGGCTTTGTAGAGGTAGTAGACAAAATGTATCATGTAAGACGCATCATTTTAGAAATATTTTTCAATTGGTGCCTACTGTAAAATATTCCAATTGTGGACACTTACGTGAATACTTTAAAATAAATAAATAGGTATTTATAATTGGTATTTCCGTATTTTAATCGTTAAGTAATTAAGTTGGTAACATTTTTAGTTTATTTATCTGTCTGTCACGTCACAGATGTTCGTATGGTTCGATCTATTGACTTAGCTACTGATAGTGATGGCACAGTTTTTTTGCGGCATAGAATAGGGACGGTGTCAGGCAGGCGACTGAAAGCATTATTACGGTCTGCGGGCCGTAAAAATATTGGCAAATCTAGGTAAGTACTTATTTTTTCAACATATTTGTGGTTTTAGCCGACCTCCCGAAGCTCCCAAAAGGTATGCAACCGGGAATATTGTTTGAATCAGAAGAATAAGGCAATCACAGTGTTCACAGTAACAAGTTAGGTACCTTACCTATAGATCCGAATTGTGAACCCCCTCCATCGACTATTGGGAAGTCGGTTAAAATTAATAAAATGTAAAAAAGTAATGTAGATATTTCCATTATATATTATACCAAACACTAATTTAGTTTATAAAAAAATATAATATATTTACCCGTGCATTTTATTCCGTTAATTTTGAAAGATATTGTTGACATCTTCAATATAAAATTGAAAGATGGTATGTTGTGTTCGAAGGATGATTTTCGACCGCTCTGTGCGGTCTCCTGCAACCACGATGAAGTACTGACTCCAAGTCTTGATAATTGCAATCGCCTCGAGTCACGTAACTACCTAAAACAAGTATAAATCTACCTAAGTTTAACTCTGTCAGCTTCTGTGGTGAGTCGGGCAAAATGAAGGTTATGGGTTCGACTCCCGCCAGGGCCAACTATTTGTCCGGTTAATCACGTTTTTATTCATGGTTTTAAACGAACCGAGCTTTCGCAAACTTTACAGTTGGCTTTTTCAAGGTTGACTGAAATGTAATTTGTCTATTTTAACATTCTAATAAGTTACAGTAAACTACCGCCTCATAATTATTTGTAACAAAACGCCAACTGTAAAGTTGGCGAAAGCTCGGTTCGTTTAAAACCATGAATAAAAACGCAATTCAACCGGACAAATAAAGTGTTTTATTATGCAAAATCGCGAAAACCATAGAATAAATTACAACTATTTGTGTTTGTTTTTCGAAGTTTCCTTCTAGTCCAACTTTTTCACTTTACTTTGATGTAATAATGGCTTCATTAGTCTTATATTTTGTTATCTTTATCTCTTCACTCAATGTCGTGAATGTCTCAATTCTAGGATAGAATACACGTATATTGTATAAAATGTCAAATAAAGAACGTCAAAATTATCCCCGCAAATAATATTCAAAATCCTGAATAATTGACTGAATTTTACGTCCATGCACGCACTGCCTAAACCACAGTTCCTAGAAACATAAAACAGCCTGTTCTCTTTGATGTGTAGGTATAGAATAGAATAAAAAGGGTTATATCCCGCGGGATCCAAAATTAAATAAATAAATAAATAAACCTACCGTATATATCACGGCAACTCAAAGACACCTAGTTAGTAGCCACTTCCGTAGATTAAATAGTTATTCCATATCAACCAAGAAAAAAAATTATACTGAAGTTACCCACTTAATATGAGTTGAAATCGCAAAAGCCTAAGCGTACCTAAGCCCTATTGTTACCTACCTATTGTTAGTACATAAGATAGTATATAAATAATGTAAAGTAGTAGATAATGTCAAAATGTTTTGACACGCTATAGAGAAGGTATTAGCAGTAGTATCTTGTCCTTTTAATTGGATTCCAACGAACTTTCGAATATGGACATACTTACGTATCTACCTTTTTATTTTTATCCGACTGGAGAAGGAGGATTATGTTTTTCGAAAGTATGCACATACTATTTACAAACTCTTGAAAAACATAACCCAACGATCGATCGGGGACAATTGGATACATTGCTACATACTCCCATACGTGGGTATATAATTGTATGTATCCAATTTTCGTTTATCAGCCTCTGTCGGTTGAACGGTTAAGTATTAACAACAATATTTTATTTTTTATTTCCTTACGTAGATAAATTAACAGTAGGTATCTACAGTGCGTGCAGTGTGCAATACACGCTCGCTGTACATCTCACGCCCCGGGTTATGGGTCGACTAAAAACTGAACATTATTCATTATTAGGTAGGTACTATGCAACTTATTAGACATTTATCAAATTACATTATATCAGACATCGATTCTACACTAAGAACAAGCTTGTATCGCAGTAACCGAGGTACCAATATTTTGCAATATAGATAAACGCCTAATAAATCCATAAAAATATATACCTTATTGACTACCATACATAATACTAACGTGTTGCGTGTTACAAGGGTAAAAAATGAATGAAGTATTCTTTAAATATTTCAATAAATTTTCTGTTTGTATTTTATTTGCTAACTAATGTGACAATGTGTTTTATTATAGGTACAGATAAATATGGTATTTCATTTCATTGAACCTTTTAACAGTGAACCATATTGTCATTTTTTTATTTATTAAACAAGAAACAAAACAATAAAAAAAGTTAATAGCTAAAATTAAAACTAATTATAAAATTAAATATGACCTATAAATAAAAAATGTCCTCGAGGGCGTCTTCAAGGAATTTTTTCCTCCAATTCCAAAAATTCCAATTTTTTATCTTATATTATAGGTAAGCCTGTACTGTCTCACTGCAGGGTAAAGGCCTCTCTACCTTCCTTCCATTTATCGCGGTCTAGGGTTTAAAATGGCTTCATCTTGTACACATAACAACATGGTTAATAAAAAATGAATGATATATTTTTTCTCTTCTCTTTACATAATTCGGTTAACCAAATTTCCTTTATAAAAACCTTACACTTCGCTACTGATATTAAGTAGGTAGGAGGGACAACTATATCGATATAGGATTTTCATTTATACAATATTTCTAAGCTTTACCAGTTTTTTATAATTAAAAACCAAAATAAAATCAACATAAAACAGAAATACAACGACACATAATACTTAACTCCAGTATATACCGGTATACGCCGAAATATGCCCCCATAAATTATACGTTGATAACAATGTTTAACATTATGAATGACATAAGTAGGTTAAAACTGTTAAAACTTACAACTTACGTAATTTTCAAACAATTTTCAACGAAATTCGGAACCTGTTTTTAGGTTCGTACAGTCAATCAAGTGTAGGAAAAAACTTAAAAAGCCAAACAAAAAAAAATAATTTATAAAAAAACAAAAAACCCGACTGCGTAAAAAACTCGATTAGAAAATACTCATAGAAACAACAAAAAAACCAAAAAGAAAAAAACAAGCCCAGTAATTTGAAATTACGCTAAGTAATAATAGTTTTGTAATCGATACACACAGAACACATAATAAATGAGTAAAAAATTACTCACAGTCGGGACCCATTCATTACCCGACTGCGCGACGCAAAGGAGGGTAATGTGTTTATCGGTCTATGTATGTATGTATGTATGGATGTTTCTATGTGGCGTTCTAGAGGCTAAACGCGTGGACCGATTTTGATGATTCTTACGTCAATCGATTCGTCTTAATCTGGCGAGTGTGGTTAAAGACATGACAGTAATCCAAATTAACTTTTGTCACAAGCAGACGCCATATTGTCAAAATTAAAAAATCCAACATCGTCAAAGTATGTCAAGATGGGTATCGTTGACGTGTGTTATTAGGCTTTTATTCAGTAGGTAGGTACAATTTATGTAAATACTAGCTGCGCCCCGCGGTTTCACCCGCGTAAGTCCCGTTCCCGCGGGAATATCGGGTTAAAAAGTAGCCTATGTGTTAATCCAGGTCCCCAGCTACCTATATTCCAAGTTTCATCGCAATCGGTTCAGTAGTTTTTGTGTGAAAGAGTAACAACCTCACATACATACATACAAACTTTCGCGTTTATAATATTAGTAAGATTTTTTTAGTTTATATCAATACATTTCTGTCACCTGTACCATCACGTCTTATACTTTGATAGTTCCAAGCGTAACTACGTAACAAAATTAAAAACTTGTTCGTTGGTAATAAAAAGCAAGAATAACTAATTGTAAATTAACTTTAAACCGTTATATTTCCTAAACGGTTCTTTAAAATGAAAAATGGTGAAAGAAACCTAATATTTATTTTTAAAAATCTATTCAACGATACCCATCTTGACATACTTTGACCATTTTGGATTTTTTAATTTTGACAATATGGCGTCTGGTTGTGACAAAAATTAATTTGGATTACTGTCATGTCTTTACCCACACTCGCCAGATTAAGACGAATCGATTGACGTAAGAATCATCAAAATCGGTCCACGCGTTTGGCCTCTAGAACGCCACATAGAAACATCCATACATACATATAGACCGATAAACACATTACCCTTCTTTGCGTCGCGCAGTCGGGTAAAAAGACAAAACAATAAAATTTTATACGATATTTTAAACGCTATAGCTAACTCTATCGTGATTTGGTAGATCAAAGATAGGCACCAAAAACATAACCTTCTTATGTATTATTTTAAGACCTAGTAGGTACACAACATACTTGGAACAAATTATATACCTATGTAGGCAATGAGTCTATTAAAGATGTAGGTAAGTATTTGCAACACAACTTCCAGTCAGGTAAATATAGCTACCAGGTAGGTAGCTATTTTTACAAAATCCTCTTCATACGTTATGTGTCTAATAAGTAGATAACATTTCAAATAGGTACCTAAGTCAGCCTGATGTAAAAGTAATTCAGTAGGTACCGAGTACCGACACATCCTGTGATAAGAAGAAAATTTTGAACAACAAAATACGTCAGACCAACTGAATTCCACACTATTGTTTATCTTACTCTCATAAGAAATTACAGACGACTCTGTGGTAGAGCGAACTCATTTTCATATAAGATACAGGCGTTTACCGACTTACCACAGTCGTTTCTGTTTTTTTTTCTTTGGCTAATTGATACAAATTTTATAAATTGAATTAATAAAGACCTGATTTATATTTCATACGTGTAGAATCAAGCTATTGTTGTTAATTAAATGCTTGTTTCTGTAGCCTTTTTCTATGGTCTCGGAGTATATGTATAAAGAAGAGTATTCACCTCGGTAATGAAGCCTATCTTAATTCTTGGGCTTTTAAATCCCACGCTTCACTCAGGACTAGGTACATAACACACTTGCTCCGCTCGCGAGTTTAATCTAGGGTCCTTCGTACGCTTTGGATTCAATATGACACCTCTATATACCTAAGACAGGGCTTTAATACCTTTGTGCATAAACTAGCTATTATGCACCAAAAATTAGGGTTTTCTATCTACCAGGGCTGGGGTGTCGTCGTTGAATTGCGACCACGCCCATAAGAAAAATTACAGACATACTTGATTCACATCACAATATGTAACCTAACATTTTTTTTATTACTAGCTGCGCCCCGCGGTTTCACCCGCGTAAGTCCCGTGTCCGCGGGAATATCGGGATAAAAAGCCTATGTGTTATTTCCGGTATCCGCAGCTACATATATGCTAAGTTTCATTGCAATCGGTTCAGTAGTTTTTGCGTGATTGAGTAACAAACACACATACTCACAAACTTTCAGTTTGTAATATTGGTTGGATTAAGATGAGATAAGATAAAACTTTATAGTAGGTACCAAAAAACATTTACAATAAAAAAACATTTAGAAACATTTAAAAAAAACATAAAATACACATAAGAAACATATACTTAAACTAATTTTTATATATATGGTATCTACAATGAGTGGCCTTATAGCTAAAAGCGATCTCTTCCAAGCAACCTTTGGATGCACAAGAATTGAAGGAGGTAATGGGTGGGTTATTAAAGCAGATTATTAAAAAAATAAAATGTTTAAGTAGGTACTTAAACAAGTATAATATAATAATTAAACAATAGATAATACTTATAAATGTAATTACTTACCTTCGGAAGCCGACTTCACTTCTTGTTCTTGATAATGAAATCTATAATTTTCTCAATAAATTCCTCTATTTTTATACCCATTCTTGTTTGTAGAAACTCTTGTATCACCTGTTTGTCATGTATGTGCAAGATGATCTTATTTTGTAAACGACTTCCCCCAAAATGCGGAGGTTATCTATTCGAAAGTATACTTTTTGTGCGTATGTTACCGGATTTCTCCGCCGCCTCAAGGTCCCATCGTTATGATTCTTTATGTATTAGAAAGCTATTAACTTCTAGTCTAGTTGGTGCCAGTTTAATTTGGTGAAGTTCAGATGAGAACCTTCGGAATCTGATGAGCTGAATAGCATCAATTAGCATTGCAATTTGAAATTGCAGTCAATGACTGCTTTTTAGACTTCTACTAATTTAATTAGCCCGTTACGAAATACTCAATCATAAAAGTTACGGTTACAATTTTGATAATTAAACGGTTTTATTTATTTTATAACCGTTTAATAATCGAAATAAAGTAAGTTATGAGTTATTATTACGAGTTATTTTGTTTCGAAAAAGTGCCTTAAATGTATGCATATACCCATGGCTGTATCTCTATTCAATTATTTTTTTTTAGCACATTTATCGGCAACATTAGTAAACTTAAGTACCTATGTTGTAAGTACTAAGTACTTATGTCGATTTATAATTAAAAGTTTGTTTTACCTTTTTAGTGGCTGTGGAAAGTACATACACTAAAAAGGATGAAATAAAAAATTAATATAATAAAATAAAAAAATGACTTCTTAAAATACAAATTAAACTCCGACCACTCACGGGCTGGCTCACGCAGCCAAACTACAATCTTGACCTACCCAGTAAAACTGCCCGACTTCAGATAAGTCGGTGACACTGTTTGTAGGTGAGGGTATTTTGAACTTTTTGAAGTCTGTTATTAATTTTTTTATGTTATTTTTCTAAAGTAAATAGTTTTAACCAAAAAACAGCTGAATTGATACAGACTGTAGGTATTACGTTTCAGGGATTTTTAATATTTTCTAGTATAAATGACCATGTCATTGTATGATTGTACCTACTTGGTACCTACACATAGATAGGCTTATAGTTTCTGTCTGTCAACTTTGAAAGTTCTAATAAAACACTTTATTTACCGGGTTTAATCGCGTTTTATTCATGATTTTTAAAAACGACCGAGCTTTCGTTAGCTTTACAGTTGGCTTTTTCATGACGACCTCTGTGGCGCGTCGGGCGAACGCTTGGCTGCAATACAGAAGGTTGCGGGTTCGATTCCCGCTGGGTGCAAATATTTATGCTTAAAAATAAATATTTGTATCTGGTCTGGGCGTATTTCTATGTATAATATGTATGTATTTACAAAAGAAAAATAAATATAAGTAGTATATCCGTTGTCTAGTCACCGTAACACAAGCTTAGCAGCTTACCATGGGGCTAGATGGCGCTGTGTGTTTGTCACAGGATTTATTTTATTTATTTACTTAACTAATTTTAGATGAATTATACAGCGCAAGCAACTTTGAATCCATGCTATTTTATGGCGCTTTAATGCCCGGGACATTGTCAGGAAGAGTAAGCTATACCACCCTCCCAGCTGGCTGACTTGTCATGCCCAGAGGAAAGAACTGGTCGATATGTATGGAGCTAACTAAGCCGTGCGTTTGATTACGATGTTTTCCTTCACCGTATGAGCATTAATTAACGCAGGTGCGTTAACAATATCTTTCATACTGAGGTCAGTAACGCACATAACTTTTTCGCAAGGTAAAAGACATTGCAACGACCTCTATGGCGCTTCGAGCGAACGCTTGGTTGCAATGCAGAAGGTTGCGGGTTCGATTCCCGCTGGGTGCAAATATTTATGCTTACAAAAATAAATATTTGTATCTGGTCTGGGTGTTTTTCTATGTATAATATGTATGTATTTACAAAAGAAAAGTAAATATAAGTAGTATATCCGTTGTCTAGTCACCGTAACACAAGCTTAGCAACTTACCATGGGGCTAGATGGCGCTGTGTGTTGGTCACAAAATGTATTTTTTATTTATTTACTAGCTGCGCTTTTTCGCGGTTTCACCCGCGTAAGATTCATCAAATTCGGTTCAGCATTTTTACGTTCATAAGAACCTTCTCCTGATCATAACGAAGACAACAAAAAAACAATTATCGAAATCGGTCCATCAAGCCGTTCAGGCGTGATGCCGTGACCACGCAAAATAGGGACTCATATACTACTTGTAGTAATATATACTCTAAGATATATTAATATAAAGATAGATTTATTGGTGCGCAGTAAGCCGGGATCCGAAACCACGACCTTCGGAATGAAAGTTGGGGTATCACTAGACCAACACCGCTTTACTCTAAAACAAGTATACGATGTTATTTGTACTTAATAAGTTTATTTGGCTGATTATTTCCAGTTTCACTCATTCATTATTGAAAACAACGTAGGCGAAACCATAGAGAGCAGCTTGTACCTAGAAGGTAATTAAAAATTTATTTAAGGTTTTTGTTTATTCATATTACTTGAATCAGTGAAAAACTATAATTTTAACTAAATATAAAATAAGTTAAATCAAATTAATTGCCAGTATGACTGTTGGGTGCCTGAGATAAGACGTGTGCGCTAGAAAACTATCAATCCCTAATTGTAAATATCTAGTAGAAAAATATGTTTTCCTATTGGTAAGTAAGTAGCAATTCATAAAATCGACTCGACGATACGAGCACCTATGGTTGCAGAACCCAGAGATGCAGGTTCACGTCCTGTTGAGTGCGAATATTTGGAGAGAATTTCTTTGAAAAATTAGTCTTCTACGTTTGCGTTCATTGAGATCTTCCGCTATCCTACATATCAAGTTTCTTCACAGTCAGTTTAAAATAGTTTTTGTGTGAAAAAGGAAGAAGTCATTTTATGACTTATACTTCCTTACTTATTTGAAATATGTGTAATACCTTGTAAGATGTATCTTTGAAACATCAATACAATCTTTCAAAGTCAGGTTTGCTCCGAGAACTAGATTTTGATGCAACTTAAATGACTAGCTATATTCAATTCAAGTAGACTATATATACTAGACTACATTCAAAGTATTTGAAGATCCCTGTAATGAAAATATTATGTTAATATAATTGTCGATTATTATTAGTTAACCTTACAAAGTAAGGCTGCAAAAACTTATGTAGACTCATTTGAGTGTTCCCCTCCACGGAAATCTTTAGTAAAAGGCGAAAGATTTATGCGTTTTGAAGGGAAACCAGAGTTAACAATACACTGTTCGTGGACGGACCCTATACTTCAATGTTAAACAACGATAGCGCGACACATCTTTTTGGCACTAGCGCCATCTGTTGGTGGATATCAAAGTCTAAGTGTTTAATTTATTATTAGTTTCCTAGGGTGCAGTAACCGCACTGCGTCCCGCTGAAACCTGCGATGCGGCGCTGCACGTCGCTGTAGCCGGCAACACGGCACCCAACCCCTCCACTGTCACGATGTCCCATCTCGAGCACGAGAACACCAGCACCAGGCACTGGGAACATAACCAGACTAGAATTCCTAGTCCAACCGTAGATACAATTATTACGCCGACGCTATATGTAAGTGGAAGAAAATATATGGAAGTCTTACTCATTATTTATTCTGTGCTAGGTATATATTAAACACGATATAATAATATTTTAGATTTCATTCAATTTGAACCAGTAGTTTAGGAGTCAAAGTTTTTTAACTTTGTCACTCACTGACTGACCGATCATAAAAACTAAGCACTTTAAGACAAAACTTTTTATTATTGATTTGGTATAGGCTGAATAAAACATAAAAATAGAACAGTAATGACTACAAAGCTTACTTCTTCAAAAACGGTCCTACTTAATGTTAGTTAGAGAGACCACAGTCTGTCGGGTTCAACAGGGCCGTTTTGATATATCAAAGCAAAAACTACCTTAACCAACAAAAAAAAAGTCACAACACTTAAAAAGTAAAACACACACTATACATACACTATACAGTTGTACCTACACTTGAAAACCATAGAAGAAATTTTTAAAGTTCTTGTCAGGGAAAAGGACAAAGCAATTTCTCACTACTCCGACATTTTTCCCTATTGATTAATGTCCCTTTCATTATACAGATGGCGCTAGTGCCAAAAAGCTGCGTCGCGCTATCGTTGTTCAAAATTGAAGTATAGGGTCCGTCCACGAATAGTGTATTGTTAACTCTGGTTTCCCTTCAAAACGCATAAATCTTTCGCCTTTTACTAAAGATTTCCGTGGAGGGGAACACTCAAATGAGTCTACATAAGTTTTTGCAGCCTTACTTTGTAGGGTTAACTAAAATTAATAAGAGTAACCGAACCCTATTCAACATTTTCATTACGGGTATCTCGAATACTTTGAATAACATTCTATTTTAATCGACATCAGCAATGGATTAAAATCTAGTTACTAAAAAGATAGTACTAGAAATATTTTTAGCAAGGAAATATATTTCCAAAAAATCCCCATGACAGGATTCGAACCTGCGTCCTTTCGCTAACCAGGCGACTGCTCTAAAATGCCTTGAGCAATAAAAACAAAAAAGAAATATTAAGATAGTACTAGTTTGAATATCTTTAAAAGCAAGTTAAAAATGCATATTGCTGGACTTTGACTTACTCCCAAACGTACTAACGACTTTGAACCGAGCCCAGAAGCAAATAAATTCATCCTTTATATGATATTTCTATCTCATAGTTCTATGTGACTTTTTGTGTCTTTAAATAAATGTCTTTAAAACCTAACCTGACTTTTTAAGATTTTATTGATGTTTCAAAGATACATCTAACAAGTATTTTATACTTATTTCAAATAAAGTAAGAACGTATAAGTCAGAAAATGAGTATGCTCCTTTTCCAACTTTACAGTTGACTTTTTTAAGGTTGACTGAAACGCGGTTAAACCTGGTAAATAAAGTGTTTTATTATGCAAAATCGCGAAAACCATAGAAGAACTTAGATTTAAATATGTTTACATTTTCTAATAATATTTTGAATTTAGTAAGTAATGCATTATACATTTTTATTGCAGTAAAGTTGGCTCTCTTATGAAATAGCGCATTGGTTGCCTGCGGCATGCTGATATTATATTTATTCTATAACCTACGGTTATTGGAAAAAAGGTAACAGTGGTTATTTTTGACAAATACTTATACAAAGTTCAAAGATAGGTATATATGCTAACAAAGAGAGTAAGAATGTTTTCGATTTTGAAGATTATCAGGTACGATAACATTTTCTTATTCTTATCCTAACCTATGTTGTTACAACAGAGCCAAAGCTTCCCTCATAGAACATTTAATAACAAGTACCTAATAACAAAATAAATGAGTTGTTTAACGTAGAAATTATTCAGTAGGTACCTACGACAAAAAAATATTTTTATTTCTTATTCTTATACTTAAATTAGTTATTATAGAAGTCGAGATACGTACCAAATTTACTACGGAAATGTAAATAAACATCGTTTCCGAACTCAATAAAATTGTAAGTGCTTATGATAAAAAAATCACCTTTTCAACAGAAAGATGTGCAATCAATTCGAAATGCTTCAAGAATTCATTCATATTAGGTGTATGAAAATTCACTATGCTCCTTAGCTGTAGATAACTTTGAAAACATCAATACAATCTTCTAAAGCAAGATTTGTTCGAGTGGCTCCGAGAACTATATTTTGATTCAAATTAAATTACTTGGGAGATCGCAGCACAGCGCTAACGAAATTTAAAAGAATTCTGTTATGAATTATTTATTTGCCCTACAAAGTAAGGCTGCAAAAACTTGTGTAGACTCATTTGAGTGTTCCCCTCCACGGAAATCTTTAGTAAAAGGCGAAAGATTTATGCGTTTTGAAGGGAAACCAGAGTTAACAATACACTATTCGTGGACGGACACTATACTTCAATTTTGAACAACGACAGCGTGATGCAGCTTTGTGGCGCTAGCGCCATCTGTTAGTGGATATCAAAATCTAAGTTTATTACCGCTCTGCGTTCCGCTGAAGGCTGCGATGCGGCGCTGCACGTCGCTGTAGCCGGCGACACGGGAGCCCAGCCCCTCCACTGTCACGATGTCCCATCCCGAGCACGAGAACATCAGCACCAGGCACTGGGAACATACACACACCAAAGAAGTTATATTACTAGAACTAGAATGCTCATGTAGAACTAAAATGTGCATGCAACACTATTAGAAAGGGACAGAGCACTACATTGCAGACTGAGAGTGCCTAGCCGTAGAGTCAGTTACTACGGCGACGCTAGAGGTAGCTATTTTTGTTCTGTGCTTATAGGGAAGTGCAAAAATTCTATTAATAAAACTGGATAGATTAGGTACATATCGCAAAGCTAAAAAAAATGATAAACATTGAAAAGCTTAATCATGTAAATGTAAATCAAGTCTGACAAGCGGGTGATCTAATTCTTCTGTTACCTTTTGAAATAGAACTCTAAAATATGTAATACCTATGTGCGTACTTGTTCGTTTATAATGGAAAACAGCCAGATTAAATCTTTGGCCGATAAAAACTTAATATAGTCTGTATCAATTCAGCTGTTTTATTGTTAATACTATTTACCTTGAAATAAATTAAAACCGACTTTAAAAACTACAAAATTTTAGCTAATAACGTATAATATGGTTGTTATTGTTTTTTAGAATTTATATAAGTAACGCATAAGTAACGATTTCTGTGTTGTGTTTGTTGTCGCAATAAATTTATATAAAAATTGTAAGTAGGTACTTTCGACTACAAATAAAAAGGTAAAATTATTTTTAAGTTAAACGGTTTTATTGTAAACTGGCATAGTATAATAATGTTGCCTATAAATGGCCTAAACTTTTTGTTTTTTCGGCCGATTAAATTGGTAAAAGTCCAAAAAAAAATTGAGTAAAAAATTACTCACAGTCGGGACCCATTGGAAAAAAATTAGATCGGTAAAATGAATGGGTCCCGACTATGAGTCATTTTTTACTCATTTATTATGTGCTCTGTGTGTATCGATTACAAAACTATTTGAATGATTATTCAGTATTACTTAGCATAATTTCAAATTACTGGGCTTGTTTTTATTCTTTTTAGTTTTTTTTTTGTTGTTTTTTATGTATTTGTAAATCGAGTTTTTTACGCAGTCGGGTTTTTTGTTTTTTACCCGACTGCGCGACGCAAAGGAGGGTAATGTGTTTATTTTAATTATTTTTTTTTATTTGCCGCTTTTTAGTTATTTTCATTTATTGACGGTAAGTCTCGTAATCTATTCATTTCATTGAGGGAGTTAATATCATGTGGATTATTCAGTAGATAACTAATATTATTATAATTAAGTAGGAAGTATTAATTAATTAACCTAATATTACTTATGTTCCTACTTTATTTATTTATATATTCTATTTCAGTTAGGTTTTAGGTATTTATTGTTTAAATTTATTATTATTCTTTTAACGTTTTTTTTTAGCACCTAAGTAAGATAAGTAAGGTAACGTTTTCAGCACCTAAGTACCTAAATGTTATTAGGCTTTTATTCACACAACAGGTACAATTTATGAAATTTTTTTTTAGTTTATTTTAATAAATTTCTGTCACCTGTACCATCACGGCTTATAGTTTGGTAGTTCTAAGCGTAACTACGTAACAAAAATAAAAACTTGTTCGTTAGTAATAAAAAGCATGAACACCTCATTGGTAATTAACTTTATACCGCTCTATTTCCTAAACTGTTATTTAAAATCAAAAATGGTAAAAGAAACCTAACATTGATTTTTAAATACCTATTCAACGATACCCATCTTGACATACTTTGTCGATTTTGGATTTTTTAATTTTGACAATGTGGCATCTGGTTGTGTCAAAAGTTGATTTGGATTACTGTCATATCTTTAGTCACACTCGCCAGATTAAGACGAATCGATTGACGTGAGAATCATCAAAATCGGTCCACGCGTTTGGCCTCTGGAATGCCACATATAAACATCCATACATACATACATACATACATACATAGACCGACAAACACATTACCCTCCTTTGCGTCGCGCAGTCGGGTAAAAAGTAGTATAATTTAAAACAAAAAAAAAAAAAAAAAAAAAAAAAAAATAATAATAAAAAAACCGATAGAACCTCAGGTGGCGGCGGACAAATCCGGTAACAACCACAAAAAAAACATTCGAATAGATTATAACCTCCGCTTTTTCAGGAAGTCGGTTAAAAATTAGATCATTTTAGAGACGACAAACACGTGCAACAAAAGTTTCTACAAACAAGATTATGGTTATAAAAATAGGGGAACTTATTGAGAAAATTATATCATTATCGAGAACAAGCAGTGAGTCAGCTTCGGAAAGTACCTAAGTTATTACATTTATTTATATAACTCGTTTAATTATTATATTCTTGGTAAGTACCTACCCACATAATTTTATTTCTTAATAAGTAATTAGGTTACACTATAATGTGAATGATATAATTCACTCACATAAGAGGGTATTAAAATTAGTCTCTAGGGCACAAAGTGCACGTTCAAACCCTTCATGAAAGCTGTAGTCAAAAGGATATAATCACATCTGCTGTGGTATAATCACATCTTCTGTGGTAGCAAACGGCCATTTTTGACTGGTCACCTAGACATAACACAAAAAAAAGGTTATGCAGGGGAATAGCTGATGAAAAATGAGTTGGAAAAAAGAGGCTTTCTACGGCGACAACGTATCTCATCCATCAGCTTGCAGGATTTTAAATATCTATAATATTACGATAAAAATCAATGCTGCTTCAATAAAAATATACTGAATTTAACTAGGTACATTCAAGATCACGTTCAAATAAAAAAATACACAAACTGATTTTACCGTCTGCGTAAAAAGCAAGCTGTTAAATAAAACTAAATAAGAAATTAGTACCTGGATACCTACCTAGTTGTGCCGCACACTTTGATCGAAAGACCTAACTTAATTACTTACTTACTTATTTATTACATTAATAACCCAGATACAAGGGGGGGCCCTTGTATCTGGGTTATTAATGTAACGTAGTACCTAAGTAATTAAACACCTCCAAATAAATTAAAAAAAAATCCGGTGAGGAGTTTGTTATAAAAAGGTACCTAGTTCTATCAATGTCGTACTTTGTAGTTACAGGGTAGATATTGTAGGTATATAGGTAGAAGTCGAAAAGTGGACAGTTTTCTGTATGTATTTCTAAGAGCTTTTCTGCTCATTACTTCTAAAGGCTTTATCAGATCTTGACACATTTTTATGAAACTAATCTAGTACCTTTTATTACATTACAATTTTTTTTCTAATAGGTTTTTTACAATTATAAAAAACGGATTTCATAATACGGTGATACCAATTTGCTCCTTTTGTGGGAGAAATACCCCACCAATCAAAAATGTCCCACTATATTTATGGTAAAATATTGCACCAGTTCCACTATAGCCCGTTTTATAAACGTTTCTAAATAGTATGTAGGTAATAATTTCGTACTATTGCACAAGTCCGATGCCCGTAAATAAATTTGTGTAAGTATAAATATAAACCATTTTTATTTATTTATTGTAAATAAATAAAAATGGTCCCTTGTTTGCATCGTTTATTTATTTCTTATCGGCGAGGTTTATTTAAAGAATAAAAATATTTTGAATTTAAATTTGACGATTAAACCATATTCCTATAGAACCAGTAGGTAAGCCTAACTACCCTACCTACTAAGTTTCAACAAAATCAGTTTGAAAATAAGACTTAGAGGATGAACAGGTACTGAAAATTTTGTCAAACTTGTAGCAAAGGCGGTTCGCGCGCTCGAGTATACCTAACCTATGTATACCTAACATAGGTTTTGAATTCCGTTGAAAATTGGTTACAAAATTACAAAGGTTATAATCTTTTAGCATTTACCTATTAGGTAGGTAAGTACCTATGTTTTTATGTTATCAATGTATAATGTATATAATGTATATCTACACTATAGTTATTTGGAGTCGTTGTCTCCCGCCTACCTACTTCGTATCAGTAGCGAAGTGTAAGATTTTTGTAAAGGGAATTTGGTAAACCGATTTAAGTAGGTAAAGATATATACCATTTTTTTGTCTAAAGTTTTATTCAATAACGTCATTATTATCAACGACCGAGCTTTCGCCAACTTTACAGTTGGCTTTTTCAAGGTTGACTGATAATAATGACGTTATTGAATAAAACGCGAGTAAAACCCGGTATATATTGTGTAATATCCGTTGTCTAGTCACCGTAACACAAGCTTAATAGCTTTCACTGGGCTAGCTGGCGCTGTGTGTTGTTCAGATAATGTATTTATTTGTTATTTTTATTTTGATATTTGATTAAAGAACTTTTTAATCATCGAAATATTATAAAACATAAAAGGTTGTTAAAAATAAATAAAAAAGTAGATCTAGCGTAGTCGTAGTTTATATTCGAAAGGCTGTACTTCGTAGGAATCGAATTGGATGGACAAAATACTACTGCTATCACCTTATCTAGCGTACCTACTTAACTAGGTAAGTATTCTGACATTGGGCCCTACCATGATGTCCTATAAACTTATAAGTCGTCGCGAAGTCGTCGCATTGTCGTTCAGCTAAAAAAAAATAATTAAAAACACATCAAATAATTAAACAAAAAAGGAAAACTAAGTTCAAAAAAAGAAAAAGATTTTTTAAGATTGTCTGTGGTTTATAAAAGTAGTCGGAGTATTTTTTATTTAAAATTTACTTTATTTTTTGAACGACAAAAGGGCGACATAGCAACGACAAAGGAGCATGGTAGCGCGGAATATCTACTACCTACCTATTTAAATAGTAATTTATGTATCTACAATAGGTAGTAAATAGTTGGAATGTATCCATTATAATAGGTAACTTTATTATGCTCTTACAGCCCAATACTGATAAACTATTCAAAATTTTAAGTTCTACTAAACAAACGAGCAGCTCTCAAACTCAAAATATTGAATACTAATTTTAAATTTAGAAGCTGCTCAATTATTTAAGTTACCTTTCAATTATAAGTGGCGTTTTTTATTCGGCTGTTAGTTGCAGTTGCATTATTGTTTATTCTACGCAAGTGGCTTCTAAAAGTGTCCAAAGTTCGAGTTGTCGTGGAATATATGGTAGGTGACTCTCAAAATTTCTTTATTCAGAACTAGCAGTCTCGCGGTTTCTTCAGCGAAGCTACAATCTCTCGAGGTTTTTCAAAAACCCTTTCAGTCGTTACTTACATACCTACCACAAAGAACACATCCTCCTGGAATTAGGTTATGAAATTGCCAAAAAGTTGATTAAGTTTAATTCTAATTATCTCATTATGTCGGAGTCGTGGGGTAGTGAAGCTGATATTTATGAAATTAGTATTAAATGTGGATAGCAACGCGATACTGTCCATGTTTGTCTATCTCAAGCCCAAGGTTCTATGAAGATCTACAGATCTCCTTTTTGAGATGTTAACTAACTGTGACTGCAGTTGCTTGGTACGCCAGTCTTCCTTCTGACGCCATATATCTACTTTAGGTTGAGATCAATGAACTTAGGTAGATATTTGTAATACTTGTACTTATACTTGTTTTAGGTAGTAACAACTTGGATCCAGTACCTACATTTTCGTGGTTGCAGCAGACCGCATCGAACGGTCGAAAATCTTCTTTTGTACACACCATCTTTCAGTTTCGTAAGATGTCAACAATATCGTTCAAAATGAACGGATTGCAGTGCACGGGTAAATACATAATTATTTTTCTGTTTATTTGTGTGTTGACTGTTGTTGGGTCTACAGTAAACAATTAAAATGCAAAATCTAATGAGTCCTGCTGCTTAAGAACTGCAAGAGTTATTTACAGCTTAGAAAGTAAAGCCGCTGTCATCATTTTGTTTCATGATTTTTTATCTGTGGTTTTTATCTCCAGTGGACGCGCGTACTCCGCGCGAGACAACTCTAAACGCGTACATTCGGTACGCTTTGTCGTTGCCGGGTACGAAGTCGATGTGTCTCGAAGGAGGATGCGGCGCGTGCGTCGTGCTCGTGCGTGCCACGCGATACCCTACCGGCGACATCGAGACATTCTCCGTCAACTCTGTATGTACTGTATTTCTTCTAGATACAAATAATTGTACTATTAGACTAGGTACTTACTCTCAGTCTGTGTATATTGCCAGTGCTTGGTGCTGGTGTTCTCGTGCTCGGGATGGGACATCGTGACAGTGGAGGGGTTGGGCAGCCGTGTCGCCGGATACAGCGACGTGCAGCGCCGCATCGCAGGTTTCAGCGGGACGCAGTGCGGTTACTGCACGCCGGGTTGGGTCATGCAACTTACCAGGTATGGATGGATCACAATGACATACAGAGTATGGGATTCAGTATCATAGTGAAAATGGATAATTTGTTTTAGTTTGAAGGATAAGAACTTAACAATGGCTGAGCTAGAGAAGCTATTCGGATCAAACACATGCCGTTGTACTGGGTTTCGTCCTATACTCGATACGATAAAGAGTTTCGCAATTGACGCAACACCAGAACTCCGAAAGAAAGTCCAGGACATCGAAGATCTACAACTTTGCAAGAAAACTAATGAGATGTGCTTTAAGAATTGCCACCATAATGACGATGTCTACATCGGAGATGATTACGTCGTCGTTGAAAACATCATTTGCATAGATTTTGGAGATAGTAAATTTTACAAAGTTCATGAAGAAAATGACATATTTGTGGTGTGGGTTAAAGAGGGTGTGAATTCTTATATGCTAGTTGACGGTAATACTTCTAGAGGTAAGGAAGTTAAAGTTTGATTTGATATTCACTAACAGATGGCGCTAGTGCCATAGAGATGCATCGCACTATCGTTGTTTAAAACTGAAGTATAAGGTCTGTCGACGAATAATGTTTGTTAACTCTGGTTTCCCTTCAAAACGCATAAATCTTTCGCCTTTTACTAAAGATTTCCGTGGGGGGAACATTCAAATGAGTCTATATAATAAGTTTTTGCAGTCCTACTTTGTAGGATTACTAGGGTTAATATTAATATAATAATTCATAATCGAACCCTATCTAAAATTTTCTTTACAGGTATCTACAAATACTTTGAATATCCTAATATTTTAATTGACATCAGCGGTGTGCGATCCCTCAAGTCATTCAAGTTGGATCAAAATCTAGTTCTTGGAGCTAATCTGACTTTAGAAGATTGTATTGATATTTTCAAAGATACAGTTAACAAGCATAGTGAATTTTCTTATTTGAATGAAATCGTGAAGCACTTCGAGTTGATTGCACATCTTCCTGTTAGAAAGGTGTTTTTTTTTAAGGAATTTATATTTTATGAAATGCAATCGTACTAGTGATTTAGGTACATTTGAGTGATGTTACAGATCGGATCTCTAGCCGGCAACTTGATGATGAAACATGCTAATCCATTTTATCAATCCGATGTCTTTCTTCTATTTGAATGTATCGGTGCAGCGATAACTATAAGTAAGCTAAGATTACAAACAATATATCTCTAGCTATCACAAATAAGCTTCGGTTGCTGCGCTACATGGATAATAGAATATACTTTTATTTTTTAGAAAACGGTAACGGAAAAAGTACCGTGATGCCACTAATAGATTTTCTAAAGTACGATATGCGTGGAAAACTTATTACATCTATCGAGTTACCACCGTACAACGATTCACATGTGTTTCGAAGTTATAAGGTACCTATGATTGATTATATAACACTAGAAGTCGGGGTCTTATGGATGAAGAAGTTTTAAATTGACAATTGTTTTAGATAATGCCACGTAATCAGAACGCGTTGGCTATCGTGAACGCAGCGTTCTTGTTTAAGATAGAGCAGAGTACAGGCACTATAGAGTCAGCCAGTGTCGTGTTTGGGAATATAGCACGACAGTTCACACACGCGCGTGGCACGGAACGTGTGCTGACGGGTTGCAGTATGTACGACAATAGCACGCTGCAGGCCGCGCTCGGTGCGCTGCAAATGGAGCTGCAGTGTGAACCGCGCCCGCCCGAGCCTGGGCCTGACACGCGCGCTAAACTCGCGCTTGGACTTTTATATAAGGTTGGTTAGTCTTACATCTTGGATTTTTAACCGACGAAAACACGGAGGAAGTTTCTCTAGTCGACGCGTAGGTAGCCTAATTTTTTTAATGTTTGACCACGCATAAGTTTTTACAGCGTAGTTCGAAGGGGTATACCTCGAAGTTGGTCCCATAAAAAAATATTCTATAGAAATAAGTATCAAATATTATTATATTAATTGAAAAAAAAAAAAGTATACTTTCCACCCTAGGGATGAAATGAGCAACTTTCCACCCGGCTATCTACCCATGAAAGTTTTTAAAGAAATACTTTCCAAACATCCACTATGTCTGCTGTCAGACATAGTGGATGTCTGACAGCAGGATAGATAATATGGGGGCAGATCTGTAGATTATTGATGAGTGGAATATTTTCCTGTTATTACAGGCACTATGCTGTACATTGCTGCTTTGACGTAACGTGGTTATTACCGGTAATTTCCTCAAAGCAGCAATGTAGGTACTGCATTGTGCCGTCATTTTTCACTGTTGTCAGACGTCCACTAGATACTACTATGTGCGATGTGTGCGGCGCACACAGGCGCCAAGACAAGTGGGGCGCCGCGCCACAGGCGCCGCGCCCCGGCAAATAATTTTTGTTTTTTTCAAATACCTACACAACCTAGTATAACAGGGTCTGTTTCTGTCAGAATTAACAAAAAACAAATTCGTTGAAACATGAAGTAAAATAGAAAAAAAAAACCAAAAATATTGGTTTTGAATATCTATTTAACGATAAAAATCGTATAAAAATCGAAAGAACTATTTTAAGAGGGGTTAAAAGAGGGTCTTTCGATTTTTATACTTTACGTAAAGGCTTTGGTGACACTTAGGCCAGTAAATTGTCGTCCGAATGTATGGGCTCGTATGCGTTAAAACGGCGCGGCGATAGATGATAATAATCGGTACTTGTCCGACTGCATAGAAATGAGCGAGATGGAATTGCATGAAAAAATCTATAATTTCTTGTAAAATCAATCATGAACGATGATTAAAATAATACTTTTTTATTTTAATCATCTTTCTCATCATATCATATCTCATCGAGGAGGTTTTAGGTATTGTATTGTCTAATATTATAATAATAATAATTCATTTATTTCAGGTAAGTAGTAGCAACCCATCAGTAACATTAAATGCAAAGTTAAAAAGTCATAATCTTAAAATAAATACTAAAAATAAATTAAATTAAACATTATTAATTAAATGTCATAAAAATATAAAATAAAATAGGTAGATGGTATAGGTAGGTAAGTATATTCGGTAGGTCAGAATAAAAAATGTCACATTACAATTTCAATCAAAATGTTGACCACAAGTAAATAAAAATGTAATAAATTATTTAAAAAAAATCATGTCATTATAAGCTTAACATTGAATAAAAATAAAAATTTAATTTAATATTTAATAAAATTGTATAAAAATTCAAAACGTCATGTCCACAAACCCTGACCCACCCAACAAACCAAACCACCTCAAGGACACAAGTCACTGTTTGTGCATACGTGAGCGCTCATCCAATGTTTCACATATACACAATCCAGACGAGTGGCTATCATGACCAGAATACTGTTGCGGCTGCCCCTCAACCGACGCAACATAGATGTGTAGCGCCCGCGCAGAGTGGCATGAAAGCCAGATATTCGGGCTGCCGCGAACATTGCAGAGGCGCTGCCAGAGCGAGGCAGCCGCACGAGCACCCGGTACACGTCATTGTACTGAACACGCAATTTTTTTAACACACCACGAGAATGGTTTGCCCACAAGCTGCACGTATAAAATGAGGTGCAATAGGCACGAAACAGAGTTCTTTTTACTTCCAGCGAACATCGGGCAAATCTACGAGCTACCATGTTCGCCCTCACTGCAAGGGCCCTACGTTCTCTCTCAATATCAAGGTTGTCTTTAAGGTCAGAGGTCACAATATGCCGCAGATATTTAAATTCATAAACTCTATTTAACGACGAGCCAATTAGAGTTATTGGTGGCATATCAGTCACATCTCTGCCACCCGCCTCGAACACCATGTACTCACTTTTCCTAACGTTGTAAACCAGACCATGCCGCGCTGCATAACGTTCACATTTTGACGACCTCTGTGGCGCGTCGGGCGAACGCTTGGCTGCAATACAGAAGGTTGCGGGTTTGATTCCCGCTGGGTGCAAATATTTATGCTTAAAAATAAATATTTGTATCTGGTCTGGGCGTATTTCTATGTATAATATGTATGTATTTACAAAAGAAAAATAAAATATAAGTAGTATATCCGTTGTCTAGCCACCGTAACATAAGCTTAGCAGCTTACCACGGGGCTAGATGGCGCTGTGTGTTCCTCACAGGATTTATTTATTTATTTATATACCCAACAGAGTCCGAAGGCCACAAACAGACGCACTCAACAGCGGCATGTCATCAGCATAACTTATATTGTTTACACACACATCATCTATATGACATCCGACATGGACACTGCTGAGCTCGACAATCAGTTGATTTATATAAAAATTGAAGAGCAAAGCAGAGCTCAGCCCACCCTGCCTCACCCCACACTCAAGCGTATATGGCTCAGAAAGAGCGTTAGCCCAACGCACACTGCTAGTTTGGTTACTATACCAATAACTAAGTATAGCGATGACGTTCGGAGGTAAAGTAGTTTTCCTAAGCTTCTCCCACAGCACATCATAACTAACCAAATCAAAAGCCTTAGAAAGGTCCAGGAAGCAGGCATAGATGGGTGTTCTTCGATCGGTGTAATATCTAACAGTGTGTTTCAAGGACAGAATAGCACTCTCCGTTCCCAACCCCTCACGGAAACCAAACTGATTGTCATGAATATCAAGGTGTCTAATCAATTCAGAGTTAATGAGACTGTCCAGCACTTTAGCTATGATAGTGGCCAATGAAATAGGTCTGTAGTTGGTCTTGTCCGCTATATCACCTGTCTTATTTTTAACAATAGGTACTACAATAGTTTTCATTAAACTGCTAGGCAAGTAAGAATGCGAGGTACATAGAGAGAATAACAAAGCCAACAGTCTAGCCAAATGCGGCCCTGCATTCTGTAAATGCTCAATACTAAGACCGTCATGACCGGGCGATTTTCCTTTCGACATATTTTTAACCACCACTCTCACCTGTGATGCCGTAAATCGAACTAACCTACAACCAGGATCCGGTTTATACTGGCCCTGCGACGAACCTAGTGGTGATTTAACGAAAAAATGTTTTATAAATACATTCGCTATACATTTACTGTCAGATACGCCATTTATACTTGCAGGTATGCTTGGTTTAGACTTTACCTTGTTAGTGGCCTTCCAAAAATCCCGAAAATTATTTACTGAGTGATGAGACGCCAAGACATCCATTCTTATCTGCTCCTGATTATTCTGACACCATTTTAGACGGGACTTAAACAATTTCCTACTCTCACACATGTCAGAATAAACAGGTCCAGATCTCGGCTTCCTATGCTCCACCCAATGAAGAAACCTGAGTCTGGCTCGCCCATACGCAGGTCCCACGTGCCTATTCCACCCCATAACTGTGACATTTCTCCTTTTCCCCCCACCACTGCTACCGCGACTACAAACGGCAGCCTCACTAAGCGCAGATACTATATCACTGTACAAATTATCAACTATTAATAGGTGTTCAGCATTATTACACAGATTATCACAGCACGAACTCAGTTCTGCGGGAAAATCAATGAGTCTTAATTTATCATTACAAATTCTATTGAATTTATGATGATGAAATTTATTATGATGCCTATAAGAAAATATAGTGGTTAAGGATTTAGAAGAAAAATTGTTTTATTTTGTATAACAGGGGTAACTTTGCCCGTATATTAGTGGTATTTTAAGTTATTTTTAATTGTTTTTGAAATAAAGGGGACACTTCTTGTATCATGTACAATAACATAATAAGTATATTGTTGCTGCTGTGCTTATAGCCTGGTGAGCATCCAACCCTGCCTTTCTGCAGCTGCACGCGTTCCCATAGCCCTTCGTTCAACCGCAAGAAATCATCCGCAACATATGTTGTGGGGCATCGTCTCTGGGCATCATTTCGGGATTGAAGCCTTATGACTAGGATATCCACCTTTTGGAGACTATACAACAATACAATACTCTAAAATATGAGGCTAGAATTGACTCTGTAGACCTATTTTTTAAATAAGTATACCTATATACCTAATAACCATACCAATTTTAAATATGTAGACCTATTTTTTAAATACCTACACCCTGGAGAGAGGAATAAAGTAATTGGAACCGTGATTAGAACTTCATCCCGCTGCTGGAGTCATTTGAGTGATGTCTAAAATGCAGAAATTACTAGAAAAATTGGCAAAGTTCAAAAAAAATATTAACTTGAAAGGCTGACTTTTCCAATTACTTTATTCCTCTCTCCAGGGTGTAGGTATCCATGTCACAAGACCACAATCCCAAAATGATGGCCGATGAGACGCAGCGCAGCAAATTTAGTCTACTTTTGGAGGTATGACGTCGTGACCTCTAATAGGAAGATCTTCCACCGGGCAGGTGTTTTTGCCCGGTAGGCCGCGGCCCGACGATGTCTCGTCGGTAGTTGTATATGAGCTTATCTTAGAAAGAATGTTGATATCGCGATCCAGGATTTCATACTAGTAACGCCATCTAGTAGGTGCTGTGGGCGACCGCCACACCACTCCCCCTCGGAGACCGGAGGTCGATGCAGATTCTTTTTGCCAGTGAGCCAGTTGACGTGCGCCTCATTGAGTCGAGACGGATATCCCAGTGAGTCGGGATGCTTGCTGCTCCAGTAGGTCGGAGTCTTGAGTTTTTTCCACGGTGAATCGGGAAAGATGCTGTTCCATTAAGTCGGAACAGTGATGTCCACGGTGAGTCGGGACGTGTGAAGGGGCGTAGCGCGTGAAGATCCAGTGTGTCGATGGTCAGTCGATGAAGTACCGGATGTACTCAGCATGCTGTAGGTGCCCAATTGCGATGCGGTGTAGCCGTTGGAGGGTGAACCAGTGCTTGTGTCTATACAGGCGTCGTGGTCCAACCGATGTGGCTAGAAGTGGTTGTCGGCTTCTTCTGGCAGGATGCATTTGCAGGGGGTTGGTAAGGGTAGTGCGGGGTTGAAAGCTCATGTCGGCGAAGGTTGCGCTCGTTGTCCATGTGCGGGGTCACCAGTTTGGAGGTATGAGGTGGTGTATACCTCCAAAGGGAAGATCTTCCACCGGGCAGGTGGTTTTGCCCGGTAGGCCGCGGCCCGACGATGTCTCGTCGGTAGTTGTATATGAGCTTATCTTAGAAAGAATGTTGATATCGCGATCCAGGATTTCATACTAGTAACGCCATCTAGTAGGTGCTGTGGGCGACCGCCACATACTTTTGAAACCATCTGAAAAAGTTCCGTCAAAAACCAGTCCTATAGGGTTCAAATCGCCAAAATTTGCAAAATGGCCGAATATTCGCGCTTTTTTTCGATATTTGACAAAATTGCGTTCGGCGCTCGAGGTCACAAACTTGAATTAGTCATTGGGCCACCCTCCTAAATAAGTCTGCAAAAATCACAGCTACCAGATTTAACGCATACGGTGGTGTATAATTTTACTGGACTAACTCGCAAAGTTAAGTAGAATCTATGTAAGAATAATCAAAATCGGTTCACGCGTTTGGCCAGAACGCCACATACAACAAATGAACACATCTTCTTTGCGTCGTCGCATAGTCGGGAAAAAAATAGAGGCGCTGCATGGGTTACGCACACAGGCGCTGCCGATGGTCGGCGCGGCCCTGACTAGATAGATAATCAGGGAGCAGATCTCACACTACGCGCAATTATCAAATGCATCAAAATAAGATTATATAACAGTTACTAGCTAACGGTATTAAGGTAAGTATTTTAAAAGTGATTAATAGAATTTAACCAAATAAAAATATAAAATAAAACTTTTTAACAAAAAAAAATTACTTGCTGACGAAAAAACTGAAACAAATAAATTAAAAAATGGAAAAAAAAGTTAAAAGCCGACTTTAAAAACTTCATAATATAACCTACATACAGTGCCACCGACAATTCTGACAAAAAAAATATTAAAAAAAAAACGACTAAAACAATTATCAAAATGTTTTTATTTTATAGTACCTGTGCCCGCGAGTCCGTGCGCGTGGTTTGGGGCGTTGATGCTAGTATTGTTGCCGAGCAGATTCATTGCGATATTCGTGATCTTCCTTGGTTTCCAATGAACGAAAAAAAAACATGATATTCCCTATCATTAGTTATGTACTTACCCACGTTCAGCAAAGTTCTCGGGGAACGTAAGGAATTGAAGTAGTAGCATGGCTACGAAGCGTAAACTAAGTCGAATTTAACGAAACTTACATCGCGTGAATGTCTCGAAGCACGTGACTTACCTTGTCACTTTCGATGCAACATGCTGCATGTGTGTTTTAGAAGCACCTATCTACGCTACGGGACTCAGTGTGGCGCTCTCGATTCAACATTTGGCGAAACTTACATTGCGTGTATGTCTCGGAAGCACGTGACTTAGCGCACCGCTTTTGATCCAACGTTTGTCGAACGAAATTACCGAAGTTAATTTCATCAGTGAACTGTATTTTAAACTTTTTATTGTTTTTATTTATTTTTACTTTTCATTGGTTGCCAAATCCTAAAGAAGTAACACTAGCGTGATCTACATTATATTGTACTAGCTGCGCCCCGCGGTTTCACCCGCGTAACTTCCTATCCCGTAACGTTAATGATCCCTCACGTATGTCATACCAAGTGTTGCTTAACGATCATTCAAAGTACTATTTAATATTTATACCTCTAAACCAACCCTGTACCAAGTTTTATGAATATCGGGTCACCCGCTCTTTTTCACCCATCACGTATGTTGTACCAAGTGTTGCTTAACCCGTGCGATCATTCAAAGTCAACCCTGTACCAAATTCCATTCATATCGGTTTACGGGTTGTTGAGTTAGAAATAGAAATACACGACTTTATTTTTCAGAGCTGCCGTCCCGCAGTTTCACTCGCGTAAGTCCCGATCCCGAGGGAATATCGGGATCAAAAGTAGCCTATGTCATATCTGAATAATGTAGCTTTCTATTAGTGAAAGAATTTTTGAAATCGGTCTAGAAGTTTCTGAGATTACCTCCAAAATACATACATATACATGTACATGTTACCAACGTAACCTCTTTATAATATTAATTACCAACATAAAACAAAATATTAAGAATCAAAAGTACAATGAGATATTGCAAAAGAATTTTTAAAAAGCACTGCAGTTTGGTGACACAACCGTCTCGCATGGAGCCGACCGATTGAGCCGCGCGGCATGATGCCTCACGGAGTTGACTGGTCACCCTCATCATCGTCGCCCGCTACGTGTATATGCACGCTTGGTACTTAATAATTAATTGTAGAGTTATTTTAAAACTGTAATATCTCGCGAGATATTCATTGAAATCAAGTGATGTTAAGGACAATTATGTTTAAAATTAAGTACTTTTAATGAATAACGTATTTATTTGGATAAGGATTAACATAATATTTACAAAATTACGTTCGGAAATAATGCATTGTTCTACAACAAATTTGATTACTCTAAAAGATGTTATATTGAGTCAACCTTAAGAGATAGACATATGCTGTCGCGGACTATTTATTAGATCCTTTTTAGAGGAAGAATTCTGTCATAAATGGTTTTTATGTAACTCTGACCGTTTACTCAGCGCACGCGACAGAATCTCGGAACAGGGTGATTTTTTTCCCGTTTTTGCAATATTTTTCATGGATGCTCCGCTCCTATCAGTCGTAGCGTGATGTTATATAGCCTATAACCTTCCTCGATAAATGGACTATCAAACACAAAAAGAATTTTTCAAATCGGACCAGCAGTTCCTGAGATTATCGCGTTCAAACAAACAAACAAACAATCAAACAAACAAACTCTTCAGCTTTATAATATTAGTATCGAATAGATTGCCATCTCTTACCAAAACCTTATAAACTAAATAATTGTAGCTTGAACAATACCGATTTTTTAGCTACGACGCGACGCTAAAAACCTTATTGTTTTACGCCAGTTTGTGTTTATTTATGCGATTTCTGGATTATTCGGATAGAGCAATTATTTGCCAAATAGATTTGTGCAGTACATACTTGTATGTTTTGTTCAAACGATAATTTTCATCTTGAAAAAGTGACTGATTTACGGAAATCCAAACGGAATATCCGGATAAAAAGTATCCTATTTTTCAATCAGGTCTTATGCTACCTTCATACATCAATTTCATTGAAATCGGTTTAGTAGTTTTTACGTGATTCGCGCACAAACAGACAGACATACGGACAAAAATTTCAAAAAACATATTTTCGTGATCTGTTTTCACGGTCCCATTACTTTTTTTGAAAAATATTTAATATTCAACACGGCTTCGTTACTGTTTTATTAAAGAAAAAAAGATATAGATGTATAATATGTACTTATATACATATGTATATTATAATATTGTTGAAAATATTGTTTGATCAGTGAATTACTTTATGTTCTAGTGTTTCCTCAGTGTTGCTCCTCCAGTATTGGTTTACAGGCCTTTCCATTCTGGTGGGTCAGTCTTCAAAAGACCGGTGTCAAAATCTAAACAGGTAAGATATAAATGTTAAATTATAATAGGTTCCGAAAAATAAGCAAATGCTCGTCGTTCTAGGAGTATCAGACTGTGCCATCGCTGTATCCGCTTAACCAGCCGGTGATAAAGCTGGACTCGTATATCCAGAGCGCAGGTGAGGCTCGCTACGCCAACGACGCGCCACTCACACCTCATGATGTCTTCGCAGCCTTCGTGCTTGCCACTGAGCATGCAGGCGAGATAGACTCCGTCGACGTTAATCACTTGCAGGTCTGTAGAGCAGTCAATAACAAATAAAAAGTTTAAGGCTAGAACTAAACTAGATCCTACATACCTATTTTAGGTACATTTCATAGGTTACAAGTGTAGACTGTTGAGCTTCATCCTCATCATTAGAATTTATTTTATTAGATACACATAATTTATTAATTTTAACTCGTCGTCGTTGTCGTTAATAAAAATCCTTCTTTTATAGCAAATTGCAGGATTTTTAGCCATCTACACTGCCAAGGATATACCAGGCAAGAACTCCTTAAATTCCCTGGTTTTCAACTACTAGTTGAAGATGAAGAAATTCTCGCTACTAAAATCAAATACAATGGTCAACCTATAGCTATTGTCGTGGCTACATCACAGCAACTTGCTGAAGACATTGCAAGGAAAGTTAAAGTTACCTACAAGAATGTTTCCAACACACCTCCAGTTATAACCATAGCAGAAGCTAGAAAAGACAGTAAAAGATACATTCCTATCGATGAAAATATAAGACCAATAGGAAAAGGGACAGATGTAACAAAAGTTATTAAAGGAGTTATTGATTTGGGAGCACAGTATCATTACTATATGGAACCTCAGACTTGTGTTGTGGTGCCAGTTGACCAAGGCCTTGAAGTTTTCGCTTCATCGCAATGGATGATATTAACACAAATCGCCATAGCTCAATGCTTAGGAATGAAGGAAAGCGAGTAAGTATCGTCATTTGTTAAAAAGAATATTTAAACAGCACTTGTTGTGCAAAAACAAAAATGATGATGAAATTTTAAAATTTGTACTTAATTATATAATATCTATTTATAAGGGTTATAGTCCGCGTTGGCCGTATTGGTGGAGGATTTGGTGGTAAAATAAGCAGAAACGCTCATGTGGCGGCTGCGTGTTCGTTAGTTGCAAAGAAAATGGACCGCACATGCCGTTTTATATTGCCGATGCAAACAAATCTAGCCATTACTGCTAAAAGATTTCCCTGTCATTGTGAATATGAGGTAAGCGTAAAAAACACACTTAAATAATATACATATAATTTTGGGTTAAGATTTAAATTACTGATAAAATTAATATTTTAATCTACTGAATGCTACGCAGGTTGGGATTAATGATGTTGGGAAAATCCAATATCTTAATGCATTGTTTGTAGAAGATAAAGGATATGCCAATAATGACAACATCACGACTTATACGATAGACCCATTTCGTAACTGCTACAATACGGATTATTGGAACGTAGACTTTGGTGTTGTCAACACAGATTTACCAACTGACACGTATATGAGGGCTTCTGGTAGGAAATTTCCATTTTAACATAAGGCTATGAAACTTAATAACTAGGCAACTAACGTGCCTAAAATACCTAAAGTGACGGATAATTAGCGGCTTAAGTTAAAACTGACTAAATGACTTACGGTCAATTGTTAAAACGCTACCCAAAATTTCAGGACTATTTAAACAATTAAGCATCTTCTAAACTTAAAAATTCCTTATTTTTTATTTTGAACTTGCTGCGCCCCGCGGTTTCACCCGCGTAGGTTCCCGCGGAAATATCGGGGTAAAAAGTATCCTATGTCCTTCTCCTGGTTCTAAGATACCTCCCCACCAATTTTCAGACAAATCGATTTAGCCGTTCTTGAGTTATAAATGGTGTAACTAACACGACTTTCTTTTATATATATAATAGATTTAAAAACTGCTGATCTATTAACCAGCCATAATTTTTGAGTGTGTTTCCAGTATTCTGCCGTAATAAGTTATTTTTAAGAACGAGTTAAAAGATGATTCAAATTCATTTATATTAGCTGCTAGCTAAGTTCAATGATTGCAAACATAAGCGAGACTTGCACTTGTAGTGTTTTTTTATTTAAGTTTTTATGTACACTTATCTATCTATCAATAATATAAAGGAGATGGATAATAATGATTCATGACATGACAGGTAGCGGCGAAGCAATAACTTGCATTGAACACATAATGGAACACATAGCTTTTACGGTCAATAATGACCCGATTTTAGTCAGAGAAATAAACATGACCGACCCTGACAAAGAAAACTTGCCCGCTCTTATTGAATACCTAAAACGAAAAACAGATTTTTACAAAAGAGCAAAAAGCATCGAATTGTTTAACAAAAACAATAGATGGATTAAGAAAGCCATCAAAATAAGCGTAATGAGTTACCCTGTTGTTTATTATGGAAGTTACACAGTTTTAGTTTCCATTTATAGAGAAGATGGCTCTGTAACAATTACCTCTGGAGGAATAGAAATGGGGCAAGGAATTAAAACGAAGGCCGCACAAGTATGTGCTTACGAATTAGGTATTCCAATGGAATATATCTCAGTTTTACCCTGTTTTTCTTTTACGGCTGCCAACAATGTTTATACTGGATCGAGTATCGCAAGCGAAAGTGTATGTTATTCCATTATTAAAGCCTGTGGAATTTAAAAAGAAAGATTGAAACCGATAAGGGATAAAATGGCCAACGCATCTTGGATTGAAATTATACAAGCTGCTGGCAAAGAAAATGAATTAATTGAACTATCTGCGATGTATACGATGAATGAATTTGATAAAAATTTAAGTAGTTATAAAGCATATGGTGTTGCAATTTTGGAGGTTGAGTTAGACGTCTTAACAGGAAGATTTCAAATAGATAGAGTCGACGTTTTAGAAGATGTAGGGAGAAGTATTAATCCTAATATCGACGTTGGTCAGGTGAGTTGTATTTTAGTAATGATTCTTCGATGTTATTAACAATAAAAAATAATCAAGTAGAAACTCTTTGCGGTTTTCGTGTTCTAGGTGGAAGGTGGGTACATCCAAGGACTGGGTTACCACACGAGTGAGAAATTGGTATACGAAGCGTCGACGGGGCGACTGCTGACCGACCGCTCGCTGACCTACCACGTGCCACTCGCTACAGATATACCCGTCGAGTTCAACGTATATCTCAGATACAATTCCTATAATGAAAAAGGAGTTCTTGGCAGCAAGAGTAAACTTTTATACCACTTTGAAGTATTGTATTTGTATTTAGACCTTTTTTATTTTCTAATTATCTACTGTTATCATTTGAGTTTCAACGTCTATTCTTTTATTCAAATGTTTATTTTTAATCGACTCTTGATTTCTGATCTTTTTTTTTTTTTCAACTTTTTTTTTAGTCATAAGTACCTAAATATTATGAATCTTACTTTTTGCCTACCAGCTTGTGGCGAGTTAGCAGTATGTACAGCACAAGGCATCCAACACGCCTTACGACAATGCATAATAGAGTCGAGAAAAGAATCAGGTTACAATGTTTCCGAGTGGATCAATATAGGTGCGATATATTATAGATTGGAAGAAGAAGGCGCATCTTGTCCTCAAATTTACTGAAGCTGGTTTAATCTTAAAATAATTTTAAGATTACTACTATGCTACTCTCCAGACTCTCCATTGTAATAATTGTTTTCTGTGCGAATAAACATTTTATAAAACTATCTGGCACTACGAATCAGTGGAAACTTATAATAAATCTATAGATAAGTAAGATATTTCAATGAATTACTAACTAAATAACTATTATTTTTTTGCAGATACACCGTACGATACTGCATCCATCTTAAAGGCATTGAATACCAAAATTGAAGAGTTCCTTATTACTAAATAAGTGTAGTGTTCTAATTGTCATGCAAGTCTTCTTTCACATAATATTATATATGGAAATAAAAAAATTTCGACCGACGTGACGTAGTGACAATAATTATAAAACAATTCCATATTGAATAATACAGCTGTGTTAATAGAATATAGTCTACTTATACTTACTTCCTTATTTTTATTATTTTATCTTTATATATATTAAAACAGTAAAGAAGCCGTGTCTGTACGTTGTATATTTTTCGGAAAAAGTAATTGGAACATGTATGCATTCAACAGATCACGAAAATATGTTTACCGAAATTTTTGTCTCTGTATGTCCGTCTGTCTGTCTGTTTGTCCGCGAATCACATAAAAACTACTAAACCGATTTCAATGGAATTTGGTATGGAAGCGTAAGACCTGGATTGAAAAATAGGATACTTTTTATCCTGATATTCCGTTTGGTTTTACGAAAATAAATATTTTTTTCCACTTTTCAAGATGAAAATAATCGTTTTACCAAAACTTATGTAATTTTAAATTTTGGAGAATTTTTCAATTTTCATTTACTGGAGAAGTCTAAAATGTGATAAACGCGATTTTGCAACCCGGTAGGTAAAATAAAGTGTTTCAAATTGATTGATTGTTTTCTAAACCTCAATCAAATATTGCCAAAACATTGACAACAACCTAGCTAAATGTTAGTGGTAAATTATTATTAACTATGGCGCTACTCTATTTCAACTGAAAACGTTTTATAGTTTGTTTGTTGGTGTAGTAATTTCCCAAAAAAGTTATATTACCTAATAAAACAAGAATGCTCACGTAGAACTAAAAAGTGTTCTGCTACATTGAGCATTCTGTGCCTTTCTAATAACACTATTAGAAAGGGACAGAACGCTACATTAAAGCATGCTGTTCCTTTCTAATATTAGCGGAACACTGTTTAGTTCTACGAAAGCATTATAATAATACCTATAACTTCTTTGTTATTTCCTACAACGTTTCTATTTCATTCCTCAATTGCGAAAGGAAGATAAATTATTTGACGTTTACCAAAATTAAATAATTTATCTTATGATAGATCGTTCGTTTGTTGTGTAAGAATGACAAGAAATAGCAGCAAAATAAATTTATAAAGGTACTCATTAAATAAACATCTACTTATGATTGTAATAGGTACGATAACAGTTTAAATTATTAAGCAAATTCGTCGTTAATGGTTACCTAGTACCTTCAATTATTCAGTAGGTACATTGCGATACTAATGTTAATAAGTACATAAGTTTACTCAAATTGAGACTTTTCAACTTTGATACGTCAATCTGATTATTTATAAAATATATTGTTAATAAATATTCAAGAACATTCTACCAGATTTAGGTACTCGTATAATGAGGAAAAATACTAATTTTTAATATTAGCTTAGCTCCCCATAGGTATTCTTTGTCAAAAACAAAAATACTAGTGAAAGAATTACGTTAATTCGTTTAATAGAAGTAAACGTGCGATGCGGACTCGGACATTTGGGTGTGACGACTGTGACGTCATTTCACACTCGTCCAGTCCGCTCGCGTTCTATGTGTCGATGTCACAGTATGTACATGTCGTCTAACGTTTCGATTAGTTAGGGAACGTTGTAAATGATGTCACGTGACTGTTAGCGAGTCTCAATATATATCGTAATTTAAAATACTGTAAAATCAAAACTAATAAGTATTTTTGACTACAACAAAAACTAGTGTATTTGTATTAAATACAAGCTTTACTGTAACAAACTTTCAGCCGATTTAGAATAGGTACCTATTAACATTCTTCATTATAAAAGGGCAAATTAAACATATCCTACGTCGTTTGTTCTAAAAATCTGTCAATTTTTATAGTGTTTGTTAATGATAGAACCCTATGATATTACCTGACAAATAACAGTAAAAAGTGGTCCACCAAGACCCTGCATCCACTAATTTTTGGTGGATACTATTGCCCCTAAATTCTGTCTAATCTCCATTATTTGATAGGTTATTTTTTATGTTTTAGTGTTTCCTCAGTATTGCTCCTCCAGGATCAGTTTACAGACCTTTCCAGTCTGGTGGATCAGTCTTCAAAAGACCGGTGTCGAAATCTAAACAGGTAGGAACCTACACCTAAGTTACACAATATAATCGCATACTAAAAATTTTGTTCACCTGCATGCATTATGGAATTGTTGCTATAGGTGTACCAGACGGAGCCATCGCTGTACCCGCTGAACCAGCCGGTGGTTAAGCTGGAAGCGTGGATTCAGAGCGCTGGCGAAGCGCGCTTCGCTAACGACATGCCGCTTACACCGCATGACGTCTTCGCAGCATTCGTGCTTGCCACCGAGCATCAAGCCGAGGTTGACTCTGTGGACGTTGAACACTTGCGGGTCTGTACAAAAGTCAACAACAAACCAAAAGTTATAAGATCCATTTATATTTTATAGGCCACTATACACTTGTAGATATTACATCGAATTGAAATTTGTCATGCTATACTTTTCACATTTCCAACCTTTATGAGTTAGGTCTATTGCACTCAGTTCAACGGAATGAAGCCTTATTTACCTACCTTCGTTTCTTTACAGAAAATAGAAGGATTCTTAGCCATCTACACTGCCAAGGACATACCAGGCAAAAATTCCTTCATTGTCCCTGGCTTTCAACTTCTGGTTGAAGATGAGGAAATTCTCGCCACTAAAATCAAATACAACGGTCAACCTATAGCTATTGTCGTAGCCACGTCACAGCGACTTGCCGCAGACATTGCAAGGAAAGTTAAAGTTACGTACAAAAACGTTTCCAACACTCTTCCAATTATTACCATAGCTGAAGCTGAAAATGACAGTAAAAGATACATTCCTATCGATGAAAATATAAGACCAGTAGGAAAAGGAACAGATGTAACGAAAGTTATTAAAGGAGTTCTTGATTTGGGAGCTCAATATCATTACTATTTGGAACCTCTGACTTGTGTTGTGGTACCTGTTGATAAAGGTCTTGAAGTTTTTGATTCATCGCAATGGATAATATTGACGCAAATGGCTGTAGCTCAATGCTTGAATTTGAAGGGAAGCGAGTAACTATCTTTATCTCTGAAGAATACCTACCCCCTTACTTATAAACGAAGATTAACAGATAATCAAATTATGTGACGTTTATCTGAATCTGTCAACTTTGAAACTTTATGTCACAGTAAAAGCCAAACTATACATAGGTGTGCAGTTGTTAACCAGCGTTTATACGTAAGGGGGATAGTGTTTAATTATTTACATAATAGCCATGTAAGATTTCAAGCTTTACGTATGTATTTTTGAGGGTTATGGTGCGAGTTCGTCGTGTTGGTGGAGGATTTGGTGGGAAAGTAACCCGCAACGCTCAAGTAGCAGCTGCTTGTGCGATAGTAGCAAAGAAGATGGACCGAACCTGCCGATTTATATTGCCGATGCAAACAAATCTGAAAATTGCCGGTACAAGATTTCCCTGTCATTCTGAATACGAGGTAACTTAACAAAAGCAAAATTTAAAAATAAACTAGGGTGCTTTAATGACATTGAATCACATAAAATCTTATGGATGTTAAACAGGTTGGCATTAATAATGACGGAAAAATCCAATATCTAAATGCAACTATAGTAGAAGATACAGGATGTGCTAATAACGACAACGTGTTGCCATATGTAATAGATCCGTTCCGCAACTGCTACAATACGGATTATTGGAATGTAGATTTTGGTGTTGTGAAAACTGATTTACCATGTAACACATACATGAGGGCTTCTGGTAAGTAAAATTAGGTAAGCTACACTTTTTTTTTTAAAATGGTCACGTGAAGTAGGTAATGTCAATTTACAGGCAGTGCCGAAGGCATATCATCAATAGAACACATAATGGAACACATAGCTTTTACAGTAAATAAAGATCCTATTTCTGTGAGAAAACTGAACATGACCAATGAAGACAAAAAAAACCTACCATATCTTATTGAGCATCTAAAACAAAAAACAGATTACAATAAACGAGCTAAAGATATTAAAATATTTAACAATAACAATAGATGGAGAAAGAAAGCAATTAAAATAAGCGTCATGAGTTACCCTGTAATTTTTTACGGAAATTATTCAGTTTTGGTTTCCATTTATAGAGAAGATGGCACTGTCACAATTATATCGGGAGGAATAGAAATCGGACAAGGAGTCAATACGAAAGCGGCTCAAGTTTGCGCTCATGAATTAGGCATTCCATTGGAATATGTCTCAATTTTACCTTGTTATTCTTTTTCGGCAGCCAATAATGTAATGACAGGATCGAGTGTTACAAGCGAAAGCGTCTGTTATTCCATTATTAAAGCCTGTGAAATTTTAAAAGAAAGATTGAAACCGATTAGGGATAAAATGCCCAAAGCATCTTGGGTTGAACTTATACAAGCTGCTAGTAAAGACGATAAATTAATTGAACTTTCTGCGATGTATATGATGAACGAATTTGATAAAAATTTGAGTGATTATAAAGCGTATGGCGTCGCGATTTTGGAGGTGGAGTTAGACGTATTGACGGGACGTTTTCAAATAGACAGAGCAGACGTTTTAGAAGATGTTGGCAGAAGTATTAACCCTAATATAGATGTTGGTCAGGTAAGTTGACATTAGAATGTGTTATATTGCAAAAACTTCAAGTTTTGTGTGTCGTGTCTTGTGTGTGTGTTGTAGGTAGAAGGTGGATACATCCAAGGGCTCGGTTACTACACGAGTGAGAAGTTCGTATACGAAGCGTCGACTGGGCGACTGCTGACAGACCGCTCGCTGACCTACCACGTGCCACTCGCTACAGATATACCCGTCGAGTTCAACGTATATCTCAGATACAATTCGTTTAACGAAAAAGGAGTTCTTGGCAGCAAGAGTAAGTTATCTTATTTCCACAACTTTTTTTTTCACTTGGTGTATCTAAGTAAATTTATATCATTAGGTATATCCTTTCAATCGTTAGTTATTTGATTTTTAACGTTTTTGTTTAACTATGTTCTTGATGCTTTTCTAATGATCCCCTGTCTTATTTGAACTTAGTAGTATCCTTTGGTCTTTTCTTCTTTAAGCATAACATGATACAGTAGGTACCTACAATAATTCCCAATAGGTTCCTACTTTAGATTTGAGTTGAGACCTTAAGTTATACAAGATGTAACAGGTAAGCCCTTTTAAGCCGAAAGGGGGTTGTTCTAGACGTCTAGGCGAACAACTTTTGTTCTATGAGTTTTGGAAATTCGAAGTACTTTTCGAAAAACTTAAGTGTAAAGTTTACTTGAAGATCAGCTGTTTCTTAGAGTTCGAGGTCATTGACCTTATGTTGTCCTTTCATTTAGCTTGGTCTACTACAATCAAACCTTCAATTACCTTTATTTTCAAAAACAGCTGTTTTTTCAGTGAAACATAATCTCAAAATTTTCAAAAAAAAGTTCGAATTTTCAAAAGTCTTAGAACAAAAGGTGTTCGCCTAGACGTCTAGAACAACCCCCTATCGGATTAAAAGGACTTGCCCGTTACATCTTGTATATTTTTAAGTATCTTTCATGTTTTTATTGTCAACTTTTTTATTTATCGATGTGTTAATTTAATTCGTCTGTTTACCTTGTACTCGTATCTAACCAAAGATTCGTCTTGAGACCACATCTTATGTTTTTCAATGATCAACTCTTTTCATTTCATTGTTGTCAGCTGTTGTTCCATTATTTTTTGGTTGTGTTAAATCTCCTACTGTTTTCTAATGAACATCACTTATTGTCTGAACTTATTTACCAGCTTGTGGCGAGTTAGGAGTGGGGACAGCGCAAGGCATCCAACACGCGTTACGACAGTGCATAATGGAGTCGAGGAGAGAATCTGGTTACGTTTCCGAGTGGATTGACATAGGTGCGTATAATGACATTTACAAAAAAAAACTGTATGTTTACAGACTACCAACATTATATAAATACTTGGTACCATTCAGAAACGCTACTCAAAATTTGAGCTATGTAGGGACCTAAAGAACCGACCGAGAAACTAGAAAATTCGAATATTATATTCGAATATTCTAAAATTCGAATATAATATTCTGTATGACTAAAACGAAAATAATTAAAACTTAATTATTTAAGTAGCCCTCAAATTTTGAGTGATGTTTCAGTATTTGGCCACCAAAACAGTACCTACTGTACTTTATGCCATTCTAAAGAACCTTACTTTTTATTCTATAGCAGTGCCATACGATACTGAGTCAATCTTGAAAGCATTGGATACCAAAATTGAAGAGTTCCTGTTAACTAAACAATCTACATAACAAACTACAAAGGGAGCTGGGCAAATGTATATAAATAAAGAAATAAGTTACAATAAATAAATAAATTTTATTAATGAGTTACTTGAACACAACTTAAATAAATTATAATAATAAACAAAGGGCCTTACTACATAGGCACAAAATTAATAATTTACCCATATCTACAAAACTTTATAAATACTATTTCATATAAAAATAAATTATTTACGTAATAAATTAACTATAAGTGACTACACTATGAACCTAACCTAATATTTTTTTTTATTATTGAAGTTCCCTGCATTATTCAGTTGTTTCCATTTCATCATCTTCATCTTTATCTTCATCATCATCTTCACACAAATCAAAGTCATCGTCATCTTCACACAAATCGAAGTTTAGTTTTTTCGGTCTCAGTAATTCCTCGACTTTTGTTCTGCTCGTTTTTGGCGTTGCATGAATCGGTTTTTCTGGTACCATTTTTCCGGGGTATGGAGTATTCGTGAAAACACGTGGTGCGGATGGTGATGGCGATGACGATGGTGTTGGGGATGTTGGGGGATCATCGAATTTGATCGTCGGATAAGGGGTAGATGAAGAGAAGGTTTCTAAATCAATGGAGTAAAGATTTTTCTCTGGTGATGGTGACGGGGACGCCGGCGGATCGTGGAACACTATAACTTTTGCCGGAGTCGAGGGCGAATCCATTTCTTCGTCTAGAGTCCAAAATACGATTTCGTTCACTGAAAAGAAAGAGAAAAAAAATATTTAAATAATATTTTATAATAACATGTGGATATTATGGGCGGCTTGTACGAGGTTGTGTTTACTCATAATCAAGAATAGGTATAACAAAACTAACTCCAACGCTTAAATCACGGTTTAATGTCGAGTTTATAAGTATTTGGTAGGAGAGAGAGCTTCCAGCAGATGAAAACAAAGTGGGCGAAAACTGAAAAACTATTCAAAATTTGAGGACAAGCTAAATAAGTGAGCTGCTTCTAATTCAAAATTAATATGGGAATATTTGAGTTAACAGCTGCTTAATTGTTTAAGCAGCCCTGAAATTTTGAGTTTCAGTTTTCGGTCTTAAGTCTAGTTTTGAGACATTAAAAACAAGGGTAACATTTTGAAATGGTTAATAAAATAAACATAGTAATATTTAAAAGTGAAAAGAAATAATAAAAAAGAAACTTACCAATTTCTGGGTTGGTTAAAACCAATTTTTGAAGGCAAAGGTTGACTAATGAAGTGCTCATGGTTTTAAGTTTAAGAATAGGTAAATAAAAATTGAAATAACTGTTATATGTTGACCACTCCACTGTTAGGACACAAATGATGAATTTTGTTTACTCAGGGATGATTTTATAGGTACTCACCGAAAGGGTTAATTTATTAATGGGTACTGATTACAAATCATTAGCTAATTATTTTATTATTAACTGTGCCTACCTAATGGATTTTAATAATTGGTAATAGGTACCTTATTAAAGCTCTAAGTATACTTTCGTAATGATTTCGGTGATTAGGTACTGATTACCTATTTGTTAATTCATCCTGTTATAATTATTTTTCCCGCGTCTTATTCGCGTAATATTACCTATTTTAAATTCTCTTACCTCGACGTTTCGATCATGTTACAATGATCTTGGTCGCGTGTGGAAAAATAATTATGAGTTCAAATCGTGTGAGTTCGTCACAGGATTTATTTATTTATTATTTATCTTAAATTGCTTTTTCACTGTTTTTGCAAATAGCTGCAAGTAAAGTTTTCACTCGTTGCACACCTCGTGGGAGCTGTGACAGAGAGTATTTTGCTTTTTCTACCATTCACGTCTTATGGGGGTGGGCACAGTGCTGGGCATTATTGCTTTTGCCATAAATAAATAAATCCTGTGACCAACACACAGCGCCATCTAGCCCCGTGGTAAGCTGCTAAGCTTGTGTTACGGTGACTAGACAACGGATATACTACTTATATTTATTTTTCTTTTGCAAATACATACATATTATATTTACATAGAAATACACCCAGACCAGATACAAATATTTATTTTAAGCATATATTTGCCATAGATGCGATATTGCTATGATCACTCATAACTTTTAATCATCATCATCATTCCAGCGATGTTCCCAGTTAAATCCCTCTCGGGAGCCGGGGTTCGCTTTTTCAATCTTCTTTAAACCTTTCCATTGTACGGGAACGGCTGCCGTCTGACCTCCCGACCCCGAAGGCAAAGTCTGCGCCACAGCCTTGTCCGTTCTTCAGCAGGTGCACCAGCTAGCCGGTGAGGTTGGCTTGGGCGCAGCAGTCTTAATGGACCCCATAAACACCATATAGACTTTACTATGAAAACAATAATAATCCTACATATTTATATATATTCTACATGGTAGTAGGTACTATTTCTATGTCAATAACATAGTGAGATGAGTGAGACAACAATTGAAAAAAAAACATTTATTTATTCCATTACATACAACTTAAAAAAATAACATGATTATTTTGAATACAAACTAATGTGCCTCATTTTTTATCTATTTTTACGATCTTAAGAAAAGTTTGACTTTTTCATACAAAAGTAATCTTTAATGGGCCTTGAGCCAACCTTGAAAAAGCTAACTGCAAAGTTAGCGAAAGCTGCTCGGTCTTTAGTAATAATGCCGTTTAAAATAAAACACGAGTAAAACCCGGTAAATATTGTGTTTTATTGGGCTTTATTTCTCGTGACTGAATGAGGAATCAACGCACAGCCTAAACCATTGATAGTACAGCTCTGAAATTTTGAGTGTGTTCTTTTATATTACGCATCTCGTAATAAAGGGTTTTAAAATTTCCACAGGATCGAGATTTATGCCGGTTTACACTGTTCTATTAGCGGCTTAAGCTGTGCGTTGATCCATCAGTCAGTCAGGACGAACCCTATCTGACTGACTGACTGATAAAAAAAACTATAGATTTGGAGGTTTGTATGAAAAACTCAACCTACGCCGACAATTTAGATATAGTTAGGTTAACAAATTATTTATTTATTAAATTCATAATAAATTAATAATGTTTTAATAAGCTGAAGCTGATACACTTAAATGCCAGTCAACTGGCGCATCGGCTAATAAAGTACATTTTAATTTCTTCATGGTTAATAATGCATTTCTTTTAGTAGAATGCCTTGAAGAATATAATAAGAAATATGAACAGTAACTCTACTAGTGCTGAATTGAAAAAAGTCCTTACTTTAAAGTATAAAGCGAAAAATAAATGACAAAAAACTGTACCTATGTATAAAAAACTAAAATATTTTGGTAATTTCACAGCTAAGTTCAAAAGAATCAGTAGTACATAATAACAAAAATATTGATTCTTTGTCAAATCAGTCAATTAACCGGTACTGTATGAAAATACATTTACTATATAAGTCTAACAGGCGATTACAGAAACGCTACTCAAAACATGAGTTCTACTTAAACAATTAAGCAGCTCTGAAACTGATCTCACTGCGCAAAGAAATAACCTGCGTGGTGAAAACGACAGCGTAGATTTGCATGCATTTGAAGCCGAGAACCGTCGAGTTGAGCTGCTATTGAATGCGAGGTCTCTTGAGCTGCCGGTTTCAATGACAGTTGAACTCGACGGCGTCGCCTTGAAATGCATGCAAATTAACGCTATAGTTTGAACCGCGCAGGTTCTTACTTTGCGCAATTGGATTTCGATGCCGATTCGATGGAAGATGCGCAGTCGGGTCCCTGATCAGTCTTTCCAGACTGCATCGGCCTATGTGTCGAAACATAAATATGCGTGGCGGCACGACTGTATAAGCCGTATTCACAAAACGACCTTATGCGTGCTTTGTCTTGCCCTTGTGAGTGACAACCAACGTTAGGGAAAATGTGACAAAAGTACAGTCCACGCATAGGGTCGTTTGTGAATACGGGTATACAAGATGTAACGGGCATGCCCTTTTAAGCCGAAAGGGGGTTGTTCCAGGCATCTAGGCGAACAACTTTTGTTCTACGACTTTTGAAAATTCGAACTTTTTTTTTGAAAATTTTGAAGTTATAGTTCACTGAAACAACAGCTGTTTTTGAAAATAAAGGTTATTGTAGTTTCGATTGTTGTCGACTAAACTAAATGAAAGGACAAGATAAGTTCAATGACCTCGAACTCTGAGAAACAGCTGATTTTCATGTAAACTCTAAACTTAAAATTTTCGAAAACTACTTCGAATTTCCAAAAGTTGTAGAACAAAAGTTGTTCGCCTAGACGTCTAGAAATACCCCCTTTCGGCTTAAAAGGACTTACCTGTTACACCTTGTATAATTCAGACTGAACGGCACGTTTCGAATCGGATTTTATCCATACCTATACTTGTAAAGGAAGAGACTACAAAAAGTCTGTAAGTAGGTACTTGGAAATAAATTGAAAAAAAGTTGTTTAGGGGAAAAGTAGTAGAACAAAATTATATAGTTTTTAACATACATGTCTGTCTGTCTGTTTGTTCCTTACACAATCCAAAAACTACTAATCTGATTGAAATCTGGTTTTCAATATTGGATAGTTATATTCTCGAGGAAGATCGTGGTATACTTTACATCGAAATCCAATTAGTAGAACCGGAGTAATGAACGAAAAAGTCGGCTATGCACTTTTTTGACGCAGACAAAGTCGCGGGTAACAGCTGTTATTTACTAGAGAAAAAATGATGAGGAACGGCGCGCCGTTCAGTGTGGACATCCTATCGTAAACGGACATATAAGCCGCAGCCGAAGCTTAGAATTTCGAAAAATAATGAGTCATTTAGTTACAAATTACCCTTACATAATTTAAAAGGCACTTCATAATAATCACCTTTATTATAATTGTCACTGGATCTGGTGATTAACTAATTTAACAATTCTTAATTACTAAGCACGCCAAGTTTAACTCTATTTCAATGAAACAAGGTTCATTATGTCTTAAATCTAACAAAGTTCATTAGAAAAAACGAGGTAATCAGTTGTGATTAATAATGATGGCAAATACATTAAAGAATGTATTAATTTCTTGTATGTTTTTCGCGATGTGGCATATTAAAACACTTTATTTATCGGGTTTAATCGCGTTTTTTTTTCATGATTTTAAACGAACCGAGCTTTCGCCGACTCTACAGTTGGCTTTTTCAAGGTTGACTGAGATGTAATTTGTCTATTTCACAAATCATGAATAAAACGCGATTAAACCAGATAAATAAAGTGTTTTATTAAAAAATGTATTGTCTAAGAATACTCTACATAATTGTTCTTTGAAAAATATTATCAAAAATACATTTTGAAAAGAATAAAATAAGAAGAGTACTAAGTGTACTAATCGACGAATATGCTATCTATGTTATACTATTTTTACCATTTCGGATATATTTACCATGTTCTAATTAGTTTTTTAATGAGCTCAATGTTTCCCGGTAATTTCAACGGGCTTGTTCACGAGACAACGCGTTTTTGGCGTTAAATAACCCGTTTTATTTTCAAATAATATTTGTAGTACAAAAAACGTAGTCGTTTAAAATTAATGTTACTGTTCATTACGCGTTAATAAAAGCTTATTTAGAACCTTAAACGATCAAAAGGCGCTATAGTTGTTGCGTGTATAACTTTTGGCGTCATAGTAGGGGTAAAGTGGTTTTAAAGTTAACTTAAAAGTGTTTGCAGTGTGTCTGCAATTAGCTAGGTTTTAATAATTTCATCACCTCTGATCCTAAATGAGCTTTCATTAAAGCCTAAATGTTAAAACTTAATTATTTACCAAATCAATAAAAGTCATCAGTTTTATCAAACAAGCAACTGTGCCTGAATATATTTCCTACAAGACTGTATATCTTCATGATCAGCTAACATGTCTTCTAATTTATCCTGGAGATCTGCCAAGAAATCTTTGGCCAATTCGCCTTTTTTCAAAGCCGTGAAGCAGAAATTAGTCAGGGCTTTAAAGCATTGTTTTCTTTGAGAATTATGTGGCTGATTATCCCAAACTGGAGTCGCTTTAACATACCCCCATGCCAAAAGCACGTACTGAATAACAGATTCCCAATGCTGCGACTCAACAAGAACTTTCCCTTGTTCCACAACACACTTTTTAAATGCAGCCAGGTGAGTAGAAACTCGGGTATAAGCCGGAGAATCAGTCTTAGAAGTCAGCCGAGATGTCGGGAGGCTTTTAAAGATATTGCACTTCAAGTAACTCAGTTTCTCCTCTAGAGGGGCCAAATCTGGTACGGGCATTGAGTTCCTTATTTCATGTTCGATCTCGGGATGTTTGTAAGTGATTGTTTTGATCATATGTATTAGTTGGGTAGGACTTAGGCCTTTAAGAGCATTGTCAATCGGACCTTTGTATTCAGCATCGAGGGTGTGTTCGAGTCTGCATCGTTTGATAGGTGGTGTGTTCTTGATTGGGCTTGTTATTTTGAACTTCTGAGGAGTACTGATGTCACTGAAGTCTATTTTTTCTGGAGTAAGAGGGATTCTTTCTTCGCCTAAGTGGAGACGTTTTCGTGGGGTCGAACGTAGTGTGACACCTGTTTTTGGGGAGTCTTTTGGGGGAGTACGTACTACTGAGTGGAAAGGGGAGTTCCGTTTGAAGTCTATGTCTGGTGACCATGATACTGGAAGTCGCTTGCGACCTGGAATATGAAATAGGAAGATATTAGTCTACCTCTGGTAGTTTGCAGTTTTATAAATGTAGTCTATGTATGTGCTTCTCTAATATCTAACGTACAATTATCTCTACCTAAAATTCATCATAATTCTATTAAAATGTAACAGAAATGGTAAGTTTCATTACAGGTGTTATATATCCTAAATAAATAAATTCTGTGACCAACACACAGCGCCGTCTACTCCCGTAGTAAGCTGCTAAGCTTGTGTTACGGTGACTAAACAATGGAAATACTTTTTTTGTTTTTTTTTTTTGTAAATACATACATAGTATACATAGAAATACACCCAGACCAGATACCACGCCAGCGGGAATCGAACCCGCAACCTTCTGCATTGCAGCCAAGCGTTTGCCCGACGCGCCACAGAGGTCGTAGAAGTACTAATATTAAAAAAGTGAAAGTTTGTTTGCAAGTACCTACACACAAAAACTACTAAAACAATTGAAACTTATCATGCGTGATCGCGAGTTACGCGGGTGGAACCGCAGGGCACTGCTAGTAAATCATAAATGTGTGTGAGTCAGTGTCTTATTTAATTTTGTTGCTCCTTCAAGAAAAAAATACTAAACCGATTGCAATGAAGCTAAGTATGTATACATAGTTAGCTGGTTTCCTGAAATAATACACAGGACTTGTACATAATATCTCAGGCTACTTTTTACTCCAAAAATCCCATGGGATCATGACTTTCTGCTAGTTCAAAACACTATCAATTGCACAAAAAATTTGTAAGTTACAATACTTAATAATAATATGACCAAGTACAAATCTTTTCAAACACTAATTTGCGGATTACATTTACAATAGAATTCACTGGTATTCTGATTACATTGATGTTAACAGACAGTTGATATTCATTGTAACTACAGTTACTATCAACTGACTCTTTGTTAGGCATGATATTATTTTAACCTAAGCAAGCATATGATTCATCCAGATAATAAGAGGTAAAAGTTTGTTAGTGGCACTACATTCAGCTATTGTGGCCAAGGCATAACTTTACTACAAGATGACTAGATTGTGGTGTGTGTAATGTCGTGCAATATTTATTTATTTAGGTAGTTAGACAGAAAACCACCTACTCAGTGTACCAATGACATAGCAGAGGTTTCAAGCAGTTAATGGATAGAGGCAGTTTATTATTGTTATTTATGGCCTATGTTCAGCAGTGGATGAACAAGGGCTGATATGTAATTATCAATTCTAAACACCAAGCCTGTATAACAAAATACAATATTAGCCATTCTATCTCACTTACTGCTGCTCTGTCATATAGTGTTTGCCTATTAGTTTACTAGGTGCTTTGCAGCTCCCTTACTGTTGCTCAATTTTCATACAAAGTTTCTCAGGTGTAGAACAGGCCACATAAGTAGTAGCAAAGGAAAGGATGTAGGAAAGGTCACATAAGATTTAGGAAATACAACATTATATTACAACAACATTACATTATATTAAGTATATGTTTCTTAATGTCATGTTTATTTATTTATTTTGTTTTTTTTATGTTTATTTTTTTATTGTAAATGTTTCTATTGGTACAATAAAGTTTTATCTTATCATTATATATACAACTTGTCAGAGCCCATTCCCAGAAAACAGGCAAGTTTTCATACTAGTACTTCTTTCTACTATGGTATTACTTACCTCGTTGCTGTATGATCATCTCTTGAGGCGAGGCGGCAGGGCTAAGATACCCAGACGGTAAAGCAGGCGACAGTTCACGCGTGTTCGTCAACGTCTGCAGAGGAGTCACCCGCAGGCGGTCGAGCCGCGCGGGGATCTCGGCCAGAGCCGCGCGCGTGCGCCTACCACCCTCCGGTGTCACTGCGCCCTCCATTTTAACTGAAAATTGTATAAGTTACAACTGCCGTAAGTTTTTTGACTAATGGGAGTTACGTACGTGTGCACAAAGGTTTTATGCTGCTTTCCATAATAGCTTAATGATCTGTGTATCACATTTGCTAATTACTATTGGTTTTAGAAATATAAGAGATGATTATAGAAGTGCTGTTTAAAAAATGTTTGTTCAGATAAAACCTAAAATATCTGGCTAAAACCTCTTTAAACTTAAAGAAATGGATAAATTCTTGCCACTGATTCAAGATTTAGCGCTATAGGTACAGGTTACAGCAACAAATATTGAATTATTATTGTAAATAGATACGCTTTTCAATACACATCTTTCGCCTTGGTTTTTCTTAACCTATTTACACATAAAATAAGGGTATTTGTAAGTATTCTTACCTGATACCAGGCCCTTACCTTCGTATGTTGTAATTATCACAAAATTCGCTCGATAAACCGTGAATTTCAACAAAAATATTTATAAACGTAAACTGAAACACCGTAACGAAAATTGGCGCATTTTTTGTTTGACAGTAATGACAGTTACCTATATTTATCAAGTTCACCAGTGCTGCCAAACCTAAAAACTGTCCAGCAAAAAAAAAAACTATTCGGTACGGAACGCCCGGGCGCCCTCCTGATTGATTCGTTTGATTGATGGATCGACTCCGATTCGACGTAAGTTGGACTGATGCGAATGTACAGTGACAATGACGTTTTTTAACAAGAACTAAAAAAAAAAGTAAAAATTCTTGCGCGGTCGCCTTGTGTGGACGACTTGTGTAATCAAATCAGAAAACTTTTATTTTTACGTTATTTAGTGAACGTGGATCAAAATCTTTTGAACGGTAAGTTCGATGTTAAATAATTAACAAACGTTTTTCTCTAATAATATCAATTAACTTTACAGTTGTCTTAATAATTTGTAAGTAGGTAGTTACCTACTTACGTTATTTTTACGCACCGATTTTTATGTAAAAAGCGTCTACTTACTTCGAATTTAACGAAATCTACATTAGTGTTTTACAAATAAATGCCTAACTACTTAAATCTAATTTCCTTTTAGATGCTACTTAGTAGTTAGATGAATCTTTGCTTTAGTTTGATGTTGGTACCTTACCAACTTATTATTTCAAGAACATCCCTCTTCGCTAGTTTTACTTTAATAACTGTCGGCTAATGCTACAGGTATGCTTTAGCTATGTTAGTCTTTTTGAAGCGGTTTAACTTGGTACTTTTGCCAAAATTACTAACATTTCAAAAGCTTTAGCGTTACAAAGTTAATCAAAAATGATTAACTTCTTTTAAAAAAACCTGACATAGTTTAGACATGAGTCTTTAGTTTATCTAAATTATAGCATAAGGCCCTTGATCAAACAACTTGGCTGATTTGCTCCTCGTACTGTTCCTACAGAATTACTACTTATGTAAGATATACCACAGAGCCTTTATAAATTTACAAGAAACCCAAAAAACACAATAAATAAACTAAATGATAAATATAAAATAATCATGCTTTACACAGCACTTGTATCCAGTGTAAGTAGATCAAGGTTTATGAGTTGTTCTCACAACTTGTTTGTTAGTAGGTACCTATGTCAAATAATAAATTTTAATGACTTTACTTTTATTTATTTACTATCTGGTTCTGAATATAAGCTTATTTTAAAGGCTAAACCTGGTATTAATGTTCCCAACCCCCTGGAAGCACCTTATCAAAAGCAAAAGTTTGCTTCTAAACAGATTTTAAAAAGCAAATTGCTTGGAAAAGTAATTATTAGTTTTTAAAACTCTTATTTATAAAATTTTAATCAATATATTTTAGGGTTTCCAACTAGGAACCCTAGTAGTTTCTGTCCGTGGCTTAACTTAAAGTCGATAAGTACTAAGAAACTGCAGTGCATACCTACATAGTGACCTGTTTATTTATTTCCACTAAATAAATTTAAATAAGAATCTAAATTATTTATTTTTGCAAGGTAAAGTTGAAATAAAAAAGTTGTATATAATTTATTTTGTAATGAATGATCAATCCTATTAACAATAGTAGGGTAAGAATTTTTATCTAAAAATGGTCAGGTCACTAGGGTCATATTTATTGTTTATAAATCTAATTAGATTTTTCTATCAATTTACATTGTCAATTTATAATGATGATGTTATAATAAAGTTCATTTCATTTTGTTAAGTTGTTGAGTTCAGTCAGACTTTAGTACACCTACGTCTTACTGAACTCAACAACTTAACAACCTATCGAGTTTTCTAGGAATTATTATTCCTAGTTTCTCTTATTAATCCTATTAGTTGTTTTTAACCTTATATTATACTAGCTGCGCCCTGCGGTTTTATCGCGGCCGCGTATTCCCGTGGAATAATCGATATTTTTCTTTCTTATGAACTATAACAATTTCCTGACAATAACAAACACAATAAAAAACAATTATCGAAATCCGTCCAGTCGGTCACGTGGTATGCCGTCCGTGACCACGCGAAATAGTGAATCATTTTCATATACCTATAAGATGTAATAAAGTGAACAATTGATGTTATTAATTAAAATTAAAGTTGCAAAATTAATGTAAAAAAGTTCAAATCACTTCTCTCTGACAAGGTAGGTATCTCCCATGCAGCTAATTAGTGATCATTACCCTATCACTCTCTTCTCTAATCTATATCCATAAAATGTTTTGTCTTTGACTGTCTGATGGACCAACGCATAGCCTAAACAGCTAAAGATCATCATCATCATCTTAGCCCTTAACCGTCCACTGCTGAACATAGGCCTCCCCCATACGACGCTACAAAATAGCGACTCCCCGCGACCGCCACAATGTCGTCGGTCCACCAAGTAGGTGGTCTTCCAACACTCCGTTTCGCATTACATCGTGGCCGCCACTCGAGGACTTTTACTTCCTATCGGTTATCTGTTCTTCCTGCTTTATGGTCAGCTTATTGCCACTTAAATCTACTTAAATCGACTAATTTTGAGACAGCTAAGAGTAGAGAATTGAAATTTGCAATGTGTTCTTTACATGATGCAGGCAACCAATAAGGGTTTTTAGAAATACCCACGAGATGATCAGCTTAATAAAGCCACCTGTTCACGCACACGCAACCCTTGAAACTTGCGTAACTTTGCCATTGAACCTCCGATAAGCCAGTCTAGTCTAGAGGACACCGTGACCTATCCATGTTCTCAGTCAGTCGCGTGTCGGCATCCGCGGTGTCAAGACGTGTGTGCGTGCGCTCTGGCTCTGTTTACGTGGTTTAGGTAAATATTAACTTTGAAAACTAATATTAAGTACTTCGCAATTTATTATAGTTTGTAGCTGAGCTATCTTAATAACTTCCAAGATAAGTATTTATAACTTTTTTATTTATTAAATCTATCTACGATGCTGCGTTTAAGGGCTTCAACACACCAAGCCGGCGGCGGCGTATCTTGCGACATTCAAAAATGAGAAAAATTAAAACAAGAAATAGAAATCAAAAGCCACCCACCCGGCTTAGTGTGTAGGAGTTTCAAAAAACTCCTCAAAACTTTTGCCTGTAATTTTAAGTAGTAACTAAACTATCTACCTAGTGGTTTGAACTATATTAGCCTTATTAATAAAAGGTATTTAAAGTTCTAGTCACGGAAAAAGATAAAGCATGGTCTCACTACTCCGACCCTAATTAATAAGGTTAAATATGTACCTATAGATTTCAAAAATTGCATTTTCGCGGTCGTAGATTTTTTGTAGGAACCTGCATTGCCTCTTGTCACTTTCAACATTACTAGAACATGGTTCATTCATTTATTACTAGTTATGCCTACTTACGTCTTCTTATAGCCTTATCTTATCGACTTGTAGTAATATATACTCTAAGTATATCGATGTCTTCTCCTTATTAATCTCCAGCAAGATTAAAACTTGTGCGTCTTTGTTTGATATTATGTTAGTCTGGTTGAGGTCAATTGTAAGTATTATCATATCACAGTTTACATAATATGTAGTTGGCACTTCGGCGCTTTTTACAGTAAAGTTGCCTAGCTTTCATTAAAAATAAATCGTCACAAAAGTTGTAGGAAAAGTCAAAAAAGTTGTAGGAAATGTAGAATTTGACACATTACTTCTTTTTACTATGGTATTTTCTATTCATTTTTATCCTTTTCCAATGATCTGTTTCTTAGTTAATGAATTTATCACTAGGTACACTTTTGTGTCCAGTATAATATATATAGGTGCTCATTGAAATCCCGACGAAATTATGGTGTGAACAACTGAACATAGACGCAAGCTTACTGTTCGAGTGTAAGGTATAGCCACAGTACATAGAGGGAGCAGTATGGAAGTATGGAAACTGCACACACACACGTTCACACTTGTCGTGACGCGGCACGCAGTACTGACTACACCGCGAAGCACACTTATGGGTCTCGTCTACGCGCATGTTTGTGTGAGTGAGCCGTTTCGAGCATTTGTATATAGTTTTCTTACTGCTGTGTTCCAGGCCCTAGCCTTTCTATGTACTGTGGTATAGCTATCTATGCCTAGATGTCAGTTGTTGACATCGAGCCATAGCTATACCTACTTGTTATATAGTTGATGTTACGTACATATGCTGTTGTTAATATCGTATCAGTTACCGTTGATTGTAATCGAATAAAGTTTAATGAGCGGAATGGATAAAATTAATAGTTTTATAAATATACTGTTGGAAATATGACAAACTAGCTGAGCGGTTGCACCCGCCTACCCAAGTCCCGATCCTGCATAATTATCTTTGTAAACAAACAGTAGCCTGGTGTTAATCTAGGTCTTTAGCTATTTGATTACATCTTCTTGAAACAACCTATGCCATATTCGCGTATTAAAATTGTCCAAAATATCATTTCAATATCTTTTCCTTAAATCAATTTAATATTTTACATGTTTTATCGCAATCGGTACAGTAGTTTTTGTGTAAAGGAGTAACAAACATACTTGTACACAAACTTTCACATCTATAGTTACATTTATAGGATTTTTGTTATTTCATGGTGGATGTAAGTACTAGCTAAATACCTATATTTTGTTTTTTTCCTCCTCGTCTGGCTCGTCTGTGGTTACTTGGTAACTGTTATTTAAAAACGGAATGTATTCTATATCTAATATTTGAAAATATTAAGTATTATTTTTTGAATTCTTGCGTTTTCGCGTGAAAAAGACTTTCACATTTACAATATGAAGAGAATAATTGTTAAACATTGGCCGTGTAACTTCAGCATAAAATAGGATTACCCCATCTCATCATCATTATCTCAGCCCTTATCTGTAAACTGTTGAACATGGGCCTCCCCCATACGACGCCACAAATAGCGATCGCAAGCTACCTCCATCCAACCACTCCCCGCGACAGGGGGGGGAGGGGGGCTGACACTCCGCGTGCGGTGGCGGATAAACTGCTAGGTCCCTAGAAAGATTGGTGTCAGGCAGGCGGCCGACCGTAACATATTGCTAAATCTATTAGCAGAAGGTCCCGTCCGTATCGGAATAAAAGTACCCTTTGTAATATTTCAGGGCTCCAGCTACCTATATTCCAAGTTTTCTTTGAAATCGGTTCAGTAGTTTTTGCGTGAAAGAGTAACAAAGTCATATACCTACATACAAACTTACGCGTTTATAATAATAGGGGTTAAAGTATGAAATTGCCGTTTTATTGCAATAGGTTCTTTGAATTGACATAGAATCTTCATGGTTTGAGGTTTTCGAATGAAACTTTTTTCAAATGGTTTCTGTGATGTTCTTTTTTTAAAAAATGTGAAACATTTGAATATCGACTTTCAATTGTTTTTGATATTCAATTTAGACAAGAAAGATGGATACTGCGAAAATTCGAGTGATTTTTGAATACGAGTTCCGACGCGGAACTAACGCGGCAGAAACAGCCCGCAATATCAATGCTGCGTTTGGAGAGGGGTCTACTAATGAACGCACCGTGCGATTTTGGTTTAAACGCTTTCGTGATGGAAATTTCGACTTAAAGAACGAGCCACGAGGAAGACCGCCCACACAGGTGAATAACGATGAATTAAGAGAGATAGTGGAAGCAGATCCTAGTCAAACTACCCAGGAATTAGCGGCATGGTTTAACGTTACCTTACCCACTTTATTGACTCACTTGCGTCAAATCAATAAAATAAAAAAATACGAAAAATGGATGCCTCATGATTAGACTGATCTGCAGAAAGAAACGCGTGTTGAAACTTGTGTTGCCTTGTTGAACCGGTACAGAAATGAAGGAATATTGGATCGAATTGTAACATGTGATGAAAAGTGGATTCTTTATGATAACCGGAAAAGAAAAATGCAATGGCTGACCCCAGGTCAAATGCCACAACAGTGTCCTAAAGCAAAACTTACCAATAAAAAGGTAATGGTAACTGTTTGGTGGTCTCAGCATGGTGTTATTCACTATAGTTTTCTTCGATCTGGTCAAGAAATTACGGCAGATGTCTACTGTGCCGAACTCCGAACCATGTTGACAAAACTAGCAGTAAAACAGCCCCGACTCATGAATCGATCTTCACCATTATTGCTCCACGACAACGCGAGACCTCACACAGCACGAGAAACCATTTTGACCCTTCAGGAACTGCACTTAAGAAACCATTCGTCATCCTCCGTATTCACCAGACCTTGCTCCAACGGACTACCATTTTTTTCGTGATTTGGACAATTATCTACGTGACAAGAAGTTTTCTTCCCAGGAGGCAGTACAAAATGCTTTCACACAGTTTGTGCAGTCTAGATCGTCGGAGTTCTATCGCAAAGGCATTAATAACCTTCCCATTAGATGGCAGCAATGTATAGATAATAATGGCAACTATTTTGATTAAATAAATTTGTTAAAAATTTAAAAAATAAACAATTAAGATTTTCAGTACAAATCGGCAATTTCATACTTTAACCCCTAATATTAGTAAGATGAATACCTTACCTACTGTGCTGACCCCAAATGATTTGAGGTTTGAGTGAACCCCGGCTCGCGAGAGAGAAACCGGATAAGAAGAATCGTTAAACATATTATGGGTATATGGGTACCTAGAATTGGCGAGGTAATCTTAACTAACTTGGTTGACGGTTGTGGTGAAAGGTCGGCTTTAATCCTATTGTTATTGTTTTTTATTGATGTACAAAGTTCGTTAGTGAACATTTTTCGCAACTCATTTTCTATTTATCTACTTTAAAAACCGTATCAGTGTAGTAAATACCTACTTTACGAGTATGATAAAAATATTACGCGCTTAGGTAAATACTAGAGATAATTTTATCGTAACATAGGTACCAACCTACATCAGGTTATATTTTTCAATTAAAACGTCTATTTGATTCAGCTCAGATTCAATTTTGATCGAAAACGGTATAGTGTTTAAACATTTTGACTGTAGAATATGCTGGGAGTTATTCCTGTAATAGAATAGTCCACAATTTAATTTCAACTTAATTACAATTGAAAAGAATGTTTTCAAAATGAAACTTGCAAATGGACTTCGATTTCTGCAATAGAAACATTTTTTACTTAAGACATTTATTAGTTTAGCTTAGGTGCCTTGATAAACATCTATACTAATACTATAAAAAGGAAACATTTTTTGTTTGTTTGTTGGCTCGTATGGGCTCCAAAACTACTGTAGAATAGAATAGTACATCCCTTTTCCCTCCCAACAGAAAGCTACATCCCTTTTAATTCGGATATGCGGGTGAAACCGCGGGACGTTGCTATGTTTAATAATTACTCTGCTGTTATAAATGTGTAAGTGATGGCAAACTGTATTCTACAAACAAAATTTTATCAATAAATGTCAAATGTTATTTACGTCAAATTTAAAATCAAAGATTGACTGTTATGTTCTGGAAATTGTATTTTGGATAATTCTATTACAGAAGTCACGTCACAGGTTATTTCATAAACACCTCGTTAATAATTTATAATAAATGATACAATGATCCCCCTATGTGGGAGAGATACCCTTCTAATCAAAAATCGGAAAAAAACCTATTACATAAGCTCTAATTAGAACCTGTTGTAAATGTAGAGCTTGACTCAATATTGCCGTCAAAACTATATCTAAAACTTGTCTAAAACGGTATTCTCTAAAAAAAATATCGAAAAACTTCAAATGTTATTTGACAAACGTCAAATTTGAAATTGTCTAATTTTAATTGTCTTTAGACAACGATGTTGAAATGATATTTTGGATCATTTTATTACGAGAATAGGCCTTGACAAAGTTAATTTTTTAACATAAAAATGATAATCTAAATTTCAGATTTTGATATAAGGTACTTAGGTAGGTAAATTTACATAAAATGTTGAATGATACGTGTAAGCCAACGCTTGTAGCGATATCTACTTCAGAAAAACGAAAAAAAAGTCTTAATTAGAACTTGTTTGTTTACTCTAAATTCTTCTCCAAACTTGCATGACCAATTAAAATAACCGGTAATATCACACTAGCTCAGCGAGCTGATTATGTAACTCTGTTGCTAAGAAGGTTACATATTTAATTACGTACCAGATCAAATAGTTACAAAAATAATATTAAAACTAAAATAAAATTATATTTGTTGCTAACAAATCCGATAGAAACAAACAAAATAGTTGATTTTTGCGATTACGGGAATACCTACAATTTGATAGTACCTACACTCGCTAGTTTCCATTGCAATGGCAATTTGTTCGCTATTGAATTACATGAACTTTTCCGTGAACAATTATTCTAAATGGTCGCCGTTTTACAATGATTCCCTCAACTGACTTTAATTAAGACGACTTGACTGTTTCGATGCAAATAACTTGCAAATATTAATAATACTTGACACTGGCTAATATCTAAATGGAATATGGCCATATAAAAGAAGATGAATTTCTATTGTTTCAATCGAGTTGATCGTGGGCTCCTCACTGAGGTGCGAGTGGTGAGCGGCTTTTATAACTCCGGTACCTGTCTGGAAAATCAGTTAGTGTCAGTTGGGCACGAGGCTACTCTACTTTATAGAGAACCAATCAAACTAAGGACTCGATCAGTCCATAACTGATCTTCGAAGGAGCTCCATGGAGTGTCCAGCTCGGAACAGCGGACCCCGCACTTGGTATGGCTGCAAATGGCCGTTAATGGGGGCGCTATAACGCATGAAGGGTACATGAAAAGGAGGATCAAATCAGGCTTCCGACGAAAATTAGTTAACAGTGCCAACATACGATAACTTTTGAGTACTAAGACTAAAAAAGGCATTTATAAATTCATCACAGTTCACAATGTGAACATGTCATGAGACTCTAAATAAGTTGGTATATAGTTGTACTTAGAAGTAAAAATCGAAACGAAGCTAGTATACTTTAGAGAAAAAAGACTATAGTTTAAGACAAGCAAATTAAGATTTTTGAATTACCTTAAAACTAACAACATTTGACAAATTAAATCAAATTAAAATATTTTATTCTTATCGTGTCTTCGGTGCGCGACCTCTAATGAGAAGTCACAAGAAACCCTTTTTATTTTTGAAATAATAATATCCTTCTTCCCTTCTACCCTTCATTATATTATGTACGGTTTTCAGTTTGTGGCTTCTGTTTCAATCGAGGTTTGTTGGCAACAGAGTTACGTAATCAACTAGCAGCACCGTAGAAGTTCGTTAATCTGCCATTAGCATAAAATGTGATATTTATCAACAGAGCGTCACGTGACACGGGGTCGATGACCGACATTGGCATTCGCACCTACCTATCCGTAGGTAGGTACCGGACCGGCCAACTCAAGATTCACGTAAACATGCAATGGGATTGTGAAAATACCGGTTTTGTGTTTTGTTTAGAACAATTCGAAATTCGAACAAAACTCAATTACCTATAAATTACTCTAAGACCTACCTAGGTACTTAGTTTCAGAATCTTTTTATATTACTAATAATATTAATATTATATTAGCCTAAATTGTCCCACTGCTGGGCAAAGGCCTCCCTCCAATTCCATTCGGGTATATTTTGAGCTATGGTTCAGTTTCAGAATCTTATAAGTAGTTATAGGTTTTTCTAATGATTTTGCGTGGATTTCGAGATTTTGCATGTATGATAATAATAAAACACATATTAATATATTTTATTTTTATTAGGAAAGCAAAAAGTAAACTACAACAATATTACGATATGTAAAATATTTCTAGTTGTACACACTACACATATTTATTACAATGTTCACCTGATTTCATCACAGGTTGGCGCTCAGCAGGGGGACCCACTGGGCCCGCTCGTGTTCAGTTTGAGCATTCAGGGGGCTATTATTGGGGTGAGTTCTTCCTTGAATGTTTGGTACTTAGACGATGGTGTGATTGGGGGGGATCCGCTACAGGTGAAGTCAGACATTGTCGCTTTGATACCACGTTTGAGTGCTCTTGGACTGAAGGTGAATGACACTAAATGTGAGGTTTACCCTTGTGGTCCGGAGGCTGTTTCTGCGTTGACCGTGTTTGGCGATGTCTTGCCCGGTATTAAGTGTTTGACGGCTTCTACGTTGTTTTTGTTGGGATCCCCAATTTTTCCGGTTGCGGTGCCTCAGGCCTTGGACATTAGGAAGAAAATGCTTTTGGGTGCTCAGGAGCGGTTAGGGAAAATTTCTCCTCATGTGGCCTTGGTACTTTTGCGGATGTGCTTCGCTATGCCTAAGATTACCTATCTTTTGAGGACTGCTCCAGTGTGGCTCTTTCCTAGTGAGGTTGGGGAGTTCGACGAGGCTCTTAAAGTTAGCCTTGAAGAGATTTTAAATATTAGTCTTGACGAGGCTCAGTGGAGTCAAGCGTCGCTCCCTATTCGGTTTGGAGGTGTGGGAGTTAGGCGAGCTCAGGATGTGGGCTTGCCGGCGTTCTTGGCGTCGGTTCATGGGGTTGTGGACTTGGTTGCTGGTATTTTATCTCTGGATGGTGATCAGGTTCATATTCCTTATGTTGACGATGCCATTAACGCGTGGCGGGCTCAGAATCCGGGAGTGGACCTTCCCCCCTTGCCGGTTGCGCAGCGACTATGGGATGAGATTGGGGCAAAGAGGGTGTATGAGGGGCTTTTGGAGGGGGCTCGGGGTGTGGATTTGGCGAGACTCAGGGGTGTGTCGCGACCGGAGTCGGGGGCGTGGTTGCAAGCTTTGCCGTCGCCGGACTTGGGAACTTTTCTCGATGGTGATTCGCTGCGGGTGGCTGTTGCTCTTCGCTTGGGTTGCAATGTGTTCGAACCTCATACTTGCATTTGCGGTTCCTGGGTGGAGGCTAGCGGGCATCACGCTTTGAGTTGTGGTCGGTGCGTTGGGAGGCTTCCGCGCCACCACGCTCTCAATGACATTGTCCGACGGGCCTTGGTGTCTGCCAATATTCCCTCGGTATTGGAGCCCCCTGGGCTTAATCGCACCGACGGCAAGAGGCCGGACGGTCTAACCCTTGTTCCTTGGCATAGAGGCAAGTGTTTGATCTGGGACGCTACTTGCGTGAACACTTTCGCTTCAAGTCATCTACCAAACACGTCGAGGGTAGCTGGGGCGGGGGCGGAGGCAGCAGCTGGTGGAAAACATGTTAAGTATGCTCCTCTTACCCCCAGCTACATTTTTGTTCCCCTGGCCGTTGAGACGGTCGGTGGTTGGGGTTGTGAGGGTGTGGCGTTTGTCCGGGAAATCGGTCGCCGTCTGCGTGATAGGGGTTTGGATAGTCGGTCCGGGGCGTTCCTGATGCAGAGACTGTCGATTGCCATCCAGCGTGGCAACGCAGCTGGTTTGCTTGGCAGCTTTGTATCGGGGACGTTGGATGCCGGATTGTTTGGCTAAATTTTTTTTTTTTTTTTTTAATTAGATTTGATTTAATTTTATTTTTGAATTATTGTTGATTTTTATTTTATTTTTAATTATATTTTGAGCTATGTGTAGTGTTTAGTGTATTAATTATAAGTTATATTGTATTGTATTGACTGTAGAATCTTAGTTAAATAAATAATTGATTTATGTAAATATTTATCGGTTTTAACTCTGGTTTTATATATTAACGGCGCAGCGTTGTTTCAATGAACGTCCAACGTTTCGCCGACTTCACAGTCAGCTTTATCAAGGTAGACTGTTCAAAATCGCACTATAAGTAGGTAGGTAAGTTTGTTCAACCTAGATCCCCTATGTTTTGCTTATCTGATAACAATAACAACATTGATTCGAAAACATAATTAAAGTACGGCTTCATTGCCGTTCGACGTTACTTTGAATTGGCATGTTAATCACAAAGCATTGTTAGGGCTTCCTCTGATTGTTTCTACACAACAATCATTTTCAATTTGGTTTCTGAGATTCCCTGCTGTTAGAATTATATGTGAAAATAGCCTATGTGTCAATACAGATATCAAACTACTGGCATATGAAGTTTATCGCAATCGGTTCGGTATATTTTCGTAAAGAAGTAACGAACATGTTCGTTTACTTACATATTTATTTACCTATACTTACACACAATTTATTTAATTTTATTTTGTTAGTTTGTCTTTGGATATCTATAGTTTGTTTTAATTGCAGACTATAATCTGATGTTTAGTTTCCTTGTATTATTTATACAAAATCTTTAGTATTTACCATGCTTATCATGGCCTCTTTTATCACCATTTATTTTATTTTATTTATAGAAATTAAATGGATAAATACTCTCATGCTTTTAGTTATCAATGGGACGTACTGTCAAATGTCTTGACCTTAACCTTTTTTTTTTACAAAATATTTAACATTGTAGCAGTCTGTGGTAGCAGAAATATGTATATGTGTACCATGGAGGTAAGATAAATAACTGGAGGAAACACTGTCAGAATAAAAACGAGCTGAGCAAGATGGTTGTAGCAAAGGACTTGTGTCATTTTCTAATAGGGTGACAATAAGATTTTTTATGTGACAGATGTTAGATTTAATAATGCAAGTGCAATTGTATTATTTACTAGCTGCGCCCTGCGGTTTCCCCCACGTAAGTACCGTTACCGCGAGATTATCGGGATAGCCTATGTGTTATTATAGGTTTTCAGCTACCTATATTCAAGTTTCATTGCAATTGGTTTAGTAGTTTTTGCGTGATTGAGTAACAAAGTCACAGACATACATACAAACTTTTGCGTTTATAATATTACTGAGACTTACGTCTCAGTCTCTGTTGGCAAATTGAAGATTTCCATTAGCAATAGACGCTCTTTAAGGATTAATGAAATAATACAAAAGGACACGGTATAAAACAGTTTTATTAATTATTATAGTATGCTTATTAATTTTTGAACACTTTGATTAATAAGTATAAATATTTTACAAAAAGAAATGTATCATCAAAAATCACCGTATCACGACGGGTTCCCGTGAGGCAAAGATTAGCGCTCTCGCCCGTCATGCAAGAGGCACAGGTTCGAAGAAAGAAGAAGAAATTAAATTAATTTTCTTTGGTGTGAAGCAGCAGCAGAAGAAGAAGAAGGAAAATACATACACACAAAGACACTTAGTACATACTGACTGACGAAATCAAATTTAAACAGACATGACGGTCAATTACGTTAAATTTAATATAGTACTTCCCTCAAAATTCATCAAATGTAAAGCTAGAGGAAATTTCAAAAATAAAACTTTTAGACTAATTACTTATTATCACTTATGTTCAGCAGGTAAGTAGTAAAATATCTAACAGTATTCGTACCACCAGCGGAATTGTTGGTATTACATCGGCTTTCAATAATCGACGGGAGTAAAAGCAGGAAAGATCGAAGTGACGACTGCATACGACTGTTTTTTTTGTAATTTTCTACTTCATCCATACTGCTGAGTCATTTTTGTCGTATTTGTTCATTTTTCGGAAAGCTGAAATAATAAAATTACAGTAAAAAAAAACTTACCCGAACCCAATACAAAAATCCAAAAATCATAGTCACCATAAATTCTTGTAATAGAACAAAACATTTGTAGAATACAATAATAAACATATTTTGGCTTACCTATAAAATGATATATTGCAACCACCATATGATTCACTTGTACAAGTAAAAACACAACACGTTTTCACCATTTTATGCAATTTAACGCAGAAATTCTATAAATTAAATAATTAATATTTTACCGCCATGATGCCACCATGACACTGACGCTTGGGTTACCATTAAAATAATAAAAAGGAAATGGGAGCCAATAATGTACTTGACAACCACTTATTACACGACCCGATAATTTACGACCTGATAAATGGAAGCCAGGATATTCGTGTAAGATCCTATACAATTTGTACGGAGTGTTAAAAGGAGACCCTGGCGTCCAATTAACAGGTCGTGTATTATAGGGACATTATCGGGTCGTGCTTTATCTGGCCGTACAATAACTGCAACCTCTTCTAATGTTTTTTTTTTATATATGATAATTTTTGTAGACTGGCAAGATGAAAGAACGAGACACACTACATCGTCGATTGCTATCTCATTCGGCTCGGATTAGCCTCTGTCTATTGTAAGGCAAAATGTTCAACTAATCAGTCCTGTTTATTTTCTAAGTCCATTATGTGTACTGTTATTAAATTTAATCTGTGGTAGCAGTAATTTTCCATTAACGAAGGAATGAAACAGTTAACTATTCTTAATGCTATCATCTGCAAACAGAAGTTTATTATTCTGTCTGTCTTGTCTAGTCATTCAACGGCAACATTTAAGTTCGTTGATACCTAGGTACGTATATTCAGACACTTTATAATTCTATGATTAACTGCACTGTTTGTTTATAGCATTTTAGGTTTTTATTTTAACTAGGTAGGTATGTGAGTAACTATGTAACAAAATATTTTTTGGCAAGGACGTACTATACATTATAATAGGGGTTAAAGTATGAAATTGCCGTTTTATTGCAATAGGTTCTTTGAATTGACATAGAATCTTCATGGTTTGAGGTTTTCGAATGAAACTTTTTTCCAATGGTTTCTGTGATGTTCTTTTTTTAAAAAATGTGAAACAATTGAATATCGACTTTCAATTGTTTTTGTTATTCAATTTAGACAAGAAAGATGGATACTGCGAAAATTCGAGTGATTTTTGAATACGAGTTCCGACGCGGAACTAACGCGGCAGAAACAGCCCGCAATATCAATGCTGCGTTTGGAGAGGGGTCTACTAATGAACGCACCGTGCGATTTTGGTTTAAACGCTTTCGTGATGGAAATTTCGACTTAAAGAACGAGCCACGAGGAAGACCGCCCACACAGGTGAATAACGATGAATTAAGAGAGATAGTGGAAGCCGATCCTAGTCAAACTACCCAGGAATTAGCGGCATGGTTTGACGTTACCTTACCCACTTTATTGACTCACTTGCGTCAAATCAATAAAATAAAAAAATACGAAAAATGGGAGCCTCATGATTTGACTGATCTGCAGAAAGAAACGCGTGTTGAAACTTGTGTTGCCTTGTTGAACCGGTACAGAAATGAAGGAATATTGGATCGAATTGTAACATGTGATGAAAAGTGGATTCTTTATGATGACCGGAAAAGAAAAATGCAATGGCTGACCCCAAACGCAGCATTGATATTGCGGGCTGTTTCTGCCGCGTTAGTTCCGCGTCGGAACTCGTATTCAAAAGTCACTCGAATTTTCGCAGTATCAATCTTTCTTGTCTAAATTGAATAACAAAAACAATTGAAAGTCGATATTCAAATGTTTCACATTTTTTAAAAAAAGAACATCACAGAAACCATTTGAAAAAAGTTTCATTCGAAAACCTCAAACCATGAAGATTCTATGTCAATTCAAAGAACCTATTGCAATAAAACGGCAATTTCATACTTTAACCCCTATTATTTTAAAAGGAAATATTAATTTTATTTTGTACAGGACCGAAACAAAATAAAATTAATATTTCCGGAATTCTAATGAAAAATAAAATATTTTTGAAATGAAATGAAATGAAATTATTTATTTGCATTGAATATGGTACATAATGGTCTTACTTTAAAATATAGTTTCTTCATATCTAGCAATAAGATTGCGCACAAATATTTATTAAGTAGCTCATTATATTATAAAAATAAAGCCTTTGAAAATACAAATAAATTATTTATATCAGGTGCAGCTATTATGTCAAAAAAATATTAGTAAATCGAAAAACTTATTTATAATGTCATACACACACAACGAGCAATGTCAAAATAAACGTAATGTCAATTGTATTTCTTAGTTAAATATTCATTAATGGAATAAAAATTCATTTGCGTCAAAAAATCTTTTAGATGTTTATAGAAAATGGGACCTTCTTCAGTCTGCAACGTTTTTGGCAAATTATTATAAATTACAGGTGCCATGTAGAAGCAATTTGCTTGAAAAATAGCTAAGTGAGATGTAGGCAATACAAATGAATTAAAAGTTGCTGATCTCTTACCAGAATTATTGCGTTTTTGAAATAAATGCACATGTTCCCTAACGAATTTAACCATTTCGAAAATATACATTGATGGTAATGTTAGGATTTTGTTATTTTTGAATACCGGTTTGCATGATTCTCTTTGTCGCATGTTCCATATAGCTCTAATGCATTTTTTCTGAGCCTTAAAAGCCCTTAGTAGATGGCCCGAATTTCCCCATATGGGTAATCCGTACCTCAATGCAGATGCAATGTAGCTGTGATATACTATTAACGCAGTTTTGACTGAAGTTACGGCACTTATATTTTTTAACGCGTAAACAAATTTATTCACCTTTTTACTAACAGACTCTACATGATTTTCCCAGTCCAAGTTTTCATTTACAGTTATTCCCAGGAAGCAAATGTTTTGAGTTTGTTAGGAACACATGTCAATGCTTAGCTTCAAAACAAGTGTGCGCCATAAAATCCACATTATTCTCTCCAACTCTCCATATAGTACAATTAAATGCGCAATAACATCAAACTTGTGTCACATAAAACATAATACGATCAGCACAAGCTTATGTTTTAATTTAGACGTTCATTCATTACTTATTACGAGTATGTATATTTGTTATTTAACTTTGGTTCCATTCGGTAATGTTATTCATGATCTTTTCTCACGACTTTATGTCTCAGAATATTGACTTCTTTTATAACACTCGTGCAGTCACTATTAACAAAATAAAATTATATCAAAATCGGTTCATCCAACAATGTAAGCCACGATGCCACAAACATCTCAAACTTTAACACCCCTCTTTTTTCGTCGAGGATTAAAACGTAACTAGAAGTGTATGGGGTGTAGTTGCACATTGAATTGAAATCTAATTAATTATACAGTTGATTTACTATAGTAAAGTAAGTACTTACTAGTGGCCTTGGCACGTGCAATGTGCTACATTATTTACTAACTATAAGTACATACATCACAATAACATATTTCAGCACCGACGTTAAAATGCGGATATTCGTTGTATCGAATGAAGGATTTTAATATAATGTTCAGAAATATCATAATTTATTGACATATTACATAACATAATCAATCTGAATATTACTTACTTTATAGAATGTAATTATACTTGCTAGTAACAATTAATGTATAAATGTACCATTCAACTACATACATTCATACATTGAATTTCATGAAGGATCTGGTCAAAGAGGAAAATATATTCACTGGGGTATAATCACGTAGGTGTTATCAATCACTCTGGTAGCATACGGTCATTTTGAACTGCCCACCTAAACATAACACAGTAAAAAAGAATAATTGGGTTATTTTTCTTCTTTTATTATTTTAATGGAAGGGTAAATGCAAAAAGTTTAAGTTAATGTAAACAAAAACCACGCAAAAACCATCGCTACGCTCGCTCGGAAGATAACTCTAGATCTCTTCGTACGCTTTAAATTCAATATTATGCTGTCTATCTCGGCTTTAAGTACCGTGGTGCATAAACTACTATTAATTTATTTTAATAGTCTTCTTAAATAGTGTCAATTATCATTTACCTACGATTTTAATTAAGTAAAACCTAAAAGATAACATTAAATTGTAGCCAAACACGACAAAATATAGACAAGAAGAACGAGATATTCTATCAATTCGGTACTTTACCTCTTTTATCTTTGGACTCTGAACCGGCTTTAAATACTAGTATACTTAAAAAACAATAGTATGGTAGGTACATATTATTTACCTAATCATTTTAAAAGCATTATATTTTTTACTTTAAATTCGGACCAGAGATTAGCGCTTTCAAACAATTACGCATTGTGTGGCATTATACCCACTTTAGGGGCTTTATCTCATTACCACCATGGAGTGGTGACGTAACCACTCCAGCTGCAGTAGTGTACAAACACGAGAAGCATTGGCCCTTACCATGATCTTATTGCAAAACCTAAATCATCGTTTAGCTAAAAAAAAAACATATGTAAATATTTAAAAATAAATAGTATTGCAAGCAAACATCAAGTTTTTTTTTAAATTATTTGTGTCTCTAATAATCTTGGAAAGTTTCGAACACGATTCCAAAATAAATAAACGAAACGTGTGTGGTCAAATTAGACCTAATTATCATGCGAACGATATCAAGTTTTCTTCCTACAATTATTTATTTACTTCATTCGCAATCATTATCATTTCGATAAGGAAATTTAAAAGCTGATGAAACCGGATCGTAGAAAAAAACTAAAACATGTTTGTGATAAATTTTTGTTTTGTATACAGACGTAAGAGGATTTCATCATTGGTTGAAAGTTGTAAACAGCATTACTGCAATATTATTGCGACATTCATTATTATTTTAATTTGTGGATCAATTTAAGCCAGTAAAAGAAGGTTTTTATAGGGTACCGGCGTACCCAAAGAGTAAACGAGGCCTGTTTAGCACAGCTTACCTAATCAGTTCTCAAACTACTATGCTTTTACCCATCTGTCCGTCATCAAGCTGTAATCTCAAAAGCTCAAGGTTTTTTGTGATATTAGGCCCTACAATGATGTCTTATAAGTCGTCGCGTTGTCGTTCAACTAAAAAAATAAAATTAAAAACACATCAAATAAATAAAAAAAAAAGAATAACAAACGTCAAAAAAAGAGATTAAATTGTCTGTGGTTTTTGAAAATAGTCTAATTAATAGTAATAGTGAAAATAGTAGTTTATTTAAAATTTACTTTATTTTTTTGAACGACATAGCAACGTCAAACGAGCATGGTAGCGCGCATTATCTACACTAATATTCTAAAGCTAAAAAGTTTGTTTCTTTGATTGTTTGTTTGTTTGAATGCGGTAATCTCAGGTCCGAATTAAAAATATATTTTTGTGTTTGATAGTTAATTTATCGAGGAAGGTTTATAGGCTTCTTCATATTCCGAGGTTCGGATCTAATCGGGACTTCGCGGGTTTTAGTATAAAATAAAATCTCGAATAAAATCATGCTTTATTTTTAAGCTTTATTAGGGACATGTATTCTTTGCTCGCTGTTCTTAGATATAATGTAAATGCAAATGTAAATTGTACTAAGTAGGCACTTTACTTATCGTGTTGCTAATCAATCCTCATTATTTATAGAAGCAAACTAGTACCAGTTAAGATTGTAATAGACCGACATGCAACTTGCAACGAGATAACGTACCTAAAGACCTAACCATTTTAATTCAATGTCATTCAGGACGTCCGACCATGTTCTTGGGTACAGTGCAGTGAAGCTTTGCATACAAATGACGTGTAGGTACCTACTACAAAATTATGTAACTAATAAATAATAAATTTTTATTAAAAGTAGATTTTGGAGCACGATTTCAAACCATCCTTTAGAATGATTTTGTTCCATTTAAAATCAGCAGGGGGTACTTTTATACATCAATACAAACAACTTTTGTTCTTACAACTCCAGGAAATTTATTTATTTATTTATTTATTTATAAAATACAGATAACAGCATTACAGGTTTAACCTATTGCGCTATTACAGAATTAGATACTAATTTTTATAAAACGCAGAGTAGGTACCTACCCAAAATAACTAATGAGTACCTTACAAGCAACACAGATATATTTAGGTAAGTACCTAGGTTAGTATTACGAGATAGATTATATCAGGGTTGACTACAAAACTCTTATTACAATTATTATGGTCGCTAAAACCTATTTTTAAGGAACTCGGAAAAAACCGTTACTTACATGATGATACTTCATACTAACTTTGACAAGAAAAACATCACAAACTCATTGGATCGTTATACAAAAATACGCACCCAGAACCGCCCGCTAAAATTCATCAATTGAAAAACAAGAATAAAAACGGTACATAACTTTCACATTTTCTCGAATAATATCTTTAAATTTTCTGTGTTATTGTATTACAGATCAAAATATAGACAATAATTAACAATCAGCAGAACAAGCAATAATAACAAAAATGACATTTGTATTTGGTGTTGCCGTCGTAGAAATTAGAAAGATACATTTTTATTTTTTACCTTACCCACTCTTATGGAAGCACGGAGCAACATTTTATTCGCGAATGTGTAAAATTATTGTCACTTTATCTAAGTATATTATACACATTTCAATAATATCGTTGTGACGCATAAACTACTAGTTAAACTGTAAGGACCTAGAATCGCTCACAGAAAATTTCACATTGTCTTAGTACTTCCCTCGATTCATCGGCAAAAAGGTCGAACTGTGGGTACGATTCAAGAAGATCCGACAGCAACTGAACAGCTCGTAACAGAGGTGAGTTCTTATGCGCAACCGTACGTGAATAGTTCACTGAGAGTAATCTGTGTGACCTACCCCGCAAATACTGGCTGGGGACATACAACCGTAGGACTTGTGAATTTACTTCAAGATTATCTAGGACGCCTCGCAACGTAGAACACATATAGGTCAATAACTGTAGTTTTCGTCTATTGTTCAAGGAGTTGTAACCCACCATTCCCATAATAAATTTGGTTGGATAAAGAAATGGATAATACCCATATACTTTTTTATATAAAAATCTCAAAAACGCTTTTTGCACTTTCTCCAGTAAGAGAGTGTATTTGGCTTCGTGTGGATCCCAAACCAATGATGCTGTCTCCAATTTACTTCGAACCAGTGCATTATACAATAATTTTATTACCTTTTGATCTTTGAAGCTTCTAGAGTTACGGATAACAAAACCAAGTCTACGGAAACATTCAGTTGCTAGAGAGTTAATATGGTTATTAAACGTTAAAGCTGGGTCAAAAACTACCCCCATGTCTTTCACCGTGCTGACCCGAGTAATGCTGGACATACCTAATTTGTAGTTGGCGTGTTTAGGAATGCGAGCTCGTGTGAAAGACATGACGCAACACTTTGTGGTATTAAAAAGAAGCTTATTTGCGATACTCCAATTATAGATTTTGTTAATATCAGATTGAAGCTTGTCACAATCAGCAAAATCATTTATCACGCGGATCACCTTCAGGTCGTCGGCATAAAGGAGACACTTCGCAAATTCGACCACAGATTCTAAGTCATTTATCATTAGTGTGAAAAGCAGGGGCCCGAGAATTGAACCCTGGCTTACTCCCGAACGAGTGTGATACATTTCGGACAGGAAATGCCCATGCCGAACATACTGCTTGCGATCACTCAGGTAATTGGCAAACAGCCTTATCAATTTCGGTGAGAAGCCTAAGGCACAAAGCTTAGTAAGCAACACGTCGTTGTCTACTCGGTCAAAGGCCTTGGCAAAATCAAAGTACAAAACATCTACTTGTTTACCCATATCTAAGTTCCTCGATATAATGTCGACAAGTTCAATAAGATTAGAATTGACTGATCTACCGGCCCGAAATCCGTGTTGGCAGTTACCTAGGTAAGGCTCGACCTGCGCTGTGATACGGCGATGAAGAATTGATTCGAACAGTTTACCCATTGCAGAGCACACTGCAATTGGGCGGTAGTTTTCTACGCGGGTTTTGTCTTTTACCTTTGGTATGGGGGTCACACGAGATATTTTCCAGGCTGAAGGATAAATACCAGTGTCAAGTGCAAGGTTCAAAATATGTGTTATCGGTTCCACAATAAAATCTTTACAAGCCTTGATCACATAGGCGGGTACCTGATCTGGTCCAATTGCGCTTTTGGGTTTTAGCTTTTTAATAGCTATATCTACATCTAGAGGAGATATAGTATTTATATTAATATAGTTAGAGTTTCTCACTTTGTCTTCAGCCACTACCCTTGCAGCATTTAACACTGGCTTAACCGGAAGGAAAACACTGGAAAAAAAGTTAGCAAACGCTTCCGCTGCATCAGAGCCTTTGTAGGAACGTTCTCTATATGATACTTCAGATACAAAGCCGCTAACAGTTTTTAAATTATCAATATGACGCCAGAATTCTTGAGGTTTTTTTTAAATATTTATTTGAATTTGTTCTAGGTAGCTGTCGTAACATTTCGTTTCAAGGTCCTTAATTTCGGCTCGTAATCTACTAAATTTTGTATAAATATTTTGTTTTCGACTTATCTTCCATTGACGATGAATTTTCGCTTTAAGTTCCACTTTCTTAATTAGGTCCCTATTGAACCATACCGGATAGAGACGAGACGGTGTTTTGGGTCGTTTCTTTTTAGGAATAGATGCATCAAATACGCCGTACAGTATGTAGTAGAAGGCGTTAACTGATTCGTTAACGTCGCGCGTGTCCATCACAGCGTCCCAAGAGGAGTCGCTAATTAGCCTATACAAAGAGGTAAAGTCTCCTATGGAGAAATTCCAGTCCCTGAACTCACCTACATTACTAGGTGGAAGTAATTTTGATTTACTGCGAATATTTGATTCAATAATTATTGAAATGTCAAGTGGAGGATGATGAACATCAACGACACCCACCAGGCCAGTATCGAGAATTTTATCAATGTGAACTGTATTGATATCATCCGATGTTATTACTACATCTAATTGTACTCCCCGTTTGTTTATTTATTTATTTATTTATTTATTTATTTAACTAAGATTCTACAGTCAATACAATACAATATAACTTATAAATTAATACACTAAACTTAGACCAAATTGAATCTTCATTTTGTAGTTTGCTCAAGTAAATTTAAAATCGATGCTGCCGGATTTAATTTAATTGGGTAGATTTACAAGCAGGTACATTTAGCTCACAAATTAGAAAAATTAGAAAAAAGTTAAAAAGTTAAAAAGTTAAAAAGTTAAAAAGTTAAAAAAGTTAAAAAAGTTTAAGACGTTATTAGTTTCAACAAAGCCACACACATTTAGGAAATAACCAAAGTACGCAACTATACTATCGGAAGCGCTGTTCAGGTTCAGATCTCCAAGAATTACAACAGTCCCTTTAAAATTACATGATATAAAAGATTAAATTTTTACAAACAAAGACATATAAATCTGATCCTTTGAACTTGGCGGAATATATACAACGCACAGGTATATGTTAAGTTCGCTAAAAGAAAAATTCAACCACATATCTTCGCCGTTTTCGGTTTCTAGGTCAGTACGGCGTTTTATAACAAGGTTGCGACGAGCCGCCAGCAGGACACCACCTCCACCACGTGATGATTTTTGTTTTGTCGGTCACGTCGGAATATATTCCAATCTGGGTTTCCCAGTTCCGCATCTAGTCTGCTGGGGTCTAAATTAGTTTCACATATAGCTACTAAATCGGTGTTAATGATTGAAAGGCTTGATCGCCATTCTCTTAGTTTAGTTTTGATCCCATTGACATTTTGATAAACTATGTTTAGTAGTGCTTTGTCGTTTGCCCGTTGTGTATTGATTCCATCCTCATTTTTGTTTCCTGTGTGGTTAATTAGTTTTTTGGCTGTTCCGCTGTTTTTTTAGGTTTGGGTTTCTCCAAGTAGGTTAAGATATTTGTTCTATTGGCTCTTTTTGGTTCTCCTTCCTTTCCTTCTATTTTTTGTTCATTTTTATCTATTCCTAGATTAATGGGTGAGTCGGACTTTTCTCTCTTTCTTTTGTCTCGAAAGTTTTCTTTTTCTTTTATTATTAGTTTATCAAATTTAAAATATGCGATATTGCCTTTGTTTCTTTCTTCTTCAAGTTTTGGTTGAAGCGTTTTTCTTATCTCAACCACTTCTTTAGGGAGATCATCTTTGAGGTGTACTCCATCAGGAAATCGAGATTTATTCTTCATAATTTCACGTTTTTTCCATTCAGTAGTAAGGCACAGCAGCACAGGGCGTGTTTTATTCTTAGCCTCTTTCCCGACTCTAAACGTTTTTGTAATTTCTTCTTTTTTTATATTAACTCCCGAATTTTCTATCATGTTCTCCATTAAATTTAAAAGCTCGAAGGTATTTTGCTGGTTTTCCTCAATCCCAAAGAATAATATATTATTTTTCCGTTTATTATTCTCCATAAACTTCAACTTATCTTCTAGAAATTGGACTTTTGTTTTCAATTCCCTATTTTCTTTGATGACAGAGTTAAACTTCTCATCTATCATTTCCATAATGCTTTTTGTGACTGCATTCGTAATGGTCTCAACTTGTTTTGTCATTCTTTCGTCTAGTTTTTCTAGAAGCAACTCCATGTCCATTGGTAGGTGTTTTATAAATTTTAAACTTATTTACAATAATGGCCAAAAATTTTGCAAAGTGGCAACTCTGTGTACTATGAGCATGGAGGTAAGATAAATAACTGGAGGAAACACTGTCAGAATAAAAACGAGCTGAGCAAGATGGTTGTAGCAAAGGACTTGTGTCATTTTCTAATAGGGTGACAATAAGATTTTTTTTATGTGACAGATGTTAGATTTAATAATGCAAGTGCAATTGTATTATTTACTAGCTGCGCCCTGCGGTTTCCCCCACGTAAGTACCGTTACCGCGAGATTATCGGGATAGCCTATGTGTTATTATAGGTTTTCAGCTACCTATATTCAAGTTTCATTGCAATTGGTTTAGTAGTTTTTGCGTGATTGAGTAACAAAGTCACAGACATACATACAAACTTTTGCGTTTATAATATTACTGAGACTTACGTCTCAGTCTCTGTTGGCAAATTGAAGATTTCCATTAGCAATAGACGCTCTTTAAGGATTAATGAAATAATACAAAAGGACACGGTATAAAACAGTTTTATTAATTGTTATAGTATGCTTATTAATTTTTGAACACTTTGATTAATAAGTATAAATATTTTACAAAAAGAAATGTATCATCAAAAATCACCGTATCACGACGGGTTCCCGTGAGGCAAAGATTAGCGCTCTCGCCCGTCATGCAAGAGGCACAGGTTCGAAAAAAGAAGAAGAAATTAAATTAATTTTCTTTGGTGTGAAGCAGCAGCAGAAGAAGAAGGAAAATACATACACACAAAGACACATACTACATACTGACTGACGAAATCAAATTTAAACAGACATGACGGTCAATTACGTTAAATTTAATATAGTACTTCCCTCAAAATTCATCAAATGTAAAGCTAGAGGAAATTTCAAAAATAAAACTTTTTGACTAATTACTTATTATCACTTATGTTCAGCAGGTAAGTAGTAATATCTAACAGTATTCGTACCACCAGCGGAATTGTTGGTATTACATCGGCTTTCAATAATCGACGGGAGTAAAAGCAGGAAAGATCGAAGTGACGACTGCATACGACTGATTTTTTTGTAATTTTCTACTTCATCCATACTGCTGAGTCATTTTTGTCGTATTTGTTCATTTTTCGGAAAGCTGAAATAATAAAATTACAGTAAAAAAAAACTTACCCGAACTCAATACAAAAATCCAAAAATCATAGTCACCATAAATTCTTGTAATAGAACAAAACATTTGTAGAATACAATAATAAACATATTTTGGCTTACCTATGAAATGATATATTGCAACCACCATATGATTCACTTGTACAAGTAAAAATACAACACGTTTTCACCATTTTATGCAATTTAAGAGGAAGCTCCAATAAAAAATATGTCATGAACGGCCCGCCCACTTACCCCTACATCCACGAGTCACACGCACACGTATGCACTTTCGAACATCGCAACTTTTTTGATCTAGCACCCAAGCGCGCGAAATCAAAACTGTTATATATTTTTTCATAGGTTGTAAACCGATTATGGTCGTTTGGAAAGTAGCCAGTGTCAAGTATTTTATAATACGACCTCATTGGTGCGTCGGGCGACCGCCTGGCTCACGGAACACTATTACTCCTAGCGGGCCTGGCTGCAATACGGAAGGCTGCGGATTCGATTCCCGTCGGGTGCAAATATTTATGCTTAAAAATAAATATTTGTATCTGATCTGGATGTCTTTCTATGTATAATATGTATGTATTTACAAAAAAAAAGAGGTATAATATGTATTATATCCGTGGTCTAATACCCCTAGTACAAGCCCAGTGCTTAGTTTGGAGCTAGATTGCGCTGTCTGTATATGTTGTGCAATAATATTTATTTAATAATTTGCAAGTTGTTTGTTTTGTATCTTCAAAACTTGTATCGTCCGATTATTCCTAGTTGTCCCCTCTAGCCCTTGTCCCCGGAGGGACAACTAGGAATTTTTCCCCAGTTGTCCCCGGGGCGACAATTCGTGGCGACTGTCCCTTTGAAAGCTGGCTAAAGGGGACAAATGGGAATTATGTTTCTCAGTTGTCACGGCGGGCGGGGGAGGGGACAGATGGGAATCTGTTCTCCCATTTCTACCCCGCATGTTGGTGTTATAATAGAACTAGCTGCGCCCAGCGGTTTCATCCGTGTTCGTAATAAGTACCCTAATGTACCATTATTATTTTAATGAACTTTATAAACGCATACGACTTGCATTTATTGCAATATTTTGGATTAGGGGTGAAGTCGTCCCCTTCGAAACTGGGACCAGGGACGGTAGTTTAGACATTGGGACGAGTCGACTACATACATATTAATATACTCTAGAGGTGAAGTAGTCCCACTAAGAAGATACTAAAAAGACTTTGTAAATTTTTGGGAAAAAAAAGTTAATAGAAGAGATTAGTGGAAAACAAAAGACGATCGAAGTAAAAACAAAAAACGATCTAACCTAACTCCGAAACTATTGACACTAGACCACTAGTTTCTCAGCCTAAGTTATATAGCTCCTCGAGATCATCAGTTTGGTTGACAGCTGTCAAACTTGAACCGTCAATATCTCGGAAACTATTGACACTAGACCACTAGTTTCTTAGCATAAGTGATAGAGCTTCTCGAGATCTTCATTACAAACTTCACCCCTAACCGACGAACCCCTTTCGACTTGCATTCATAGTAATATTTTGTACTATGAATGCAAGTGGTATGCGTTTATAAAGTTCATTAAAATAATAATGGTACATTAGGGTACTTATTACGAACACGGGTGAAACCGCGGGGCGCAGCTAGTTTTATTATAACACACACATGCGGGGTAGAAATGGGAGAACAAATTCCCGTCTGTCCCCCCCCCCCCACCGTGACAACTGAGAAACATAATTCCATTTGTCCCCTTTAGCCAGCTTTCAAAGGGGACAGTCGCCACGAATTGTCACCCCGGGGACAGGGCTAGAGGGGACAGCTGGGAATAATCGGCCGCATCCACACCGGACGATCCCCGCGCTAAAGAATATTTTATCTTATTCGCGCTCAAGCAGCGGAGAGGGAGAAAATAGGATAAAAGATTCTGGAGCATGTGGATCGAACAGTGTGGACCAGGCTAATGGCATGTTTGGAAAATTTCATAACTTGTCGATACTGGACTTGACGAATTACCTATTTGACTTATTACAGACTAGACCATTGTCGTGCCATTCTCACTTTTCTTGTTAGTTTGTCTGTCCGGAGTCCGGGCGGAATCTTGCAAATTCAATTTGATACACTTTCCAATTAGCTAGCGTGCTGAAACTGTGTTTCGGTTTGAATCGCGTTTGTTTTGTTGGCTTTATAATACAAGCCCGACGTTTCGGAGCCCTTCCGGCCTCCCTCATCTGAGGCAACAAACGCGATTCATACCGTAATACTAGAATGTCTACCTCGGGAGCGAATACTATTTTTCGAATGAAAAATATTCATCGCCCACTATGAGAATAGTTAGTAGATTGTATTACAATGAAGCAAAATAATATTTCTACGGTGAGGGTGGTTTTTTGAATCCAGAGCGAAGTGAGGGATTCTAGAGTAGTGTGATACACTCTACTTTTTATTACCCTCTATGAGAAAATAGAAGGCGCCTCATATTTATAATTTGAGAGCTACTTTATTATTTAAGTAGCCCTCAAGTCTTAAGTGGCCTCAAATTTTAATCAATTTTAAATCCAATTCAAATTTGAGGCTATTCAAAATTTAAAAGCTACTTAATTATTTAAGTTTCCCTCAAATTTTAAGTGGCCTCAAATTTTAATCAATTTTTAATCCAATTCAAATTTGAGGCCATTCAAAATTTAAAAGCTACTTAATTATTTAAGTTTCCCTCAAATTTTAATCAATTTTAAATCTACTTTAAATTTGAGGCCTTTCAAAATTTGAGAGCTACTTAATTATTTAAATACCCCTTAAAATTTGTCAAATAGATGCAATAATTAAAAAATAATTTTAAATTTCCACCCTAGGGATGAAATGAGCTACTTTCAACCCGGATATCTACCCATGAAAATAAAAAAAGTTTAAAAGTTAAAAGTTTCGTTTGTAAACAAAACTGACTCCTTTTTATTTACAAATAATTAAGTATTTACATTTCATGAAATTCCAATTTCCTACGTTGAACTGGTGGTGTAACAATTATTGAATGGTTTCCAATAGGCGGAAGTAGTCGTTTTCTCGATGGTATTTCAGATTTAGAGGTTTGACAAACACTCTTTTTGACGGTTAGGTAATCTGGATCGAGAATTGTTCTTTTTCTGGGATGGCGTGGATCTATCAACTCAGGCAGTAAGCATTCCATGTAAAAACTTGTTAACTTCGGTTCCATCTCTTTTTTCCAAAATTGATCGTCTTTTTCCGGTATTTCTATTTTCAATTTATTATCACCTTACCATGCGGCCAAAAAACAATTATTTTTGTTTGCAATGTGCATTTGGCCCTGAGCCTGAATGTACCAGTCTGATTTTTATTCATATATACCTGTAATACAAGCAAATGTTAATGTTTCAAATTTAAATTACTTTATTCCCTAGGGCTTAAACGCGCATTTTACTTCCCAGATATCTCATTAGATATTTAGCGAGTCACACTCGTTTTACGTTGACCTCTTTGGTCAAATAATATTAGTTTATGCACTGAGGTACTAATGCCCTGTCTTATATACCGGGCGTCATATTGAATCCAAAGCATACGAAGGACTCTAGAGTTAACTCCCAAGCACAGCGAGGGTTTTAAAAACTTACTTCTGAGCGAAGCGAAGGAGTTATGTACCGTGAAGCGAAGCGTGGGATTCAAGCGCAATTATTAATTAATTAAGTCTGTCTTTATCTTTTTCAAGATAAAGGCTTAATTACCGAGGTGAATACTCTACTTTACTTTATATTAACTAAAACTTTTGCCTTACCCTTCCGTCGAAATAAAATAGAAGAAAAATAGCCCAGTTTTTATTTTTTTATGTGTTTTGTCTAGGTGGCCAGTTCAAAATGGCCGTATGCTACCAGAACCTTAGTTCCAAATTTAAATTACTTTACATACCTATAACTGCTCAACAAAGTTACTTTATTTGACCAAAAAGATCAGCGTAAAGCGATATTATACACCTAGGGCATAAAGTAATTTAAATTTAGAACTAAGATTCAGGTAGCATACGTCCATTTGGAACTGTCCACCTAGATATAACACATAAAAAAATAAAAACTGGGCTATTTTTCTTCTATTTTTATTTCGCAAAAGGGTAAGGCAAAAAGTTTTAGTTAATATAAAGCCCCAACTTATTTCATCGACTAAAGCCAATGCTTGGTTTTGTCATTTTGATGTATCATTGTTAAATTTAATTAATATAGAGCTATTTCATAATTTGTTTTTTTGCACAAGGCATATCTACTAGAAATATTTTAAAGGGAAAATTCATCTTCAAAAATTCACTCACGTAGAGACGCGAGTTCAAATTTTTGTTGTAAAAACTATTACAAAAATATTGCTAAAATAGAGCTGTAAATATATTTTATACACGTAGCATTAATCTATTATTTTGTTGTTAATTAAATTTCTTATTAAAAAATAAAAATTCTTATTTTTGTAGCGTCTTTATTGTCTCGCAGTAGATGTGTAAAGTAGAGTATTCACCTCGGTAATAAAGCCTGTCTTTATCTTGGGCGCTTGAATCCCACGCTTCACTCAGGACTCTAGGTACATAACTCCATCGCTTCGCTCAAGATACGTACGCTTTGGATTCAACATGACGCCCGCTATATAAGACAGGGCTTTAGTACCTCGTTGCATATACTACTATTATGCCCTACTTAGGTGTATAATGACACTTTATGCACCTAGGGAATAAAGGCTCGCTTTACGTTGACATTTTCTTATCTATATCTATCTATACATATAATAAAGAAAGAGAGAACAAAAAGTATGTACTTGAAAGTAATTTAAAAAAAAAAGTGGTCTAGTGGACTTAGGAAAAATAATAGAACAAAATTATATAATTTTTAAAATTCATGTCTGTCTGTTTGTTTCTCTGTTTCTTATACAATTAAAAACTACTGATCCGATTGAAATCTGGTTTTCAATATTGGATAGTTCAATTTTCGAGGAAGGTCGTGGTATACTTTGCATCGACATCCAATTAGTAGAATCTGAGTAATGAACGAAAAAGTGCAACCGCTTGGCCGCCAGCGCCCGTGATAACGCGTTCACTTCCGCGGGTGAAACCGCGGGGCGCAGCTAGTGGTCAAATAAAATTACTTTGTAGAGCAGTAGGTGTGTAAAATTACTTTGTTGAGCCGTAGATGTGTAAACTTACTATTTTTGTCGTGGGGTTTTTTTGATTGGTGGGGTAATTCGCCCACTAAGAGCGGTAACAGCTATCTCCGCACTATGAGATCCGATTTTAATGAAACTTGGTAGGTATAGAAGTTCTATGATTTTATTTGTCGTGGGGGATTTTAATTTTTGGGGTAATTCCCCCACAAAAGGATGTACTAGGTATCTAAACATTATGTGATCCGATTTTTCTGCTCTATTATGATGATTTAAAGAGCCCTTTTAATAATTAGTTCCCACGAGGTCTACTGTTCGTTGAATCACTTGTAATAATATTATTATCAAATACCTAGATCACAAAGAACACACCTTCCAAGTTTCATCTCTCTACTACCAGATAGAGTTACTTTCTCATTTGTAATGGTCGATTATTAGCTTGCATTACCTTGATGAGGTGTAGATACTTATTATATTAATTCCGCAAAATCCTTGTAGGTAAGTACCTATCTCAATTTTCATTTTGACAATGGAAAAGGTAAATAGATTTATTTTTTTGCCTCTCTTGCGATATTTATATTTCTTTTTGATGTTTTAGCAAGCTTTCGTTTGGAAAAAGCTTTTTTTATTGCAAATTGCTAGTAAATACAGTTACTCTGATTGCAACACTAAGTACAAATAGTATCGTTGGCGATTCAACGGGGTAATGCCACCAGTGTGATGGGCATTTTTGGACTCAATGGTCATTCACCTTAGATTTTTTATATTGTTTATTACCTTTGTAGTATTTATTTCTTGTGTAATTATTTAGTCTTTCTTTTTTTAGTACAACAACAATCAAATATCAAAGATATGATATAATGCTAGACAGTTTTATGACAGTAGGTATGATTTGACATGACTGTCATAACATAACAATTATTTTCATATTGGCCGGAAAAAATGTAAAAAGTTCGAATCTATAAGAAATATAATTTATAATAGATTACGTAATTATTTGGGAGCGAAAACTGACATAGGTCCACCTTCGACGGCGCCAGACGGCGGACTGAGGTTGGCGCAACGTCTACTTAGATGCGTTGTGTTACAGTTGATTTTAGATTGAAGGTTTTCATGCTTTTAACACGAAACTAAAAAGGCGTAAGTCTCAAATCATTTTTCGATAATTTTACGGAAATTAAGCAATATTAAAAATCATCACATAAGCAATTAAAAGTATTGATTATTTCCTTTGTATTAAATAAAAAATTGTTTCGATATATAGTATAATAGAGGAGAAAAGAGTAAAATATAGAAAATACAGCACAATTTTCAAAGTAAAAAAGTATCGAACAAAACTTAATGAATCGTGATTCTGTTATTTACAAACCTTAGAAGAAGGTTCAATAAAACATGTATTTGAATTTCACATTCGCCAAACTTGTGGCTGATGCAGAATATGCTTCGCAACAAACAATATTTTTCTTCTGCTTAGACTTAACGCAGAAATTCTATAAATTAAATAATTAATATTTTACCGCCATGATGCCACCATGACACTGACGCTTGGGTTACCATTAAAATAATAAAAAGGAAATGGGAGCCAATAATGTACTTGACAACCACTTATTACACGACCCGATAATTTACGACCTGATAAATGGAAGCCAGGATATTCGTGTAAGATCCTATACAATTTGTACGGTGTGTTAAAAGGAGACCCTGGCGTCCAATTAACAGGTCGTGTATTATAGGGACATTATCGGGTCGTGCTTTATCTGGCCGTACAATAACTGCAACCTCTTTTAATGTTTTTTTTTTATATATGATAATTTTTGTAGACTGGCAAGATGAAAGAACGAGACACACTACATCGTCGATTGCTATCTCATTCGGCTCGGATTAGCCTCTGTCTATTGTAAGGCAAAATGTTCAACTAATCAGTCCAGTATAGTTCCTAAGTCCATTACTATGAGTAAGATAGTTGTTGTTTTGGATGCTCTGTGGTGTTTGATAATGATTGCTCAAAATACCCACATTTTTGAACGTAGAATAATCTAATTGTGCTTCATCAGCTATTGTAATTTGCTAACTTACTGCAAAATTAGGTGATTTTCCCAGTTTTTTCGGATATTTACAGCTGGTTATGTCCCTTATTTATCGTTTGCAATACACTACTATATCGGAAGCTGATTGAAACATCCACAAACAATTTAAAAATAACAAGAAGCACTCAAAGTATGTGTTAACCCGTTACGACCGAACAACAAAAAAAAAAATTTAAACTTTTTTTAGATTATGTTATGTTGTTTTAAATCGACCAATCAGTGCGCTTAGTTCGTAACATCCAACGATTATTTACCCGAAGTTCTAAAGCAATCAGTTTATTTGCAAAAAACCTAACTGATTTCAGTAATATTAAGAAATACCATAAACCAATGTCTAATTTTCTGTTTTTTTGCAAAAACCCCTATAGGATTTTTGCTAAAATTCTGTTTATCATAACTTAAAGCTCATTGACATTGAAAATTGGACCTCTCGGATTCGTGCCACCATTCGACGCCGCGGCGGACATTTGAACGATATTTTATATTAATTCATTCAAAATGGCAAAAATGGGCCTTTCAAATAAATAGCTTCTTTGTTTGTTTGTTTTACACAGCTTGTTTTATTCAATTTTAACATCGACCCGTCCTTGTTTAAATACCCTTTTCATATAACCTGAGATAATCCAGTAGGTTTAGTTACTAGATAGATACTAACAAATAAAATACTCGACGTAGTAATAAACTAATAAGAAAAATCTGTCTTGTTTCAGATAAAAACGAAAAAATCGAAACCACGAAACGGAACCAGCATTTCTAGTCAATTAATTCGCAATATATTTACAATTTTAATAATGAAATAATCTAGTGTTTTTATTGATTAATTTTAGGTATTTATTAAGTTTATTAGTTTTTACTGTATTTATTTTAATTGTTGAGTTATAAGTGGAAGTGAAAATGCAGATCTTAAAGGCGCGATTTGCTCTTAGAGCTTCAGCTTCACAGTTCCAAGCATGGAGTGCTTCTAAGACACGGACTGCTTCATCGGTAAGTCTTTATCAATTTTTATGACCTGACTCCAAAGGATTATTGGGAAAAAATAGGCTATGCATTTTCCAGATCTTCAGCCATCTAGGATCCAAGTTTCGTTGCAATCGGTCCAGCAGTTTTGAGTAAAGAGCTACAAATACATACTCACAACCAAAGATATGTTAAGAACATTATGTGCAAGAATATACCTAAGTAATGAGGTTATACAAGATGTAACGGGTAAGTCCTTTTAAGCCGAAAGGGGGTTGTTCTAGACGTCTAGGCGAACAACTTTTGTTCTACGACTTATGGAAATTCGAAGTACTTTCTGAAAATTTTCAGTGTAAAGTTTACTTGAAGATCAGCTGTTTCTTAGAGTTCGAGGTCATTGACCTTATGTTGTCCTTCTATTTAGTTTGATGGTTTACAATCAAACCTTCAATTACCTTTATTTTCAAAAGCAGCTGTTTTTTCAGTGAAACATAACCTCAAAATTTTCAAAACAAAGTTCGATTTAACAAAAGTTGTAAAACAAAAGTTGTCGCCAAGACGTCTAGATCAACCGCCTTTCGGCTTAAGGGCTTACCCGTTACATCTTGTATAGCATAGTTTGTGCCGCTTTTCCATAATGATTTGTTCCTTATTGGCGTCTCTATAACCTATAATAGACCTATAATAATATCAGAAATATAGGATTAGGTCAAACCACTAGATTCGTTTAGGAAAATGATAACAAATTGTTGGTAAGAAAACACAAAAAAGTCCCTGTTACAGTAACTTTTTAGAATATTCAAATAGACGAATTACATCTCAGTCAACCTTGAAAAAGCTAACTAACCCGGTAAATATGTGTTTTATTATGCAAAATCGCGAAAACCTTAGACAAAATTAATTAATATAACTCCATTAATTTGATGAATTCGCTTAGAGATTTGATCAAATCTCTGTCTATGCGACATTTCAGGTGTAATTTGACCACTCTTACCAAATGGTAGATAAGGTGTGATGCCTCGAGATGTAGCACGCCCCTCTAAAAAATCGTAGTGAAACAAGTATCTATTTGTGACCTTATACGGGGTTTACATTAGACTGAGCCTTATTAAGTCATACCTCACCCATGTTTACTCGTGGGCGACCTTTGAATAGCTAAACCAAATCTACCTAAAAACCTACCAAGCCTAAGGGATATTGATTAAAGTAAACACAGACATCGTACATACACAGCTTAAAACTACATTTCTAGTGGCAAAATCTATGATAGGGCAGCCCCCAGATTATCTATCTAGTAGACGTCAGAAAACAGTGGCAAATGACGGCACTATGCAGTACATTGCTGCTTTGACGTAACGTGGTTATTACCGGTAACTACCTCAAAGCAACAATGTATTGCATAGTTCCTGTTATTTTCCACTGTTGTCAAACATCCCCTGGATAGTTAATCTGGGCGCTGGACTGGTTCCCAAAATTGACCCATTTTGATGAGGTCTGCAATAGTCTGCATGCGGAAACGAGCCCGTAAACAAATACAAAACGAATGGCATAGGGGCTGCATAGGGGTAAATAAATACAATAGTCGTTACTTACGGATTACGTAGATTAATGTTAGTTGATCCACTCACAAATCGCCGTTTAATCTTTGCAGTGGCGGAAATCGTATTTTGTCGTATACCTACCCGACTTTCTACGCTGTGTTAGGTTTACGTATTTTCCTTTGGGTACGGAACCTACGGGTAAAACAGTGTCAAACACGGAATTAGCGCGTTACTTACAAATGCACCAATGGAGTTGCAATGAAATTCGCCGTCATTTTTATTGTAACTTATCTTTAAAATTATTTACATTATATACTTACACGTGATTCTAAACTGGATCCATGCAGCGTGTATTTGTCCAAATAGCCCTACATTGCTAGCAATTTACGAACATGAAGGTCGTCAAGAAATAAATTTAGGTACGGACTAATAGTTAAGTGTTACTATATTTCTTAAGTCACTATCCTTGTTTCGCCTAAGTTAGGTACCATTTTTATGTTTTGTTAGACGTACATAGATAATTTGAGATAATTTATAAAGTGTGTGTGTCTAAGTGGACAAAGTACCGTATAAATCTGCAAATCTCAGACTGGTTTTTTCAAGATTATGTAGTTTTTTTCTTAAAGTGAATACTGTTGGTCAGTTAATTACGACTAGTGTAAGTCGATCCATGTGCAAATGGTTTTCTGGTCTCCAAATATTTTACAATTTGTTGGTCGAACAAAATTCATAACCTTAAAGAACAATGGCCATAAATTACTCTGCGGGAATATCGAGATTTAAAGTAGCGTATGTGTTATTCCAGATTTCCAGCTACCTATATTCCAAGTTTAATCGCAATCGGTTCAGTAGTTTTTGCGTGATTGAGTAATAAACACACATACGTATACACACATACTCACAAACTTTCTGCGTTATAATGTTAGTAGGATAGGATAACATGAAAAATGTTTACAATTTGTTATCAGATAAATGTGAAACAGATACCTACTTCAACTTATTAATATGTTAGATTGATAATTCTTTTTATCTCGCGTTAACTCGTTTTAATGGATTTCGATTAAGTACATACTTACAAACGTGATAGCATGCATGCGTTCTAAAAAAACCAACTCTGGCTGCTAAAAATGTTTTTCTTCAATTCATTGCCTGCTTGCTTTAGTAGGATTTTATAATTTTAACCTTAGATTTTCTTAGCTTTTTTCAATTATGGACTGAAAGCAACGCGGTAATTAAGCATAATTTAAATTTTAGCTTTTTTTCCAAACACACTATGCAACTAGCCTTTCAGTCTTGAGAAATATATATAGAGATGTATAAAGCGGGAATTACCTACATCACGAAGCTAAGGGCATGTCTAGGGCAATTTATAGTCATTTTCCCAAAAAATATTTGTAGACAGCAATACTAATTATCTATATTCTATATATTACTAATATTATAAACGCGAAAGTTTGTATGTACTTAGTATGTATGTATATGAGTTTGTTACTCTTAAACGCAAAAACTACTAAACCGATTGCGATGAAACTTGGGGTATTGACAGCTGGAGAGCAGGATTAACACATAAGCTATGTGTTAATCCAGCTCTGACGCGATTTCACTCGCGTAAGATCCGTTCCCGCGGGAATATCGGAATAAAATGTCATCACCGGGAATAGCCTATGTGTTATTCCCGGTATCCAATTACTTAAATTCCAAGTTTCATCGCAATCGGTTCAGAGTTTTGGCGTGATTGAGTAACAAACATCCAAACTCACACTTTCACATTTAAAATATTAGTAGGATTCTAATAAATGTGGCAGCTGGTGTGTGTAAATAAGTATACATACAAGTATATCCTTATAAGTTTATAGCAGTTAATAAACGGAATCTAGCTCGAAATCTAAATCTATCACACCGGCTACCCAATATATGCTACACTTATTATCCCGATATTCCCTCAGGATCGAAACTTACGCTGGTTAAACCGGGGGGTGCTGACGGATATTTGACTCGTCTGGATGTTGCCTAGGCATTTGGTTTGGAGCTAGAAGGGCTTTGCAATATAATTATTTTTGTGGTTTCAGGACTCGAGCAAAGTAGAATACAAGCCAATTAGAAGCGTGCTTGTCGCCAACAGAGGCGAGATCGCTATCAGAGTTTTTCGAGCATGCACCGAATTAGGAATAAGATCCGTCGCCATTTACAGCGAACAGGACAAATTGCAGATGCACAGGTAAAAAAAAATATTTTTTATTAGTCGCTGAAAACAGCCCTCAAAGTGCAAGAATTTTAACACATCTTTGGCAAGCGTTTGTTCACTATGTTACCAAATATGGTCTAAATAAGCTTGCTTACGACCCGTTCAAGTATTACGTAAGCAGTTTCAAAAAGAACTTAACCTTTTTTGTTTTGTCCCTTTCGAATATCCTACGTAATCATGATCAATAATAAGCTAAGCATCGAACTCTGTAAACTTGAAATAAAAGCCTTATCTATAAGTTATTAGCTTGTGGTTTGAAGCGAAGAATTTTCATGCTATGGTCGAGGTAAGCGTGGGTCAGAAATCTGTTGTTGAACATGTTTTATTCCTTGTTTTTTAGTGGCTGCATCGGCCTATTTTCCTAAAATCCTAGGGAATCCAAGAATCCAGGAGGTCACCAGGTCATATAGCGATTATGACAAAAGGATTACATAATAAGATCTCCAAACTGAATCTAAGTAAAAATTAAACTGATTAAAAAAATATTGTCGTTTCGTTTTTCAGACAAAAAGCCGACGAATCGTACATAGTTGGCAAAGGTCTTTCACCTGTCGAGGCGTACCTTAGCATCCCTGAGATCATCAGAGTTGCGAAAGAAAACGATGTTGATGCAGTGCATCCTGGATATGGCTTGCTATCTGAGAGGTAAGAATTCTTACGATTTAATGCTGGCCTTCGTTATAAACCAATTATTATAATTGAGATATTAGTTGCAGTTTATAAAAAATGAAATTTTTAGAGTGAAAAAACTACAAGTTATCCACAGGGGTGTTATTCCTGTATTTAAATTGTCCAAAACTTTATCTCAGCATGATTACTACTGCAATCAATACGCTCAAAATGAGACTAGACTCTAAAATCATTCAATAAAATCGAAAATTGACAAATCTGAAATTAAAAATTTACTTAATTGAAATCACGATCTGAGGAATAAAAGTCGGGGTACCACAACACCAACATCGCTCTTTAGTTTATAAATTTATTTTTTCACGTCTTCAGATCAGATTTCGCGCAAGCCATAATAAACTCAGGTCTTCGTTTCATCGGACCTTCACCGGCAGTGGTACAACGTATGGGAGACAAAGTCGCCGCTAGGAAAGCAGCCATCGAAGCCAGTAAGTATTTAGTATTTGTAGGGGCAGTTCAAGTATTGCGTAAGCACTACTTAGGGGTACAGCATGGGGTTTGTTATTTTTGATGAAATAGGAGATGAGGATGGGAGGTAGTTCTGGATGATAGCGATAGCGCGAGCAATATTTATTTTTATACTTTTTCTAATTTTATACAAAATTTTGTCGTTTTGGTTTTAACCAAAGACGTTAAATAATACTAAACGTCTTTGGGTTTAACACATAATATGATAATCCTACTTGTTTGTCTATGCGTGAAATGTATTTTCAGAGATTTCCGAAAATATAAGATTGTTTCTAGACTTATTTATTACTGATTCTCATGAATTAATATGGAAACCAGAACGCTTTAAAAAAAAGGCATTTGATATATACAATGTTTACGTAAGCATGGAGGGGGAGAGTAAAAAAAACTTTGCTTACTTTTGCTGACAATTTTGGAAGGAGGAGGCTTATGATGCAAACAATCTGCTTACGTAATACTTGAATGGCATATAGGTATAGTTCTTGCATAAGCAAATAGTCGATCATTCAGGATAAATTTTATTTTTTTATTTCGAAGTTTACTCAAACTTATGATCATTTTTTTTGTTTTTAGAGGTACCAATCGTGCCCGGTACCGATGGACCCGTCACCACAAAAGAAGAAGCCATGGAGTTCTGCAAACAGCATGGACTTCCTGTTATATTTAAGGTAAATAGCCATTGGACGTAATAAGTTACTTAATTTTTTAAGCTTATTTTATTTAAAATTCGATATACAATCAATCCAAATTCGAAAATTTGATTAAAAGCATCAAAATGTAACTTTTCTTGACAATTTTGTCGCGCGACGGGCGACAAAATTATTCAACGCAGAAGGTTCATCAGGTGTACAATAAAAAGTAAAAAATCAAACCCAAATACAGCTCCTGACCTTTATAAGGACGCCAAAGCTCCCCATATACTTGGATAAATCCAGGTATATGGGCTAAATAGGCTGAAGCACGTCTCGCTATATCAGGATTAAATAATAATAATAATAAATATTGCATGACATTACACACAGCACAATCTAGCCTCAAACTAAACACTAGACTTGTCCAATGGGTACTAGACAACGATTATACTACATATTATACCTTTTTTTTGTAAACACAAACATATTATACATAGAATGACACCCAGACCAGATACAATTATTTATTTTTAAGCATAAATATTTGCACCCGACGGGAATCGAACGCGCCACAGGGGCCGTCGAATATTTACGTAATTAATGAATTAACACATTATTTATAAAACGTATGATGTGTGGTGTCAGGCAGCGTACGGCGGGGGCGGGCGCGGCATGCGCGTGGTGCGGGAGATGGACGAGGTGAGCTCGTCCTTCGAGCTCGCCTCCAGTGAGGCGCTCAACGCCTTCGGGAACGGGTCCATGTTCATCGAGCGGTTCATCGAGCGTCCGAGGCATATTGAAGTGCAGTTGCTCGGTAACCCACTCCTTTAATATACAAGGAGTAATGGGAATGCCCTTTTAAGCTGAAGGGGGTTTATTCTAGACGTCTAGGCGAACAACTTTTGTTCTATGACTTTTGGAAATTCGAAGTACTTTTCGAAAATTTCAAGTGTAAAGTTTACTTAAAAATCAGCTGTTTCTCAGAGTTCGAGGCCATAGACCCTTTATGTTGTCCTTTCATTTAGTTTGGTCTACTACAATCAAAACTTCAATTACCTTTATTTTCAAAAGCCGTATTTTCAGTGAAACATAACCACGAAATTTTTAAAAAAAGTTCGTATTTTCAAAAGTCGTAGAACATAAGTTGTTCGCCTAGATGTCTAGAACTACCCCCTTTTGGATTAAAAGGGCGTACCCGTTACACGTTAGAGGTTTTATCTGTCCTCAATTTTGTGGGAACATCGGGATAGATAGTAGCCTATAAAGTATAATGTATGTGTTGTAGGAGACAAGGCCGGCAACGTGGTACATCTGTACGAGCGGGACTGCTCCGTGCAGAGACGGCACCAGAAGGTGGTGGAGATAGCTCCCGCGCCCGGGTTGGATCCCGAGGTAACATTATATGCCCTACAGACTCACGTGCATTTATCCACATTCTCATTTTTCTCACTCGTGACCTGCGGCTCGACCACGCAAGCTCCGTCGAGTTCAACTAGATGGTGCTTCTGCGCAAAAGAAAAACATGCGCGGCAGTTCGCGCTACTGGGGATATCGCCACGCCGATCTTTACGCTGTGGTATAAACCTCATGTTGTTCTAGATAAGAAAAAAGATGACCGACTGCGCCATCCACCTCGCGAGACACGTCGGCTACGAGAACGCCGGGACGGTGGAGTTCTTACTCGACGATAAGGGAAACTTTTACTTCATTGAAGTTAATGCCAGGTAACTGTATATCGTTGGAGAAATGTTACTCGAAAGTCTAAACCCTTATCCTACTAATATTATAACGGATATACTACATATTATACTTTTGTTTTTGTAAATAACATACATACGATACATAGAATACACCTAGAACCAGAAACAAACATTTATGGTTAGGGAATCGAATCCGCAACCTTCTGCGTTGCAGTCCGAGCTTCGCCCGCCACGCCATAGGGGCCGACCAAATTACCTTCGTCTTATACAAAACTTTTTAATGCAACTTTTTTGCGTTGGTTTACCCGCAGTCCCGCACGTATGAAATTTTACTATAATGCAGCATTATTTCTCGACTTGTATGCCAATTTTAAAAGCTAGTAAGAACCGATCCAACCACTAAGAAAGAAAGGTCGGATCTAGTTCCACGGCCGTCTTCCTATCTTCTAGATGAGTGTGCTACATCTTAGACTGAAATCTATAGTGCGTACTTTGACTTTGCTCTGACTGAGCTTTGCAAAAACTAAGCATAAACTTTGAATTGGATTTTATAGTCGAAATTCATTTTGTATTATACGAATAAAATAAAAGGAACTTCATAGTAATAACGGAGAAGCAAAGTTTAGGTCATTATTTTTGATTGGTTTACATTTTAAATTTAAATAACTTCGACTTTTCTATGCAAAAACTTTGGATAGTTGCGAAGATTGCTTTATAAATACCAAAAATTGTCTTAAGTCAAAGTCTTCTTAGCAAAGTCAAAGTATGAACTATAGATTTCAGCCTTAGTTAGAGTCTAAGATGTAGCACACACTATGACTATGACCATAAATTCATCACTTCCTATGAGATAATAAAGTGATCAAACATATTACTATAAAAATACTGATATATGAACTGAAATTGCTTGCTTTCTAGAAATAACAAACAAACCTACCATGCGAATTTGGCAATTCTTGTACAATGGTAACCATAAACTCATTTGTCTTACAGATTACAAGTAGAACACACAATCACCGAAGAGGTGACCGGTATAGACTTGGTGCAGTCACAGATAAGAGTGGCTGAAGGAATGACTTTACCGGAGATGGGTCTTACCCAAGATAATATAAAGACACAAGGTTACGCAATACAGTGCAGAGTTACTACCGAAGATCCGGCCAATAACTTCCAACCTAGCACTGGGAGGATTGAAGTTTTCAGGTAATTTTGAACCTTATTTATACTACGTAAGCGAGGTAACGCCTTTGGTAACGCCAAAGTATTACGTAAGCAGATTTTTTAAAATTATTAACACTTCTTTCCCAGCGTCAGCAAAAGTAACCAATGAACTTACTCCTACGTCCCAATGCTTACGTAAACATTTATGCACAAATTTGTTATTCCACAAAAGTAAACAATAAATATTGCTGATAAGCGAGGTAATGCCTTTCAAGTATTACGTAAGCAGAATTTTAAAAATTATAAACCCTCCTGCGCCCTTCCTTCCTGTTCCTCCTCCTCCTGCGTCAGTAAAAGTAAGCAAAGAACTTACTCCGACATCACATGCTTACGTAAATATTTATGCGTAAACAAAAATAATTATTGCTAACGAAAAATCACCTTTTAGATCCCACGTCCCCATATTAATAAAATTAAGCAAATCAAAGGCAGTTGTGCAAATCGAGTAATGTGGTCTCATGGCGTTCCTGCCCCCTTGCCACGCTATTTCCGACGCTCCTTACGCGAGTACTTGGTGATTGTATAATTGTTCTATCTTTCCAGATCTGGCGAGGGTATGGGTATCCGTCTAGACTCTGCTTCGACATACGCTGGCGCCGTCATCTCACCTTACTACGACTCTCTACTAGTTAAAGTTAGTAATTTTAATTCTAAAACTATTTTAGATATAACGTTTTTATTCTTATCGGTTTAAGTTTATTTTTTATTCAGTTATTTAATTCTCAAATAATCAAAGAATGGGGTCGTTTAAATTAAAAAAAAGTTTCAATTAGCGTTTCCACAACGTTTATTTCGTTTTATTTTTTATGTGACGTAGTGTGTATCAATATCTGATTGAATTTCTTAACCATTTAAACCAAATTAATTGAAGTAGGTACTTAGTAACAAAATCTCCTAGCTATAATTGTTTATAATGTATTCCAGGTGATATCCCACGCTCACGACCTGTCCTCGTCGGCCGCTAAAATGAACCGCGCTCTGAGAGAGTTCCGTATCCGGGGGGTCAAAACTAACATTCCATTCTTGCTCAATGTATTGGAAAACCAGAAGTTCCTTAACGGTAAGACAGCTTAGAAATAAACATTAATTATTTTCTTATCGGCTGTGAACCGATTATGGCCATTTGGAAAGTAGCCAGTGTCAATTAATTAATTATTGCAACTGATTTGCAATTTGCATCATAACAGTCTAGTCATTGTAGTTAAAGTCCACGCGAGCTTTAGTGACCTTTACGAAACTAAATTGATCAATAATCTGATAATTAGATTAGATTTTTCTACTGTTTTGGCGACTTTGTACCTTGAGAAAAGGAGTCTCTGAAGGGTCCAAAACGTCGGAACGGCATTGCAACAATGTTAATAATAAAAGCAATTTTGAAACGGAAAATAAATTGTATTTTAATTAATGTCTAAATTAAATCTGTTTACAGGTGCAGTAGACACTTACTTTATCGATGAGCACCCTCAGCTGTTCATGTTTAAGACGTCACAGAATCGTGCCCAGAAGATCCTGAACTATTTGGGTCAGGTGCTGGTCAACGGACCCGCTACGCCGCTGGCGACGGATATACCACCTTCTAATGTCAAACCTTTTATACCACCGGTACCGCTTGGTAAGTTTTATGTAAACATGTCTTATGTTTATTGCTCGAGGTAATTTACTAGAAAAAAATCCCTGTCAGAATTCGAACCTAACCCCTCTCGCTCAAACACCTAGCACAGGTTTGAATCCTGTCACGGGGGAATTTATATGATGCGTTCTCCTTGTCTTTTATTGCTCAGACTGAACTTATCAAAAACTAAGCATAAACTTTGAATTGAAATTTATAGTCGAAATTTGTAATATACGAATAAAATAAAAAGAACTTCATAGTCATAACAGAGAAGCAAAGTTTAGGTCATTATTTTTGATTGATTTACATTCTAAATTTAAAAATCTTCGACTTTATTAAGCAAAAACTTTGAATAGTTGCAAAGATCGCTTTATAAATACCAAAAATTGTCTCAAGTCAAAGTTTTTGCTCAGCAAAGTCAAAGTTCGGGCTATAGATTGCCTAGGGGGTTTAGGCAGTAAGTCGCCTCGGGAACGTACTCTGGATTGGCGAATGTCCTATGATATAGGACTGTGGTGAGTCTTGGGACGTGTCGGTTTCTGGGTGATGTTTTTCTGTCACCGTAAGAGAAATGTTATAAATGCATATTTAAAATGTTCCCTATACACGCTGACCCTGTACGCTCCATAATAAGTGACCAGACTTTAACATAATCGATGGCAATAAGAAGTCCGCCGGGTCAACTAGACGTTTTACATAAATCATAACTTATATTGTAACGCTACGAGTCAATATTCTTAGTGACAATCCATTATTTTAAAAAATACATAATATACATCTGCATTTAATTTTGGATGGTACAGTAACCAAGATCAGTTACATATCGAGTATTTTTTTTTATAAATTATTATTTAGATTCATTCGGGGCAAAAATCAGGTTAAAAAAGCATGTTCAATTGATCACACATGTCTTTCAAGTAGGTACACATAATATCAATGAATTAATCGAAGGCATTTACTGCATAATAAAGCATTACGTAAGCAAGATAATGCCTTTTAAGTATTTCGTAAGCACATTTTTTTTGCAATCATTAACCCTACTTCCCCCGCGTCACCAAAAGTAAGCAACCTCTTAACAACATTTTCTCACAAACATTTTCTCACAAAAAGTTAAAAAATAAATAATGCCGACGTAATCAACTTCCTCTATCCTCATAGCAAGGTAATCATGCTAATAAAAATAAGCAAAGCAAATATAGTATTGCTTACGTAATACTTGAACAGCATCTAAAACATTATACGTTTTATTTTTTTTAATTAAACTGAATCTTACAACATCTGAGATTATCTAAAAAAGTTAATTTTCTAATTCCAAAATGCCGAATAATTATGCTTATTAACTTGAACTGAATTCAAGTATTTTTAATCTGCTGACTTTTTTCATTAAATATGTACTTAGTCTTATTTTGTTTTTTTTTTCAGACCATACTGGTTATGGTAGGTCTATTTCAAATACGTAAAAAGCTGTGTTAAAATTTACTTAGTTGTTTTTATTTGACGCTGTTTATTGCTATTTTTTTAATTTATAGCTTTATTAAAACACTAGCTACGCTCCGCGTAAATTTCATGTCAGCATCGGAAAAATCTTTTGAACTCGATACCGAATTCACATCACGCATTCAATGTAACATCTTTTTCAAGTTCATTATAATGTTAGGAAGATGATATAACTACTGCGCACTCGAGATGAGACCTAGACTTTAAACCATTGTGGTGGTTTCAAACCCATTAAGTAAAAAATCCAATCATACCTATATTAACAACGATAGAACCTTTTATTCCCCACAAACAAACTCCTGCTCCTAGTTAATAATATATTCAGCATTTTTCTTGTAACACACAGACGGGGGCTAATTATTTAGTATTTATAAATATATTCAAAATAATAATTCCTTCTTAATTTCTTTTTCACACATTGACATTTATTTCGTCTGTACTAGTACATGCGGGGTTTAAAAAGTAGTACAGCAGATTCTAACAGCAAATTGGGCTTTTTATCTGTGACCTGGCCCGCACTGTACCCCCACCATAAGTATACATAAATACTTGGATAACTGTAACGTTACCAGTTTGTTTGATCGTGTCAAAAAGCAGAATTACTTGAAGTTTCTGTAATCTACCTTTTTAACCCCGTGGTTTGTGAGGGTAGTTTTTAACCCCCACATTTGACATAATAAGTATTAGAATGTGCTTTGTATTATTAAAGTATAGATTTTGTTCTTCTTTATTTTGTTTTAACGTTTTATTTTTGTTATAAATGTTTGGCAGGTAAATGTCGCTTAGCTTGTCTTTGTAATAAAAAAAATATAAAATACTTTTAACTAATTATTTTTTGTATAAAATCGGTGTTTAAAAAAATAGACTGTTTTTAATAAATTTAAAAGACATTGAAAGTTCATATGAAGATTGCCCCCACATAATAAAACAATCTAGCAAGGCAGTAAAAAAGTGAATAAACGTAGAAAATTAATGGACCCGCTAGAATACCAAGCCAATCTATACTAATAGATTAGCTGCGGAGTACTGTGTAAGGGCCCTTGTCGTTGTCTATTTATCAATCATAGACAACGGTTCTAGTATAATTTTATAACTATAATTTGTAATGCTGTTTTAAATAACAAATTGTGTGTCTCAATACCGGTGCCATAGACTACCCCACCGGGCATTCTGCTTACGATATTACCATATTAATGGTGTTTGATTTACTGTAAAATCGAAGAAAGCAAATTAAAATTTTAAAATATGAAATAACTGCTAATATTTGGAATTAACAGCTGCATTCGAATTTAGGATTAAAAACAGTATCCTAGATTATCGATTGTTTAATGTAATGCAAATAAAATTACACTTTGTTGATCAACTTGGATATTATTTCGAAAAAGTATAAAAAATCCGCATTTCCGTATCCGCAGTCTTTCAGAATACCTTTATCCGCAGAATACCTTGCCTATAAACCTATAAACATAAACCTATAAACAACAAACATTGGCGTTAATTCTATTTCATTTGATTCCATAAATATGGTAATATTGTATACGCTATTTACCCGCACCGTACGCCCGCATCCGCACCGCATTGTTTCACTAAACACATACTTTTTCAGACCTTTCTCCAGAGGCTATTAAAAGACAGGAATTGACTGGTGAGAATACAGGTATTGATAACATTTTTATGTATTTTATTATATTTGTTACTACTTAATAATTTATGTTCGTTATATGCCGCGGTCGCATTTCGCGGAAAATTCTGTACATTAACCTCTCTCTTTATGTCTCGGTCGCTCCTGCTCAAATATAATTATTTAAATCTTTGTAAAATCAACTCTCAAACGCCAGCTAAACTGCTTTAAAACTGTCCTGCGCGCTACATAAAAAAAGAAGTTTTTGACATTTTTCTTTATAAAGAATGGTCGTTTGTGAAAGTGCCTACTATAGGTGTTCATGATTCCAACAATCTATCTGTGCGAGCGTGACACGATACTTCTGCGGGAACGATAGAGAGAGACAGAGAGAGAGTGTGTTATTTGAACGAAATTCTTTGCGCAAAGCGTCAGACGTTTCTAAGTTATATGTATGTACTGTCTTTCATTTTAATATTGTTACATTTGGTTTCATATGGTTTGACTTCATTTATTCCTTTTTTAACTAAAATTCATTTGGGGCTACTCAATGGTATTTCATTAGTTGAATGAGTCATGTTATTCATATCTAATACTACAAATTATTATACCTCGGTGGAAGTCAGTACATTGTAGTAATGATAAAATCAAATGTTATAATAATGTGACTACTTTTCACTAAATTACATCATTATTTTGAAGTTTTGTTAATAGTTATCACGGGCTATACCACTTTGTAACTCATCTAAACTTCACTGCTTGAAAACGGTTTACCCAGTCAGGGTAGCTTTTACGAAGAGCAGTTTAGGTAGAAGCGTTCATGGTAAAACACCTGTTGATATTTAAGTACTATAATGCTAATGTCAACATATGATTTCGACATTACTGCAATGTCAAATTCCGTGTTGGATTTAGATCTCAGCATCTACCTATCGAGTTTTAAAAAAATACAAATAAGCTCATAATTTGAACCTTAATTCCTATGGCTTTACTTGTCAGTTTACTTCAAATTATTGGTATAAGTGGGGCTTAAATCTGTGTTTAAAAACTGTATTTTTTATTTTACTTTAGTTAAGTTATGTTTCTTTTTTCTAGCCGTCCAGCCTCCTAAAGGCTATAAGCAAATCCTCGACGAAGGTGGTCCTGAAGCCTTCGCTAAAGCAGTTAGAAAACACAAAGGTTTACTACTAATGGACACGACATACAGAGACGCGCACCAGTCTTTGCTCGCCACTCGAGTCAGAACCCACGATTTACTAGCTGTGTCGCCTTACGTTGCTCATAACTTTAGCAACCTCTATTCGTTGGAGAACTGGGGTGGTGCTACTTTTGATGTAGCTTTAAGGTAAATATTACTTTTTTAATTTACTATTCATAATAATTATCAAGTATTTCCATATTTCTGTCCGGTTTCCTTATTGATTCATACGTGTTTTGTTTAAAATAATAATTAACTTTAATTATGTTAAAAAATAAGCAAACAAAGTCCACCACATGGTACATTTCCATAATCTTGATACCATGAAATTACCGATAAATAGGTATTTTTACTTATATTTCCGCAAAGGAACCGGTTTATTATGTATTACAAAAGCAAGACAAGGCGGGCTGGGCTGTCTTTGCATATTTTTGAACATAATGTCAAAAATTATTTTTAAACCAAAACACTTATTAATCAATAAAGAAACCAGACCACATTAAAAACTGCATCTAAAAATGTTTACGTAAGCAAAGGGGTTAGAGCTTTGCTTACTTTTTACCGACGAGGAGGAAGAAGGTAGTTTAAATATTGAAAGGAATTACGCAATACTTGAACGCGCCACAGAGGCCGTCAAAATAATAGGCATTTAAAATAACCAGGTTCCTCCACGAGTGTCCGTGGGAACGTCTGCGCGACATGCGTCGTCTGATCCCAAACATTCCCTTCCAAATGTTACTGCGGGGAGCTAACGCTGTCGGCTACACCAACTACCCTGACAACGTAGTCTACAAGTTCTGTGATATGGCTGTAAGTATAATTAACTTTTTAAATTCACACGATTTGTTAACATAGCTTTACAATTTACCGGGTCTTAATCGCGTATTATTATTTACTAGCCGTTTCAACCGCGTAAGTCCCGATCCTGCGGGAATTTCGGGATCAAAGTAGCCTGTATTATTCCAGGTCTCCAGCTATGTACATGCCGAGTTTCATGGTAATCGGTTGAGCGGTTTTTACGTGATTGAGTAACAAACACACATACATACTTTCAGCTTTATAAGGATCTTGGTCGCGAGGGAAATACGCGATTAAGACCCGATAAAATGTAACTATGCAGATAACTATGTAACTATACTATAATTGTATAAAAATGCTTATTTTGTAAGGGATAGGAACAGGAAATGAGTCTAAAAATGCGGATTGTGGCCGGAAATTAGTTGAAATAGCTCGGGGCGTAAAAGTTAGTAGATTTAGAACATCTCCTTCCCTGAAGGTTTCAGTCACTCTAAAAAATAAATCTTTGAATTTCTGAAGGTACCATATCACGTTTAAGTGTTTTACAATGTAAACTGGAATACCGGAAGAAATCCTACATAGGTATACAGTCCAAATTTGTAAGTGTTGTGGTGTTTTTATAAAATGATGGCATCCATAAGTGTGTTTTTTCGAAATTCCCTGAAATTGCGGGAAATAGCCAATAAAATAATATAACAACGCTAACAAGTTATTCTTTTATTGAGATTTAAATCTTTGAGTGATCTTAGAGGTTTTAAATTTTTCATCTTCGAGTACCTATTTACTCCTTGTTACAGTAACCCACTTACCTTATACACCTATCAATATCGTCCAAAAACTTTCAATTTCTTTCATTCACAGGTGAAATCCGGTATGGATATTTTCCGAGTGTTCGACTCACTTAACTACTTGCCGAACTTAATTCTCGGTATGGAAGCGGCAGGCAAAGCCGGGGGCGTGGTCGAAGCTGCCATTTCTTATACGGGGGATGTATCAGACCCTAGCAAGCAGAAATACAACCTGAAATACTATGTGAACTTGGCTGATGAGCTGGTTAAAGCGGGTACCCATGTATTGGCGATTAAGGATATGGCTGGTTTGCTGAAACCACAAGCTGCCGAGTAAGTTACTGTTAGATAGCAGTTTTAATCATAGCTATGTGAGGCAGTGGGGGTATATAAGCTGAAATTAGATTATTATTATTTCTTACGGTTGTGAACCGATGATGGCCATTTGGAAATTAGCCAGTGTCAAGTATTATTAATAAATAATATTATTATGCAAGTTATTTGCATCGAAGCAGTCGAGTCGTCATAGTTAAGGTTAAGTCTAGGTAATCATTTGTAAACCTTCACGAAACTAAATTGATTAATATGACCCCGAAATTAAACTATTTGGACGCATTTGAACTAGGTTTCACAAAAAAAATAAAAATCAGCAACACATATCCTCAACGCGTTTAAAACTCCGGATGGAGGTAGGTCACGGTCACTATTTCTGACGTCGTATGGGGGCGAGGCTATGTAAGGCAGTGGGGGGATATAGCCTGAGATTAGATCGGTCCGTTCCAGGATCCTAATCGACGCGATCCGGCAACGTCACCCGGAGACGCCGCTGCACGTGCACACGCACGACACTAGCGGCGCGGGCGTGGCCGCCATGCTGGCGTGCGCGCGCGCCGGCGCGGACGTGGTGGACGCGGCGGTGGACGCCGTGGCCGGCATGACCAGCCAGCCCAGCATGGGCGCGCTCGTCGCCAGCCTGCTGCACACGCCGCACGACACCGGTACGCGACACCGGAACGGCTCGTACACTAAACATTTTAAACTCACACGATTTGAACTCGTAATTATTTTTCCCGGGTCTTATTCGCGTATTATTACTTTTAAAATTACTTACCTCGACGTTTCGATCGTGTTACGATGATCTCGGTCGCGAGGGGACTCAGTCCCCTCGCCCCCTCAGTCGAAACGTCACGAAACGTCGAGGTAAGAGAATCTAATACACTTCCCATCGAAATAATCTAAACACCTCAGAAGTATCCACAGACACAGTAAACACATTACCCATCCCCTTCCTCGAGTCTTATCCATTCATCGGTTGCCTGGAAGAGATAGCACATAGGCGATAAGGCCGCCCTTTGTGCCACTTCAGGTTATAAGTTTTTTATGTCTAACTTGTTGTTATTTGTGTTTTTGTTACAATAAAGTGTTGATCAATCAATCAACGGAAGGTTGGTAGGAAATCAAATATCGGGATAAAAAGTAGCCTATGTGTTATTCCCGGTATCCAACTACCTATATACCAAATATCATCGCAATCGGTTTAGTAGTTTTTGCATGATCGAGTAACAAACACACACATTTACACATTTATAATATTAGTAGGATAAATTATGTTTTAGGCGACATTTTTCCTTATACCAACCTAAATTCAGTGCAGTGTTTTGCAAAATAAGTAAGGGGCGCAGCTAGTAAGGACTAAACCAACAGGGTTAAGGGCAACGATTCGCTTCGAAACTGGGGCCGAAGGCTAAATGTCCTTTGATTTGATAGTGGGCTGTGCCCATTTCTCAGTCAATAAGTTTAGGTTTCAAGACATTTATTCTCGAAAGAGACATTACTATCACTTACATGAGGACTTAATTTAAACATGTACTTATTTATAAAACGTCTTAACTCCGCCCCCTCGTCTTCCAGGAATCACCCTCCAAAAGGTATCAGAATACTCAGCGTACTGGGAGCAGGCCCGCACCCTGTACGGGCCGTTCGAGTGTACCGCCACGATGAAGTCGGGGAACGCGGACGTGTACCTCAACGAGATCCCCGGCGGCCAGTACACCAACCTGCAGTTCCAGGCCTTCTCTCTGGGCCTGGGCAGCCAGTTCGAGGAGGTCAAGAAGGCTTACAGGTGAGTTGTAACTCTTAACGTACCGCCATAATACGGGGTACGGGGGTACATAGTACGGGGGATCCTGGTGATCCGTAATACAGGCATTAGCCTAACTCGGACACCAGTGTCCCACAATATTATAGGTTTGATTTAACCATTTGCTGTACCTATTATTATTTTTTTAGACCTAAGTTTGGAATGTAAACTTGTATTGTGGGATGAATAAATGTTTATTATTATTTTATTATTATTATAATGTAATGTCTATGCCGTCTATTATGTAACAAAAGTTTATTGAATAAATATTTAATATTTATTATCTTAATTAAATGAAAATGAATCCCTTTTTCCCTTGGTCACGGCATCACGCATGAACGGCTGGACCGATTTCGATAATTCTTTTTGCGTTGTATTTGTTATGATCAGAAGAAGGTTCCTGTGAAAGAAAAAATGCTGGACCGATTTTGATAAATCTTACGCGGGTGAAACCGCGGGGCGCAGCTAGTTATTTATAATAATACATCATTCGACGGCCTCTGTGGCGCAGCGGGCGAAGCTCGGATTGCAACGCAGAAGGTTGCGGGTTCGATTTCCACCGGGAATAAATATTTCTGCTGAACATAAATGTTTGTTTCTGGTTCTGGGTGTATGTATTTACAAAAAAACACAACCTATAATATGCAGTATATCCGTTGTCCAGTACCCATAGTACAAGCCTAGTGTTTAGTTTGGGGCTAGATAGCGCTGTGTGTAATGTCGTGCAATATTTATTTATTTATAATGAATTTTTGTGCTATTTGCATTTAATAAACGCCAAAAACTCTGGTTCACCCAATGGTAGTTTTTCTTTTTATTTCCAAGATGGATTTAAAAACGGGTTAGGATGTCGGAAACTGGAACCAGGGAGTACCTGACTAATTATACCCTTTCGAATTTAATAATAATCAATTGGACAATTTTTTTTTCAATATTTTACTATTATTATTTTTAGAATTATTTTGACAATAATGTATTTGTTTTTTTTTTAAATATAGCTCATATTTAAAAATATATATAAGAAGAATAGAAATTGCAATAAGTTTTTGGCTCTGACAGTTACCAAAAAAGGGGACAGTATGCAAGACTGAAAATAAAGTCTCGCATACTGTCCCCTTTTTTGGCTTTTCTGGCTTCAATTTTATTACTTTGTTTTCTAGATCTCTCAACCTCATTTAGAACTATTCAATAACAACTCTGTACTTCTATAATATCATAATAATGTTCGCAACGTATATGCATGAGACATCGCATGACCGTTACCTTCTTTAACTGTAGCTAATTTGACGAAAATGCCCAACTGGGCTTTCACAGACTACAGGGTAGACTGAAAACTTCATCTAAACTTTGGTTTCCTCAACTTCCAGGGAAGCAAACCTTCTCCTAGGCGACATAATCAAAGTGACTCCCTCATCCAAAGTGGTGGGTGACCTCGCCCAGTTCATGGTACAGAACAAGCTGTCCGCGGCAGATATCGAAGCCCGGGCCGAGGAGTTGTCCTTCCCTAAGTCAGTGGTGGAATTCCTGCAGGGCGCTATCGGGATACCGTATGGAGGATTCCCGGAGCCTTTGAGGTTAGTACAATATCCTTATTAGTACAACTTGCTGCGCCCCGCGGAAGTGAAAAACTCGTTATCACGGGCGCGAGCGGCCGAGCGGTTCTCGAGCGGTTGCACCTTTTTCGTTCATTACTCTGGTTCTACTAATTGGATTTCGATGCAAAGTATACCACGACGTTCTTCGAAAATAGAACTATCTAATATTGAAAACCAGATTTCTATCGGATTAGTAGTTTTTAATTGTATAAGGAACATACAGAGAAACTGACAAACAGACAGACAGACAGACATGAATTTTAAATAATATATAATTTTGTTCTACTACTTATCCTAAGTCCCCTAGACCACTTTTTTTTTAATTTACTTCCAAGTACAGACTTTTTGTCCTCTCTTCCTTTATTATAAGTAAGTATAGATAAATGTGAAAGTTTTATTACTATAAATTTGAAAGTTTGTGTGTAACAGTAAACGAGTATGTTTGTTACTCCTTCTAGTAAAAACTTCTAAACTGATTGCGATGAAACTTGAAATATAGGTTGCTAGAGACCTAGAAAAACACATACTTAGATTAGGTACTTTTATCCCGATAATACCGAGAAATCGGGACGCGACGGACTGACACGACTAAAATCTTGGCCAGCAGTGGGACAATTTGGCTAATGTGATTATAATAATAAAACTAGCTAACCTGGCGGCGTACTTTACATCGCCATTGATCACATCGAAAATAAAATTGCATTTCGAAGTAACACAACTTTGATCCCTAATCGCCTTTAGTGACATCCAAGGGAAGATATAGGGTAGCCTTATTCCAGTGATGGGCAAACTTTTTCCCTCGCGTGCTCATATTTACGTTATAAATCTATAGCGGGCCAAGTATTTGAATCCTATCTTATTTGATATCCTACCCTATTATTTTTACTAATATTATAAACGCGTAAGTTTTCAAGTGTCTGTATGTGATTTTGTTACTCTTTCACGCAAAAACTACTTTTGCGTTGAAACTGAGAATATTGATAGTTTCCAAGTTTCATCGCCTGAGACCTGGAATATTATAGGCTACTATTTATCTCTATATTCCCACTTCTACCTTCTTCTTAACCGTGATTGGTTTATTACGGTCCGCGGATCAACAGCGAGATTTTTACTCAAGAAAGCCAGCACTTGATTTTAAATTTGATTATCGCGGGCCACATTTATGCCATTCGCGAGCTGGAGATGGCCCGCGGGCCGTAGTTTGCCCATCACTGCCTTATTCTATGCCTCAGTCTTACGTTCCTATTTACTCAGAATTCCACAAGTGTCACCTATAACTGATGTTGACAGGTCTAAGGTACTAAAGGACATGCCCAGGATAGAAGGCAGGCCGGGCGCTGAACTAGCTCCTTTGGACTTCGACAAGCTTAAACAGGACATCAAGGAAACTTATCCAGATGTAAGTTGAATTTAGTTTTTTACTTTTTTTATTTTCTCAGTCTTGGACTGATGGCTATTTCGGAATTAGCCAGTGTCAAGTTTTTTTTATAATATTTGCAGATACAAAAACCTAGATTATTTGTGGTGTTCTTACCAAAATGCAAAAACAGTTATTTTCTAGGTATAATAATTAGTAAGCTGCTATAGCGGCTATCAATTTTACAACAACTCTTTACGAAATTTCGACGGATCATTTCTACAACGAATCGCCTTTATTCTGCGTAATCCTGTGATTTTTGTAATTGATTGTAGCTGTTCCGTAAATTAGGTTAATGTGCTATTGAACTAATTTCAAGATATCGAAGAAGTATCTTTTAATTGTTTTCCTTAATAATCAAGTTATACGTTGTAAATTTTGGACTTTTACATTGCGTTAAAAAGGCCACCGCTCACACCCATGTAAACCATGGCCAGTCCTAATGCAGGCGATGATTCGCCTTTACATAGATACCAGATACAAATATTTATTTTAATTAAATTGATTAAATTGCCACCGAAAAGAAACGATTTACTGTACTGACAAAATATCTAGAAAGACCTCGAAACGTCGGGCGTTGAAAATTGCTTAAATAATAATCGTAACGCGATTATTTTATTACCGCAAAACGCACCAGCATCGCGAAAACCGAATAAAATCCAAAATTTGATATTATTTCAGGTAACCGACTACGACGTGATGTCCGCCGCCATGTATCCGCAAGTTGCGAACGATTTCTTCCGCATTCGAGACAAGTACGGCCCCGTAAAACATCTTGACACCAAGACCTTCCTCGTTGGACCCACGGTCAGTATTCACTGCAATCACTTTGTAGGTAGGTTTGTAAAAGTTGGAGAAGAAAAACACAATCACACCCATAAACACACAACCAGCCCAACTCCCGCCGATCTGAGCGCTGCCGTAGGTTTACAGATCCATATTTCTATTTAATGTAATTTTCTTTTTGTTTTTCTCACCAGGTGGGCGAAACGATCGAAGTAAAGATCGAACGAGGCAAGACATTAGATATCAAGACCGTAGCCGTCTCTGAGGAGATGACAGCTGCCGGAGAGCGGGAGGTGTTCTTTGAGCTGAACGGACAGCTGCGGTCGGTGTTCATCAGGGATGAGAACGCTAGCAAGGTAAGGAAATACAAGTCTGAGTCACAATCCAAAGACGAGTCAGAGTCATGTCAAAAGTCGAGTCTGAGTCACGTCAAAAGTCGTCGAGTCTGAGTCACGTCAAAAGTCGAGTCTAAGTCACGTCAAAAGACGAGTCTGAGTCACCATCAAAACTAATCTGAGTTTGCACCAAAAATCATTATAATTATTATTGCAAAGTATCAAAACAGGACTTGTCTTTTATATACAAAATGTCTGATCCGTTTTTTAAATACTTTTTAACTAAGTACCCAAAGTAAATACATACATATCATACATGCCTATCAGTTATTTAATATAATAATTTATGTTATTGCGTGTTATAGGAAATGAAAATCCACCCGAAGGCTGTGAAAGGAGACAAGAACCAAGTCGGGGCTCCGATGCCGGGAACTGTACTCAGTAAGTAGCAATATGTTTTTTTTTTATTTATTATTTATTTGTTATCGATTGTGAACCGATTATGGCCATTACGAAATTAGCCAGTGTCAAGTATTATTGTGCAAGATTATTATTATTATTAAATTATGCAAGTTATTTGCATCGAAACAGTCAAGTCTCGAGAATCATTTGTAAACACGGCGGCCATTTACAAAGATTGTTCACGGAGCTTTGGAGACAACACTAAGTCCATGTTTTGCACCGATTTTCACTTTCATTCCAGTTGTACACCTTCACGAAACTAAATTGATTAATATGCCCCCGAAATTAAACAATTTGCACGCATTTGAACTAGGTTTTACAAAAATAAAAAAATTAGCACCACATCTCGTCAACCTCGATTCCCTAGACTTGGCTTTAACTATGACGACTTGACTGTTTCGATACAAATAACTTGCATAATATATTAATAATACTTGACACTGGCTAATTTCCTAATGGCCATAAATCGGTTCACAACCGATAATAAATAAAATGTTATGTCATGTCACAGAATACTAATTATTATCATTCCTATTTTTCCAGCAATTAAAGTAAAGGAAGGCGACAAAGTAGAGAAAGGGCAACCCCTCGCCATTCTCTCCGCAATGAAGATGGAGATGATAGTGCAGGCGCCTAAAGCCGGCACCGTGCAGACTGTACATATCACCAACGGACAGAAGTTGGAGGGGGATGATCTGATTTGTTCTATCGAGTGAAGTTAACTGGACTTTCTGATGAGCGAGTGCGTACTTCTCTATACAATGAAGGTAAAATAAAAGACCTAAATGAAGGGTCTTTTATTTTACCGGCTTTTTATTTCATCGGATAAAATTAAGAGGTACTTATTTTTATCGGATAAAATAACAGGTACTTAATTTTATTCGATGTTGATGTTTTTTATTGTATCTCGAAAAATAGGCTTAACTCTGACTGTTGACGTTGAAATCGCAAATCGCAAAATCAAAACGAAAAGTCAACGGAAGCATTTTTTTAAGGTTGTAAAAAATGAAAAATAAACTTTTTACGTTTTTAACAAAAAACGTAAAAAGCCTATTTTGTCCCACTGACGGGCAAAAGCCTCGTCCATTTATTTCCAAGAACATTTTACATTATCTACGTTTAAAAAAAATAAAGACTTTTGAGTTTGGTTTTTTTGTGAGCACCAAAAAACATCAGAATAATATTTGGATAATGTAACGAGGCGGAAATAAGTTTTTTTGTATAGAGAGAGTCACGTGACAAACAATTCCCTTTAAGGGGAAAGGGTACCTTCTCTGTTCTCCATACAAACATAGTCGAATATTTACTCCCTGAATAAACATGTCACCAAATCCTAAAAATTCCTTTAATTATAGGACAGTAGCTTAGACAGTTCTTTCTATTCTCTTAGTTCCATCCTAAACTTAAATTTAAATTGAGAGTTATAAACTATTAATTTTGTGGTACTAAGTTTAACTCAGCATAACAACAGAATAGCTTTTTATAATTTCTAAACTAAAATTAAACAATTTTAGATTTAGTTTAGTTTAAGTAAATGATAAAACCTATATCAGCTTCAATGTTTTGTTTTTTTGTCATATACATTTTTTTTTTCAAATTTATTTATATTCTAGAAAATGAAAAAAAAAAAAACTTAAACCTTGAGACAATTGGTCATGCATGGCAGATATAGATTTTATGGCATAATCATATTTGCTCTAATATCTTTATCCAGGGAAGAAACTGTCAACTATACAAGTTGTAACGGGTATGCCCTTTTAAGCCGAAAGGGCGGTTGATCTAGACGTATAGGCGAACAACTTTTGTTCTATGACTTTTGTAAATTCGAAGTACTTTTCGTAAATTTTAAGTGTAAAGTTTACTTGAAAATCAGCTGTTTCTCAGGGTTCGAGGTCATTGACCTTATGCTGTCCTTTCATTTAGTTTGGTCTACTACAATCAAAACTTCAATTACGTTTATTTTCAATAGTAGCTGATATTTCAGTGAAACAACCTCAAAATTAAAAAAAAAATCCTATTTTTAAAAGTCGTAGAATAACAGTTGTTCGTCTAGACGTCTAGAACTACCCCCTTTCGGCTTAAAAGGGCATACCCGTTACACCTTGTATTTGTATTTATTACTATATTTGTACGAACAGGTATCTTTTCCTCTTAATTTATTCGAATGTGATAATAAGAATGCATGTAAAAACTGATGAATTTGTTTTTTAATTTGTTGAATAATTTGGCTAAATTAGCTATGCGGTGCGTTCGGGTGTATTGAACCGTACTATGTATTTTTGAAAAGATTTTTTTTATACAATTAATTAGATTTTTAAACTTTGTAAATATGATATTAATTCTCTACCTACTTGTCTGTACACATATTTAAGAGAAATTTAATCATTAAAAGACATTAATTTAAAAAAAATCGGTTGGTACTATAAATGTGATAACAACACTATCAAATAGTGTAATTTCAAGTGACTTAAATAGTGCAAAAGATATATTTAGAATAATAGAATTAGGCAGGCTTGTCCCAGGTCGGGTAAAAATGAATATCCCAAAGTTTACTAACCTAACACGGAGTTATTTATCTAGCATACTACCGACATGTTTAAAAGACAGAACAAATTTTCACTCGCTGCACACCAGGTCATATCCTAGTAAGGTTAAAGCGGTGAGCATGTTGCGAAATGTAATACCGCTTATCGATAGTAATAATTCGCAGCACACCGCCCGCAAGAGACAGATGCAAACAGAGCGATACTCTTTGCACCGCCCCCCCCCCCACGTTACACGACCCGCGGTGTGCAGCGAGTGAAAAACGACTTAAATAGTATAAACCGTGATATCACAGGTCGTGACCCCAGCTTTAGTATATAAATGTCATATGTCACAAACTGAGTTTTTTAGTCATTTTTATCTTTCAATGCATTATGGTGCTTTTTTGTTAAGTAATATTATCATATCATTCACGAATTGTTAAACATTTTTTTAGTATGTTTTTATTTAATAAAATGAGATATTTAAGCATTTATTTTGTTTTATATGTAAATGTGAATATTTCGTTTCTAATAGAAATTAAAAAATATATGGTATTTTCATCTTTTTGAATAGAGTTCGAAAACAAAAGAATATTTTCAGATAAATGAGGAATAATAATAACCTTCTTCTTCTTAATTAAAATGGCTTTTTCCATTCGGACATTTGCCAGTGTCAAGTATTATCAATATTTTCAGGTTATTTGCATCGAACGAAACAGTCAAGTCGTCATAGTTAAAGTCAAGTCGAAGGAATCATTGTAAAAAGGGGGCGATTTTTTACAATGTTTGTTCACGGAGCTTTGGAGAGAACACTAAGCTGAAGTCCATGTTTTGCACCGATTTTCACTTGTACACCTTCACGAAACTAAATTGATTAATATGCCCCCGAAATTAAACAATTTACACGCATTTGAACTAAGTTTCACAAAAATGAAAATTTAGCAACACATCTCCTCAACGCATTCCCGCCTAAACTCAATAATGACCTTATTATCCTTTTATCTCAAAACATTATTTTGTTTTCGAACTCTAAATTCAAAAACATTAAAATGCTATGTTTTTTTTAATAATCGCGGGAGGTTGGCAAACGAACGGCTTAAAAGGCAGCCCTCGTATGTGTGCTGTGTGAATAGACATGCCACACCTAATATTCACTTATTCACATTACCATGGTAGGTACAATATGGTATGGAAGAAAGGAAGTTATTTAGCTACTAGCTGTGGCCGCGACTTCGTCCGCGTAGTGTGGTGCGTGCGCGTTGTTGCATGTACTTATGGTATAGTTGCAGGGGCTGTATTTTTGAATCGCTTGCGCCACTTCAAGTGATTTTAATACCTCTATTTCTGCTGATTTTCGTTGTTTTCTGTATTTTTTCTATGTGAATCACACAACCGCAATAAGTGGTATCAACCACTTGCGGCAGGAGTTCGACATCGAACGCAAATCAGTAGATATCGAATTATTTAAATCGCCTTACGAGCAACGAGCGATTCAAAAATAAGGCTTCAGAGCTGATCATTGCTATATTCGTGATATTTATTGATTTCCAATGAACGCAAAAACGCATAATATTCTCTATCGTTAGTAACACGAACTCCACGCTCAGTGAAAGTCTAGGAAACAAAGTATTGCAAGTTACGAAGCGCACTAAGTCGAAATTTTTGCTGTGTTGAAGTCTTAAAGGCGTTGTTTAACGACCTCAGTGGCGCGTCAGGCGAACGCTTGCCTACAATGCAGAAGGACGCGGATTGGATTCCCGCTGGTTGTAAATATTTATGCTGAAAAATCAATATTTGTATCTGATCTGGGTGTATTTCTATGTATAATGATGTATTTATGTATGTATGTATGTATGTATGTATGATGTATGTATTTACCAAATAACAATAAATATAAGTACCTACTTAGTATATCCGTTGTCTAGTCACGGTAAAACAAGCTTAGCAGCTTACCACGGGGCTAGATGGTGCTGTGTTTTGGTCACAGGATTTATTAGTTAACTTTAATCCCGATATTCAAGCGGGATCGGGAAGAGTTATGGTGCTAAGTGCCGACTTTCGTCACTATGCCAATTAACATACTACAGTTCAAAAGGTCTTTCTGGACCGTATTGCTGGAAGCTGAACGTACAATACACGCGCATGCTGCCAGTGAGGGGAGCACCTAGCATACATACGTACAAGTAGGTATGTATGTACGTCAGTATGTAATTGGTTTTTGGATAAATAATCCATCCGAAGACTTTTTATTATCTTTCAGAAATACCTACCTATTCAGATAAATAAGCACATAGATAACAAGTTAATAACGTTATCAATCGAATGAATTGGAATGAGCTCATTTAATACAGTAGGCAGGTTTTTAATACCTAAGTCGTGTACAAATTTACTAAGTAATTAAATTACAATTAAATACATTTGATAAATGAAAACGGCCTATTCCGCATTCAATTTACAAAGAATCAAGTTTTCTTTGTTGAAGGATTCACTGAAAATCCATGTCGGATAACGGAATGGTGTTGTAATTTTGTTTTTGTGTTGGTACTAGGAGTTCGCCCTGAACTGAGACCTCCGACCCCCTATCTCCCCAACCCCCATACCGATCCGGCTCATCTCGAACTTATAAATTCTATTGACCTAAACTACGCGCATACCAAAATTCATGAAGATCGGGGCTACGATACTCAGGTTGTCGTCGAACAAACGTAAAAAGATACGTACGATACGATGCGAAGATATTATTTAAGTGACATCTCTTTAACCATATTTCGAGCAAATAAATGACATTCATTCATTCATTCATTCAAGATACAAGCGCCATGCCTATCTACACTGGACCTCACTCGCGTCGCTCGTTGGGTTAGTTATATTGATTTTAGATGATAACATTGAAGATGACATACCATACAAAAATAAACATAAGTAGACTTTCCGTCATGAAACAATCAACTTTTTCGATGAACCCGACACGTATTTTGAGTTTAGCTCGTATAATGGCCACGGGATCGTACGTAATGCCCGAGGGAATGTTAAGATGTTCAAATAAGTGGGGTTGCAGTATACTAACCGATGGCTAACAATAAAAAAAAATAGATATTGTTCAAAATTATAATATAATCATTTAAACTTACATCTAAATAAATTTCACAGACAATACGAATTTCACAGTGCCTACTAAAGTGCGATCGCGGAACAGTGACAATTTCGCAAATCTCTGTTGCTGTTGCTAGAATTACGCACAATATTATGTTAAATTCCATTAAAAATAAATTTTCATGTTCAATACCTAAAACTTAAGTATTTAGTACTTAAGAGCTTAGACTGGCTCGAGCTTCCCCATACAAACGTATGCCCCTGTTTCCTTTTCTGAATATAGCCATCCAATATTTTTTAAAAATAAATATTCAGTTTTGCTGTACGCATGCCGAATGATTTATATTTTTCGTTTTCTTTTTCTTAGTTCAATTGACACTAATATTTCCTATACGCGAATGTTTACATGTTTGTGTGTCAATTGAGCAAAAACGGCCGAACGGATTTGGCTGAATTTGGTACACAAGTACTTTATTACCTTAAATAAAACCTAGGATAAGTACCTGTTATCCCGGTAATTTCACGGGAACGAGAACTGCGCGGGTAGTCCACGGCAAGTACCAAGGATATTTTATATTTATGCAGGAGCGACAGAGGCACAAACAAACACGAGAATTCTTCCTGCTCCGTGACTGCACTTTACAATTTAAGTAATTTTTATTATAGTCCTACTAATATTATAATTGTGTTTGTAAGAAAACGAGTATGTTTCATACTCCTTCATACAAGAAAAACACTAAACATATTCCGATGACATTTATAGCTGGAGAGATAAGTAACACAGGCTTTTTAATCCCGATATTCCCGCGGGATCGGAACTTACGCGAGTAAACCGCGGGGCGCAGCTATAATTTAAAGGTATAATTTTGTTTATTTCATCTAACGGCTTTCGATTTATTACGGATGACCTTATTATGAAAAAAATATATAGAATATTTCTTATTCTAATTTCAAATACTCGGTACTCCGTACCCTCGTAACTTAATTTAATCTCCAATACTTTAAATTAGTTTTAAATATTCTTAAAGACAGTGATATTTGAATTGTCTAGATTAGCGGCCTCTGTGTCGCTTTGGGCGAACCCCCGACTGCAACGCAGGAGATTGCGGGTTCAATTCCCACCTGGGGACAAGCATTTATGCTGACCACAAACGTTTATTTCTAGTTCTGGGTATAAAAAAGTAATACTACTTTATTTTATTACCTTTTAAGGTACAAAACCCTAGAAACATTTTTTCAATAAATGCATTCCACTATCTAAGTACATACAATTATTAGAAAAAATACTAACACAGTATATTTCAAAGTGATTTTAAAGTAGAATTCAATTCAAATAGCGCCATCTCAGATTTCAGAATTAGTAAAACATAAACCCCTTACTTATAAACGCTAATTAATGCGCTGCATAACTATGCATCGTTTGTCTTTTACTGTCACATGAAGTTTCAAACTTGACAGACACATAACTTAGTCATGTGTAAATAATATTTTATATGTAAGGGAGTGATTTTTCTTTTTGTTTCGCGACTTTGTATTGAAATAAATAAAACTTATTTTACGGTTATTCGCGTTATCTAATCGCATTGTTGCAATGCCAATCCAACGACTCGGAGCCTGTTACAGACGCCTATTTCAAGATAAATAACGCGATTAAAATAGTAACATAAGTTTCATTTCATTAGTAAAACAGTGTCAAAAATGATTTTTAACCACAGAGCACACTAAGTCTTTCGTCCGAATCAATATCACCAGGGCCTAACAAAGATTTGTCGCCTAGTGTGTGTAAGTCATGTTCGTATGTATAGAAGTCAATTCAAATATCGCTATCTCCGGTTTTAGAATTAGTAAGTGCTTTTTTTTTAACCACAGAGCACACTTAAGTCTTCCATCCTAATTAATGTTACCGGGGTCTAAAATGACTTTTCGGCGAGTGTGTGTAAGTCTTAAATATATATTTTAAACTCAAGTTAAATGTTAAATATCTTCTTCTTCGTTTATATATGGCTTATTCCATTTGGACATTTGACAGTGTCAAGTATTATTAATTTATGGAAGTTTTTATTTGCATTGCATCGAAACAGTCAAGTCCTCATAGTTAAAGTCAAGTCGAGGGAATCATTGTAAAACGGGGGCCATGTTTTACAACGTTTGTTCATGGAGCCTTCGAGACAACGCTAAAGCCCATGTTTTGCACCGATTTTCACTTTCATTTAAACTTGTACACTTTCACGAAACTAAACTGATTAATATGCCCCCAAAATTAAACAATTTACACACATTTGAACAAGGTTTAACAAAAATGAAAATTTAGCAACACATCTCCTAACCGCGTTCCCGCGAAAACTCCAAATGTTAAATATCGCGTTCTCTGATTTAAAATAAATAGTGTTTTTTTTAACCACATAGCACACTAAGTCTGCCATCCTAATCAATATCACCAGGGTCTAATAAGGATTTGTCGACGAGTGTGTATAACATAGTTATATTTTACCGGGTCTTAATCGCGTAATATTATTTATTTTCTTACCTCGACTTTTCGATCATGCTACAATGATTCTGGTCTTCTCCCCTCGCGACCAAGATCATTGTAACATGATCGAAACGTCGAAGTAAGAAAATAAATAATATTACGCGACTAAGACCCGGTAAAATGTAACTATGTGAGTGTGTATAAGTCTTAAATGTATGTTTCATAAACTCAAGTCAAATATCGCAATTTCTGATTTTAGAATAAGTAAAAGTGTTTTTATAACTACAGAGCACGCTTAAGTCTTCCATCTTAATTAATATCACCGGGGTCTAATAAAGACTTGATGACTAGTGTGTGTAAGTCATGTAATGTATGTATTGAACTCAATACAAATATCGCTATCTCCGGTTTTAGAATTAGTAAAAGTGCTTTTTTTTAACCACAGAGCACAATTAAGTCTTTCGCCCGAATCAATATCACCGGGGTCTAACAAAGATTTGTCGCCTAGTGTGTGTAAGTCATGTTTGTATGTATAGAAGTCAATTCAAAATCGCTATCTCCGGTTTTAGAATTAGTAAGTGCTTTTTTTTAACCACGGAGCACAATTAAGTCTTCCATCCTAATCAATATCACCGGACTTGTCGACGAGTGTGTGTAAGTGTGTGTCTTTTGTACAGAATTATTCGAGGTCATGTGTTGATACACCTATATAGAAATCATTTCCAATATCGCCATCTCTGATTTTAGAATTAGTAAAAGTGTTTCTTCAACCACAGAGCACACTTAAGTCTGCCATCCTAATCAATATCACCGGGGTTTAATGAGGACTTGTTGAGTAGTGTGTGTAAGTCATAAATATATATGTTTTAAACTCAAGTCAAATATCTCCATCTCTGATTTTAGAATAAGTAAAAGTGTTTTTTTAACCACAGAGCACAATTAAGTCTTCCATCCTAATCAATATCACCGGAGTCTAACAAGGACTTGTCGACGAGTATATCTTTTCTACAGAATAATTCGAGGTCATGTATTTATACTCATATTGAAATCATTTCAAATATCGTTATCTCTGATTTTAGAATTAGTAAAAGTGTTTCTTCAACCACAGAGCACACTTAAGTCTGCCATCCTAATCAATATCACCGGGGTCTAAAAGGGACTTGTCGACGAGGGTGTGAGAGAACGTGTCCTTCCGACAGATTTCTTCAAGGTCATGTATGGAGTGCACAGAATTCTGGTCAGACAGACTGAGCGAGGTGTCTGTGTCATCACCGTAGCAACGACGTTTGTGGTCGGACGGGAAGTTGTACTGGGAATGTTCTACGCGGACTGCTTGCATTGTGTTCCTGGAACAATATACATAGATGGAATTTATGATCCTACCTCACCTCTCCTCTCTACCTATCCTCTCTGGGGTTGATTATAAAGGTGAAATTTGTGCTTCTTCGCTCAAAAACAGCTGAACCGATTGCAAATTAACTTGGATGTATACAGGGTTAATTTATTTCCAATTCAAAACCCTGGAGTTTGCTTTCTACATCAAAACGAACTACTTTTGGAAATTAGAAGTAGTTTTTGAAAATTGTGAAGTTTACTTGAAAATCAGCTCATTCTAAGAATTAAAGGTAGGCAGAGAAGTTAAGGTCAACGGAGGGATCCTTACACATCTCTGTTAATATAAACAAACATAGTATATAACTGTATATTATCTCATCAAAATGTGTTAATTAATTATGTGAATTTCATAAATATAAACATATCCTAATCCGAATAAAAGCGCACCGGCTCATAATAAAAAAAAATTAACGTGTCGCTAAATTTACCTTGTTTTCTTTAAAACGGGCCGTCCCATTTCAACTTGTAACTCTAAAGAGTACAGCTTCGCCAGCGATTCCAGCTTCTCTCTTTCCTCTGGATCATTCAAACTTGGCAACTTTAACTCGTTTTGGCAAGAGTCCTGTAGAAATTTCGACAACTGTTCATTTGCCGCACTCAAGATTAAAAAACCAGGTCTTTCTTCTCTAATTCTTCGGCACCCAGCCCTTATCTCCCTTACTTCGTTAGGCACCGCATTGTTGCCCATGGAATGTTCGCTGTAATAGTGATCGCTTTGCGGCGACTTCTCACTCAAATTAAGATCGCTTGACGATGTCTTCTGCAACGCAAAGTTTGTCCTAGGCGTTTCGTTAAACGCTTCGGACGGATCATTTTGTCCAGCCTTCTCCTGGAAAGCCTGGAACGCCTGAAAGGACTGAAAAAACCTTTCGTTCGCATTCTGTCCTGTTATCCCGGCGTTTTTAACGTCACTAAAACTTGTGAATGAGGAATGTGGTTGTAAAATGTCTTTGCTCTCTCTGGAGAATAGTTCGTCTTCTAAATCGACAACAGTTTTAGAATCGGACATCATAGCATCGTCATCGTTACCAGAATCGACTTTAACACGCTTCTTTTTGAATCTGTTTTTGCAAGTAGCCCAGCCGCTTTTCGCGAGCGCTTTTTCCTTCTTCAGCCGTTTGGGTGGAGGCATATTGCTGACAGATTTGGGCGAATTATTATTAACAGTTTTTGAAGATTTAAACGTTAGGCTTTTGTTGAAGACTTTGAGCTCTTCAATTCCAGGCCAGTCAGTTAATTCGTCATCTCCTTCCCTATCACTATCATTATTAACCACCCCATCTGAATCGCTACTGCTTAGAGAACTAGATTCGTTTCCAGCACAGTCCATGCCACTATTGGAATCTTCAAACAACAGTGGATTCCTAAGACTGTTTGGAGGATGGCTCTTATTCAAATACTTGTATTTTCGAGAGTATTTCCCTTCGAAATAGTTTTTGCTTGTCGACGCGTTGAAGAAAGGTGGTAAATCAGTGGCTATTTTGAAGCCTGTAAGTTTTGACAGTGTTGGTGTGCCGTTTTTGGATGGATTTTTGTAGACAAAGTTGAAGCTTGAACTGCCAGGCAGTGATGGGGTGTTGGTAAATGTTGATGGCTTCGTGCTTTCAGTATTTTGAGATTTAAGTACAATTTTTCCAGGTTGTAAAACACATTCCCGTTTGGAGTCGTCATATTTCTTAGATTTGAAATCGTGTTTGAAGAATGGTGATTTTGATGAGCAACCACCGCTAAATGACCGCTCTCTCATTTCGCAGACATCTTTATCTCTGTGTGACCATTTTCTTTTGCCACAAAATGTGTTCCTGAATGAGAAAATTATTATCAGAAAGTTTTTTACGTAATCATAATAAATCATAGGAATTTAAAACAGAGATAAAAACCCTGATTATAGAACATAGTAGATTATTGATCACCAAATTTCAATCAGTTCAGTAGAGTTCACCCATTCCTGAGAAAATTGGTGGTGAGGTACGGAACTAACTATGGAATAACATAATATGTAAAAGTAAAAAGTCAAGTAATATTTTAATGTAAGTACATAAAAGCAGGCACTAAGACACACACTTTAATACAAATATTCCTATGAAATCATGCTTTATGCAAGTAACATCGCTGGGCATCCTTAGTACAACTACAAATTATAATTAAAAGTACTTAATTGGATACAAACCTCTCTGGTTTCAATGATGTTTTGTGTTTATTTAAGTGTATGCCAGGAGATATGGTTTGATTCTGCAGTGTTATTGTAACAGGTATGGCATTGGGCTGAAAAATTTAACCTACTTTTAGATTATCATTAAACATTTGCACATGTGAAATACCTATTCACTTATTTCCGGGTCTTATTCACACATTTTTATTTTCATATACTCTTACTTGGGCATAAAATTTTAGATAGAACTTATATAGGTTTGGTCGCAAGGGCATTAGACCGACATACAGTCTCCTTGAGGCCAAAACTATTGTAATATACGTGCCTCCAAAAACGTAAAACAATAAGAAATGCAATCCTTAATTTCAACTCGATTGAACATGCACCCGTGGCCAAATTGGAAAGGCGTTGCATTGGGACGGATCCCCAGAGATGCAGGTTCAAGTCCTGTCGGGTGTGAATTTTTTGGAAAGCATTTCTTTAAGTATATTGTAATATAGTTGAAACATCGAGGTAAAAATAGCAATAAGTAAATAAGGTGCGGAAAAATATAAATAGAACAAATTGGGTTAGTTTAAAATTCTCTGATAGCAGTTGTTAGGTATAATTAGAGGAAGTCCTAAAAACTATTATACTACTTCAGCCACAGTACTATAGGAAAAGAAAAAGACCTATTAGATTGAACAATAACACCCTGGTGAAATTTACAATTTTATTGTTTTACAAACTAGTTATCATTTATTAAAACTAGTAACAATAAAAATAGCACCAAATTGAGTAATTGCTTAGTAATAGTTCATTACAATGTAATTGTTTTGTTATGTAAGAGATAATTACTAAGTAATCAGAGTAATCACTTAATTTGCCTGTCAATTTATTGAAAAAATTTCTGATTCAAAGCACACTAATACTCAAAATGTATTATACTCAAACTGATCTGTAGATCAAATCCGATAATGTATAGGTTTGGAGGTATATTTCTCAAATTGTTTTATATCTACCAGATCAGTTTTTAATTTGGGGTATAATCAAGGGTGTGGAAACAATGTCATCTACAAAGGCTTTGAACAAAAATATGCACATTACATAAGGAAAATAACAATTTTCGATTGTTGCCTTGACCCTTTCCTTCTAGATTATTTTGAATACCCTTAAAATGAGGCACTAATCTGAAACTACTCAAACTTTGAGGGCTTCTGAGGCATTGATTTCTGCCGGTGCTTAGTATAGGGCTAGATGGCGCTGTGTGTCGTGTCATGCAATATTTATGTATTTTATTACTAACCTCAGTACTGATACTCAATATCTCAATCGGCGGCGATCTCTTTCCATCATACTCAACTGGCATCTTCTTATACTTTCGTTTCCTCCGAGCATTGGCAGGCCGAGTCGGTGAGAAGTTCTCATTAAACGAGTCTGACTCAAAGTTCCCGATCTGGCAGTAATGTCGGGACTTTAGGCTGGACTTGTGGAGGCTGAGTTGTGGGTCGTCCGAGTCTGAGAGTGGTTGTGTGATCAGGGGGGCTTGGGGCGGACTGCTGGAGCTTCCATCTTCAACTATGCTTACGGTTACGGCCGCTGCTGGGGGAAGGTTTGAGAATTATGTTAGTAGTGTGTGTTTGAAAACATACAAGCTTGCTTCAGTTGACAAATGCAGCAAACAGAAGGCAAAAAACATAGTAACAGAGATAAGGTAGAAATCAAATCTAGTAAAAACTCAATTTTTATGTCATGGGATAATAAATATCCCATGTGGACATAAATTTCTAAAGGTGCAAACGCTTGATAGAGGGCTTACAAATGAATATTACTAATATTATAATTAAGAAAGTTTGTGTGTAAGTTAACAAGCATGTTATTTATTATTTGAACCGATTACAATAAAACTTCGTATACAGACAGTTGGAGATCTGGATTAGGTCATAAGCTCCTTTTTTTCCGATATTCCTGCGGGATCGGAACCTACGGGGGTAAAACTGCGGGTGCAGATAGTGAAATATAGGTATAAAACTAACGCAAATTGCCCGCAGACCGAGTCCGGCGTCGGAGGCCGAACTTTCGGCGCTCCTGGCGACCGCAGTTGCTCTCCTCTAGCGCCAGGTTCAAATCATGAGACAGTCTCTCCATCATGAAGGAAATCTAAAGAATTGCAGTCGTCAACCCATATTATAGATCGACTTTGATAACATCTAGAAATTCTAGAATATACTATTCACGACCTTCCAAATTTCACAAGAAAACAACACATTTTCACTTCAACAGACTAAATTACAATAGTAAACACACAGAATGTATCTTATTCGTAACATTTATGCAGTTTTCATAGATTGAAAGTGTTTTTGTCGCAAAAATCACTTCGACAATGATGAATAGTTCTTTGTGTTATTTAAATTAGGTAATACACTGTCTAGGTCCACTAATTGTTTTGTTGAGATGTTTTTAAAAATCTGAACAGTAAAACCCCAATTATTTTAAAAATAAATAGAAACTTTCTATTTATTGTGTTAAATTTGTCTTCAAAAATACCACTTTCTAAACAAAAAGTTGGGGGGATGGGAATGTGGTGAGAGGAGAGGGAAGGGAAGTGAAGTTAAAACCATAATGTTGCCAGTCGAAAATAATAAAAGAATCATTATTTATAAGTAAATCATTAGGCGAGGGTAAACAAACGTTGGCGTGGGTGGCAATAAAAGCCGTATCGACGCGACGCTTTGCATCGCCTCGCTATTTAGCTCATTTTTTGTTAATTTGAATTAATGAGGGAGCTTAGCAATACTGCATTTAATTTTGGTTAGAAAAGGTTTTCGCGATTTTGCATAATACTGCATTTTATTACAGATTGCTGTATAATAATGAATAAATAATAATACGGACTTTGAGCGCGGCGACCGAATCAAGAAATTCCGTAATGAGAATAAACCTAACACCCTCCACTCCGACCGGCACAGCGGTGCGGCGCCCTCTATGCAATAGCTTTACCGCTGCAGTCACCGAGTACCACAAGTATTTTTGTTTATAATTATGTACTCGACGAACAAAATCAAAGTATGTACCTACTGTAAAATTATTTATTAGCAATACTTTCCTATGACTTTGGTCAAAGCGCTTGATGGTTGATGGTTGTTTTTTATTATTGACGGCCAAAATAGACCACTCTTACTAATATTATAAACGCGAAAGTGTGCATGTTTGTATGACTGTGACTTTGTTATTCAATCAAGCAAAAACTACTAAACCGATTACGATAAAACTCGGTATGCAGATAGTTGGCTTATGCTTAAAAGAAGCCTATGTTTTAATTCAGATATCCAACATATCTTAATTAAAATATAGGCTTCTTTTTATGCCGATTTTTTCACGGGATCGAGACTTACGCGGTGATAACCAATTTATTTTAAATGGTGGAAAGTGCATATTTGGCAACACCGTCCGTAGAAATAACCACAGACTAGCGAGATTAGTCCACATAGCCTCATTCAGAGACGTGCTCCACTTCTTGATTGAAGCAAAATTGCGGGTTTTGAACGCACTTCCATCAGTCAAGCAAGCATAATTATATATTTAGGCAGGCATCAGGCAGCTCAGTCAAACAATCAAATCCAGCAACGAAGGACTGACCGACCTGACATTGACTGACATTCAGCTGATTGTGTTTGTTGTTGATTATGTTGTTGCAAAAATTAAGTGGTTTCTGTTTATAAATTTGATAATTTTCTACGTAATAAATAGTAAAAAGAGAGCGAAATGGAATACAGTGATATTGAATATTGTAGGACATGTCTAAATGTGTGTGCACACAATAATAAACACAATGTTTTCATAAAACAAAACGAGGCCGAAACAGTGGCGTCTATTTTGACTTTTTGTGTTAATTTACAGGTACCTAACTTATCTTGTTATGTGCTCTCTGTATATTAAATAATAGATTATTTCTTCATAATATAATTCCTTTGTATGTGTATGTTTGTATGTTCATTTATGTGGCTGAATATATTTATAACCTTAATAATACACCTAAAATCTACAGGTTCAAGTGGTCGTTTGAAGTTCAAACCTGGTACCTACCTAGTTTTTCGTTTTAGACAAAAACCTCTTGAGCAACAACAAAAGAATCATCTTTAGTTGTTGTTGACCAAAAAAATCAGTTTGCAAAAACTTTCAAATTCCATTTTACTAATTCGAATTTCATTTACAGGTTGAAAAAGAAGATGGACTTCCAAAACAAATCTGTGACAAATGTTTTAATATTTTGATGAATTACTATAGATTTCAAAAGCAAGCAAGAGATGTAGACACTCGATTACGACAGCAGATCAGCATTGAAGTTAAAAAATTTACCATGAACAATATAAAGGAGGAAAACTTTGATTCTGATAATAGTAACAGTTGCAACTCTCATTTTGATAATAATGACAACCACGATAATAAGATTGGAGAAACATTACCAAAGACCATGAGCACGGAAACAGTACAAAATAACAAAATCTCAAACCAGGAAAGACCAAACCCTGATAACACAAAAGAAGAATCATTCACATGTCTCATTTGCTCTGAAACTGTAATAAGCCACAAAAATTACATAAAACACTTACTAAACCACAACAAGAAACCAGAAATAAACCAAAACATGGAACTTAACAAAAACTCTGTATACAAATGTGATTTATGTCCTTCAAACTTCAAATCTCTAAATTCTCTATCGGCACATAAAAGAATACATGTTAAGAAAGGCAGAGTTTTATCATGTGTATACTGCAGTAAAGTTTTTAAGAAACTGAGCCATTTGAAAAGGCATGAAATGTCCCATGAGAATAGTTTGCCTAACAAATGTACTATTTGTCGAAAGACATATGAAAACGAAGGCCTTTTGAATGAACATATGAATTCACACAATGGTGTAAAACCTCATGTTTGTCCTATTTGTTCGAAAGGTTTTAATCATAAGAACGGATTGAGTACGCATTTAAAAATTCACACTAGGGAAAAGCAATACTTATGTCCCACCTGTGGAAAGAGCTTTGATTCGAAGACAAATATAAACCAACATGTTAGAAGACATATGGGGTTGAAATTATTTAACTGTGATAAGTGTCCAAAGAAATTTGTTACTAAAGGTTGGTTATATCAATATAATAGACTAGCAGCGCTGCACATTTCACCTACGCAAGTCCTGAACCTGCAGAAGTGTCGGGATAAAAAGTAGTTTATGTGTTAATCCAGGTTTCTAACTGTCTACATTCCAAGTTTCATCGCAATCGATTCACTAGTGATTGCGTGAAAGAGACACACATAGTTTTGTGTTTATAATACTAGTAGGATGTCTTTATTGAATAAGTGATGAATAATTACAAAATATGTCTAGCTGCACCCTGCAGTTTCAGCTGCGAGAATCTCGAGATAAACAGCAGCCAACTGCAACAGCAGTCCCTAACTATTTGTACACCAAGTTTTATACCAATTGATTTTGTAATTTTTGCACGAAGAAGTAACAAACATACTTATTTACTTACTTACCTACTTAAGAATACTTATTTACTGGAGCTTTTTTTTTCTCCATTTGGCCCTTTTGTTGACATCCAATTTATCTTGCTTCAAGAAATATTGATCGTGTTTTAATTCCTATCATTATGAAATAGTCACATAAACTGCTATTTAACTTTAGATAACAAACCAAACAAAGTATGAATGAAAGGTAAAATTTAATAACTTCCAGGTGAACTAAATGCCCACAAAACCTCACACTCGGAGGCTCGGCCGTTCTCCTGCTCACAGTGCGGCGCGTGTTTCACGCGAAAAACCTCGCTTATGACTCACAGCAATATCCATCTTGAAGACAAACCGTATCAGTGTGATGCGTGCCCTATGAAGTTAGTACCACAGTTTACTTAGTAGTCGACGCCTCGGCGCTTTATACACTGGCCCAGCAGCTAAATTTATATCGTCTCATCTCTGCAATATTCCTGGTTGCATCACTCTCGGGAGCCCAGGGTTTGCCAAATAGATTTGGAAATATTTTTACAGTCGGCCACCTGAAGAGAAAGAATCACCCACTGTAATATCCATCTTAGAGACAAACTGTATCTATGTAATGCATAAAGTTAATTTATAGATCTTTGGCTGTTCCTTGAAAGACTTAATCAACTTGAGAACTAGAGTGCATGCCAGATAAGTGCACATGGCTCAGGGGCACCGTCTAACATTAGCATATTTTACCCATAGAAATAGTACTACTTAGTAACTAGAAAGCTTACTTAGTAAAACAACAGTCCTACTTGATGTTAGAGAGACCACTATCTGTCCTTTTTTCACTTTAGTGTTCGTCGGTTAGTTAGACAAGGACAGACTGGATCCAACTGGGTTCAACAGGACCGTTTTGTTATATCAAAGCAAAAACTACCTTAACCTTAGAGAACATGATTGGAATTGATATTTCAAAAGTTGTCAAGTGCACAGTCTTCTAGGAGCGAAGACGACGATGTAACATGTCTCTGATTTGACGCGCCTCGTTAGCGGACAGCGATGAGTTCCGATTTTGACCACGTGCAGACTGTTCTGGCACTCACTCTAGTAGACAAGAGAGAAAAGAGAAAGAGACAGCTGTCTCTTTTTACCTTTACATTAGACTCGGAAAATAAATGATTTGTGTTCTGTAACTTCCAGATTCGCCATTAAAAAATACCTCGAGACCCACTACCGTATTCACACTGGAGAGAAACCCTTCCACTGTGAACTGTGCAGCTGTCAGTTCAGACAGAGCGGAGATCTGTTGAAGCACAGACGAGCGCATTTGGGACTCTATCTTTATAAGTAAGTATTAATTAAATGAAACTGATTTTACGGTTTTTATCGCGATTTTTTAATATCAGCATTGTTGCAATGCTGATCCAACGTTACGGAGCCTAATTCAAGGTAGATGGATGAAGAGAAAAGTAAGTAGATTATTGTTAAAACACTTTATTTATCCGGTTGAATCGCGTTTTTATTCATTATTTAAACGAACCAAGCTTTCGCCAACTTTACAGTTGGCTTTTTCAAGGTTGACAACCTTGAAAATGTCATACTCAAAAATTTGAGGTTGACAACCTTGAAAAAGCCAACTGTAAAGTTGGCGAAAGCTCGGTTCGTTTAAATAATGAATAAAAACGCGATTCAACCGGATAAATAAAGTGTTTTATTATGCAAAATCGCGAAAACCATAGAAGAAATTAGATTATTGTTGTCATCTGGGAGGTGATTGCGTAACTTGTAAGGTAATTTGTTGCAAATATCATACTCAAAAATTTGAGATTGACAATTGAAATTCATCACAGAGGTGAATTTTTAATATATCTTTATGTATAGTTATGTGGTTTTCTCGAAATAAACAATTTTTGTTTTCTTTCAAATTTCAGATGCGACGAGTGCGGTGAAAGTTTCAGGCTGAAGTCTCTTCTAAAGCAACATCTATCAGAACATTACGTTTATTCTACCAAAAGTAAAAATACATTAGGGAAACCCAGTGTTTTATAGCATTTAAGGGTTGCAAACCAAAAATATACAAATTGTTACCTATCAAACAGTATTTTTATTTAAGGCAACGCTTTTACGCTTCATCGCATCAAACATCGCTTTTATGGTGAAGGAAAACATCGTGCGGAAACCCACGAATTAAAGTCACGCACAAAGGCTATTTGTAGGGCTAATTGCGGAAACACACAGTTAAAACTTTTAACATTAGTTGAAGATGAAGCATCAGAAAGATGACAGTTGCAAACTGCCACTGCGGTAACGCTACCTCAAACTAAATTATGCTTTTGACGTTTTAATCGTCGTTCATCGACTACATATTAATCCACAGCGATGCTAATTGCTCCTATTATATTTACGATAGACGTACACCGACATTGTCATCGCTTCTGCGACTTTTTATATTTATGTGGCTACTGCGCCCCGGGGTATCAGCCGCGTAGGTCCCGTTCCCGCGGGAATATCGGGATAAAAAGTAGCCTATGTGTTATTCCCAGTCTCCAGCTACCTATATTCCAAGTTTCATCGCAATCGGTTCAGTGGTTTTTGCGTGAAAGAGTAACAACCTCACATACATACATACTTACATGCAATATTTATTTTAGTTTTTATTGCTCAAGGCATTTTAAACTTAGAAATATTTTGAAAAATAAATAGAAAAAGGGATAGGGATAGGGATTTGGAATATTTAGATTCCTGTGTAGCTCAGTGGTTAGAGCAGTCGCCTGGTTAGCGAAAGGACGCAGCAGGTTCAAATCCTGTCATGGGGATTTTTTGGAAATATATTTCCTTGCTAAAAATATTTCTACTTACATGCATACAAACTTTCGCGTTTATATTATTAGTAAGAAGTAAGATAAGATAAGATAAACATGGAATATGCTTGAAATGGATTTGGATTATGAAACTGCTCTTGAAATTGAATAAATGGCTATAAAAAAAGTCTAAATTCATACAGCCCAAAAGTGGCTCTACGTATTGCCACAGATCACATATTACTAACGCATAGATTTTAGGTTAAACCTTTTTTAAAATTGCAGTATAAAATACAGCGCCTTATAAAAAACTAAGAGCCTCGATATTTTACTTTGATTTATTTAAATTTTAAGAACACTGTTAATGTTCGTTTTTTTAAGAAACATACTTGGAGTTTTGGCGGGAATGCGTTGAGGAGATGTGTTGCTAAATTTTCATTTTTGTGAAACTTAGTGCAAATGCGTGTAAATTGTTTAATTTCGGGGGCATATTATTTTAGTTTCGGGAAGGTGTACAAGTGTAGATAAAAGTGAAAATCGGTGCAAAACATGGGCTTTAGCTTAGTGTTGTCTCCAAAGCCCCGTGAACAAACATTGTAAAAAATGGCCTCCTTTTTACAATGATTCCCTCGACTTGACTTTAACTATGACGACTTGACTGTTTCGTTCAGAAAATAACTTTTATTATAATATTATTTCTTATCGGTTGTGAACCGATTATGGCCATTAGGAAATTAGCCAGTGTCATGTATTCTATTATATTATGCAAGTTATTTGCATCGAAACAGTCAAGTCGTCATAGTTAAAGTCAAGTCTAGGGAATCATTTGTAAACACGGCGGCCATTTACAAACAATCTTCACGGAGCCTTGGAGACAACACTAAGTCAATGTTTTGCACCGATTTTCACTTTCATTCCACTTGTACACCTTCACGAAACTAAATTGATTAATATGCCCCCGAAATTAAACAATTTGCACGCATATGAACTAGGTTTCACAAAAATGAAAATTTAGCACCACATCTCCTCAACGAGTTCCCGCCAAGACTCCAGAAAATAACTTGTAAATATTGATAATACTTGACACTGGCAAATGTCCGAATGGAAAAGCCATTTTAAAGAAGAAGAAAAATACTTTTTACTCTCTCTTAGGTTAAAGGTGCACTCTCACACACACATCAGTCACCGTCACGTCACCGTCAAGTCACGTCACCGGACAGGATTTAAAAGATAATGTGACTATCTATACTTCTAGTATGAGCTTATTCCCACATTTCAGTCACCGGTAGTGACTGATGAATTTATTATTCTCTTTGTACGTGTCGGTGACTGAATGTGACGTGAACGGTGACGTGCGGGAACAAGCTCATATTAGAAATATGGACAAATTTATTTTTAAAACCCTGTCCGGTGTCGTGACTTGACCCGAGGCTTGGTGATAGGTAGGCGGCCGACAATAGTATTGCCAAATCCATTTGCAGTAGGTGTGATCAATGAGGAATTACCTACTGTGCCAACCACAAATTATTTGAGGTTTAGGCGGGGCTTATGCTCCGGAGGATATTGTAATTATTTGACGGCGTTTTAAACAGCTAAGCAGCTATTAAACTCAAAATTCGTATACTGAAACGATCAGCGTCACAAATAAGCAAAACTTATAATTACAAATATCTCAAATAAAGTCCTAACGAGTGATAAATTTATATACTAAGATTTTGATACCTACTAAACCTACTTATCAATTAGGTACTAGGAGTGTCACGCGATTTCAACCGCGTGATTTCCAATCCTGCTGGAACATCGGATTAATAGCCTATGTTATTCCTTCATTATGTACCTTTCTATTAGTAAAAATATTGTTGAAATCGGTCCAGTACTTTCGGACCCAATTCGTTACAAACAAACAAACGAATCTCTCCTCTTTATAGAATGCTTCTAGTGAATGACAATTTATGTACGATAGGTAAAATCGTGACTAATTTTATTAATCATTTATTTGTAACTATAAAATCATATCATAATCTACATTATAAATAGGTGCTTTGCTTATTAAGTACCTATCTCATTTAATATTTCGTGTCTCACGAATATTTGGCAGGTGTAGGAATAAAACTTTTAATTTACGTAATTAATAAATTAATTTTGAAAAGTAGATAACTAACTCCTCCTCCTGTTAGCGTGCCTTCCGAAGCACGGAGGAGCTTGAGAAAATGATTTTTTATACACAAATTTTTACACAAATTAAAAAAAAAACACACAGGTTACAAACCTTGGTACGTACGAGTATAACTTCATTGATATCAGGAAGCTACCTATACGAGTCTTCTTACATCTCGCTGTTAAGTAATAGCTAAGTTAGATAATATATGTAGGAATTAATCTGACCCGATAACAGTAGGTATTGCAAAGGTAGAGAGTGCAAGACACGTTTTAAGGTGGGTACATGTATATGCAATGTGGCCAACCAACAGGTAAGTTAAAAAGTTAACCTCTATAGTTTTCATCTACTAAAAACAATCTCCCGACGTTTCACCGACGAGGGGGCCGAAAAATGGCGATTAGGTACATAAAAAGAATTAGCAAAATCGGTCCAGCCGTTTACGCGTGATGCCGTGACCAAGGGAAATAGGGATTCATTTTTATATATAAAGACTAGCTGCGCCCCGCGGTTTCACCCGTGTAAGTTTTTTTTCCTGATCATAACAAACACAACGCAAAAAGAATTATCGAAATCGGTCTAGCCGTTCAAGCCGTGACGCCGTGACCACGCGAAATAGGGATTCATTTTTACACGTCTGCAAGGAAGTGTTTTTGCCGTGAGTGTATTTAATTTTATATATAAGATTACTTCATTTTTTTTAATGACAAAAGGGCGACAAAGCAACAACAAACTATCAGGTAAATATTATGAGGTGATTTTCCAACTGCGATGGAAAATGATTATCTTATTATTGACGAGTAACATTATTAGCATAGGAACTTATCAAAAACTTGCTAATTCGAAAGATGACTCTACCAGTTACCTATACTTAGTAAATCTTGTTAACCGACAAGTTAAACCTACTTGATTTTGTAGATAGATAGATAGATTACCGCTTTATTGTACCAAAAACTCATAATAAAATTAGTTAAGTATACAAAGACTACCTAACTTAAATCTAAAGTGGCATAATGAGAAGCCTTATCGCCTATTTGAGCAACGATACGACGACGAGTCGACGTCGAGGCGTGCGACGAGTTCTAGAGTAGAGACCGCGTCTCAGCAAACGTAGTGTAGGCCGTCCTCAGGCACGTTGGAGCGACGATTTGCGCAAGACGGCTGGCACAAACTGGATGCGAGAAGCCGAAAATAGATCTAGGTGGCGTGCAATTGGAGAGACCTGTGTCCAGCAGTGGACTGCAACAGGCTGATGATGATGATGATAATCGCCTATTTGGGATCACTTCCAGGCAACCAAAGGTATTAACGTCACGTTTAAACGTTAAGGAGAATAGTCTTGTAATGGTTTCTAAGTATATATGGAAAGGAATAGCAATACTTCTTCCAGACAACCTGTGAATAGAGAAGGTCAGTAAAGTTTGTGTGGTAGGCAGAGAAAAGGAACGTTCACATGTCCATATCCCAAAACCTAATATCTTGCTATGGCGCCCTCATCCATCCGGCGGTAAATTGGGAAGACCAAAGAAATGCTGTCTTGTCGTCGTATGGGCCAATATGCATGCGGTCTCACTACAAGGAATGCCGATGATCGTTTGAAGTGAAGACGCAAAAGTAGAAAGCTCGGGAGCCGATGTCGGGACAGGGATGAACCGGGAACATCGCTCGGATGATGATGGTGATTACGTAACCCTAATACACCTAGACACTACACACAAGTGTAATAGTAAAGAAATTGTTACTCTAAGATGTTATCATTTAGATATATGTAATGTTAATGTTACATCAGTGAGTGGTGGTAGGAAGTTTGGTAAGTCTGTTGCGGTTTACCGCGCGAATCGCACGCGCATCGATTATCTAGGAGAATCGAAATAATATTGTACTTTAGTTACTTTTGAATATCGAACAGTGATTTTTTGTGTGGATTTTTGAAATACTTTGTCTGTGGTAAGTTGTTTTTTTTCTAATAAGTACTTTTTTATTTTATAGGAAATTAATTTTTTTTTTTTTTATAAATAGCTTTAAATAATAAAACGATAACGATAATAATAAATGATTAAGTCGATTATTATTTAAGACAATTAAAATAATATGCAAGTAATTTTTTAATATCGAATAGTGTTTTTTAAGTGTGGATTTTATTGTTTTTTTTTTGTAAGTTATTTTTCTTTTTTTGTATTGTAGCTGGGATGGTTTATGTAAGTTAATTTTAAAGAACTACCTAATAACCAAATAATTCGACTTTTTAAATAAATAGGTCAATAAATACAGCTGAGTACGATATTAATCAATGATTAATGCAGATGAAAAACTTAATGAGTTAACTGTAAATGAAACAATTATTATGAAAAGGTAACGATTACTTACCTTCAATAAGTAGTTTATTAAATTACCTACAAACTCAATTAATCATTTAGTAGGAAAAACAAGATCGCCATACTTTGTAAGCCATATCAGTGGTTTTTCATTCGTTTATGATAGGTATAACAATTAACTAAAAACAAAAAAAAATATGTCTAATTCGCACTTCAAAAATTCTGAAACCAGCACACCTTTAGATTTATTTTGTTTGCATTAAGTAATAACACCATTTCAAAAAATGACTAGTCAAGGGCTGATTTTTCAATCTACTGATAAAGCATCTTAAAGATTAATTTCTTTTTAAATATTGTGACGTTTTTATTATACCTAACGGACGGATTGAAAAATCAACCCTCTATCAGCTTAAGTAAATAATTTACCGAAAATCGAACTTTGGAAAAAAATAATATAAAAAATTATCTTCAAAAATTCACTTGCGGTGAGATTTGAACTCGCGTGCCTGGATCAGTACCCCAGTCCCTTATCCGCTCGGCTAGTAAAATATGCCTTGAGCAATAGAAATAAATTACAAAATATTAAAAAAAAAAAATACAATTATTTTCTCTACTAAAGTTTGCGAGTTGAGATGACAATACAGCTAAGGTACCTAGCTACCTATTATCTAACTTTACGATTATGTTTCTTTGCGTGACTACAACCTTGGATCTTGAAAGTGGTATCCGAATACAAACACACATAATTACACGCAAAACGATGAAGTTGATACTTAGGTAATATGAAGAAAGCTTTCGCTATACATACCTGTCTACAAATAGTATATAGTAATATAGTAAATAGTAATCTTTTCAATATTCACAATCATTCAAAACCAATATTTATTTAACTAATAATGTTTCACATGATCGTTTTGAATCGTGAGCAATTTGGTGTAACTTAGACTGAAATCCATAGTGCGTACTTTGACTTTGCTCAGACTGAGCTTAGCAAAAATTAAGGGTAAACTTTGAATTGAAATTTAAAGTCGAAATTAATTTTGTAGCATACGAAAAAAATGAAAAGGACTTCATAGTCATAACAGAAAAGCAAAGTTTAGGTCATTATTTTTGATTGAAACCAATCAACATCAAACAAATCAACTTTGCTTTTCTGCATTCTAAATTTAAAAAAAACTTTGACTCTACTAAGCAAAAACTTTGGATGGTTGCGAAGATCGCTTTATAATCACAAAAAATAGCCTTAAGTCAAAGTAAACTAGGAGTTCGCCCCGAACTGAGACCTCACGACTCCCTACCTCCCCAACCCCCCTACCGATGCGGCTTCGAACTAATAAATTCTATTGACCTAAACTACGCGCATACCAAAATTTATGAAGATCCGAGCTACGATACTCAAGTTATCGTCGAACAAACATACAAAGTTACAAAGATACAAGCACCAGGCTCGTCTACACTGGTCAAAAAATACAAGTGAAAGAATTACTTCGATACGTTAATTCGTTTCCAATTTATAGAAGTAAACGTGCGATGCGGACTCGTACTCGGGTGTGACGTCATTTCACACCCGTCCAGTCCGCTCGCGCTCTATGTGTCGATGTCACAGTACTTGTCGTCTTACGTTTTAATTAGGGAAATATTCTAAGGAAACATTGTAAATGACGTCACGTAACTGTCAGCGAGACTCAATATTTATCGTAAGTTTTAATGCCGGTAACATCAAAAGTAAGGTATTTTTGACTAAAACAAAAACTAGTCTATTTGTAATCGTACAAGCTTTACTGTAACAAACTTTCAACCGATTTGGCATACCTATTAAAATTCTTCATTTCATATTTATAAAATTCTTTAACTATGTCGGTATTTGTTGAGGAAAGTAGATTAAATAAGATAGATAAATTGTGCTTAAACCTTCGGGGCACAGCTAGTGAATCATTTAATAAAATATTAGATATTGATTTTTGAGCTAGCTAGTGTAAAGGTTTCATTATTTCTATTTCTTATCGGTTGTGAACCGATTATGGCCATTAGGAAATTAGCCAGTGTCATGTATTTTAATATATTATGCAAGTTATTTGCATCGAAACAGTCAAGTCGTCATAGTTAAAGTCAAGTCTAGGGAATCATTTGTAAACTCGGCGGCCATTTACAAACAATCTTCACGGAGCCTTGGAGACAACACTAAGTCAATGTTTTGCACCGATTTTCACTTTCATTCCACTTGTACACTTTCACGAAACTAAATTGATTAATATGCCCCCGAAATTAAACAATTTGCACGCTTATGAACTAGGTTTCACAAAAATGAAAATTTAGCACCACATCTCCTCAACGAGTTCCCGCCAAGACCCCAAGGTTTCATTAATATTGACATAATTTCAATTGATTTTGACAGTGGCAACCTTTTTAATGAAGGTTGACGGCCGGAAAAGAAAAAAAAAAAAAAAAAAGACAGTGATGAAATGGCGCCTAAAAGCACTCGTGTGTTTATGTTTGGAAAATTGGTTGTAGACTTAAAAAAGGAAGGTTTTTAGTAAAGTCAAGCAATGATAAAGATTACGATAGTTTAGTTAAATGTAGTGGTTATAATATCTGAGTTTAGTTGACAAGGAATGTTGTACTAGTGATTAATATTAAGATGATCTATTGTTGCAAGTAAACAGGTATTATTGAAGACATTATGTGAGTATTATTTACTTGAATCCTACTATGAAAGAAAAATCATAACACTAGGGATAAAAATAAATATAATTTAAATTGAAAACTATTACATTAACTCTGTAGTCTGCGCACACTGGAACGCTTTGTTACAAATAATTATGAGGCGGTAGTTTACAGTAATTTTTTAGAATGTTAAAATAGACAAATTACATCTCAGTCAACCTTGAAAAAGCCAACTGTAAAGTTGGCGAAAGCTCGGTGCGTTTTAAACGCCATTAAACTTTATAAATAAAGTGTTTTATGATATTAGATATTGCCGTAGATTATTATTATTCACCGACTACGATCGTTTCGTCGAAGTTTTCAATATCGTATAACGGTTTGCCATTATTTATTCTCCACCCTTGAGAGGGTGTTTTGTCCATTGTTGCAGTATTTTAATATTGAGAATTTATGTCTGAACCGACTCGTTGAGAAATTGCTTCGAGGTTTTATATCTTGCAGTTTTTCAACGGAGGAGATAGGTCTTCAGAATCATGTTGTAAATTGAAAAAACGCAAGTTAGAGAGCATAAGAATAAATTTACGTTGGATTTATTTCTAGGCTTGAATTTTTGTACCTAACATTAAATTTTTGCACATAAATATTATATTTAAACACGGCACCCCTCCATTGCTTGTTTTTATGTACTAGAGCTGATGTCCTGAACATATTCCTTGTTGCTTTTACGCAAAATCAATATAAAAATCTCACTATTTTTATAAATACGAAAGTTTATATCTTTGTTTGTGTTTCAATCACGCAAAAACTACTGAAACGATTGCGATGAAATTTGGTATGCAAATAGCTGGAGATCTGGATTAAAACTTGCTACTTTTATACTACTTTTTAACCCGATATTTCCGCGGGATCGGGACTTACACGGGTATGTGTGTATACAATGTATACAATGGGGAAGTTGCAAAAGTTGTAGAACAAAATTTCTTCGCTTAGACGTCTAGACGTCTAGAACGACCCCCTTTCGGCTTAAATGGATATCCTCGTTACACATTGTACAGTGTATAATTATTATTGTTGGCCAAATAAAGTGTGCTTCTATCTATCTATAAAGCCGCTGAAAAATGTTACGTGGTTTATACGCCATCAAATCTTAAAAATTAAATGAGCCCACCCATCCGATCCCATCCATCCCATGTGACCTTCTCCATCCAAAGGTTGCCTGAGAAGAAAGAAAAGAAATCGCTTTTAGCGATAAGGTCGCCCATTTGTAGGACTTATACTTTTTACTTGCTTTCTGTGTATTTGTCTTACTTTAAATATAAACTGATTGTATTGCTGTTGGTTGTGCAAATAAAGTATTAATCTATCTATCTATCTATCTATGAGTAGGTACCTATCGCTGGTAAGATAGAGCTGATGGATGACGTTTAAAACATCAAAATCATCAGCTACTGCGGTAGCTGTACCGCAGTGTATGTTGACCAATGTGCACTGAAGACTTACTTTTATATATATGCTTTGGTACAAATTACGCTTAAACTAGCAAACAAATAAGTCCTATTAATTAGGAATGAATGTATAGAATTAATAGCTAAGCATCTACGAGAAGACAACTATAAATTTACCTACGGTGAAATTAACAAAAAAACTAAGGACTTCAAATAATTTTATTCAAACAAAAGACTTCAACGCGTTCCTAGATTCTGAGTAAAACTATTGTAATTGCCTAATGATGTTTTACCGTGGGATAATCATTACTACGATGTATATATCTATGATGTTTTTACTAAATAAGTACATGCATTTATCAGCCATCTCACATGATAGTGAAGTGATGATGTAGCATGCTTAGGTAACTTAGAAAATAAAAATTCGTGAAATAAGTTTGTGTCAGACCCTTTGACTAGGGCTGAGGGCTATAGGGTATGGTAAAAGGCGACCAAAAGGGGTTTCTTGGTGATGGTGATGAAAGGTTAGGTTAGATAGAATTACTTTGGAACCTTTTGTAATTAAATATTATAGTAGAATATTGCTCCGGTTCCACTATAGCCATAAATATGCGACAATGTGAATCATATTATGATCATGGAAAAATATCTATATTTTGACGATTGTAAATAAAAAACATGATCACAAAAAAAACCCCATGAGTTTCTTGTGACTTCTTCTCATCGGAGGCGCGTTCCGAAGCCAAACTGGAGTCATAGTTGTAAGAACACTCGGCGTATTTAAAGTGATCAAAACATCCAATTAAATAAAAAAAATATTGACTTTTAGATTTTTGGTTGTCACCATTCACCGGTTTAAGCCGTTGCGCTAAGCGAACTTATCCGTGTATCGATACGTAGACTGGAGTAGCCACTAAGGCAAATATTTTTAAATAACGAGATATTTACCATGTTAAGATATGTTTTTTTTTGGAGTTCGATATTTCACCAGTAATTTCAACCGGCTTATTCACGATGAATGTTAATATTTTTTTGATAACTACTCTTGAAATTACCGAGTAAGAAATTGTACCATGAGACTCACTCACCTTGATTTTCGCGCAAAATTAATTTTACAAGACTCTCGCAATCAATTTCAAACCTTAACTTCCAGGTCGTTAGTTCAATTTCGTATCAAGTTTACGTTCAAACATTTTCGTCATTAAATAGTTAGAAGCTTTCGAAACTAAATTCTTAAAAGGGCCAGTGGCCGGTGACTACGTGAAACGGAATTAGTTGCCATTTCAAAACAGCATTTTAAAGTGCGGATGTGATTGTGGTAACTCAAAGGTTACTAGACCCTAGATATATCTAAATACTAATTAACGTTACGAAACCAGTGTCATGAATTGGACCCTGTTAAGCAGAAAAGATCCAACCCACATTCTTTGTTAAATCGAGTTAATAACGTATCCCTAACGAACACATCGACTTTCATATGACTCAACTGACTCAAATGGATGGCACTAGGTTGATCTCGGCTCGGAGTGTGGTTAGTAGAGGAGTCCCTCAGGGATCAATTCTCGGACCAGTGCTCTTTATCTTGTACTGCGCTGATCTTGTAGATGTTATTGAGCACTGCGGTTATCATGCATATGCTGATGACCTTCAGTTGTACCTTTCTTTCTCTCCTTCAGAGTCTTCGGATGCCATTGATAAGGTGAACCGGGACTTGTCGAGCATATCGAATTGGTCTAAGTCCAATGGTCTGGTCTTGAATCCTAAGAAGAGCAAATACATGATTGTTGGTACTAAGGTCAGAGTGCAAAGGCTGAGTATGACGGCATTAAATGTTGTGCTTGATGGTGAGCCAGTTGGTCAGGTTATGGAGGCGAGAAACCTCGGCATTGTCATGGACCCCTTCCTTACATTTGAAAAATATGTTGGCGAGTGTGTGCGTGGCTGCTTCTATAGACTTAAGGTTCTATATAAGATTCGGCCCTTTTTAAGCACCGAACTGAGAATTGCACTGTGCGAATCCCTTATTTTGTCCAAACTTAATTACTGTGACACAGTTTTCGGTCCGTGTTTGTTGAAGAGAACCAGTGAGGTGATTCAGCGGGTGCAAAATGCATGTGCCAGATTCTGTTTTCACATTCCACCACGAGCTCATGTTACGCCTTTTTTGTGCAGACATAATTGGTTAAAAATGGAGGAACGGCGGCAATTGCACCTGGCCTGTCTACTCTTTGGTGTAGTAAATTTTAACAAGCCAACATACCTTGCTGAAAAGTTGTTTTGGGCAGACGACAGTAGGCGTTTTGAGGGTCGTTCGTGTACGCCAGTGCTAAATTACCGTAAGCACTATACTGCTGCGTTTCGCGGGGCATTCCGGTTTGCGGCAACCCGCTGCTGGAATGATCTGCCTCCTCCTGCTCGTGCCCTGAAAACAGTCACCCAGTTCAGAAGGTACCTCAAACGGTCTTTGTTAGTTAAGCAGAAGGCTGAGGCGGAAGTGACTTACGGATGTTGACTGCACGGTGTGCTTCTTTGTTCCAGCGAAATCTGGTTTCACCATCGTCCATATTCAAATTATTTTATTAAGTTTCTTTTTGGCAGAGTGGGCAGAATCCAAGCACTAAAACGTGGTGATTGTATTCTCTTTGCCAAGCACAAACAAACTCAAATTCGTACGCCATTTTTGATCGCAGAGGGGAAGGCCGTGGGACGCGTTATTTCGATGGAATCGCATCACGTGATTCTACCGACCAATGACTTTTTGGGTTCCTAATGGCGCTTTTTATTATTGTTGTTGCCATTTTGAAAGAAGCCAGTGTCAGGGGTTATGTTTTGGCTTCGCACGGCTGTGCATACTGCCAGAGCATGATTTCTTTCGTGGATTTATTATTATTATTATTACTTTATTTATTTTTTCCGCTATTATTTATTTAGTTATATTACGCAATATTTACGTATGCATATAGATATATATATTTCTTTGAATACGTACATTTATATTAATTTTTTAGTATCGAAGCACTTTTTATTGAATTAAGTATAGTATTTTTTATTATTCTTAGTAATATTTTATTTTCTTATTTTTATTTGTTATTTATTACGTATATTTATTTACGCCTGGAAGTTCGATGCGTCACTGGGAGGAGATGCCGGAAGACCGGTGTTGTGGCTTCTTCTGAAGTCACAACGTATGCCGAGGCAGATCCTCGTTGGCAGCAGGCACACTGCTCACGTTGTAGCAGTTAATTGGACCTCGTATTCGTTTTATTTATTTATTTTATTTTCATAATAATATAAGACAAAACGATCTTTGTTTTGTCTTATATTATTATATCTATGTAACAATTATGTCCTATTGTTCATAAGTGTGTGTTTGTTGTCAATAAATGTTTTTCTTTCTTTCTTTCTTCTTTCATATAATATGCACAAAAGATCCAGGCAGTTTGATCACATTTACTAATAAAAGTCGTTCTGTGTCAAAGATACCATCTTTCTAATGATGAATTTAAAAAATGCAAAAGAGTTTCATGTTGCTTGGATCTGTTTATAACTTTCAAAAGTCTGAATAAAAAGAATACTTTTAATACCATGCGGTTTGGATCTTTTTTGCAAAATAAGTAACTCACATGGTTTCAAAAATCTATGGAACCGTGTTGCTTGGATCTATTCATAACTTTCAGAAGTCTCAATAAATATTATATAATATTTTTAGTGTCATTTGTATTTTAAAGTTTATTACCAGCGCTACATTACTTTTGCGTATTAAGCAATTTAGAAATAAACTTTTTAAATTCATACAATTTGTTAACATAGTTACATTTTACCGGGTCTTAATTACAATTAGGGCGCGGTATAAATAGTACCGCTGTGTCTAGGCATTTTTTTGTGAAAATGAGTATAAATTTAAATCACGTGTTATGGCTAGGGTCCAGTAAACTAAGGTTGAAATCTATAAGCGTGCTTTGACTTTGCTAAGCAAAAACGTTTACCTAAGACAAATTTGGTATTTATAAAGCGATCTTCGCAACTATCCAAAGTTTTTGCTTAGCACAATTTAAGGTAAATTTTATTCGTATTACAAAATGAATTTCGACTATAAGTTCCAATTCAAAGAAGGTGTATCTCATGGACCGTGATAGCTAGACAGTTGAAATATTCACAGATTATAAACACATACATACAGACATTCAAACAGACATACATACATACATACATAAACATACAGACCTTCTCGTTGATAATATTAGTAAGATATTCGTCATACGAATTCTCGAAACCTAACTTACCCATCTCATATCCGTATACTCGTAGTTGTTTAACAAATGATAATCATCTCTCCGCATCGACATATTAACGAAGAACCATTATATTACAATGGTTCTTCGTTGATGAGCTCCTAAATTTGCTCCTATGAAACTTGCCACACACGAATATATTGCAAACACACACAATGATAATTAAAATCACTTTTTGGGGCCACGAATTAAAATATTTGGCTAGCAAAGCAAGTAAAGTCTGCATTACTTAAAATCATATTTGCATCATGCCTAGCTCCTACCTATCTGAGTAAAGAAATGTTAAGTAAATGTAAGTTCACAAAAATCGGCCTTGTGGTAATTATTAAACAAAGATATGTTGTTATGCATATACTCGTATAGTTAGGTAGATCGCTTCAATATGCACACGAAAATAACATAGAGTAACTTGAATCTAAAGTGGCACGATAGGCGGCCTTACCGCTGAGAGAGGTGTCTTTCAGGCAACCAGAATGGAGAGACTAACAGCGTGTATGTATAGGTTTAAAATACATATTCATTGTTTATACATTTTACTAATATTATAAACGCGAAAGTTTGTATGTAAGTATGTATGTATGTATGTGAGGTTGTTACTCTTTCACGCAAAAACTACTGAACCGATTGCGATGAAACTTGGAATATAGGGAGCTGGGGACCTGGATTAACACATAGGCTACTTTTTATCCCGATATTCTTGCGGGAACGGGACTTACGTGGGTGAAACCGCGGGGCGCAGCTAGTTTATACATAATGTTTACTATTCAGGGTTATACAAAACTAGCTGCGCTCCGCGGTTTCACCCGCGTAAGTCCCGTACCCGCTTGAATATCGGGATAAAAAGTAACCTAAGTGTAATTGCCGGTATCCAGCTACCTACATATCAAGTTTCATCGCAATCGGTGAAGTAGTTTTTGTGTGAAAGAGTAACAAACTCACATACATACTTACTTACATACATACAAACTTTCGCGTTTATAATATTAGTAAGATTAATCAACATCCAGTAAAGGGTATTTTTTGTAAGCCCACTAATTTGTCCCACTGTAGGGTAAGGGCCTCCTCTTAGAGGGGTTAGGTAGGAAGCTACGGGAGCCTACTCCGAACGTATGCAATATTACCGCAAGCGTTGGTTAAAACCGTCAAAGTGTGGGAGTGAATTTCTCAAGATGAAGATGTCTCAAATCTCACATCACAGTTGATCGCCAAATCGTCGCTCATAAAAAACTATGTCAAATGCTTACTAAAAGAGTGAATGTAGGTACTCGCTGTAGTAGTATCGTGAGTCGTGACATACTGACACCGCTAAATATTACGTTATATCTACCCAAACTTACTTTTGCTTTTCATTGCGTTGAGTTGTTTGATAAATAAACATAATAATATCTTGACGTAAAAGAACGTAAGTAACTGACTGAAGTAATAATGCAGGGTAATAAGGGATTACTTTTAAACTTTTTCGTTAAATATTAAACTCATTTTCTGGTTTTAATCTCGTTGCTTTTATTATATAAGACAATTTATTAGCGCCCTACGGTGTCAGGTCTTTCTAGACCTCTTCCTGGTCCGCATTAATATAATACAAAATCAGAATTGTAAAAAAAAATATAGGACTATATTTAAACTTTTATTTTAACGCACTAAAAACTCAAAATAAATAAAACTATACTATAAAGCGTTAATTTGTCCCACTGCACGACAAATGGCTAGGGCAGAGACAATAAATTATCAATCATTAATTAACATTAAATTATAAGTATAAAATACGTACTTATTTTAATTTCAGACTAAACCGAAGAATAAAATATAATTGATCTTGATAGTTAAGTAATAAAAGCATGGATAGACTGATTTCCACATAACACCGAGCTTTCAAAACTTCGACACGTTATCTTTCCGAATCTTAATTGAATATACCTATCAGCGAATAAGTAACCGACTCCTTGGCCTTGTTCAACTCCATTAAATAAAATAAATCGCCATTTTGTTTACGATCCCGCGCTTTTGACTTGGAAGTTACGTAAATAGGACGATGATCGACCTTTCGTTAAGTGAGTGACTTAATGTGCGACTTAAACTGGGTATAAATATAGTTATTAATGTTTAATTTAAGGGGAATGGGTACCAGATGCGTGTAAGTAATTATAGCAAAAATATTTTCCTAAAATAAATAAACTTTTTAAATTCACACGATTCGTTAACATGTTTACATTTTACCGGGTTTCAATCACGTATTATTTTTTTATTTTCTTACCTCGACGTTTCGATCACGTTGCAATGATCTTGGTCGCGAGGGGACTGATTTCCCTGTAACTTCATTTGTGATAATTACAAATCAAATGGATACAGCTTAATAAAACCTTGCCATAATAACCATAAACCATAATAAAACCATTAATTGACAAAATCGCTTAAATTGATGAAAAACAATGATAATCGGGAGTTTTGGCGGGAATGCGTTGAGGAGATGTGTTGCAAAATTTTCATTTTTGTGAAACTTAGTTCAAATGCGTGTAAATTGTTTAATTTCGGGGGCATATTAATCAATTTAGTTTTGTGAAGGTGTACAAGTATAAATAAAAGTGAAAATTGGTGCAAAACATGGACTTTAGCTTAGTGTTGTCTCCAAAGCTCCGTGAACAAACATTGTAAAAAATGGCCCCCTTTTTACAATGATTCCCTCGACTTGACTTTTACTATGACGACTTGACTGTTACGTTCGATGCAAATAACCTGCAATTATTGATAATACTTGACACTGGCAAATGTCCGAACGGAAAAGCCATTTAAAGAAAAATTAAAAAAAAAATAAAGAAGAAGAATGACAATCGTTTTTGGTGCTTAGGCAGTTAAATCTGTTGTTTTGTAAAGGTTTCCCTCATCTCAATTTGGGATAGTTTGGGAAATAGGGACAGAAGGAAAAGGCGTAGGTATCTTCCATTTTCACTAGATAATCACGTTTGTTGTATGGAAGCTCTACTTAAACATTAATTTTGTTTCTGTATTTGTAGTTGTAGAGGTAACAGAAATACATCATCTGTGAAAATTTCAACTGTCTAGCTTTTTACGGTTCGTGAGATACAGCCTGGTGATCGACAGACGGACAGTGGAATCATATTAAAAGGGCTCGTTTGTTCCCGTTGGAAACGAAACCACAAACATAATTTTATAGTGGTTAGATTTTAACCTGTTGTTTCGTAAAAGACACTTAAATATAAATTTGGAATAGTTTGAGAGTCCATCGAAAAGAGCAAGAGAGAGTGTGGGAGAGGGAGATAAAGTCAAAGTCAAATGTCAGTTACATTATCTCTTTTTCTTTTTTGTATCTTAATATTAAAAAATATGAAGAGAAAATGTCGGCGTGTAAGATTCCCCTTAAGTTAAAGTTCAACTGATTATTTTTGAAAAGTACCGATAAATTGTGATGACATGGTTAATAAATTTATCAAAAAGTTTCAGCCAATACCAATATTCACGACTACGCGTAACACGTCAATTACGCAATGTGCGTCTTTCCTACGCAATTTCAATAAATGCAAAAACTACTGAACCGATTGGTATGAAACTTGGTATGCGGGTTTTATCTTCATATTCCCGCGAGATCGAAACTTATGCATTGCATTAAATTGTGTCTACCGCCACCGTTATATTGGCTTAATTACTGGGTTGTTCAAATATTTTTTAAAATTTAATGTGCGTTTTGGGAACAGTAGCTTACATAAAATTAGTAGATAAAATAATTTTGGAAAAGTATCGTCTTTTTTATAAACTACCTAAAATTGACCATCACATGCAATCTTACAGTTATAAAAACGAAAGTTTTAATGAGTGAGAAACGTTTTTTTTTTTTTTTTTTTTTTTTTTATACGTAATAGGCCAGCATTTGACCTCATCTCACCTGATGGGAAGCGAGGATGAGGTCGACGATGAAGCATGCTTACCTAGAAGGTACCTATTCACTCTGGATTTGAAGACCCCAAGGTTATAGGTTAAATATGAACCGTTGAATATGTTTATAATGATAAAAAGAACTTAGGCCACTGGCATGTACATAGAACTACCTATCAGCAGATTATATTCTACAAGGCTCGTATCCCTCGATTAAGATAAAATTAAATTACTCTTTGATAATATTTTGCATCTTGGCCGTGATTTGGCTATCTTTTGAAACCTAGTTTTGGCAGTAGGATGGTTAAGTATGTATTTCTTGATCTGTGTATGTATGTTTGATCCTTTGTCTTATGTAGGTGTTTATCCAGGTTTTCAGCTATCTACCCATGTTTCATCACAATCGATTCCGCTGTTTTTGCGAGAAGAAGCAACGACTATACGCATACACATATTTTTTTACCTTTTCGCACATTAATAAGAGGTAGGATTTCATATACATCACACAAAAGTTATTTTGTAGAATGTATTTATTAACTATCTTCTACTGCGTAACTTCTCCATAGGTTTCCTAATAAAAATTGAAACTTGAAACATTCTATAAAAGCAATCACTAGTTTTGCAATTCCTCGTCTAACAACAAATCGAACAAATCATTTTAATTGCATTTGCTTTCAAAGTTGCAAAAGTAAACAAATTTGTTTATATAAGTTGCAGTCAAGTAAGTACCTAATCAAAAGAAATAAGGACGTAAGTACCTGCTTACTTAGGCATTTTTCTATTTGTGAACTGCATGTTACTTAGTTTGTAAAAGTAAGCCCAGTGAACAGAAAAGTAAGGCCCTGTTATGCCAGATATAGTTCGTTTTTAATTCTAGATTTAACCACAGTTTTAACAAAATAATATAAAAAAATGATGTTAGGTAGACATTTAGAAAATCATGGCTTTGTATTTTATAAAGAAAATAATTATGTGAGCTTTTAACATCATTATTGCGGTGAAGGAAAACATCGTAATAAACCGGTATATCCTAGGACTCATAGCACATTCGCTATTCCACGGTAGGCTTCCATGGTATCTTACTGCCTATCTCTTCTAAGAGGAGGCTCTTGCCCTATAGTGGGATAACTGATCGAGCTGAGATAATGAATGTCTAAATCGCTTCATCCGTTCGTGAGGTACCTTGCCATAGACTGATACACAGACATAACACAGATTGACACCTCAAACCCTACCATGATGTCTTATAAGTAGTCGCGTTGTCGTTCAGCTAAAAAAAAAATTAAAAAGACATCAAATAATTAAAAAGAAAAGAAAAACAAACTTTGAAATAAAAAAAAGTATTTGGGGTATTTTTATTTAAAATTTACTTTATTTTTTGAACGATAAAAGGACGACATAGGAACGACAAACGAGCACGGTAGCGCGGATTACAATAATACGTAGTACTATTGTCTTTGCCTCAAACTCAAACACCTATATTTTTCCGTCGGTGGTTAAAATAGATAAGTATGCAAAATTATGACAACATGTTAAGAGACATCGTGTGGGAGTTTATTAACCGAGCCTGGCGCAAGCAAGCCTAAGTAGGTAAATATATAAGTAAACTAAGTTGCACGTAACGTTACCTAACTTAAAAATCAATGAAGCGTATTCCCCTTCTCGACTTGCGTCTAAAGCCAGGCTTTGGGTGACCACACTTATTGTGCAATCATTTCGATAAGGTATATTTAAAAACATTTTGGGGGTTATTATTTCTTTATGCTAATATTATAATTATTGTTTTGATTGATAGTTTGTTTGTAACGAATTGGCTCCTAATCTACTGGACCGATTTAAAAAAAATACTAAAAGAAAGCTACATTTGTCGAGAAGTAACAGGTTGCTTTTGTTCTCGATATTTCCATGGGATTGGAACATACGCGGCGCGGGTGAAATCGCAGGACGCAGATAGTATTCTATAAAGCGATCTGCTCCGGCTTTGCATTGATATGAATTTATCCTATAAGTACTTCTCTTCTTCTCATGTAGGTAGTGGCGTAGCTCACCTAGTTGTCTAGTGATGTCGCCCTAAGGCTTCTAAAACTTGATCTAACATCTGCTGTCTGAGCTACTTTTATATAACTAACCTACTTTTATATATTATAAGGTGAAGGTATGGGTCTGTGTGTTTGTTACTCTTCCACGTGGAAACTACTGGACGGTGTAAATCCCGATCCCGCGGCAAGTGCCAACGCAATTGGGGACCCTACCGCGTAACTTCCGTCGAGTTCAACTCGACGTCGCGTCCTTTTTACACGACTGCCAAAGGAAGTGTTATGTTTTTGCCGTGAGTGTATTGTATATATGATGTTGTCGATAACAGGGTTGAAAAAAGCTACCGAGCAAAGAGCGACCAGAAATTGTCTATAGGTTTTTCTGCTCCGCAGACCGCAGGGCACAGCTAGTGTTTGATAATGATCAAGAACCAAAACTAAAACTCCTACTTTCTTCTTCTTCTTTTTCTTTAAAATAGCTTTTCCATTCGGACATTTGCCAGTGTCAAGTAGGTATTATCAATATTTGAAAGTTATTTGCATTGAACGAAACAGTCAAGTCGTCATAGTTAAAGTCAAGTCGAGGGAATCATTGTAAAAAGGGGGCCATTTTTGACAATGTTTGTGCACGGAGCTTTGGAGACAACACTAAGCTGAAGTCTATCTATGTTTTGCACCGATTTCACTTTTATTTACACCTGTACACCTTCGAAACTAAATTGATTAATATGCCCCCGAAATTAAACAATTTACACACATTTGAACTAAGTTTCATTAAAATGAAAATTTAGCAACACATCTCCTCGACGCATTACCGCCAAAACTCCAAACTCCTACTTTAGTATCAAAAATATCTCAAGAACGCAACGCAGCAGGCAATAGTTAACCATCGCATACAGCCAGTCACTTTCACTAAGTATTATAAATTCTTTCTTTTTTTGCAGGCACTCCGAGGAACGTTGCATCAAAGTGTTAATCTCAAACAGTGTAGTTAAAAGAGTGTAACTGTTGTTTTCACTAACCTTTGCCAAAAGTTTTATTTCGTGCTACGTGAGCTGGCTTTTAAAGACTTTAAAATGGTGAGTTTAATTTTTTATTATATTACTACTTATATTACGTAAAGTTATGTGTAAAAATAAACTATTTTTTCCGGTTTTAATCGCGTTACTTTTATTATTTCATACTAACTGCGTCCCGCGGTTTTACCCGCGGAAGTCCCGATCCCGCGTGAACATCGGGATAAAAAGTAGCGTATATATTATTCCACGTCTCTAACTACCTAAATTGCAAGTTTTATCGTAATCGGTTCAGTAGTTTTTACGTGTAGGTAGCAAACATGCATACATAGAAACTTTCAGCTGTATAATTTTAGAAGATGCCCTACGTTCGACACCGCTTCCTCAGGGTTGTCCCAAGATCTCGAAATGTAGGACACTGATAAAATGTTAAAAATAATAAAAGGCAAACTATTAGAACCGATTTTTTTTTTAATTTTAATCAAACATCGCGAAAACCGATGATAAATCTAATTTTTGTTTAAAACCTGGTAAACGGTCTGGTTGTGTGGGTAGTCTGTTAATTTCAAATCAAGTAAAATAGCAAATAAACGTGCAATAATTAAAGGTATAGATTAAAAACCAGATACCTAAGCGCCCTTGACATACCTAGTAGAAATGTGTTTACAAACAAACAAACTAATAAAAGTGAATGTGGTAAGGTAGGCACAGTTTATCTGGTAATAGGTACTACCTACTTACGTAGATTTTACTTCCAAAGTAAGTATATTATGTAAAATGACGTTATAAATTATTATATTAGGTACCTGCTACATCAACCCTTATACTTAGGGTTGTCAACTGTACTATTGAATAGGTACTATTGCTGTTGAAAAAAAAAACTATATTATTATTACCAAATATTCCGCCTTACCATCTTATAAGTTGCGGCGAAGCGTAATCGTTCAGCTTAAAAAAAAACACATCAAATAATAAAAACAATATTAATTTTCAACTTAATTTTTAACGTTGTCGGGGTATTTTTATTTTAAATTGACTTTATTTTTTGAGCGACAAAAGGACGACAAAGCAACGAGAAATGATCATAGTAGCGCTGATTATCAATTTTTTTTTTATAATAACAGCAATAAATACTATATTGTGTATAAAATAATGCGTTGGCCACTATTCTTTTTTAGGACCGTGTTCCTCAATAATTTATTACAAAACTAGCTATGTCCCCGTATAAAACACACGTTAGTCCTGATTCCACGAAAAAAATCAGGATAAAAATGCGTGTGTTAATCCAGATCTCCAGCTATCTGCTTCCCAAGGTTCATATCGATCGGTACAGCAGTTATTAAATAAATGTGTAATAAATACGCCTCATACACATACTTTCAAACGTATAATATAGTAGAATTTGATTTAACGGTTTTTCTTTCATTCGAATTAACCCATAAACAACACGTATTCCATTTATAATAAATAACATCCGATGGTTATAATTACTTATCTACATTGTTATATAACTTTTAGTATCAAAACATAATTTTGATATAAACTTCTTGTAACTGGATCGATTATACAACTGCTTTTACGATTTACAATATTGATTCTTATTTACTAAACAAATAGAGTTCGAAATGTGGTTCGAAGTCTGTAATATCCGCATGGTAGCGTATGTATTTGAGTTTAAACTTTAGTTCAGTGTTTTTAAAGTGTAATTTCTCTTGAGGCGTCGGCTGTGATAGCGAAAGTGTTTCGCTGCCTTACATTTTCTTGTTGCGGTCACGGTCGGTGCAAATACCGGATGAACGACACAAGACAATATAACAATGGAACGTAATTTCATCGAAAATGGAAGTGTTCTTCATTTGTCATGTGTTTTGATGAACACAGTATAAACAATGATGGTGTGTTAAGGTTTTACTCGTACCACACCAATCGATCAGTCGTCGATCGAATTTATCGATCGATGGTAGAATGGATTAGTCGACGACGACCGAAAGCTTCTACCAGAGCAATCGATCGATTGTCGATCGACGATCGATCGATGGTCGACAATCAACATCGATTGGGGCTTGACTGACCAAAACTAATGGAATATAGCCGGGGTTAATTGATCAACTTTGACCGTCGCCATCGATCGGCAACCGATCGATTGGTAAGTCGACCGGTATTCGTCGATCAATTAAAGTTACCATACCAATCCAATGGCATCGATCAACCATCGATCGATAGGTGTGGTAACACCCTTAGGCCCAGTAGACTGACTCTACAGACACTCTTAAAATCGACGTGCACATAAATATGAAAGAAAATAAGTCAAACATACCTACACAAACACACACCCACACACACTTACAGAAGAAAGAAAGAAAAATTGGACATGTACACAACTATATATAACATATACATCAAGTTTAAAAACTAAAAAGATTACATAATAAAAACTTACGAACCGTAAATTGGGGATTACTTTGTGACAAGATTTTTCGAAGATGAAATTCTTATTTCTCAACTTACGTCTAAAAAGGTAAATAGTTTTTTAAAGGAACATTGGATGTGTTCAAATTTAAAAAAATAAAGACGTCATGTTGGCTGTCAAAAAGTGCGGTGTCACAAAGTTAGGCATACTGTCACAAAATCACCCCAATTTACCCTAGACAGCTGTATTCACAAATGACTCCTGTAAGTGATAGATAATTAACGCCAACGAAAATTGGATGAAAACTCATTCCACGCATAGGGTCGTTTGTGAATACGGTTGAGAGTAGGCTTACTGTCTTTTTCTTACTTGTCTACAAGTTGTAAAATGACATCATTATGTGCGATTTAAGGATTAAACTTGGATTACGGAGGAAACTATTGCTTCGAGACAAAGCGGAAAATGGAAAGAAATCTGAGGTGCTCTTACATCTGAAGGGTTGAACGACTTGTATGTGGCAAATAAGGGAACTAGTGGTCTGTCTACTTTGTTTATACGAACGAAAGAATAAACGATGAATAGGTATACTAGGTAATTTGGGGCTATTACGTGACAGTAAGTATGCCTAACTTTGTGAAATCCCACTTTTTGGCAATCAATATGACGTATTATTTAAAAAAAAAAAATTTAATTAAATTTTGAACGCATTTATATAAAAAAAAAACAAAATATTTATTTCGATGTAAGTAGAGAAACAATAATTATACCTTCGAAAAATCTTGTCACAAAGTATCCACAATTTACGGTAGTCGAATATAATATTTAAAATAAAAGTTTCTGTGTTTTAAGCTCGCCCATGTGTGCAACGTGTTAATTTGAAGCATTTTGTGTAATAATTCAATCTTATATGTATGTATATCCTTATTATTTGTTGAACAAATAAAGTGTTAATCTATCTATCTATCATACAACTTTTGTTTGTCCGCAATTGATGAAGATCGTCCGAAGTGGAGAAGTAAAAGTTCCTGGTTTTCGAGAGGAATTTAACTGAACATTTCGACAGGATGATGATAATTTTGAAAGACGTAGAACTATAGTAGCAAATACTCGACAAAAAAAATTGCAAAACAAAACGGAGGGATCAAAACAAAGTAGACCCCCTTGAACTTTGTGCTGTCGTATTGCAGAAGGTTCAAATTCGGTTGGATTGTTAAATTAGTGAGGGTTCTGGCTCTTTCGAGTACAATAATATCCCTCCCTAACTATATGGTACGGTTTTAGAACTGTAGTACTTTTACTCTTATTTGCTCTGTGGCAGGAAGTACTTTGACATACGTCGTTAGAGTTACATTTTGATTGCGTTTTCACGAATTGTTGTAGGAATTTTCCTTATGTCTTCTAAACCATTAATACAGCATTTATATGGTTATTTTTATCAATAAGGTGATATTGTCTTACTTAGTAGCTGCAATTGTTGACGAGTGGGGTACTTAATGTCAACATGTAAAATATCAACAGTAAAAATGTCAACACTGCATAATCAACAATTTAATATAAAAAAATACATAATACCAACGATGTATAACACAAACAGTTCAAAATGTCAACAGTCCAAATTGGCAACGAATCAAATAATAAATGACTTAGAACATAAAAGGCATATTTGTAACACGATCCATAATTAAAATTTGACAAGACGGTTTAGACACGGACGCGTCCGCTTGGAGCTACGAGTCTAATTTACGTCGATGATCGTTGTCTTCCACCGAGAATCTTCCTTTGTTCACCTTTTAAAACGGACAGGGAAGACCTACCATAATTTCGTCTATGGTTTTCGCGATTTTGCATAATAAAACACTTTATTTATCCGGGTTAATCGGATCTGACATGACATTTCAGTCAACCTTGATAAAGCCAACTGTAAAATTGGCGAAAGCTCGGTTCGTTTGGAACAATGAATAAAAACGCGATTAACCCGGATAAATAAAGTGTTTTATTAAGACCTACCATATTTTTACGTAGAAGCCATATATTGTTAAAACCGGCCCATAGGCTTTTTGTACCTTACACCTCAGTGTGGGTAGTTTTAACACAAAATCTAAATAAATAAAATATGTTACACCCAAAAGAGAACTTCTTCCTTTTATGAATTAAAATCCAATCCTTTCTTAGTTAAAATATAAAACCAAACATACATCATCTGTGAAAATGTAATTTGTCTGGCTATCACGGTCCATGAGTTACAGTCTAGTGACAGACAGACGGACAGCATGTTCTTAGTAAAAGGGTTCCATTTGTACCCTTTTCGTACGGAACATTCGAAGCCGTATCTAACCTCGTCTGCTTGTCAAAGCGTTCATCCACAGCGCCACGGAAGTCATCAGACTACCTTCGAAACTCCTTCAGGTCACCTTATTTCGTAGGTGCACAATTTGGATCTCCATTTAGAACTAAGCACCTATTGTTAACTGGCTGCATCAGTTATAAACACCGACAAGGAAGTTGTTATGGTTGTCAGACTAGGATCGCTTATGGAACGCAATTGTTTGACTTTTTTCCTGGTGAATTATTCTTGATTCGAGCGATTCGCTGACCGAACACGCATTTACCCACCGCGAACTCTTTTCACCGGAAGCCGCCATACTATCAATTCTATATGCAAGCACAAAAGAATGCAAGTAAGGTTAAAAGTTAAAAAGATTTTACTGTATGTCCATGCGTACTGCATTATTGCGTGACTTTAAGCCGTAGGTTTGCTCACGATGTTTTCCTTTACTGTAAGGGCGACGTTCATAGCGCACTTAAATTTTCCATAAAGAAAATGTCATTAGTGCACAGTCAGCAATGTATTTTTGTAAGTAGGGTGTAAGTAAGTATTTTTGTTCTAAAATAAGGTGGTGTTTTAAACAGCTAACAGTCCAATGTTAAACCTCTACAACATCGGGCAATAATACACCCCTACTCTGGATAAAAACAAAGAACTGCCTTAAAAATTAATAATAATATTCGCATTTTACATTAGATTTTAGGCTTTTTGTCAGGACTTTCTGTTAATACCAACAAGGTAATTGGTAAAACGGCTCTGCGCTATAAAATCGCTATAAATTTGACATTCAATGGACAAATCACACAATACAAATACACAGCCCAAACATGGCACATGCATCAACTGTAATTATTAACTAACTGAATAAGGTAGCTGTATTGGTCTAGTGGTAGATACCCTGACTTTCATTCCGAAGGTCGTGGTTTCTAATCCCGGCTGACCGCGCACCAATGTCTTTATCCTTGTAAAAAAGTTATGTGCGTTGTGTGTATAACATCGCTCTTACAGTGAAGGAACGTATTATCCAGACGTATTATTCTGTTTTTTGCCCTGGGCAGGGCTGACTAGGTTGGGAAGGTGTTAGAGGTGCTGGGCAAGCCTATTCCACCTTACAATGTCCCGGGCACTACAGCCCCATATATAATATAACAGCGCTGTATAAATCATCTAAAAATTAGATGAAAATGCTAATTATTATAATTATAACCATGTAATCTTTTGTTTGTATCAGAACTGTTTAGGAAATTTTACTCGTTCTTTACTTTTTATGGTAACGTTGTGTACACCAATAATTGGTAAGCGCACTTGTCCATCATTAGAAAAATGTAACTTTCTGTATTAGCTTTAGTGTTTCTTACTGTTGGTGAACCTAATAAATAAATATTATCTAACTGCAGGGTGAAAAACTAACTACGTCGAGTGCAAAAATAGTCTGTCGAACATACGGCTACATACTCGTAATTACAAAAGTGTTATTAAAAGTGCCTGTTTTACGCAATTTTATATTTTATAACAGACTGTTAATTTTAATGAAAACACTTGTTAGAAATGTGTAATGGGCAATATGGTCTACTTTGAGATCGTTTAAAGTTATTATTGTAGTGTTGCAACTTAATATTACGAATGTTACATGTTTGAAGTTGTTGGTGTTTAACCGAAGGGGACTTGTCGTTTATTTATACTGTGATTGTATGATCATCATTTACAACTTATTTAAACACATCCAAAAAAAAATACGGTCATAAAAACGACAAAATTATCCCACTTGTAGTTTGTTGTAGTTTGGTTGATCAACTTCAGATTAGGTACATTACTAAAAGGTCGGCGGCACTTTTAGTACGTGAAGTTCTCTTGTCTTTTCTTTGAAGTCGATTTTTAAATGTATAAAATTGTATGAATTATTATAATACTAGCTGCGCCCAGCGGTTTCACCCGTGGAAGTAAAAACGCGTTATCACGGGCGCGGGCCGAGCGTTTCTAGAGCGGTTGCACTTTTTCGCTCGTTACTCGGGTTCTACTAATTGGATTTTGATGCAAAGTATACCACGACAACGTTCCTCAAAAATAGAACTATCCAATATTTAAAACCAGATATCAAATCGGATTAGTAGTTTTATTTGCATAAGGAACAGACAAACAGACAGACATGAATTTTAAAAATTAAATAGTTTTGTTCTACTGCTTTTCCTAAGTCCTCTTGACAACTTTTTTTTAAATTTACTATCAAGTATAGACAACTTTTTGTTTTTTTGGACAACTTTTTGTCCTCTTTACCTTTATTATAAGTAGTATGTAGAAGATAAACACTCAAAAACATAATTACAATAGGTACATATGACAATAATTATTCAAACAACAAGCTGGCCACATTGCCACACTGAATGGCAATATGGCTTATTCTTTGTGCCAAGTAAACTTCAGCGTTTTGGTCTCGCGTTCTCAAAATGTATGAAATTATTATTTTTGTTCAAAAGTCACACGGCAATAATTGTAAAAATCATCGCATGATTACTTTGACTCATCGTTTATCACCATCCTCATCCATTTATTTACTTTGTACTGAGTATAAGAAAATGTAACTATGATTTATGGATGTGCAAAAACCCCTTCTTTATTTTTCTTTGAACCTTTGTTCATCTTATTCTAATATTGCAAATAGGTAATGTTCGTACGTGTATTTAGTATTTACGAAGCCGATTTCGAAGAATTACTGAACTAACTTTGATGAAATTTGACATGACCTTAAATTCCCAGGAATTGACACAGTATTTTATAAATCCCAAAAAAACATTTACTTCTTGTTCCTGGCATCGATATCCGATTCGATGGGCGACTGTTTAAGTGAGGATTTTTGCACAGCGGTAGGTAAGGTAAATCAATTAATTTTTTATTTATGATAACTAGCTGCGCCCCACGATTAAGCGCGTAAGTCCCGATATTCAATAATTAGCATTCATTCTTTCACCTTCTCATGATCATAACAAACACAACAAAAAAAGAATAAGCGAAATCGGTTGAGCCGTTCAGGGGGGATGCCGTGATCACGCAAAATAGGGATTCATTTTTATATGTAAGAAGATGCATAGAAGATGTTAGTTTAATATCTTTGAATTCCCACCCGATCTTGTCACGTCACGGCCTCACGAATCCAATCAAAACCGCGAGCGAATGTTAGTTACCTTATAAAGAAATACTAGTGTGTTTTCAGCAATAAATCATTATTTTATGTGTTAAACACTTTGTAAATGGTGTCTCAAAGAACATTAAACTTCATGATCCATTGAACAATCTACTTATATCTATAAAATGCTTTATTCTGAACGATGGAACCACGAACAGTCTAAACCGCTGGTAGAGTGCTGAAATTGTGTTTTTAATATGATGTAGGCACGACCGGTAAGAACGAGTTTTACGAAATTCGCAAGAGATCGGGACTTCCGCGGTTGACGCCGCGGGATCAAATAGGTCCTGACGAAATTTTTATACTTGACTAGCTAAGGCATGTCTCTTGGTTTTGAGCAGAAATAGAACTACAGAGTACCTAGAAAGCTTGCAGCGTCATAAAACGGTACGGCTTGATGTTAGAGAGATCCCAGTCTGTCCTTTTTTATCATTAGTGTTCGTCGGTTAGTTAGATAAGGACAGACTGGAACCAACTGGGTTCAACAGGACCGTTTTGATGTTTCAAAGCAAAAACTACCTTAACCTTTGAGAACATGATTGAAATTGATATTTCAAAGTGCAGTCTTCTAGGAGCGGAGACGACGATGTGATATGTCTCTGGTTTTGAGACCGTTCTTCAATATTGATTTCAAAAGTCCTCAGCCGACATCAAAATGCTTATTTCCTTAACTCACATTTACTCGTACGAGATAGGGCTTTTAGCTGAGTCGATAAGTATATTGTGTCTATTTTGTTATACAAATTAATTTGTCATTTACTGAGTAGGTAATATCAGTAGTAGTTTATGATGTATATAATAATTGTTTGAATTTGTAATACGATTTGAACTAGTAGGACCGGCATGATCAATTGATGACAAACACCCCTAATTTCCTTTAGATTGATAATAATAATTTAAAAAGAGGGTTATGTAAAAAACTTCTTATTTTTATTTTATTAATAGCTAATTTTTCATGACACACACGTGTTATTTATTTTCGTGAGTTCCACTTAACTCAATAATTTAAGTCACGACATTTTTTAGTGTTTTAAATTTTAGTTTTTGTGGTAACATCTTACTGATATTATAAACGCGAAAGTTTGCATGTATGAATGTATGTTTGTTAGTTTGTTACTCAATTACGCAAAAACTACTTTGAATATAGGTAGCTGGGAAACTGGAAAACCACATAGACTACTCTTTCCCGCGGCATCGGGACCTACGCTACGCGGGTGAAACCGTGGGGTGCAGCTAGTCTATTATGGTACTAGTTGCATACCTCTAAAATATTAGTAGGATTGGGATAGAATGTAGGATAGATTAGATTAACTCTTTATTTCTGATATGATATGTTTAATAATATTGGATAGGAAATACCCCTACAGAGTCTTCCAACAGTCGCGCCTCGGCACATACATAGCTACTACTACGTAAACTGTGGTTTAACAAACCGCGATTGATTTCCAATCCTCCTCAGACTCGACAATGATACATTACTGCTAGTTCGTATGGCAGACAACGATGGATACACGGTGAAAGTCATTGATTAGCTACTTAAATTACCTGGAGGTTTGCGTCCATTTGAATCGTTCAGCTTCAAAATGTCCAAATCCCAAAATGTCCAGCGGGTGCAACTTGTCCAAATCCCAGAATGTCCAAATCCCAAAATGTCCAAATCCCAGAATGTCCAAATCCCAAATTGTCCAAATCCCAGAATGTCCAAATCCCAAATTGTCCAAATCCCAGAATGTCCATGTCCCTAAAAGTCCAAATCCCATTATGTCCATGTCCCATTATGTCCATGTCCCAGTATGTCCATATCTCAGAATTACAATGGGAACTTTTCTAGGACTTAGAAAATTTTGGTTAAAAAAAGACTTAGAAAATTTCGTGAGATTGGTACAAAACATGACACACAGACAGACAGTAGACTGCCAACTAACTACTTTCTTAGCATAAGTGATAAATCTCTTCGATATCTTCATTCCGGATGACAGCTGTCAAACATAAAACTTCAATATCTCGAAAAATATCGACTCTAGACAACTAGTTTCTTTGCAAAAGTGGTAGAGCTCTTCGAGATCTTCATTCCGGATGACAGCTGTCAAACATAAAACTTCAATATCTCGAAACCTATCGACTTTAGACAACTAGTTTCTTTGCTCGAAGAGCTCTACCACTTTTGCAAAGAAACTAGTTGTCTAGAGTCGATATTTTTCGAGATATTGAAGTTTTATGTTTGACAGCTGTCATCCAGAATGAGGATATCGAAGAGATTTATCACTTATGCTAAGAAAGTAGTTAGTTGGCAGTCTACTGTCTGTCTGTGTGTCATGTTTTGTACCAATCTCACGAAATTTTCTAAGTCTTTTTTTAACCAAAATTTTCTAAGTCCTAGAAAAGTTCCCATTGTAATTCTGAGATATGGACATACTGGGACATGGACATAATGGGACATGGACATAATGGGATTTGGACTTTTAGGGACATGGACATTCTGGGATTTGGACAATTTGGGATTTGGACATTCTGGGATTTGGACAATTTGGGATTTGGACATTCTGGGATTTGGACAATTTGGGATTTGGACATTCTGGGATTTGGACAATTTGGGATTTGGACATTCTGGGATTTGGACAAGTTGCACCCGCTGGACATTTTGGGATTTGGACATTTTGAAGCTGAACGATTTGAATTTGTAAGCCGCTTTCTGTAGCACGTCACAAAGAAGGTATACGGCCGAATATACAAGGTGTAACGGGCAAGTCCTTTTATTCCGAAAAGGGGTTGTTCTAGACGTCTAGGCGAACAACTTTTGTTCTACGACTTTTGGAAATTCGAAGTACTTTTCGAAAAACATAGGTGTAAAGTTTACTTGAAAATCAGCTGTTTCTGAGAGTTCGAGGTCATTGACCTTATGTTGTCCTTTTATTTAGTTTGATGGTTTACAATCAAAACTTTAATTATTTATATTTTCAAAATCAGCTGTTTTTTTTCAGTGAAACATTATATCAAAATTTTCAAAAAAAAGTTTGAATTTTCTTAAGTCGTAAAACAAAAGTTGTTCGCCTAGACGTCTAGAACAACCCCCTTTCGGATTAAAAGGACTTACCCGTTACAAATTGTAGAAATGCTACTCAAGATTTGAGTTTTACTTAAAAATAAAAAATTCTCATACTAATTTAAATTTAGAAGCCGCTCAATTATTATTTAAGATCCCTGAAATTTTGATTTATTTTTCTGTATAATTCGGATGATAGTCGTGCAAAAGGCTAACGAAGGCATTCGAAAATGGCTGACAATTGAATAGAATAGAAGATTTTTTATTTGTTTATAATGTTAGCCATTCTCGTTAAATCGCTGGATCTTTTTGATCATTCCACACCTTGACTGCGGTCAATGCTGATATGTGGAAAGTCATTCATGAGAACAGTGCCGTTGAAGACCAGGCTAGCATAAGACAAGTGAAATAATGAAATAGATCTTTTAACTATCTATCTATCTGTCTAATATATTACTTACCTAATTCTTCTAGTTAGGCTAACTAGACTAGGTTGACAGCCGTGTTCACAAACGACCCTTTGCGTGGACGCATATGTGACAAATATCAACGAATTTGTGACAAAAGCTGAGTCAACGCATAGGGTCGTTTGTGAATACGGTTTTTAGTTCGGCTAACTAACACAGCGGACCCGCGGGGCACCGATATAGAGTTTTGCATAGGTATCTATATAATTCTTGATTGCGTTAGATATAATAGCAATTTAAATCGAACGTAGTGCAATTTAAGTTACGATTTCTATAATTTGCTCAACGTTAAATAATATTTGTCAATGCTTCTAGGAATATCGCTAGGTTTCCGCGCAATTTATCTGATGACTTTAAAGTGCTTTGTCGTAAACACTCTTATGATATACCTACTAAATACCTACTAACGAGAGGGGTTTTACCTGTATTTGCTAACATAGAACCTAAGGCTGAAATCTATAGTGCTTACTTTGACTTTGCTCTGACTGAGCGTAGCAAAAACTAAGCATAAACTTTGAATTCGAATTTATAGTCGAAATTCATTTTGTAATACGAATAAAATAAACAGCAATTTATAGTCATAACAGAGAAGCAAAGTTTAGGTCATTATTTTTGATTGGTTTACATTCTAAATTTAAAAACTTCGACTTTACTAAGCAAAACTTTGGATAGTTGCGAAGATCGCTTTATAAATACCAAAAATTGTCTTAAGTCAAAGTTTTTGCTTAGCAAATTCAAAGTACGGACTATAGATATTATCAGCCTAAGGCTTTTGCGCTCTGATAAAACTCGGCGAAAGTGTGTCGTAGCGTCGCGAATTCTTTTTTTTTTAATTTTTTAAGTTTTATTTGGAGGAAAACACAGCATAGTGTATCTTCTATTACTTTAATCACTAACTTCTATTTTGTGACGATGTCAAAGAGTTTTGATTAAAGAAGTTTACTTCAATCACTATATTCTATTCTGTGACGATGTCAAAGACTTTTGAGTTAACATTAAAGAAGTTGATGTAAGGAAAAACTGTAAAGTGGATGATAGATGGACGAACTTTAGGTACGCGGTTTATAAGATCGTGAACTTACTCAGGTTTATGTTCAGTAAAGTGACATACAGTCGAAAAAGGTTCCCGAGCCACAAGTCCACGTACTTACTCGCACGTCTATCACTTATTTAATAATGCAACCTTTTGAGCTATAATAACACCGTACACTTATTACGAAAATTCATTAGTTCGTAAATTACACATTGCTTGTTACTTACATCTACTGATGTGGTTATCTCATTATAAATATTGCTAACACTATTAATATCTCGCTGGTTAATAGTCAACTAAGCCCCGGGTTTCCACACATGACTTACTTGGTTTATTTTTCACCGTAAGAGGAACAGGTAAAATTAAAAACATGTAGAGCGACTTTATGATTATTTCTTACTTTATGATTATGGAAATTTGAAAAGTAGCCACTGTCAAGTATTATCAATATTTGCAAGTATTTGCATCGAAACAGTCAAGTCGTCATAGTTAAAGTCAAGTCGAGAGAATCATTGTAAAATGGCGGCCACTTACAATGATTGTCCACGGGGCTTTGGAGACAACACTAAAGTCTACGTTATGCTCTGGTTTTCACTTTCATTGCCCTTGTACACTTTCACGAAATCAAATTGATTAATATGCCTCCAAAATTACACAATTTACCCGCATTTGACAAAGGTTTCACAAAAAAAAACCAATACATCTCCTCAACGCGTTCCCGCCAAAACTTTTAGAGAGACTTTTGTAAAAAAAAAACCGTAGGATATAAGATTCATTGCCCGGTCTACGTTTTACCCAAAAGTCCGTGAAAAAGTTTCACCAAAATAGCAATTGTGGTAAAAACAAGTAAAACACAGGGTCATAATTCACCACGTGTCACGGTCAAGTCCATTTCGCAGCATGTTGTTGTTGTAGTCAAAATGTATATTACGCCGCGTTACATAATGCCTAGCCGAGTCAGTAACGAAACTGTTTTGTAATTCCACTTATTACATGATGTGGGTTCATATCGGATGTTAGATAAAAATCTCATAAAAATATACATGCCTCTCTAGTTTTAAATCGAAATAAATTTTTAGTTTTGTATTACCACAAATTATCTGTTTTTTAGAATTCTTATTAGGTACTAGACTTCCATTTACGTTCGATTTCCATTTACTGAGTTCGACGGCAATTCAATTTACGTACTGTTATGTATGTAGGTAGAAATAAATAAGTTGATTTTTGAATATATCTATAGGGTAGAAGGAAACAAAAGGAATGTAAGTTAGTTAGGATGAGACGCCATCGAAATAAAGTTTATAGTGTGAATAAATACGGATTTTTATTATAAAACACGGAGTTACAATACGTACGAATGACAATTATGTACGTGTGAATTGAAAATCCATTTGCTTAAAGAGATGTAGTAGTTTCAATTATATTCAAATTTGGAATAGTTGTTAAATAAGAGGTTTTTAAATTACTTACTACCACTTACTAATATTATAAACGCGAATGTTTATAACTATGTATGTATGTCTGTGACTTTCTTACTCAATCACGCAAAAACTATTGCACGAATTGAGATGAAAGTTGGCATATTTTATAGATAAGGTAGTTAGAGACCTGGAATAACACATAGGTTTTTATTCCGATATTCTCGCAGGAACGGGACTTACGCGACTGAAACCGCGGGGCGCAGCTACTTATTTAAAATCCAAAGTCCTGGTTGGAACTAAATCAAAGCAGAGTCTAAATTGCTGGTCCTACGACCATGAAATTTGTAGAGTGTGTTCTTTGTCATGTGTTTTAACAAAGATTTTTTTTAAATTCCTAATAGATCAGGACAATAGTGGGTAAACCCGTGAGATTCTGCTAGTTATGTCAGCTAATTATACGATTTTGAATAATATTTGACAGCGTTTTTATGTATAATCAAGCTCACAAATATTCGAATTTAGTTGAACAGTTTTGTTTCGTTAAGACAATCGACGATGCCTATCACAACAGTAACAACAGCTAGCCACCTTGAGACACAGCCTATTTCTACACATCAACAGCAACACGACCATTTCCTAGTAATTACTGTACCCTAACAAACCGTGTAGGTACACCTTTAATTACGCAGGTAGTTTTCACCGGTCGTCTCTCTCGAGTGGAGAGGTCACGGCATTGTTTCCTTGAGCTACTGTTGAGAGGTCATCTTGATTCGCTCCGAACTTACTTAACACATGTAATTTCTTATTATTACAATGTCAAACTTAAAACTAACTTAAACCTAATCAAACAATCTGCCCCGAATTGTACCCGGCGCAAAGGTACCCATAACGCTGGCAGCATTGCCGCGCTGTATGGCAATCGCCAGCCTTTGCTCCAGGTACGAACCGGAGCGGGGGTCACCTGTTCTCTCTCGCAATCTACGCCCTTATCTCCCCCATCAGGTCCTTCGCCTCTTATTTCTAATTTATAGGTAGGTGTATAATGTTTTTTGGGAATTGTAATTTAAGTCCTATTTATAAGGGGGTTATAAGACCTCCTGGTTATTGACCAGTTATTTCCTCTTGGCATGGCTGACTAGGCTGGGAGGGTGGTATAGGTGCTGGGCAAGCCTACTCCACCTAACAATGTCCCAGGCACTACAGCGCCATAAAATAGCATGGATCATGGAAAACCGTAAAACGAGTTTTATTTTAATTTCTTTACTAGATTTAAGTAGTCCAATCTGAGTATAAGGTAAAACTGAAGTCTACTTCTGAGACAATTTTCAAATCTACAGTTTCAAAAACTGTTTTTAATTTCCAAAAGTCGTAAAAAAGCTGTTCATCTAGACCTCTAAAATACAAAAAATGTTTCGTCGTAAATTAGCTTCCCTGAAAAACATTGCATTATAGACGGCCTCTGTGGCGCGTCGTGCAAATGCCCGACTGCAATGAAGAAGGTTGCGGGTTCGATTCCCGCCGATAAATATTTGTATCAGGTCTGGGTGGCTTTCTATGTATCTTATATTTACAAAAAAAAAGTATAATATATATCCGTTGTCTAGTACCCATAGTAAAAGCCTAGTGCTCAGTTTGGGCTAGATTGCGCAGTGTGTAATATCGTGCAACATTTATATTTATAGGCAACGCGTATTAGGTAGGCAACTTTGTGTAATTGCCGGTTTTATACGTCAGCTGGAATTGAACACACGACTGTATCAAATAAGTGTCCAGTTAACAGTACCCAACCTTACCTACTCACATTGTTTTTTATTGTTTCAACGTCGAACAAATACAGATAATCTACGGAGAATTCCAACGATTGTATGTTTTCATTTTGTATTATAATTTGAATTTTCTAATAAATTTACGCGTCAAAGGGCTTTTATAATCGTAATTTGTTTCACATTAAAAGGGAAGAAAATAAAATATGCTTTATCTATCGGTTTCCTGAACAAACACTGGTTATTGTTTTAATTTTTTTTTCCGCTGATAAAACCTTTATTTGATCAAACACAAAAATATTACAAAAACATCACATTATAAAATGAAATATTAAACTAAAAAAGAAATACAATTTAAAAAACCCAAAATAAAAACTAAAACTAAAATAATCCATCCCCAAGCGTCCCCGCCGCAAAACTGCCCAAAATGCTAGCAGCATTTCCGCGCTGAACCGCAATGGACAATCGTTGCAGCAGGAACGCTCCGGAACGGACATCAAGCCCCCTCCCCCTCAACCGGCACCCAATCTCCCTCACAAAGGCCAAGCCCTCATGCCCCCAACTCCCCGACGTCTCCACGGCCACGGGAACAAAAATATAATTTTGGGACAAAGGAGCATATTTGACATGCTTAGCCCCCGCCGCCGCCTCCCCCGCCGCACCCGCAACCCTCATAGTATGAGGTAAATGACTCAACGCATACGTGTTGACGCAGGTCGCGTCCCAAATGAGACATTTACCCCTACGCCAAGGGACAAGCGTCAAGCCGTCCGGTCGCTTGCCATCCGTACGGCTAAGACCGGGGGGTTCGAGAACGCACGGAACGTTGGCCGATACCAAAGCCCGGCGAATAAGCTCATTGAGAGCGTGGTGCCGCGGGAACCTACCGAGACAACGAACGCAACTCAATGCATGGTGACCACTAGCGTCCACCATGGAACCGCAGATGCATGTATGAGGCTCACAAACTCTGCATCCCAAGCGGAGAGCCACAGCCACCCGCAAAGAGTCACCATCCAGGTGCGTTCCCAAATTAGGTGACGGCAAAGCGTGCAGCCACGCCCCAGACTCTGGCCTAGACACACTCCTCAGCCTCGCCAAGTCCGCTCCCTGGGCAGTCTCCAGTAGCTGCCTCAACACTCTCTCCGCCCCCACCTCATCCCATAACTGCTGCGCACACGGCAACGAAGGAAGGTCCGAGCCCGGGTTGAGAGCCCGCCAAGCCTTAACAGCATCCTCCACATAAGGAATGTTTTAATTGGATTTTACTGCTTATTTTCCATCCTCAATCAGAATTATTCATAATTTATTTAACCCTCGCCCTCGACTTGTCATTTTCTAAAGTTTGCGTGTAATAGTTGAGTTGAGACCATTTCCTTGCGTTCAGTACCCGTAGTCTGAGTTTTTTCGTAAAAAAATGGTTAAGTTAACGCATATTTTGTATGGAAACTGATAACTTCGATATCGTCCGCTAGGGGTGCTTTTTGAGTTTCCATACAAAATACGCGTTAACTTAACCATCACATTCGCGTTTTTTTTTTTACGAAAAAACTCACACTACGGGTTCAGGGTACGTTTATAACTATAACGTCTCAACAAAGCAAACTAAAAGTCTCTGTTTCTTTAAAACACTTTTTTTTTATTAACAGCATTGTTGCGGTCCTGTACTAACGTTTCACTAATCTTACAGTTGGTTTTACCAGGGTAGACTTATAACCTTATGATGAAACCAACTAAAAACCTGGATAATTGTGTTTTATTATAACGCAAAATCACGAAAACAGAAAATAAACGTCTCTGTTAGATTTTTGTTGAAAACGGTTTAACATTTTGTTTTTTATTTCATTTTGCAAAGTTTCGCTAAAGCTACTGTAGTGTATTAGGCATTCAAATGATGTTTTAGATAGCCCGCTGTAGGGGGACTAATTTTAGATAGCCCGCTAATTTGTCACACTGTATACCAATGGCCTTTTCTTGGAGGGGTTATTTCTTGAGAGTATGAAAGCCTACTCCGGATTGGTGGATGTTCCATTGTGTTCCTTGGGACCGTGGTGTTTTCTAGGACATAATACGTCGGTTTCCTCACGATGTACTACTTTCTTTAAGACAATTTATTCCCCTTCCTTTTACAATAATAAGTGCACTGCTCACAGTGCAAAGCCATGGGACAGGGACAAGCGAATCCGGAGTAGCGCCTTAGTGCCTATATAACCCTTTTAATAATTTGACGACCTCTGTGGCGCGTCGTTCAAACGCTTGACTGCGATGCAGAAAGTTGCGGGTTAGATTCCCGCTGGGTGCAAATATTTATGCTTCAAAATAAATATTTGTATCTGGACTGGGTGTATTTCTATGTGTAAAAGCTTACCATGGAGCTAGATGGCGCTGTGTGTTGATCACAGAATTTAATATTTTTACTTTTAATAGAAGACATTTGCTTTATAGGGGGACTAATTACCCTGTAGGGCGAAATCTTGCAAACGTACGACAAATTGAGACAATCCAAAACATTTGATCACAAATGATTCGCAACTCAAGCGAAAGTGGCGCCCGCGCGGAGGAAGATATATTATAATAGGGAAACAGGTTTCGACGATTACAGCACGGTTACGAGGTTTGTAGGCCCAGCAGTTACTAGAGTAGACGTAATTTGTTTATGTTATTTATAAAGGTTATAAAATATTCCAAAAGCAAAATCAAATTTACATAATTCGCCTTACTATGTATTCGACTTTACTAACCAAACACTTTGGATAGTTGCGAAGATCGCTTCATAAATACAAAAATTGCCTTAAGTCAAAGTTTTTGTTTGGCAAAGTCGAAAAGTGGCAGATATTGCGCGTGAGTTTTGGGCGGGGGTGGGTACAAAACAAAAGACGGATCGCTTCCCAGTTTATCATTAACTCTGAGTACCTACGGCTGATAGGTAAGACACTTATATTGTTAGTAGGTATACCTACTTGGATAAATATCCAGTTAACACTCGACTGCCTAATTTCGCACATAAAAATAAACAAAATTATCATTTTTTAAATGCAGCCGAAATTTTCAAAATTTTTTTTTAAATATTCGTTATAATATTAGTCTACCGCAGATTATAGCTCCAACTTTTTTCAGTACGACTGAGAAATATCATAGCCAATGTCAAATTTTATATGTGCGGGCTATTTCGCGAAACTTCTGATTATCAAATCATGACATACAAAAATTCTGACTTAAGTTAAGATTGAAAAATATGGTAGAAAAGATAAATTCCTACTTTATTACACGACTGCCAAAGGAAGTGTTATGTTTTTTATAAAACATACTTTGATTTTTATTACATAAAGAGCAGTGTTGGTCTAGTGGTAGATACCCCGACTTTCATTCCGAAGGTCGTGGTTTTAAATCTCGGCCGCGCACCAATGTCTTTTTCTTTAAGTAAAAAATATGTGCGCTATTAACATCGCTCTTACGGTGAAGGAAAACATCGTGAGGAAACCCACGGCTTAAAATCACGCACAAAGGCCTAATAGCAGGGCTAATTGCGGAAACACACACTTCAACTTTTAACTTATATAAAGCAAGAAAACAAATAAAAAATAAAGGTTAAAGACAAAGCCTAAAATGTAAGTTGCTCAAATGGGCGACCTTATCGCTAAAAGCCATTTCTTTCAGGCGACCTAACGGCCGATATCCTATTTCCAATTTCAATTCCTGTTTTTCAAAATTCCTAGAATTTTCGCGAAAATTCTGTAATTTAAGTCATCCAACAACGTAGTAGCGTACTGATATTCATTGCATCACTAGATGAAAGTAGATAGGTAGGTACTAATTAAAAATTGTACAGAACAGACTCACGAAACATAACTTAAATTGTAATGAAAACAAGTTCCTTTTGTTGACTTTAAAAGGAAATTCAAGCAGAGGTTAGTGGAGCATCCACAATTTACTTTAGGTTAGGAAACATCGTGCAGTAAGTTATCATTGACAAGTCAAGCATATTAAGTCGAGGAAAAGGTCTATGTTTTGGACGTTAGTATTGCCTTGGGATTTAGAAGATTGGGAAACAGTCCACAATTGATTAAATAAATTGGTCCTTTCATCTAATTATACAAGATGTAACAGGTAAGCCCTTTTAATCCGAAAGGGGGTTGTTCTAGACGTCTAGGCGAACACCTTTTGTTCTACGACTTATGAAAATTCGAACTTTTTTTTTGAAAATTTTGAGATTATGTTTCTCTGGAAAAACAGCTGTTTTTGAAAATAAAGGTAATTGAAGGTTTGATTGTAGTAGGCCAAACTAAATGAAAGAACAACATAAGGTCAATGACCTCGAACTCTACGAAACAGCTGATTTTCAAGTAAACTTTACACCTAAATTTTTCGAAAAGTACTTCGAATTTTCAAAAGTCGTAGAACAAAAGTTGTTCGCCTAAACGTCTAGAACAACCCCCTTTCGGATTAAAAGGGCTTACCCGTTACATCTTGTATAGGCGATTTAAAAAGCGCAAACAAATTTTAATCCATACTTTTATGGCGCTGTAGTGCCCGGGACGTTGTTAGGTGGAGTAGGCTTGTCCAGCACCAGCACGTCTGGAGCTAACTAAGAGTTTGGTTTCGTCACGATGTCTTCCTTCACCGTAAGAGCGATGTAACAATTAATTTTATCTATATTATTAACCTTTAAAAAGCCAACTGTAAAGATGGCGAAAGGTTGGTCGTTAATAATAATTACGTATTTGAATAAAACGCGAGTCAAACCAGGTAAATATTGTGTTTTACTTAACATTTTTTGACAAATTACTAAATGGTATTAACTTTATGGAACCTCAATAAAAAGGCACGAAATATTTATGAGATGTAAAAGTAGTACATACAAGTAGAGTAACCTAATAATTTTATTTATGCAATTCAAGGTGTCTTGGTGAATGTCCGAGTAGTAACTATATTAAATTCGAGAGTTAAACGACACTCGAATCGGTTAAGCTAGTTGTTATTGCATACCATAACAACAGCAAGGTCAATCGAAATTAATTTTACTCTAAAATTTGTAAAATGAGTAAAAAATTACTCGCAGTCGGGACCCATTGGAAAAATTAGATTGGTAAAATGAATAGGTCCCGACTGTGAGTAATTTTTTACTCATTTATTATGTGCTCTGTGTGTATCGATTACAAAACTACTATTACTTAGCGTAATTTCAAATTACTGGGCTTGTTTTTTTTCTTTTTGGTTTTTTTGTTGTTTCTATGCAGAGATATGTAAAAACTTCTAGATACGTAATAGGGCAAATTTCTTGGCTACACAAATGCAAGCTATCTAGCCAGAGAAGTCTTAGTTCCATCCCAGCTCACGTCACGATCACCCGCTTGTTGACACACAGTACATTTAGTTCACTTTCACAACATTATTCACAGACAACAATGCCTTCGTGCGTATTTAGGCGATGCACGAATTATACTCCAAAAACTGGCAAAAATATTTAATTTCATACGTAAATAAAGCTGTATTTATTTATTTTAGTTTATTTTTTGAAAAAGTTTTTTTTCCAAAAACTCAACGAAGTTTTTGACTTTGACGTTTTATCATTCTCTCCTAACCGCTATGAGATGTCATAATAATATTATGACATCTCTTTCTTACGTCATGCAAGTAGCATTGAGTCTTTATGTTTTAGAAAGAGATAACAATAGTTTCGTCTATTTCTTCTTTAAATTATGTGAATGAATATAAATAATGAGGTTGTATAGCATACAATTTGTGCCGCTTTTCAATAATGATTTGTTCTGCAATGGCGTCTCTATAACTTTAATAGACTCATTGTTTCTATGCGTATTTTTTTATCGAGTTTTTTTAAATAAACGGTAATGGCGCTCTGTTTGGACGCCAGTATACTTTAACGCCAAGAAAACAAAAAGTTTTTACAGCATAAAAATACACTTTATTTGTCCGGTTGAATCGCGTTTTTATTCATGGTTTTAAACGAACCGAGCTTTCTAGCTAGCTTTTTTTTGTGCTAGCTAGTGATAAAAATAATTATAATTTAAATTGAAAACTATTACAATAACTCTATAGTCTGCGTACACTGGAACGTTTTGTTACAAACAATTATGAGGCGGTAGTATACTGTAACTTTCTGGAATGTTAAAATAGACAAATTACATCTCAGTCAACCTTGAAAAAGCCAACTGTAAAGTTGGCGAAAGCTCGGTTCGTTTAAAACCATGAATAAAAACGCTGTTCAACCGGATAAATAAAGTGTTTTATTATGTAAAATCGCGAAAACCATAGAAGAAATTAGTTTGTACAGCCTCAAAGCTTCCTCTGATAGATGGCCTGCCAAAGCGCCTGTTACACCTTCAACCAGTTGATGAACTTCCGAAGGCATTTTCCTTTCAAAAACAAAGGAAGATTTCAAGTTTCGGGTGAAAAGGTGGTTCCAGGAACGTAATCAACGTGGTACTTTGTCAATAAAGGACCTGTATTTAGAAGAGGTAGGTATGCTGTTCATCACTATGGTGATCCTTGTCTGATCTTCATGCACGGTTTATTTTCATCATCATCGTCATCCGAGCGATGTTCCTGGTTACATCCCTCACGGGAGCCCGGGGTCCGCTTTGCTGCTACCCCGGGCTATCTGCACCGTTTTTTTTTATACCTGATAATTTGAAATTGTAAACAAAAAAATTGAAAACGGATCGAGTAATGCGAAGATCAAGTTGTGGGAGAAATAACGCATCTGTAAACTATACAGTTAACGTGTGCAGTTAAACTGACAATCTATTCGAAATTATACTCATTATTTCGTAAATTTGTTTTTATTGCTCAAGGCATATTTACTAGAAATATTTTTAAAGGAAAAATTCACTTGCGGCGAGATTTGAACTCGCGTCTCTGGATCAATATTCCAGTACCGAGCGGTATAGACACTGGAATATTGATCTAGGGACGCGAGTTCAAATCTCGCCGCAAGTGAATTTTTGAAGATGAAATTTTCCTTTAAAACTATTCATACTCATTAGACAAAACTAAACCGCCTTTAAATTCCTCGTTCCTTTCCTTGTTGGTAGGTACAAAGAAAAGGATTTCAACAGTTTGAAGTTTTCACAGGAAAATATGAACCTACACAGTAAAAATCTTTTTCATTATCATTAGAGATCCTTTGTAAAAAAATACATCTTCCAAGTATTCTATTCACAGCCTGTCTATACGTGTTGATCGTGATCTACCTAATAAGGATTACCTTAATGACCGCCATACAATTGTATAAGATCGCTCACTCCTCATTAAAATGATAATCAATTTGTTTACAAACAATTTACCGTCTATGTCTATAGATGTTCGTTTGGGTATTTAGTTATGGATTCTATTAATGTGAGCAAAAAGTCTGATTTATGTTGTCGATTTGTTAGAAAGTCTTGGTATTTTAATTAGCTGTAATAGACGATTGAACCGCACTGCCCGCACCTTTAAAATAAAATAAATAAATCATGTATTTATAATTTAAAGCAACTTATTTAAACAACAAGTTTATTTCCCGTGACATTAGTAAAATAATCCAAGATCTCTTATAACCTAAAAGTTACCAGCTACCTATATTCCAAATTTCATCGCAATCGGTTCAGCGGTTATTACGTGATTGAGTAACAAACACACATACTCACAAACCACTTCAGCTTTATAATATTAGCAGGATAAGTCGTCGCTCAGTCTCCGCTATATCGTTCAGCTAAAAAAAGTTAAAGTTTGAACTTTATGTAATCAAAATATCGTTAGTTAAATCTGTCAGTTATATTGTCAGATAATCTAAACGTTTGAGTTTTGGCGGGAACGCGTTGAGGAGATGTGTTGCTATATTTTCATTTTTGTGAAACCTAGTTCAAATTCATGTAAATTGTTTAATTTCATATTAATCAATTTAGTTTCGTGAAGGTGTACAAGTGTAATGAAAGTGAAAATCAGTGCACAACATGGACTTTAGCGTTCCCTCTAAAGCTCACGTGAACCGTCATTGTAAAGAGCCACCGTTAACAATAACTTCCCTCACTTGACTACGACGACTTGACTGTTTTGATGCAAATTGCAAATAACTATATTTATATTTATAAATAATAATACTTGACACTGGCTACTTTCCAAATGGCCATAATCGGTTCACAACCGATAAGAAATAAACAAAAAAAAATCTAAACGTCTGGTAGCCTGCCTTTAGTCTCCAGGTGCGCTTCAGGTTTAACTAGTGAACTAAGGTAGCTATAGTAAGGCCGTGGTACAAGACATTTTGGTTAAATCGTCCATTGTTCCCTAAACAACCTAGCTACCTTCACCAGTATTTATTAATGGGCTTTTGTTAGAGGGCTGACGTCAAAGACAATAATAGTAGTTTATGCACCGAGGTACTAAAGTCCTGTCTTATATAGCGGGCGTCATATTGAATCCAAAGCGTACGAAGGACTCTAGAGGGTTAACTCCCGAGCGCAGCGAGGGTGTTAAAAACTTAACTCCTGAGTGAAGCGAAGGAGTTATGTACCTAGAGTCCTGAGTGAAGCGTGGGATTCAAGCGCCCAAGATAAAGACAGACTTTAGTACCGAGGTGAATACTCTACTTTACACATCTAGTGCGAGACAATAAAAGGACTACAAATATAAGCATTTAACTAACAACAAAAAAATAGATTAATGCAACGTATATGAAATATTATATTGACAGCTCTAAATTAATTAAATTTAACAATGTTACATCAAAATGACGAAACCACACATCGACCTTAGCTGATGAAAAAATAAAGTTGGGGTTTTATACTAACCAAAACTTTTTGCTTTACCCTTCCGTCCGTGAAAATAGAAAAAATTAGACCAGTTTTTATTTTTTTTATGTGTTATGTCTAGGTGGCCAGTTCGAAATGGCCGTATGCTACCAGAACCTTAGTTCCAAATTTAAATTACTTTATGCCCTAGGTGCATAATGAGCACTTTATGCACCTAGGGAATAAAGAGTCGCTTTACGTTGACCTTTTTGGTCAAATAAAGTAACTTTGTAGAGCAGTAGGTGTGTAAAGACAATTTACTGCTAATACCGTGATTATTATACAAACAAAACACAACTTACCGTTGCGGGCAGCGGTTGAGATCAAAATCAAACTTTGTGTTTGGCCATTGCGTTACCTATGTATACTTAGACTTTTTGTGATTGGCTGATGCGTTACCTTTCTATACCTAGACTGTGATTTGCCGTTTTTGCACGAGAGTACTACTATAAAGAGGTACTTTTCATGAGGGCGAATACTTAGGAGCAGTCGACGTGTTTAATTGTCTTAGCCTTTTGTTGAAGAGCTGACGTCAACATACTGCTAGAAAGGGTTAATTATATAAGTTTCAACGTCATAGGCTTTATGGAGTCTTTTTGTGACGTCATAAGCTATTGTGGTAGTGATTGTTATGTATTTATATATTGATTGGAAAGTAAGGAAGTGTTGGTTGTCCTTAAAGTTATATTCATCTGATCACCTTGATAGAACTGCTAAAATTCGTCTTTCTCAGCGTATTGATAAAATGAAGAGTTCAACGAACCACAGTAGATATTAACAGCCTATTATTAAATATGTACCCAGATACCTCAAGGTACTACCTACTATTATTTGATTAATTTAATAACACTTTACCAACTGCTACTTAATCTGTGAGCTTATGAACAAATATGGTACATATCTTGATAGAGATTTCATGGGGGACACGACTAGCTTCGAATAATTCACAAGTAGGTGCTATATTTACGTAGCTAAGTACGTCTTATAACTTAGACGTACTTAGATTAGACCTACCTATTTCTTTAGCCGATCTGGGATTAAAAATAGTAACCACATACGGCAATTTCATACAAATTAAGTTTTTTTACTGTGTTCTTCCGCAACTAGCCCTTTGACTAGGCCTATTTGGGTGACTTTGAGGCGTGGCTATTCTCAAGATGTTTCCCTTCACCGTAAGAGCGATTTTAATAAAGCACATTATATTTTCTTAAAGAAAAATAGGTATACATTTAATAAACCACGACCTTTGGAATGAAAGTCGGGCTACCATTAGACCAAACGCAATCATTTTCTCGCCGAAACTCAACTCAATGCTCACCTGGAGATATTTCTTTAAGGAGCATAATTTCGTATTTTAATGTCATAAAAACAATGTGGAAATGGAAAACCTTTAATTGAACCCAAACACCATCGGCGAGACCACATTGGCACAAATTCGTTGGCTATGTCATATTCAGACACCTAAGAGATGCCCTAGAGGAGGAGCGCTTTCCGGAGCCCTAGATACCGATGAAAAGACTAAGTGCAATGGGACCTGCAAGCCCTTCAAACAGCTGGCAGGATGCCAATGGCGCAGGAAGGGAAAATGGCGTATCTTGGTGTTCAAGTCTTAGGGGATTCAAGGATTAACCAAATAATATTCGAGTTTGGTGGTCGAAGGCCGAGATAAATAAATATTTTTTAATTAGCGACCCGTAATCCGTTCAGGCGAAAGTACTAGAAGCAAGTGCAAGAAACGTCTATCGCCAAGGCAAGGGCTCGTCGTTGTACGTAGGCCAGTGCAGCCACTAAAGAAAGTGGTTTGGATGGAATCGGTTTCACTGCCGTCTTTCTATCCTTCCCTCACCTATAACAAATTATCGATCATTTTCTCGAAAATTACCTAAATATTTTTTTTATAATATTTGTTTTAGCATGTAAGTTGTTATGGTTATTGGGCGATAACTTTTAAGTTTTTAAGTAACATCGTACGTTTGGTTTAATGTTTGACGACAAATATAATTTCAATATTTGCTAGGTCTTTGTCGTTTGTTATACTCGTATGACGTAGTTTTAAGAACGAAAAAATGGCTGGTACATTAAAATTTTAAACTATTAAAATTACAATAGTAAAAATTTAAAATAATGTATTTATCCGTAATTTAAAATTCATCATCGTCAGCAGAGGTTAATGACTTAGTTAGAGGCCTTAGGGCGACAAGAAAAAAGAACAGAAGAAGAATCTCCTGATTGATTGATTGACCGACTAAACTACATATTAATTAACACAGAGCCCAAACCAATGATCCTAGAGAAATGAAATTCGAAGAGCATGTTCTTTATAGTATGTGTCATGTATTATAAGGAATCTAAGAGTTTTTGGAAAATCCTGCGGATTAGGGACTTACGCGGGTGAAATAGTGGAACTCTGCTATCTATTATCCATATTGTGATTATTGTAACATATTATTTTATTTACATATTAGATAGATAGAACATTAAATACTTTTCTTAGAACAAGGACCGTCTCAAAAAAAATGTTTTAAACTCTCACGAAGCTAAAATTATGTAACGAACTAGCTTCTTTAGAGTTCAAAATTAATTTAATTCACTGTACTTACCGCATACTGCGTACTTACCGTGAAGTGCAAAGATTTCATTTAGAAATTGTAGAGGTAGAACATTATACATACTTAAAAAAGTGTAATAGCTGCGCCCCGCGGTTTTACCCGCGTAAGTCCCGTTCACGCGCGAATATCGGGATAAAAATATGTTTTATTTCCTTTATGCAGCTACCTATATTCTAAGTTTCATCGCAATCGGTTCAGTAGTTTTTGCGTGATTAAGTAACAAACATACAAACATCGAAACACATACACTTTAACATTTATAATATGGGATCACAGATCAAATCACAGGATTTATTTATTATTATTTATTTATTACTTGGCCAGCATCGGTTTGATATGTAGGTTCGAATACTGTCAATTCGCGCGTAACTATTGCATACTAGATGGACAATTAAAAGGGTATTCCTCAATTAGGCTGTCGGGAATTGATTAAGTAGGTACCTAAACTAATGAGTTTAGGTACCTACTTAATCAATGAGAATGATATTAATCGATGAGAAGAGGGAAACGGGAAATGTCCCGTTTGCCTCTTCTCATCTCTCATTTGCCATTTACGTTTGTTACGAAATGGGTGTTCGACAATTAAGTGGTTTGTTCTGGACATTTAGTGGAACACTTCCTGTTCTACAACTTTTAGAAATTCCAACTTATTTTATAAAATTGTTGAGATTCAATATCAGCTACCTAAGTATAAATCTAACACACGCTCACAACAATAAAATTATGAGTTGAGTTCTGAATTCGATGTATTGTCTATTGTAGTTTTATTATCGCTACACTTAGAACGCGAGCGTTAAAAAGATATTTTATGCAGATGGCAACCTTAAATAGATGGATGAATTTAATTGCAGAACTGAGCAACTCTTCGTAGAGTAGGTGTAATTAACAATCTACTTTCTTACAATTTGTATGACGACACGTACTAATAGCTCTAACAGGCGATCGAAGATTCGGTGAAGTGCGACGCGTCGTAGTCCTCCTGATCCACGTCCTGATATTCCCGCGGGATCGGGACTTACGCGGGTGAAACCGCGGGGCGCAGCTAGTATTTATATCCAATAGATATGATTTGATAATTTAAGGTGCAATGTGACGTATTCTGTGGCGTCAGCCACAGAATACCTAATAGTCAGTACATAAATTGATGTTGTGGTTCAATACGAGTCTGCGTGTGTGGTACGGATTTAAGCTACAATGCCACAGACAGACAGACACGTCAAACTTATAACACCCTTTTTTTCCGTCAGGGGTTAAAAAGGAGTGTGCGTTTCGAACCCACTTTAACTCTTAATCTTAAGACGACACACCTAAAAATTTACATTTGTTTTTTTAGGTCGGCTCGTCAATCGACACTTTAGAAATTATTTATCCGCGGTTACACCAGCATAAGTACCTACCGGAGCCCTAGTTGAAGTTGTGATAGTTTATCGTCTCGATGAAACTGGCAGTTTACTTCATACATTTTCCATCAGCGCCCCTAGCGGTAACTATTATAAAAAAAAAAAAAGTTCTAAAAATATTGTATATACAAAGTTTCTTAAAAGTCTAAATATCAAATCATAAATCTAAGTAACTCATATACCTGAACTAGGAAAATCCTGTATCTCAGGCGAAAATGGCTATCAATACGAACTACGATAAACTATATAATAAACTACTATTATAAACTAAAATAATGTATGGAAGTAAACTGCCAGTTTCATCGAGACGATAAACTATCAAAACTCATACTAAGGGCTCTGATCTCGCGGGGAGATCGGGATTAAAATTAAATGAATTATCAGGATAAAGGATGGTAGTCGTATGTCTTATAGGGGTAGATATAGGTAGGTCTTACCTTAGACCTTAGAGAACCAAGGCTCCAACTTACTCTAACCATGATTCATCAAAATCTGTTCAGAGGTTTAGACGTGAAAACGAACAGACAGACAGAGTTACTTTTCCACTTATTATAATATTAGTATAGATATCGAGCACCTGATTATTGATGTGGCGCGAGCGTTCGACGTTGGTTCGTCGGCACGCAACGTTACGTGACCACAAGGAAGCTGCACACTGCATCGACTTTCTATTCACTAATCTTGACCTTTTTAGGGTTCTGTACGCAATCCAATCTGCTGGACAAAACCGCGGAGTTGACAGATCATTTTTTCAACACATCACGGCCTTTATCTGTCCCCTGCTGAACGTAAGGCTCTCCGATAAGACGCCACAAATAGCGATCGGAAGTAACCTTCATTCAACAAATCCCCGCGACCGATAAAATAAATTAATAATAAATATTGCACGACATTACATACTACATCTAGCCCCAAACTAAGTACTAGGCTTGTACTATGGAGACTATATAGACAGCGGATATAGATGTATTATTTTATTTTTTAAACCTTTTGACAATGAGGATATTTTTTGACAAGCCGTTTTTTTAAACTAACTCTAATTAAAAATGAGTTCACCATAGCGAAAACAGAGGCTCACTGATTACATATTAAGTACTTAACAGAGTAAATTTACATACCTTTCATCGTCATCATCATCATCAGCCTGTTGCAGTCCACTGCTGGACATAGGCCTCTCCAATTGTACGCCACCTAGATCTATTTTCGGCTTCTCGCATCCAGTTTGTGCCAGCCGCTCAGCGGGCTATGAAACGAGCTATGCTCGGCGTTTCTCTGAGGGATCGCATCAGAAATGAGGTGATCCGTCAGAAAACTAAAGTCTTCGACAGAGCTCACCGGATTAGCAAGCTGAAGTGGCAGTGGGCTGGCCATATTAGCCGTAGCCTTTGGGGTAAACGAGTTCTAGAGTAGAGACCGCGTCTCGGCAAACGTAGTGTAGGACGTCCTCAGGCGCGTTGGAGCGAAGATTTGCGCAAGACGGCTGGCACATACCTTTATGACTTTTCAAGAAGGTATCAGGAATTGTAGAATTAACCTGAATGCTTGTATGTGATCTGCTGGACAATGCTATGCTAAGTTTAATAACATCAAACATAGCCGTGACTTCTTTTTTGAAGTTGGTTAAAAACGAGACCCAATAAGACTCCACTGCCCTTCTGTCTGTCTGTCTCATGAATCGTGACAGCTAGACAATTAAATTTTCACAGATGATGCAGTGAACAGAAATCTGTTGACGTTGCAACAATAATTACAAAAACAGAATAAAACAACTTTTTCACGTAGGGCTCGCAAACAACAAACGTGACTTTTCTTTGATAATGTTTATTTATTTTGATAACCAACAGCTGTTACAACTTAACGATATCTTAAGTAAAAAAAAAACAATTACAGGTTTTTTTACGAATATGATTACAGGTTATCACCAATGTCTTTTTCCTTGCGGAAAAGTTATTTGCGTAAATAACATCGCTCATACGGTGAAGGAAAACATCGTGAGGAAACCCACGGCTTAGTTAGCTCCGGACGTATTGACCAGTTCTTTCCTCTGGGCATGGCTGACTGACTAGGCTGGGAGGGTGGTATAGGTGCTGGGCAAGCCTACTCCACCTAACAACATCCCGGGCATTACAGCTCCATAAATAGCATGGATTATTAAAAGTTGCTTGCGTTGCATAAACCATCTAAAATTAGATGAAAAGGCCAGTTATTATTTTATCGTAGATATTTTATATTTTATTTTATTTATTTATTTTATTTGTGTTACGGAACCTCTAGAGTGCGAGTCTGACTTGGCCACCATTAATATTATGTAAATAAGGGTTTCCAACTAGATACTTGATCACATGATAACTTGACGAAACGTAAACTGATAATTGGCGTTTTATCTAATTTTAATCGACTTCCAAAATGGAGCCAGGTTATCAATTCGGATGACTCTATATTTTCTTTCCTGGTCTTATTCGCTTATTATTAACTAGCAGTTAGCCGCGACTTTGTCTGCGTAGAAGTAGTGCATAGCCGACGTTAAACTGATTATTGAGCACCCCATGAGTTTCTTTTGGCTTCTTCTCATCGGAGGGCGCGTTCCGAAGCCACACTAAAATCATTACACCTAAGACGTAGTCAAATGTTCACGTGCATTTATTGTTGTACAAGAATCTAATGGAAATAAACTATTTTGACTTTTGATTCGGGTTCTACTAATTGGATTTCGATGTAAAGTATACAACGACGTTCCTCAAAAATAGAACTATCCAATTATTGAAAACCAGATTTCAATTGGAAAAGTAGTTTTTTAATTGTATATAAGGAACAAACAGAGAAACAGCCAGACAGACATGAATTTTAAAAGTTACATAATTTTTAATATTTCTTTTTGTTTTTATTGCTCAAGGCATTTTAAACATAGAAATATTTTGTTCTACTACCTACTTTTCCTAAGTCCCCTAGACAACTTTTTTTTCAATTTGCTTTTAAGTACAGACTTTTTGTCCTCATCCTTTATTATACGTATAGATAGATATGTGGGGATAAATAATTATTCAAACAATATTTTTCCACCACCGTCGTCGGTGTTCGTTTATTTTCGTCTTTCTTTACAAAATTCTTCTTAAAAACGTCTTCATTCGCCATTGATCTCCTTAATTCTCCTTTTTCCTCCATTCATCCTCTTTCTCCCTCCCGCATTGCACCTTTTCACTATCTGTCCTCTCGCTCACGCTTTAGTATCCTCTTTCTCTCTTGCCCATCTATCGTCATCTCGCTCACGCCTCGGTCTTTCATACGGCATCGCACGATTCAGACTCATCAATCATACAACTTAGGCATAACCTTTCATGCTTTTCATATCAAATTACATTCATCAAACCGAAACATACCGCCTTACGTTCCATTCCATTCATAAACTTACGTTCCGTATCCTTTCACAATCCCACAGATATAGATTAAAAGTATAGAAATAGATAGATTTTTACTGTTACTTATTAATTTTACTGATTTGACTAAGACTCTTGTAATATTTTATAGTCGAAACGTCGATGTAGGTAAATATATAAAAAATAACAGTACTCGAATGAAACCAGGGAAAATAATAACAAATCGTGTTGGTTTAAAAAGTTTACTGTAGTTGTAGATAGAAATAATTTCATAATCGCATGTACCTAAGGTACAGAAACAAGTTTATTTGGAAGTCTACGAACCGACTCTGATTTAATTTGAATCACAAACGCGTGGCGAACACTTAAGTTCTTTCTTCCCGGAATTTCTTGGTAAAATCGTACCTAAACGTAAAAGTTCGTAAGCAACGACATGCGACAATTGCAGGTAAATAAACATAGCAAATTCAACTTTATCTCCGCCCCTTATAAGATTATTATCACACTAGCTGCGCCCCGCGGTTTCACCCGCAGAAGTAAAGAACGCGTTGTCAGTTGTCTTAGGCACGGGCGGCCGAGCGTTTCTCGAGCGGTTGCACTTATTTGTTCATTACTCGGGTTCTACTATTTGGATTTCGATGCAAAGTATCTTCCTCAAAAATAGAACTATCCAATATTGAAAACCAGATTTCAATCGAAATAATAGTTTTTAATTGTATAAGAAACAGACAGTGAAACAGAGAAACAGACAAGCAGACTGTCAGACATGAATTTAAAAAATAATATAATTTTGTTCTACTACTGATTCTAGGTCCCCTAGATCACTTTTTTGTTAATTTACTTCCGAGTAAAATGTTTCTTTTGGACAATAAAGTTTTATCTTATCTTATCTTAAGTACAGACTTTTTGTCCTCTCTTCCTTTATTATAAGTATAGATAGATAGAAGATGATCATTTGAATTCGTTACCAAACTTAGACTACGGGTCTTCAGAACGCGACCTCTAATGAGAAGTTACAAGAAATTCATCGGTTTTTTTTAATTCTCTTTTTACAATGATTCTTTTTACAATGACACATTGTCGCATACCTATTTAGAGCTATAGTAGAACTGGAACAATAAGTTACCATAACCTTGACTACCATTAAAAGTGCGAAAGTAATTTTGTCTATCGTCTATTTCAATGTCTATATTTAAAAAAAAAGTAAGAAAAAAACACAATCGTATCCACAAACACACAACCCGCCCAACAACATTCCGACCCACACCGGCACCCTTTTACACATACACTACAGTTCCCGTACCATGAGATTCCCACGTACTCAGGGCCCTGATTCTCTAAAAACATAGCATGCGACAAGCAGACGGGATGCATGAGCATTGCAGAAGTCGATTTGTTGCAAGAGTAACAATAATAGCTATTCTATAACTTCTTTTAATACTTATTGGCTAAGGAACAAGGGGATTCGAGCTGTTTAAATAATTAAGTAGCCCTTAATTTTGAAGGCTACTTAACTAATTAAGTCGTAATTAAGTAAAATAACATTTACAGAATACGAATTAACGTACATCTCTTGCACGTCGCCTGCATTCCGCATGCTATGTCCTTACCGAATCGAGCCCCAGTTTGCAGATTGGGCATGTCCGATGTCCGACGCAAAATATCGGCTCGCGCGGCCTAAAGATGGAAGTTTTTTAGATGACCAGCTGCATGAGATTTGAACTGATCGTAATGGGGTGTTTTGTTTACATCTCATGGTAGGGGGTACAGTTCAATGTTGCTAGGTTGCTACGATAATCAGCACAAAATGTATTGAGATCAGTCATGGTAATGTAAATAAAATAAATAGATTTTGGTCTATACATTCTCTTACGCAAACATTCGTCTCTTTGAGGTATTTTGTTTAGGTAACTTTGTTGTTGTTTTCTTTAAGGCGACGCGGACGTATCATATATTGTTTTTTTTTAAAGTAAGAATCTATTATTGGCAGTCTGTTTTACCTACGAGTTAGTTTAAACTGTTATTAAGTGCTGTTGATTCGGTGGAAATAAATAAAAAAATATTTTAAAAATTACAACATTATAAATAACTATATTTTATACTAGCTGCGCCCCGCGGTTTCCCCGCTTAGTCCCGTTCCCGCGGGAATATCGGGATAAAGCTACCTATATTCCAAGTTTCATCGCAATCGGTTCAGTAGTTTTTATGTGAAAGAGTAACAACCTCACACACATACATACATACAAACTTTCGCGTTTATAATATTAGTAAGAAGATTAAGTATTTATTATGTAATTATTAGCTTATAATATAGGTATATACAGGGTTATGGGTTTCGAATCCAAAACCGTTCAGGGGGTGATTCTTCACATCAAAACGAATAAGTTTTGTTCTACGACTTTTTGAAATTCAAAGTAGTTTTCGAAAATTTTAAGTGTAAAGTTTACTTGAAAATCAGCTGTTTCATAGAGTTAGAGGTCATTGACCTTAAGATGTCCTTTCTTTTAGTTTGGTCTACTACAATAAAAACTTAAATTGAATTTATTTTCAAAAACAGGCGTCTTTTTTCAGTGAGATATAACCTTAAAATTTGCAAAAAAAAACGAATTTTCAAAAATCGTAGACCAAAAGTTATTCGTTTTGATGTGGAAAATCACCCCCTGAACGGTTTTGGATTCGAAACCCATAACCCTGTATATGAGTAAAAATTTGAATTTGATGGTATGTATTATTATTATGTGTACAAGGCTGAACCTGCAGCTATCGCATGCCGTCGCCTGATAACTTCCACCATAACCACCTATTCCATTCTAAGGATAGAAAAATCTAGTTTTATTTAGGATTTGTATTCGTTATTTATTTAAGTACTTACTAATGCCTACTCGAGCCGTCTCAAAGGAGCGAAACGTCCCTTAGGTCTCTTTGAGGTTTCTCAAATAAATAAAATTATTTACTTTACCTAAATTGTTAGTGTAGTTGAGTTTTTTCCAGGTAATTGTCGAACCTAAAAAAATACGGCAATTTCTTTAAACGTGTCCCTTAGGATTTAGATTTAAAAGAATTACAATGAAATTGTTATTTTACTCGACTACAGCGAAGCCAAAAGGAAGAATATGGTTTTTGGCAGTCTATGTAAATGTATGAATGTTTGTATGGTAGCCGTAGCATCTTACTAATATTATAAACGCGAAAGTTTGTATGTATGTATGTGAGGTTGTTACCCTTTCACGCAAAAACTACTGATCCGATTGCGATGAATATAGTTAGCTGGATACCGGAAATATCACATACTTAGGTACTTTTTATCCCGATATTCCCGCGAGGACGGGACTTACGCGGGTGAAACCACGGGGCGCAGCTAGTAATAATAAATATTTGTAGAAGTCCAAACAAATTTTAAAAATATATCTCATCTCCTTGCAAAAAATATTTCCAAGTTTAAAATATACCTACCTACATAATATTTTTTTAATGCTTTTACATAATTTTTTTAATGCTTTTACATTTTTGCTACTTCTGTTAGCAGTCGTTAGGTCAAGTCAGATCAGAGGCCTATAGGGCGACCTAAAAACTCTAACATTAGGCAAGCCACACCACTAGGTATACGAAAAGAAGAAAAAGTATTAAGTACAACTTTTCAAGTATTAGAACTGATAAACAGAACATTGATATAAAATACTTACGTTGGTAGGCAAATTTCGAACTCTTCACTTCCGTAGCTCCCTGGATATCCGACGACACATTTATGAAATGACCCATCAATAAAACGAATATACGACTATCAATATTGCAATGTCGTTCGTTTTATTAGAACACGTCTTGACGGCAGTAAATTACGTATCCCTTTAGATACTATTATACGAAGTATGCTTCCCCTACTTCGTTTATATAAGAGCAAATCATATTTTATAAGTGAACGAACGTATATTAAACACAATAAAAGTAAAACTCATCTTTACTATTTAAAATGAGTGGTATTTCAAAGTCGCGTAAACTGAACAAAACTACAGTAATATGAAACGTAAGTCCATCAATGCCTAGTTGCGGTCAGGGCTTGTTTAGTACTTTTCTCAAATAATGCGCGGAAATTAAACTAAGTAGGTAATTTATTTTTATTTCTTATCGATTGTTCACCGATTATGGCCATTTGCAAATTAGCCAGCATCAAGTATTATTAATATATTATGCAAGTTATTTGCATCGAAACAGTCAAGTCGTCATAGTTAAAGTCAAGTCTAGGGAGTCTTTTGTAAATACGGCGGCCAATTAGAAAGATTGTTCACTTTTGGAGACAACGCTAAAGTCTATGTTTTGCACCGATTTTCACTTTCATTGCACTTGTACACCTTCATGAAACTAAATTGATTAATATATAATATGCCAAAATTAAACAATCTGCACGCATTTGAACTAGGTTTCACAAAAATGAAAATTTAGCAACACATCTCACTGCGTTCCCGCCAGAACTGTAAACTAAGTAGTACAATCTTCTTCTTCTTTAAAATGGCTTTTCCATTCGGACATTTGCCAGTGTCAAGTATTATCAATATTTGCAAGTTATTTGCATTGAACGAAACAGTCAAGTCGTCATAGTTAAAGTCAAGTCGAGGGAATCATTGTAAAAAGGGGGCCATTTTTTACAATGTTTGTTCACGGAGCTTTGGCGACAACACTAAGCTAAAGTCCATTTTTTGCACCGATTTTAACTTTTATTTACACTTGTACATCTTCACGAAACTAAATTGATTAATATGCCCCCGAAATTAAACAATTTACACGCATTTGAACTAAGATTCACAAAAATGAAAATTTAGCAACACATCTCCTCAACGCATTCCCGCCAAAACTTCAAAAAGTAGTAAAATTCAGAACTTTTATTTTCTTCTTCTTCTTCTTTAAAATGGCTTTTCCTTTCGGACATTTGCCAGTGTCAAGTATTATCAATATTTGCAGGTTATTTGCATCGAACGAAACAGTCAAGTCGTCATAGTTAAAGTCAAGTCGAGGGAATCATTGTAAAAAGGGGGCCATTTTTTACAATATTTGTTCACGGAGCTTTGGAGAAAGCACTAAGCTAAAGTCCATGTTTTGCACCGATTTTCACTTTTATTTTCACTTGTACACCTTCACGAAACTAAATTGATTAATATGCCCCCGAAATTAAACAATTTACACGCATTTGAACTAAGTTTCACAAAAAAGAAAATTTAGCAACACATCTCCTCAACGCATTTCCGCCAAAACTCCAGAACTTTTATTTGAAAATACAAGATTATTGAACGTACAATTCTTGAAATTTAAGTTTTTTTTTCACTAAACAGCTTTCTATGTGCAAGCCAGTTCGAAATTTAAATTAAACCTTTGAAAAGTTACCTAGTAGAAGATCGTTCCATTTTTAAATTACCTACACGACAAATATGATTTTACAAAATAACTTATTAGGCCGCTAAACACGACAGATATGGATTTTCATACAACTATTGTCGGCTGCTGCTCGACTAGCACAGCAAGTTCGATTTATCTCAAAGAAGGTTGTCAAAATAATGCTCAAATTTACGAGCATGTTTGAAAAAATTAATAATCGGGGTTAAAGTATGAAATTGCCGTTTTATTGCAATAGGTTCTTTGAATTGACATAGAATCTTCATGGTTTGAGGTTTTCGAATGAAACTTTTTACAAATGGTTTCTGTGATGTTCTTTTTTTAAAAAATGTGAAACATTTGAATATCGACTTTCAATTGTTTTTGTTATTCAATTTAGACAAGAAAGATGGATACTGCGAAAATTCGAGTGATTTTTGAATACGAGTTCCGACGCGGAACTAACGCGGCAGAAACAGCCCGCAATATCAATGCTGCGTTTGGAGAGGGGTCTACTAATGAACGCACCGTGCGATTTTGGTTTAAACGCTTTCGTGATGGAAATTTCGACGAGCGAAGAACGAGCCACGAGGAAGACCGCCCACACAGGTGAATAACGATGAATTAAGAGAGATAGTGGAAGCCGATCCTAGTCAAACTACCCAGGAATTAGCGGCATGGTTAAACGTTACCTTACCCACTTTATTGACTCACTTGCGTCAAATCAATAAAATAAAAAAATACAAAAAATGGGTGCCTCATGATTTGACTGATCTGCAGAAAGAAACGCGTGTTGAAACTTGTGTTGCCTTGTTGAACCGGTACAGAAATGAAGGAATATTGGATCGAATTGTAACATGTGATGAAAAGTGGATTCTTTATGATAACCGGAAAAGAAAAATCAATGGCTGACCCCAGGTCAAATGCCACAACAGTGTCCTAAAGCAAAACTTACCAATAAAAAGGTAATGGTAACTGTTTGGTGGTCTCAGCATGGTGTTATTCACTATAGTTTTCTTCGATCTGGTCAACCAATTACGGCAGATGTTTATTGTGCCGAACTCCGAACCATGTTGACAAAACTAGCAGTAAAACAGCCCCGACTCATGAATCGATCTTCACCATTATTGCTCCACGACAACGCGAGACCTCACACAGCAATAGAAACCATTTTGACCCTTCAGGAACTGCACTTAGAAACCATTCGTCATCCTCCGTATTCACCAGACCTTGCTCCAACGGACTACCATTTTTTTCGTGATTTGGACAATTATCTACGTGACAAGAAGTTTTCTTCCCAGGAGGCAGTACAAAATGCTATCACACAGTTTGTGCAGTCTAGATCGTCGGAGTTCTATCGCAAAGGCATTAATAACCTTCCCATTAGATGGCAGCAATGTATAGATAATAATGGCAACTATTTTGATTAAATAAATTTGTTAAAAATTTAAAAAAGAAACAATTAAGATTTTCAGTACAAATCGGCAATTTCATACTTTAACCCCTAATATTAGGGGTTAAAGTGCTTTAGGACACTGTTGTGGCATTTGACCTGGGGTCAGCCATTGCATTTTTCTTTTCCGGTTATCATAAAGAATCCACTTTTCATCACATGTTACAATTCGATCCAATATTCCTTCATTTCTGTACCGGTTCAACAAGGCAACACAAGTTTCAACACGCGTTTCTTTCTTCAGATCAGTCAAATCATGAGGCACCCATTTTTCGTATTTTTTTATTTTATTGATTTGACGCAAGTGAGTCAATAAAGTGGGTAAGGTAACGTTAAACCATGCCGCTAATTCCTGGGTAGTTTGACTACGATCGGCTTCCACTATCTCTCTTAATTCATCGTTATTCACCTGTGTGGGCGGTCTTCCTCGTGGCTCGTTCTTCGCTCGTCGAAATTTCCATCACGAAAGCGTTTAAACCAAAATCGCACGGTGCGTTCATTAGTAGACCCCTCTCCAAACGCAGCATTGATATTGCGGGCTGTTTCTGCCGCGTTAGTTCCGCGTCGGAACTCGTATTCAAAAATCACTCGAATTTTCGCAGTATCCATCTTTCTTGTCTAAATTGAATAACAAAAACAATTGAAAGTCGATATTCAAATGTTTCACATTTTTTAAAAAAAGAACATCACAGAAACCATTTGAAAAAAGTTTCATTCGAAAACCTCAAACCATGAAGATTCTATGTCAATTCAAAGAACCTATTGCAATAAAACGGCAATTTCATACTTTAACCCCTATTACAACCACAGAACAGCTATAACCAGCTGTTCTGTGGTTGTATATCGTGATGGTGCGTTTGCGCACGTTACACGCGTCGCGATGAGTTCGAATTCTTCTCCCTCGAATTCGCGAATTACGACAAGTGTGAACGGCGAGAGATGTGGACAGTGTAACGTAATAATAAATGAATTATTGGCTTTTATCTCTAATAAAGTGGACACGGTGCCCGAGTCGGGTATTTTGCAGATTTGTCTTAGTGCGTATAATTACAATGAAATTGAAAATGCTAGACAAATAGCGAACAAACTTCTAGCACCATCTAAAAAGATTACGCGAAGAAAGGAAGGAACTGAACAGAAAAGTATACAGGAGATTATAAAATTAATTAAAGAGTTTGAGCCAGATGGTCTTCCCATTTTCGTAGCCCAAAACTTAAACAAAATACCGGCAGTATCATTCGACTACATTGACGTAACTACCTTCTTGAAGGAGTTAACAACACTAAGAAATGACGTAGCCTGCATTAAGGCTAAACCCTGTTCTGATAATTACAAGTCTACGGCGCCTTCGGAATTGAACCAACTAAAGAATGAAATTGAAGATATTAAAAATATGTTAAGGGAGACGTGTGAGCTTCGTTTAGCCGGCAACAGTCAATCAGAAGATCTATTTCTTAGGCCTTATCATGATGATAAGGATTCTGGAAATAATGCAACTAAAAAGTACACTATCAATTCGACTGTTGAAAGTAGTGATAGGCCACATGGCGAATCGATTGAAGCGAGAGGTGAGAGAACGAAGGGAGGCAGGCGAGGAGGGCTTAGCGCGCGGGGAGGAGTGCGATCGAGTTCTGGTGTGTCGATCACTGAGCGCTCAGACGCGGGCGAGCGCCCCACTACGCTAGCTCAGCGACGTGCGCCTTCGCGCAGTAGCCAGACTAATAATATGCAACAGCTGACCGAGGACGGAGCGAATGTTGATTCAACCTATGCGCCTACATATAGAGATATCGCATGCAAAACTAACGTGACGGATAAAGGTGACGGTTTTATTACGGTAACCGGAAAAAAACCACTAACTTATCGATACAGAAATACACGGGGTACTCTTCAAAATACGACCAAGCTGCGGGCTGCCGAATCGTACTCGTATGTTTATCTTTCTAGAACGCAAAAACATATAACGGAGGCGGATATCGTTGAACATATTAAGGAGATGAAAGAAGAATGCGTGGAGGTCGAAAAATTACAACAGAACAAGGAAACATACTTTAATTCCTTTAAAATTAAGGTCATGAGTTCAAAAGTAAATATTTTTTTGCAGAATACTTTTTGGCCAGAGGGTTTGGTATTTCGACGATATCAGCAGCGCTCCTACAAGAGAACAGATAACGCTTCTAACCTTAATAAATAATGAATGCACAAAATAACATACATTTACAAACTAAAACCTGTAAGTTGAGATTTATCTCCTTCAATTGTTACGGAATTAAGGACTGTATTCCAGATCTGAAAAATATGTGTACAGACGCTGATGTTATCTGCCTCCAGGAGCATTGGTTGATGCCGCACGATCTCGGTTTAATTAATAAAATAGACTCGGATTTTAGCTGCAGTTATAAATCATCGATAGACACAACGGTGGTCGTGCGCGGCCGCCCGTTCGGAGGGACAGCGCTGTTATGGAGAACTAGTTTGTTTACTAAAGCCGACATACTGCAGTGTGATAGTGACCGTGTGATAGCTGTACGTCTAACACAGGGCGATCGTAGCCTTTTGGTTTTTAGTGTTTACATGCCCACGGACGATCGGGATAATTTGCCAGAATTCACCCACTGTCTTGCGTTAATCAGCGCGGTAATCGAGAATGCGGACGACGAATGCGTTTTGATTTTAGGCGATTTTAATGCGCACCCGGGCACTCTTTTTGAGAAAGAGCTGGTGAATTACTGCAACGAACACTCCTTAACGTGTGTAGACATAGAGAGGCTTAGTACGAATACGTTCACGTATGTGAGTCGCGCGAACGGGGCGTGTCGCTGGCTTGACCATTGTCTTGTGACTGAGGCAGCGGCACGGCTTGTACTTGATGTGCGGGTCGATCATGTCACTACGACATCGGATCACTTTCCACTAGTTGTGGACTGCAATTTCGGTGGGATTGTGCCCAAATCGCTTAGTTCTTATTTAGATGTTCATAATGTGCAAACGCACAAATGGGGTTGCAGGGAACGGGATCAGGTATTACTATATACTCAATATTGTAATAAATATTTGAATGAGCTTTTAGGTAAATGTGACAATGAATATTATAATATGAAATGTATGAATGATGATATTTTATGTGAATGTGTAGAACATCACATACTTATTGATGATCTGTACTCAGACATAATTAAAGTGTTGCGGTCAGCGGCGTGTAACAGTTCAGAATTAAAACCTAATAAGAAATGCAAAAAAATTGTAGGTTGGAATTTCCACGTCAAACGTGCGCACGCTAGGGCTCGGGATATGTTCTCTATGTGGGTAAACTGTGGCAAACCACGCTCGGGATACCACTACGAAAATATGACGGTTTCACGCAGAGAGTATAAAGCCGCGATCGGATATGTTTTAAAAAACCAGGACAAAATCAAGATGGATATGCTGGCACGTCACCGTGCTAGTTGTAACTTTGTAGACTTCTGGAAGGAAACCAAAAAGTTGGACCACAGAATTAGTATCCCGGTTAATGTAGAGGGCGAAAGAGATAAACAAAACATAGCAAACTTATTTCGTGAACATTTTGACGTTACTAATGGTCAGCGTGTAGAATCAAAATCTAGGACTCATCGTGGCTCGGAGCCTCACCAGGTAAAGATTACGCCAAAACTAATTGAGCAGGTCATAAGAAACATGAAGCGTGGAAAGTCTCCGGGCCATGACGGCCTTAGTATAGAACATTTATTGTATGCGGGTCAGTATATCTGTCACTTATTAGCGGGGTTTTATAATCTCTGTTTGAAACACTGTTATTTGCCGGATGAGCTTATTCGTACGCTAGTTGTGCCCATTACAAAAAACAAAACGGGTGATATCTCGAGTGTTAAAAACTACAGGCCGATATCCCTCGCCACGATTGCGGCCAAGGTACTTGAACATGTTATACATTCTTATATTTCATCTATTAAAATTGACGATGGACAGTTTGGTTTTCGTCCACAAGTATCAACTGACATGGCAATATTTTCTCTTAAAGAAATTGTCAAATACTACACGAAGAATGAAACGACAGTGTACGGCTGTTTCCTCGACTTGAGCCGCGCATTTGACACCATTAACCATGACATTCTGTGGGCCAAAATGCGGGACACGGATGTCCCGTCAGAGGTTGTTGGAATTTTGGCGTACTGGTATGACCATCAGTCCAACAACGTCAGATGGGATAATGTGGTCTCGGGTGGATATAGACTGTCATGCGGAGTGAGGCAGGGTGGGGTTACCTCCCCAGATCTGTTTAACTTCTATATGAATGAGTTGATCGAGGAACTGAGCAGCACCGCTGTCGGACTCAAGCTGGATGGCAGGTACGTCAACAACTTGAGTTATGCTGACGATATGGTGCTGCTGAGTCCCTCGATCAGGGGTTTAAGGAAGCTAATAGATATCTGTGAAAGATACGCTCATCACCATAACTTAAAGTATAACTCGAAGAAAACTGAAATGGTGATCTTCAGATCGGGGAGAGGACCACAGACTGTTCCGCCGGTTTATGTGGATGGACAGCCCGTGAAAATAGTAGAGAGTTTCAAGTACCTTGGCCATATTGTAACATCCAAACTATCGGATGATGAAGATATTGAAAGGCAGAGAAGAGCTATGTGTGTTGTGGGCAATATGATTGCTAGGATATTTTTCAAAGCCGCGCATGACGTCAAAATAACTTTATTTAAGTCATTTTGTCAAACTTTTTATACTTGTCAACTCTGGACTAAGTACACCCAGAATGCGCACAACGCAATACGTGTTGCCTACAATAAAATATTTAGGCACCTGATGGGTCTAAAGTGGTACTGTAGCGCATCTGAAATGTACACAAACTCATGCGTGGACTCCTTCAATGCTATACAGCGTAAAAGGATAGCGGCATTTATGTTCAGGATTGACAAGTGTAAAAACTCGATTATTAGGAGTCTGTCAGACAGACTCGTGCTGACCGCAACTTATAGACGTTGGGTAGACATAGCCCACTAAACCATGTATAACATGTATACGTTTATACATAGATAAGTTATTTTATTTCTATTTTATTATTAATTTAATTTTTTGCTTCGGTTGTGATGAATGGATATGGATCTTGTGTCTGCAATAAAGATTTATTATTATTATTATTATTATTATTATTATTAACGCCTTATCATATATTAAGAGCAATATTGGTTTCAATATCGGAATGCATGCATAAGTGCGTGGCTCATACTACCATAGGTTGCCACTTCCACACACCTATTTCCATACTTTACGTTATTTAATTTCAGACGTTTTGGTTCCTTGTATTTGACTTTTTTTCTAAGGAAAGAAGTGTCAAATCGTGGTCTTCAATTAAAAAATGAAGTATACATATTACCTATTTACCTACTAAAAAACTTTTATGGTACGATATGGTGTCTGATTTATTATTTTCTATTCCAGCGCGGGGTCAGATGGTCCTCAATATGGCTGCCCTTAATCCTCTGCTCGCTGGGTTCCACCAGCGATATATTCATGATCACGATGGGCGGCACCAAGTCACATAAGATGCCTTTTTGGGAGCTTGCCAGGGGCCTTATTGGCAGGTAAGTCTGATCGTTCATTCTACTTTTGCCAGCTGTTACTTTAGGGGTTTGCAGTGTCGACGAATTTCTAATAGACTACCTGCACTCGGTTACACCCGCGCAGGTTCCGACATCGTAAAGTGGCCCATGTTATTCCCAAAGATTCTATGTTTCTCGCGGCCATAAAATCGATCTAGTGGTTTCGGAGATTACCCCCCAACAAACAAACATACATGTTACCAACGTTATCTCTTTATAATATTAGTACGTATAAATGTTCTATACCTATGGGTATTATTTATTAGTTCAATAAGAAATGTATTTTCAGTAAGTTATTTGACACACAAGAATATGTACTTATCAGTATTGCTCTTTAAAAATATTACTAAAAAGATGGTGCAAAAATCTTCTTGTGACAGAATTCGAACCCGTGCTTCCCGTAGTTGCTTTACTATACATGCCATGTGACACGGAAATTTTACCATTATGGATTTGTTTATTTCGTCGTGTGATTTTCGACAAAGGCTCGATTTGAACGCTATCTACAAGAACTGGTTTACAACTACTGACTGGCACGGATGGTGTTCTGGAAGTTCTTCGTTTTCAAATTTAATATGTATTTATATTTTTATCTATATGTATTTCATTCTTATTGTTCGAGGCATAAAAATATGAATGACGACAACAAAACAATAACAGCTGTTTTTGTTACGGAATAAGAAAGAAAAAAAAACATTTATTTAGGTTAAAAAAAAAACAAAACTAATATTTTAGGATTATTGTATTGTTCTTCTTTCATATTTCGTACGTGTTGTGTTTTTTTTAGTGTTGCCAAAAAAAGATACTTATGCCTACATTGATAAAAACAAAAGCAAAGAGAAAATAAACTAGGTATACCAAGGAAAGCAAGGTAGAGAAACATGAAATTAACATAGAAATAAAATAATTCCGAATAGACAAAAAATATCTAGATCGAGTCTGTTGCCAAAAACATTTCATCAAGATTGTTTGTACGTTTAAATCGACCTGTCGATTCTGTATTAAAACTCAAGGCCATTTCACGATGGTTTCTGCGATAAGTTTTCAAATTGGCATTCTGTAAACTTCATAGATAAATCGAATTCGCGCTAAAGCGGTAAGTAGCTTGTGCGAATAAGGAATGTTTTATTTTAGACCGTCATCCGGCCGAGCTTCGTTGTCCATTGTTTGGCAAGCAGTCGATCGGTCTGTTGCAACCGAGTGGCGGTCGAGCAACTGACAATGAAGCTCGGACCCCGCACGGCCGAGAAAGGGTCTAATATAAAATCATCCCTTAAGCAAAAGCTATAAATTCAAGCTTTAGGCAGCCAACTGACTGATACTAAAATAATAAAAAAACACGCTTAAATAAACATATGATTATTAAAATTCAAAATTTGTCTGTCTGTTTCTTTTTTTTTCTTTTATTTAATTATGCATTCAGAACCTACTGAACGGATAAAAATTTAATTTTATACAAGATCAAGAGTCACTTAACATAAATGTTTGTTTTCCCAGTTTATCCATATTATATGTATTCTGTGCCATAAACTAGAGATTTACAAGGCTAAAACAGCAATAATCAGTGTAACTAGTGTAAAATATACGTATTTAATCAGAAACCTTCCATGTTTCCCATGTTTAGCCTCAAGCTACGAGAATGAGGTGTGCTATTATGACGTGTACCTTATCTGTAAGGCTAAAAAATTTCATAAGTAAATTTACAATATTAAAGTAACATGGTTGTTACCCCTTGTTTACCAGTAACTGGTAATTAATAAATAATAAGCATATTTTGTAATATTTCTCAGTAGATTTACGTTATAGATTTTGGTATTATATTTTGTTTTCGAGCGATTTTATTACTACATTTTTCTGTTTTAATCGCATTGTGTATTTTATCCCTATTTTATTATTTTATAGGTCTCGAAACGACGTCAAGCATTGAAATAATGCCAAAAATAATAATAATATATACCACGCGAATAAAACCGAATATTAGTTTAATTTCAGTAAATTTACTTATTGGGGCGATGATATCATTGTGATCAAAAGCTTATAAATAATTGATCGAACGAGCAAAGCGAGTGAGGTCCAGTGTAGACGGGGCTGGCGCTTGTATCTTTGTACCTTTGTATGTTTGTTCGACGATAACTTGAGAATTTTGGTATGCACGTAGTTTAGGTCAGTAGAATTTATGAGTTCGAAGATGAGCCGGATCGGTAGGGGGGTTGGGGAGATAGGGGGTCGTGAGGTCTCAGTTCGGGGCGAACTTCTAGTTAGAGTGATAAAAGTGAGTCGTCAGGGGTCGCCTTACTGATGTGAAACATCGAAATTGGTTTCATATAGCGTGGCGATGCGTCGCCACGGCCTGTAGGTATCACCACGCCAACAATCAGGATTACCCCGCCTATAGATGTTTCACAACAAAAAAAACCTATATTAAAATGGATCCTCCCATTGCACAGCCTGATGCTCAGGTACGGTCAGCATCAAAAGTCGATGACAATTCTATTGTCGTTTTCGGAAGTTGTCGTTCTCAGCCTGAGGGTAATTTTCATCTAGGTATTTATATTTACATATATTGTATATAACAAAGTCGTGCATGTAAGTACATTGAATATTTTTCATAAAAAGTAATTGGAGCGTGTTGTAACAGATCACACGAAAATATGTTTTTGGAAAATTTTGTCTGTATGTATGTTTGTCTGTCTGTTTGTGCGCGAATTACGTATAAACTACTGTACCGATTTCGATGAAATTTGGTATGGAGGTAACTTAAGACCTGGATTAAAAATTGACTGATGAATCACACACAACGCATAGCCTAAACCGCTGATAGTAGAGAGCAAAATTTTGGAGAGTATATTCTTTATGTGTTGTAGTCATCAGATAAAGTTAGAATATTATAAAATTCCCACGCTATCGGGATTTATGCGGATACAACCGCGGGTCACAGCTAAGTTAGTATTGTAGAATGTCAAATCAGGACAAAATTTCAGAATGTAAATCTCTATATTTTCTCTTATTTTCTTCAATGGTTTTCGTGAAAAGCCAACCGTAAAGTTGGCGAAAGCTCGGTCGTTTAAAAATCATGAATAAAACGCGATTAAACCCGGTAAATAAAGTGTTTTATTCTCCGTTTTTGTTATATTTAAAGTGTTTCCTACACTCCTACGTGCCTCCAAAAACGTAAAACAATAAGAAATGCAATCCTTAATTTCGACTCGATTGAACATGCATCCGTGGTCAAATTGGAAAGGCGTTGGGACGGATCCCCAGAGATGCAGGTTCAAGTCCTGTCGGGTGCGAAATTTTTGGAAAAGCATTTCTTTAAGTATATGTTTTATTCTCTTTTATTTTCAGATGTCTGGCTCGTTTTGACATGCCACAAATATAATGATGTATAGTGATATTGAAAATCTGAATGTGGCCATCGAGTTTTGATGCTAACCGTACATTATTTGTAGGATTATAAACCCCTTGGTTGTACTTCAAAAGTAACAATGGTCTAAAGAAGTAAAAGAAAGGGTTTGGTAAGGAAATCCTTCCAAGAAGGTAGGACTTCCTTAGAAATTGTTGATTCAAAAAGATACCTAACCTTACCTTACCTTTTGCTTGCATATACCTCTACCGACACTGCCTTATTATTATGCCACGTCCATATATTCTACTTCCTTCATGTCTAATTTGGCTGTAAAATGGAAAATACCATAGATTACAGTAAGTTCGCTGTTTTTTAAAGTTTACTTAGAGATTTAGTTTGCCGGTAGATGGCGCTGCGTACCTTAAACGTAAAACAATAAGAAATGCAATCCTTAATTTCGACTTGATTGAAAATGCATCCGTGGCCAAATTAAAAATAGGCGTGGGGACGGATCCCCGGAGATGCAGGTTTAAGTCCTATCGGGTGCGGAAATTTTTGGAGAGCATTTGTTTAATTATAGTTTAATGTAATCGTGCAATATTTATTTATTTGTATAAACAATTTAAAACCGACTATAAAAAAGTACACAATAACCTCACCTACACACCTACATACAGTGCCACCGATTTATCGGTTATGTTATCTGAAGTCGGGCAGTTTTACTGGGTGGGTTAAGATTGTAGTTTTTAGTAAAAAAATACTTAATTTTCAAAATCGAACAACTCTGTAAAAAGTTCATCATACCTACATAAAAATAATAATATAGGCATTGACTTACATAAAAATAATAATATAGGCATTGACTTAAGCACTTTCCTCTTTTTTTTGTGGGTGTGACAAAGACTTATTTTTCTTATATAAATACTTTGTCACTGACAAACTTTCCCATTTATAATATTTTAGTAGGAAGTAGAATATTTTCTTGTCAAAGGTCCATCTATTACCTTATTATTCAAATGTTTGTGGTCTAGTTATTGAGACACCGCATCCTCTCTAAAATCTGTACATACCAGTTAAAACAAAGAGAATATCAAAAATCTCCTTCCAAAGCGGAAATCGAATGTGCAACCATTTACCGTCGCAGGATGATAAGTATGTACTATAAAATATAATGGTTTTAGTTAAAATCTATAAAGAACATCGTTTCTGGTACACTGCCAAGACATTCTTAAAGTTATTAGAGTTCTGTTCAATAATTTTGCTTTTGTCCTTGTTCTTAGAGTAAGTGTTGATTTATTCATCGAATCAATGTAATACGTATTGTCTACGTATATATTACATATATGTACATTTTATAATAATATTTCTTAAGTATAGTATTTCTTTTTCAAAGTCCTTTAACGTCATTGATTTCAATTTTAAGGCGATGGATAGACAAACTATAAAAACTCACACTGGTTTACTATGGGTATAGCTAACTCGATTCGCGACGTCTCGTATACGTCGACAAAACAGTGTTTCTCGTTTAATATAATTATATTGCTAATTACGCAAGACTGTTCAACTAATTTGCTGCTCTTGCTCATAAGTATTTCCCCCAAAAATAGTACGTCGTTTTAGTAGCACTCTCGTGTAAGGACGGTCATTCACAAAGAGTTTTGGTATAAATCTGACCACATCAGCCAATCACAAAGACTTTAGTATAGATAACGCAATGGCGAATTATGAAGTTTGATTATTACCTCACCGCAATGGTGAGTTGTGTTTAACTACAAAACCGATTGCAATGAAACTTAGTATGCAGATAACTGGACACCTAGAATAACACACAGGCTGCACACAAGCCGATATTCACGCGGGATCAGGACTTACGCGGGTGAAATCGCGTAGTGCAGCTAGTATTTTAATATTCATATAGAAAACATGTGGGAATGTTCACATGGTGACTTTGAATTATTGAACGTAGATGGTTAGTTTAAGTTGTTAAAAGGTTGTTTTCCCGATACGATCCGGATTTATGTCTTCAAAACACGTAAACAAGTCTAACAAATCATGTTGTGAGCAAACTTAAATATACAACTTATTGGGAAATTGGATCATGCAACTGGATGTTATAAAGATTAAAATCAAATGTGTGAAACGTTATTCGCGATAAAAGACACGACGACGTGGAAATAAATAGGTAAATTCTGTAAATAACACACAGCGCCATCTATCTGGCCCCGTATAAGCGAGATAACTTGCACAATTAAGCTTGTTTTACGGTGAATAGACAACGGATATAATACTGATAATTTATTTCTTTTGAAAATACATACGTATTATTTATAGAGATATTATACATACCTAGAGACACAGCCAGACCAGAAACAAATATTTATTTCTAAGCATAAGTACCTGTTTGCACCCGACGGGTATCGAACCCACAGCGAACGACGCGCCACAGATGTCGTCAATACCATTTTACCTACCGACTACAATATTGTTAGAAAATCTTCTCTTATCTTATATTAATAAAATAATAATTAATACATTTAAAAAATCTACAAACCCATAATTTTACATGTCCTAAAAAGGGTAAAATTAAACTTGCGGGGCCAAAGAGGGGCGCATCTTACTTAGCTGATGTTATTGGTATGCATAACTTACATAGGTTTTGAGTGTAAATCGTCAAGATGCGCCCCCACGTTTTGAGTGCTCCCTCGTTTGGCCTCGTAGGCTTTATTTTACTCTTTTTAGGACATTTAAAGGTAGTAGGATTTTAGATCTTTTAAATCTTATTTATTTCATTACCATCTGCTTCTGAACTATTCCCAAAGTTTCAGACCGCTAGATAGTCGGGAGTCGGGAGGTGCCTCAAATTGAAATTGCAAGATTCGGCCCGGACCAACATTCAAACAAGAAAACACGAAAAGTGAGATAATAAAAATGTGGGAAGAAAATTCTAAAACCTGACGAATTGATTGATATTATTTATTAGTAATCAAGCCATATATCAACGCAGACCCTAAACCACTAGTCCTTGAGACATGAAATTTGTAGTGTGTATCCACTAACAAAAGATTCTTACCTCTCGCTTGTCGGCCGGGTAATTTGGAGTACATGTTTGACAAAAATATAGGCATTTTGTTTCAATTGGGTTCCAATATCATCGAGCTCACATCGAATAATAGAATTTCTTTTCAAAGATAAATTAGGTAAATTTATCGTCTTTGTTCAAGTAATAAATTCGGCTTCGTATCGTATATTTTGTAAAATATCCTTTACTCTGTTCTATGTCAATATCACGTAGAAGCTTTAAAGCCAGATATTGTACCTGTTACGTACAAATAGTGCTAGCTTAAAGTTCTATTTGTTGAATATTAGGTACAGACTTCTATGATATTTATCCTGGTTTATGGAATATTGTAGCGTAATCCTATCCTACTAATATTATAAAGCTGAAAGTATGTGAGTATTTATGTATGTATGTTTGTTACTCAATCATGTAAAAACCGCTGAACCGATTGCGATGAAACTTGGAATATAGGTAGCTGGGGACCTGGATTAACACATAGGCTACTTTTTATCTCGATAATTCCGCGGACGGGACTTACGCGGGTGAAACCGCGGGGCGCAGCTAGTAAATAAATAAATATCAGTCAGCTCCTTTTCTCATCGGATGCCCCACATATATTTTGAAAGGCTGAGCCAGATGCGATCAAACATAGCTAAGAACTCTCGCGGAGAAGTGTCCTATCGTTCAAAGAGACTATATCAAAATCGATACATTAGTTCGTGAGCTGCCATGCCACAGATACACAGACAGACAAACACGTAAAACTTATAACACCCTCTTCTTTCGTCAGTGGTTAAGATATAGATAAAAAATATATGCACAATGTTTCTTTTGCTTACAAGAGACCCATCACCGACGACTAAATTAAGTTAGTTTATTACCCTTTAAGGGTAAATTGGGGTTATTTTGTGACCGTTTGCCTAACTTTGTGACACCACACTTTTTGACAATCAACATGACGAATCGTATTTTTTTTTAAATTGAAACGCATTATAATGATCCTTTGTAAAAAAATATGTATTTCGTAACTAGCTGCGCCCCGCGGTTTTACCCCCGTAAGTCCCGTTCCCGTGGGAATATTTGGATAAAATGTAGCCTTTGTTTTATTCCCGGTTTTTGCGTGATTGAATAACAAACATACAAGGATCTAAACAGCCAATCACACACACTTTCACATTTATAATATTAGTAGGAAGTAGGATGCAAGTTGAGAAACAAAAATGTTGGCTTCGAAAAATCTTGGTAAGATATCCCAAGTTTGTCACAAAGTACATACATATCCCCAATTTACACATTTATTCATCTAGGTTAAATTTATGCCAATATTATTGTGCTTAGCTAGCTAGCCTTCAGTAACTTGGGTTTCCCCTGGGAAAACGGGCGACGAAATAGGGTTGTCGTTGTCAAACATATTCCAGGGGGAGTATGGATGATATTTGTATTTTCGTTTAATTATTTGGATCTGGGTTGGTTATACTTACGTAGTTCGGTGTTAATGTATTGATTTTTCAGGGTTATTATAATTTCTTGAACGGTCGTAAAGGGCTGATGTACACGCCTAGACAAACAAACTTAAAAAAAAAGTATACTATGTAGTATATCCGTTGTCTAGTACCCATAGTACAAGTCTAGTGCTTAGTTTGGGGCTAGATTGCGCTGTGGGTAATATTTATTCACCTATTTATTTATTTATTTTACGCTTTGGAAATTAAAACGTTTTTAAACGCACTCGAACATCTTTGGTACGGATTCCCCAAAACTTCAAAGCTCCAAAAATTAAAAAAAAAAAAAAACAACTTTTTTAAGAAGGTACTATTTGAAGTAATTTAAATTAGTATTTAAGTCTGCTGAAGATTCTTTTAATTTTTTTTATTTTATTTTATTTAATTATTATATTTTACAATATATTTACAGGGCGATTTAGGTCCTGTACCCCCATTACATGTATGTGCCCCGTGGCGGTCCATTTCATTGTAATTTGACAGTAGTAGAAATGAACGATAAATTATTATTGGACGTTTCCATACTGCAAATCCACAGATTTGCAGTATGGATTCGACTTAAGTGGCCATATCCGAAAAAATAATAAATGTTAAGGTCGTAGTAGAAAATATCGCTCGTCTAAACTTTATCAATCGTACGTTCGTTTGAAAATAATTAAAAGTAAAAAAAAACTTATTTTTAAACAAGCTTTTATTTAAATGCGCTAAAAAGATTTTTTTTCTCCTTTACAACTTTCAATATTAGCTTAAGGGGCCGTAGTAGGCCAGAACTGATGTTTATAGGGTGAATTACTACAAAAGTTATTTGAAATAAAAGTTTTTGATACCATATTTATTAAAGTCGAGGATATTTTCTAACACGTGAATGTCGTGAAAACACGAATCCTGAAAATGTTCTCGATAGAAAAAAATTCCAAACTTCCCTCTAAATTATACAAATAAGTGATATTACTCAGTCTATATTGTATGAATACTAATAAAACTTTGTATAAGAACTGAACTTAGCTCAATACAGGCAGTGAATGTTTTGAATTTCAAGATTAGTGTTTAGTTATCTTGAAACTAGCAATTGTTTGATTTTACGCAATAAAATTTTGCATAGTCGCATCTTACGTCCTTCACTTACACATTTGAAATTCGCTAGCTTTATCCCTGTCATGCTATTAGGGTTATATAGGCCCTTAACGTCATTGCATTACAATTTACATGACATAAAAGCTTGTTCCGAAAGTAAACGTGCGATGCGGACTGGTACTCGGGTGTGATGTGACGTCATCTCACATCACTCGCTCAGTCCGCTCGCGCTCTCAACACTGTGTCGTGTCGTCTTACGTTTCATTAGCGGAGCGTTGTAAATGACGTCACGTGACTGTTAGCGGGACTCTATATTTATCGTTAGTTTAAATGCCTGTAAAATCAACTTATAGTTTTTTTGACTACAGCAAAAACAAGTGTATTTGTATACATCCAAGCTTTATTGTAAGTAATAAACTTTCAACCGATTTTGCATACCTATTAACATTCCTCTTCGGGTTCGATCGTCTGTAACAGCTAAAACAAACATCAATCGGGACAAACATTCTAGTAGAATTGAAATAGCATGTTACATTCGATTAGTGAAAGACAATAGGTACTTTGAGCATACGAGATAGGTAACAATACCCTATTATATACTATTACATATTCTGTAACAATCCAAACTTCCAAACTAATATTTATAATCTGTTTGTTTGCATATTTGTTTGTTTTTTCCCTCTTCACGGTCAATTGGTTCAACCGAATTGAGCGTAAAATTGCATATGGATTGTTTAAGTGATGGAGAGTAACATAGAATACAGAAACCCACCTAACATTTGAAGGGTACTTAATTGAGCAGTTTCTACATTTAAAATTTGAATGACAATTGTTAAGTTTGAGAACTGCTTAATTGTTCAAGTAGAACTCAAGTTTTGAGTAGCGTTTCTGTATGGGGCCGTTTAGATCCCAATAATCCCGCAGTATTGGGACACATGCGTGTAAAACCGTTGGGCGCTGCTAGTAAATAATATTTGTTCCCTTCCTGGTCTCAATGGAGTCTATTGTTTCCAGTTCGATTCTACAACTGGGTAGAAAGCAGAAAGGTACTTGATTGAAGAGGTCAAGTAGCTTAGTACGAAAACAAAAGAGGACGAGTCTTGGTAATAATGATTCACGCAAAGTTCCCGTGGGAAGGCAGATCGGTTGGTACAGTATTCAGTCAAAAGGTCAAGACTCACTGTTCTCGATTTATCAGACTGTTTCAAACTAAACAGAACCTAAACCAGAATAACAGGTGCAAGTGCACAATAGCCAATAGTCAATGGTAGACTGTTATACAAGGGCTGAAGGTCAAGCATTTTACCTAAGATATTGTTGAGCTCAAGAGTGAAATGCGTAAAATTCATCCGATTTAAACACTCTACTTTTCATTTCGACTGTGAGAAGAAAAAATTAGGCGTTTTTAAACTTCAGACTATAATCGGATGTTTTGGTTCCTTGTATTTGACAAATTTTCCTATGGAAAGAAGTGTCAAAACGGTTAAATTATTAAAAAAATGAAGTATACTTTCCACCCTAGGGATGAAATAAGCCACTTTCAACCCGGCTATCTCATGGAAGTTAAACTTTCCGAGCAGGAGAGATAAAAATACTTTATTTATTAAAATCGTGTACACAATACGTGTTTCATTTTCACTTTAAAATGTCTTATAGCTATGATTTTAGTGTGGCTTCGGAACGCGTCCTCCGATGAGAAGAAGCCACAAGAAATTCATGAGGGTTTTAACGCGTTTTTTAACACGCAAAGGTATTGTGTGGTTACATGTCAAAAAGCGTGATTTTGCTAACAGCATTGCTAATACTATCCTTTTTAGACCTAGAGTGCCTACTGTAAATTAGGCGAGATCCGAAGCGAAATGTAAATTAACTTTTATCAATTTGATTGTAGAATTTTTTTATCAATTTGGTCGAAGTATATTTCATGTTACTTAGGCAAATTTGTACACGCCAAATTTACTAACTTTGGTGTGTACAAATGGCGATAACCGCATCTGAACTCAGAAAAGAATCCTTGATAGCCGTACCAGACGATCGAATCTAGTTAGGGTCGCACCGCCAGCGCCGGTTGGCCGCATCACTGACATTAGTAAGAAAAATGTGCGACTATTATCATGATTTATGACGTATCCTGTGGTGTTCGCACGTATAATTTGACGGTATTTTGCGAAGCGAGTTCGAGCGTCTAGTACGGCTATTGTATTCACTTACTTAATTTACTTAACGGATAAAAAATCTAATAAAATATATTTTTTTATTTCAGAGGTCACAACATAACGTTCATGAGTGCATTCCCCTCCGACTTCCATATACATGGGTTGGAAGAGATTGCGCCAGAAGGTCTGGTTTCCTACGTCAAGAACTTCATGTCGTTCGACTTGGTGGGCGCTAAGATGAGGGGGGAGGAGCCTTTGCCGGTTGGGGATATACTGCGGTATGGGTATGAGGTAAGAGATTTGAAATTAAGCTAAGATTGATCATTACCAATTTTGATTTGAATTAAATTTGAAATCAATTAAGTATACTTTATTTAATTATCTATCTAAAAATACTTACACAAGAAATAAATACTACAAAGATATAAAATCTAAATATATTATATAGGTATAATATAAATAATCTAAGGTGAATGACCATTGAGTCCAAAAGTACCCATCACACTGGCGCCACTATCCAAGAAATAATTAATTATTTAATTTGAAATTGATTTGGCGTTGACTCGGAATAACATAGATGTAGGTCCAAGTCCAAGGTGTCGATTTTTGCAAATGTGCAAATTTTTTAAAAGCATTTCTTTAAATACTACAAATGTTAACCAAAAACATTGATCTAGACCCTAATACTACCTAGATACCTACTGTATATGAATAAAAACAGTTGAAAGAAGCCACTGAAACAACAATCCGATAAATTATAATGACACTTTTATCGACTTCATCTTACCAACCGCAACGATTGTTATTTATTTTTTAACCGACATCATAAAAAGGAGGAGGTTCTCAATTCGTCGCGTATGTTTTTTTTACGATAACAATATTGATATATTTTTTTCTCCTTCTTTAATATGGCTTTTCCATTCGGACATTTGCCAGTGTCAAGTATTATTAATATTTGCAAGTTATTTGCATCGAATCAGTCAAGTCGTCATAGTTAATGTCAAGTCGAGGGAATCATTGTAAAAAGGGAGTCATTTATTTTACAATGATAGTTCACGGAGCTTTGGAGACAACGCTAAATTCCATGTTTGGACCGATTTTCACTTTTATTACACTTGTAAACCTTCACGAAACTAAATTTATTTATGCCCCAGAAATTAAATAATTTACATGCATTTGAACTGGATTTCACAAAAATTAAAATTTAGCAACATATCTCCTCAACGCTTTCCCACCAAAACTCCGTTTGGATATTAATTTCTCTGTTTACGTGTCAATCACGCAAAAACGGATTAACCTGTTGGATTAACACGTTAACACGTTCAATTAACAGGGATTAACATGTTGTATACTTTTTATCCCTGTATTTTTAAGGGAACGGGAACCATGCGGCGCAATTTTTAAACGTATAAAATACTACCTGTTTCCCATACCCGGGATCTAAGTATTCGAAATTTGATGACGGCCCCTGTGGCGCGTCGGGCGGACGCCCGACTGCTATGCAGAAGGCTGTGGGTTCGATTCCCGTCGTGTGCAAATATTTATGCTTATAAATAAATATTTGTATCTGGTCTGGGTGTCTATCTATGTATATAAAGTATGTATTTACAAAAAAAAAGTATAATATCTAAGTACTAAGTAGTATATCCGTTGTCTAGTACCCATAGTACAAGTCTAATGCTTAGTTTGGGGCTAGATTGCGCTGTGTGTAATGTCGTGCAATATTTATTAATTAACATCTCAATTCTCCTCCAAAATACATTCAAATATAGGTTCAGCGGTTTAGGCGTAAAAACGTAAGGGACAGAGAAACAAAGAAATTTTTATATCTTCTCTCTTTTATTTTTAGTTAGGATAACTGTCTCTATAAAAATACTAAAGTAAATGTTCTAGCCAAAAAAGAGCTATAAATTGTAACGTAACGTCAGATAGTTTTCAAGAGGTATGATTTATAAATACTTTTCAGGAAGTTTCCTCGAGCTTTTCGAGTAATTGACTTGAATTCTTAATGGTATTTTTTTGTAAGTAACTCTGATAAAAAATGTGTTCAAACAGCGTTTTTGAGTCTCTTGATATTTTGTATTCCGTTGGATGTTTCGCTTTTCAAATTTTATTTAACGTAAATTTTCACCGATAGAACCTTTCAAAGTTCAAAGTAAATAAAAAATTACAAATGCTCACCTACGCATTTTCTTTGCTTTTAAGAATGTATTTTATTATTTACTTTGAACTACGTTTTTGTTATTCCTGCATAAGTTGAAAGGTTCTAATATTTTAAATTCACATGCTTTGTTAACATATTTACATTTTACCGGGTCTTAATCGCGTACTATTTTTATTTTAATACCTCGACGTTTCGATCATGTTACAATGATCTTGGTCTCGAAGGGACTGGAGCTGCGGCGGGTGTCGTCCTCTATTTATAACTGTCGTTAATAAATAAAAAACTAGTACGCGATTAAACCCGGTAAAATGTAAATTTGAAAGGTTTTATTGGCGAAAATTTATGTTTTATAAAATAAAATTTCGAAACGTTCTGTCGACGAAACGTGTATCGGTTAAAGGCCCTGTCGACGAAACGTCGACAACGTTGGTGAACAGTGGCGGAATCGTTTCGCTGAATTCTTAGAGAGACGAATTTAACTAGTTACGCCCCGCGGTTTTACCTGGTTACTCCCATATCCCGTGGGAACATCGTGATAAAAGTAGAATTTGTTTTTCTATTGGCTTTGTTCATTTCTTTTTTTCTCAAACGAAAATATAAAACGTCTCGAACAAGTCTGAAACAGTAATAGAAATAAATCAGAAACTTAAGAACTTCTTAAATTATCAAGATTTGTTTGCATAGTTAAATTTTACCGGGTATAATCGTGTGTTTAATTTACTTGTAGCGCTTCGTGGTTTAGCCTGCCTTAAGTCCTGATTCTGGAGGAATTTCGAAAAAAAAATCTTAGTTAATATATACCTACAATATGACAAAGAATACACTTTCCAAATTTCATGTCTCTAAGACCAACGGTTTGGGCGTAGCATTGATATATAGGTCAGACATTCACTCAGGTCATCGAATGTTATATAACAATTAGGGGATGTTTTTTGACTTTTTGACAATAACATGACGTATCACATTAAAATATTTGTTTATTTATTTACACAATGTATTTTATTAATGTTTTTTTTTATCTTTAATTATTTGACAAGCCCCCGTACAGCAGAAACTAAATTACTCATTTTATTATATCTATTGATGATTTTGCTTTTTGATGATGTTAGTATTCCCTGTTTATTTTTTTATTTTTTTGACGTGACTAAGTTTTCTAGATAATACTAGATACTAGATAGGTACAATTATTTTGATGATACTACGGTCTTAATAAATTCGTAAAAGTATAAAAGCTTTTACTTTAAACGCAGCCAATGAATCTTAAAAAAAACTATTTATTTCAATGTAACTTGAGAAACAACAATTATATTTTAGAAAGTCTTGTCACAAAGTATCCCCAATCTTGGGTATAGATCGATTTTCTTACATCAATGATTCAAATAGCTTACAACAGTCTCGATCGCGATAAAGACCCGGAAAAATGTAACTAAATCAAGAGCCTCTGTGACGCGTCGTACATACGATTCCCGCCGGGTGCAAATACATAAGTGTGTATTTACAAAAAAAAATGTAGTATATATCCGTTGTCTAGTCATCGTAACAAAAGCTAAGCAGCTTACCATGGGGCTAGATAGCGCTGTGGGTTGGTCACAGAATTTATTTATTTATTTATTTATAAAAGTGGTGATGATTTATGGTTTTTTTAATTATCTATTTATTTATTAGGTTCACCAACAGTAAGATACACAATAGCTAATACAGAAAGATACATAAAAAAAGTTTTTTTTTTTTACAAAATAAATATAATATATTCGTTGTCTAGTACCCATAGTACATGCCTAGTGCTTAGTTTGGGGCTAGATTGCGCAGCGTGTAATGTCGTGCATGATTTTTTTTATAACAATTTTTTTTTTTTTTTCAGGCCTGCGACGCTCTGCTCAACGACATCGAGACCCGTTCCTTCCTAAAGTCCGGAAGGAACTACGATCTGATGGTGCTCGATGGCGCGTACCCTGAGTGCGCTCTCGGTCTGGTCTATAAGTTCAAAGTGCCGTTTATTTTCATTAACACTGTGGCCTTTTATACAGCAACACTTAGTGGTTCGGGTAGCCCCAACCCTTATTCTGTTACGCCGTTCTTCGGTAAAGGTAAGTATTAATAACCGTATTATTTTATTAACTATGAATATTTTAAAAATAAATAAATACTGCACGACATTATACAGCGCAATCTAGCCCCAAACTAAGCACTAGGCTTGTACTAGTCAACCCACAACCCACAACGAACCAATGACATTTTCTTTAAGTCGGCGATAGATGATAATTATCGGTCCTTGTCCGATTGCATAGAAATGAGCGAAATGAAATTGCATGAAAAAATCTATAATTTCTTGTAAATTCAATCATTAACGATGATTAAAATAATATTTTTTTAAAATGCTATGAGGGGGTTCTAGGTATTGTATTTTCTAATATTATGGATGCCTTTAAGAAAATATAGTGTTAAGAATTTAGAAGATAAATTGTTTTATTTTGTAAAACAGTGGTAAATTTGTCTGTATAATTATTTTTGAATTGTATTTGAAATGAAGGGGGCACTTCTTGTATCATGTACGTTACCTACAATAATAAAATATATTGTTTAAATATGTATTTATTACCGGTTATGAAGAAAAATAATCGATTCACATCACTGGCGTCCTTAAGAAAAAAATATGAGCGCTAGTAACATAGCGAGGAAATAGACATGTCCCCTAACTCACCACGGTCAGAAGACATAGGACATTCGATAATCCGGGGTAAGCTCCCGTGGTGTCTTACTGCGTAGCTAGTAGTGTTTCAAGATAAATATATTAAAAGTTTCACATATAAATACATCATCTGCGAAAAACTGTCTAGCAATCACGGCTCTCATGATACACAGTCTGGTGAGAGATAAACGGATAGTCGGATTATTGTAAAAGGGTTATGTTCTCAACCTTCAGGCATAAAGATTTTTTATTTTTTTTATTTTTTATAGACTGTGCTTTGTGCGGGAAAATACTTACGTATAAAACATACCTAAACTAATTTAACGATAAGGTCGCCCATTTGTACAACTATTTACTTTTAAGCTTATTGTGTAGTTGCCTTACATTGAAAGTAAATTGATTGTAATTGTTGTGCAAATAAAGTATTGATCTATTTAACTGCAATGGAATAATAAAGGGCTTTTTACTACAGGTTTTACAGACGATATGGGCTTCCTCGATCGCATGCTGAACTCAGCGTGGCATCTAGGAGCGATGGCTACTCACGCCGTAAGCATGACCATACTCCAAGGTGTGCTGCGACGACACTTCGGGCCCTCCATGCCTCATGTATACGACATGTCCAAGAATGTCAGCTTCATTCTACAGAACGGACACTACTCTGTAACCTACCCGAGACCGTACTTGTCCAATGTTGCGGAAGTGGCCTGTATTCATTGTAAGGAACCGAAGAGATTGGATCCGGTATGTTGGGTTTTTCTTCTGTTTTCACGACTTTGTCATCACCATCATCTGAGCGATGTTGCCGGTTGCATCTATCTCTGGACCCCAGGGTCCGCTTTTTTACTTTGGCGTCTTCGCACGAACTTCGGCATTCCGTGCGTATACGTTCCAATTGTACGTATATTAAGCGCTTATTTACGACGTCAAGCCAGCACTTCTTGAGACTTCCCAATCTGCCGCGGCCAGATGGAGGCGCCGTATCAAGACATATTATAGGCCTACCTTGAGGAATGAGTCTGAAAACGCATTGCAACAACGCTGATAATAAAAACAATGCGATTACGAGTAAAACCCGGAAAATGATTTTTACGTCGGTATTTATGAAGATGTACTTATTTTTCTTTGCAAATATTTCCAGTAGGTAAAAAGGTCTAGAGCACTATATTTACTGGCTTTTACTAGCGTTTTATTTAATAACGGCATTATTTACGGTTTCGCTAACTTTACAGTTAGATTTTTCAAGGTTGTGTTTAATTATGCATAATCGCGAAAACCTTAGACAGAATTAGGTCTAGAGCGAAGTCTAGAGCATTAAAAAATCAAATTATCAAACTTTTCTTGTTTAAAAGCTCTTTTTAGGATTTCGTAGTCAACGTAAAGAAACCCTTAATATAACCTAAAGTGGGGAAGGTCGGAGTGATTTTATCATTTTTTGTTTCTGAAAGTTTTGTGCATGTTGTACTCCGATCTTACGTCACGTTTATTAATAAGGCTATTCTAGTTTTTGGAATATATCTTTGTGCGTCCTGCTACTTTTGTTTGAAGACAGCTTGCGTTTCGCAAGTTATCCGTACCGTGTCCATGAAAAACAATAGCTATCTTCTTACAAAAGTAGCGGACACGACCCGGCGTACTGAAAATAATTCTTAATTTTTTTAAAGAAATATTTTCCAAAAAATCCTACTCAACAGGACTTGAACCTGTATCTCTGGGGATCCGGCCAAGCGCCTTTTTCCCACTTGGCCATAGGTGCTCTGCTCGTCGAGTCGAAATTATGGATTGCATTTCCTCGTTTCTTACGCCCGAGGCACGATTTATTAATCTCTTATTTTACTTGCTTTCTAAATAAAACCTAATTGATTGTTACAGTAACTTCTAAATAATAATTCAAAGAGAATGAATGCTAAAATATAAACCAAATTAAGCACTTTCAAGTGTTAATTATTATTGCTCTCAGAGGTAACTTAAACTTGAAATCTACCTTTCCTAAAACCTCCAATTTAAAGTACCCAATAGACCTTTTTATGTTTCGATACTAAATAATGTACGTAGTTTAGGTATCTCGGACCCGGGTTTCCAGTTTTCCAGCCGAAATTCCAATTAAAATTGTTATAAAGCTGATTAGGGACATAAAACATTACATTGCCGTGATTTTCCATGTTTTAAACCAAGTTAAATTATTGTCTTTGATGATGACATTTTAACTTTGTGATTATTTAACGAATCATATGGGATTTAGATAGCTAAATGACTAAATGTAGGAATATCTCGAGTTTATTAGATTAACTTGAAATCCTTCTATAATATTATTAGAAAAGTGGAAATGTGTGTGTATTTGTTGCTTATATTTGAATTTGGCCAATAAAATATTTAGTACTTACAGCTTCCCGCAGTTTCACCCGCGGAAGTTCCGCTTCCGTGGAATCAAAGTAGCCTATGTTACTCCTGCAGCTTTCTATTGGTCGTTTCTATTATTTCTATAAATAGTTTCTATTATTTCTATAAATCGGTCTCGTAGTTTCGAAGCCTATTCATTATAAACAAACAAATAAATCTTTCCTCTCTTCCTCCTTTAGAATATTAGTATAGATACCAAAATCGAATTTCAATTTGTGGCACCAACCGCGATTGATGCCGCAAATAGAATTATGATTTATGTAGAAGTCGTGGAAAGCTTATGTAAGTCAATCAGTTAAGCTATTGTAGAGATTGTTGAGTGAGAATAGGTTCTAAAACATCGCTTAGATTTTGAAGGCTAGTTTGATAATTAAGTGACTTCTAAATTCATAATCGGTATAGGATGTTTTTTAACAGCTGCTTAACTGTTCAATTAGTCTTCAAATGTTGAGTATAGAACAAAGTACTCACAAGCTGAGATGAATCTTTTTATTTTTTTGATTTTCTTTTATTTCTCTTCCAATCCTTTTTTGTTTCTATATCAATTACCCAACTTAGGTACCATTTTAAGTTGAGGTTTTCTTTTCGACAGTCTGGCTATTCGAACTTATTTAGCCTGACTAGTCTGCCAAACAGGCTGGCTATTGAGAACAGGTCTGATGATGTACTTACCTACTAAATATTTATTAATGTCTCAATGTTGAAAATGTTATCGTAATTGCTCTTTTTCCGCATATGAAATGAACGCTTCAAATTACCCAAAAAAGTACCCATTTTTTTTCTTATATTAGCAAAAAAACCAACTCTTCTAGAAAACACAGCTCTTCTAAAATTTTTGCACCTGTGGGATCTTAATGTTTCGTAGTCAACAAAAAACCCTAATAGTTTCGTCATGTCCGTCTGCGGCTTTGCTCAGAGGCGGTTTGTACTAAGTCGCTGTAATTGACCGAACGGTCTGGCGCTTGTAACTTTGTATTTTTGTATGTTTGTTCGACGATAACTTGAGTATCGTAGCTCCGATCTTTATGAATTTTGGTATGCGCGTAGTTTAGGTGAATAGAATTTATAATTTCGAAGATGAGCCGGATCGGTAGGGAGGTTGGGGAGATAGGGTCTCAATTCGGGGCGATTTCCTAGTTTTACATGAGTATATATAGTGATCACGGGAAGAAAACGATACAATAAAAAATATATAAACGTCTTTTAGGGTACCTCCCCCACAGGTAAAATGTGGAATGTTTATTATAAAGACTTGTGAGAAGTTACGTCACCAATGATTCTGAGTGTAATCCTTACTAATATCTTTCCAGGACATAGAAGAATGGATATCCGGTGCCGGAGACGCTGGGTTCATCTTCATTTCAATGGGCTCCTCTGTGAAGACCACCAACATGCCTCTATCGGCCCATAGGTTGATAGTCAACGCTTTGGGCAAGCTGCCTCAACGAGTGCTCTGGAAGCAGGACGCGGAACAAAATCTGACTGATATCCCGAATAACGTCAGACTTTATAAGTGGTTGCCACAGCAGGATTTACTTGGTAAGTGCAACCACAGTTGCAGTGATCATTATCTCTTTAGCCCTTATCCGTCCACTGCTGAACATAGGCCTCCCCAAACGACGCCACAAATAGCGATCGCGAGCTGTCTCCATCGAACGACTCCCCGTGACCGCTACAATGTTGTCGGACCACCGAGCAGGTGGTCGCCACAAAACTCCGTTTCGCATTGTATCGTGCTCGCCTCTAGATGACTTTTACTCCCTAACGGTTATCTGTCCTTCAGGCCATATGACCTGCCCATTGCCCCTTAAAGGTGAACGCAGATTTAATCCGTGCTGAAGGAATCAAATTTTAAATATTTATATGAGATGATTGTTGTAGTGTACGTGTAGGTGTGTATGGATGGTCGGGTCATCCGAGTCGGACGAATCGAACGCATGGGAAGAATCGACCGCATCGTAGAATCTTACTCAGCTGCAGTTGTTGAATAACCAAAGTTCTATGTTGTTCTCGTACGCAACTATCAGATTGCGAGCGAATCGGTCGATTTGACCGCTTCGCCGGAGACGGCGGAATCTGATGACATCGTCGGAATCATCGGAAATATAAATATGTTAATCCGTGGGTAAATGTACTTTATCTCTAATATTATAAGGTACTGTTTCCCGTGGATGACAAAAATTCGATTCCTTTGACTCGGATCAATCTGTGTTTACCTTTAGTCTACTAATTTTGAGAGTTATCTTTATCTTTACAGGCCATCCAAAAATAAAAGCATTCGTAACCCACGGCGGTTTACTCAGCATGTTCGAGACAGTCTACCACGGAGTTCCCATAGTAACTATCCCCGTATTCTGTGACCACGACGCCAACGCCGCGAAAGCCGAAGTCGACGGATACGCGAAGAAACTGGACCTCCAGCACTTGACTTCAGAGAAACTGTACGAAGCGATCAAAGAAGTCATAACAGAGCCGAAGTACAAGAGAGAAGTGAAGAAGCGACAGTTTTATTTGAGAGACCAGAAGGAATCTCCGCTTGAGCGAGCTGTTTTTTGGACTGAGTACGTTATTAGACACAAAGGGGCGTATCATTTGCAGTCTCCATCCAAAGACTTATCTTTCTTCCAATATTACTTACTAGATGTAACTCTTTTCTTGTTATTTGTTTTAATATCTTTGTACGTTTCAATTTCTTTCTTAATAAGGTTTGTTGTTAAAAGACTGCCAATTTATTTGGATAAATCTAAGGTTATGAAGTCGAATTTAATGAAAGATGTCGCTTTAGTTAAGAAGAAATTGTGAAACCAAATAGAAAGTACCTACTTTTAGGCAGAGACTTATTATAGATTACTTTACGTAGATATTAGGTTGTAGTCTTTTTAGGCTGCAATCTATAGTCCGTACTTTGACTTTGCTAAGCAAAAACTTTGACTTAGACTATGTTTGGTATTTATAAAGCGATCTTCGCAACTATCCAAAGTTTTTGCTTAGTAAAGTCAAAGTTTTTCAAATTTAGAATGTAAACCAATCAAAAATAATGACCTAAACTTTGCTTCTCTGTTATTACTATGAAGTTTTTTTATTATTTTATTCATATATTATTAAATTACAAAAATAATTTCGACTATAAATTCCAATTCAAAGTTTATGCTTTGTTTTTGCTAAGCTCGGTTTGAGCAAAGTCAAAGTACGCACTATAGATTTCAGCTTAAGTCGTCCGTCCGTCGCTAAGTTGCCGAAATATCGTTCACTCATGCGAAATATTTTAAATGAAAATTTAAAACAAACTTAAGTGAAAAATGTTTTGTATTTGTTGTTTTTTAAACTAGTCTGGATTTTTTATTATAAATTTTATTTTCTTGCGCTATAAGAGGACGATAAAAAAACGAAAAACTATTGTGGAAATCACCATTAGAAATGGAAAATTATCAAAAAGCTGCAGTCCGTACATTTTACTTTATAAGTATATTTTATATGCGTATATTATGAAGTATTTTTTACACACGATAGAATACCTTTTCACTACTATCTCACCTGAGCCGGTATTCCCGTATTTAATTAAAATAATTATTCATTTTAGCATCATTTCAATATCATTACAGTCAATTGACCGGTGTCAAATAACATTAATCAAAATGCACCAGCTATGTTCCACATATAACACATTTTGCTCTTCAAACAACTTTTAATACGAAATTTTTTCAATCCTACAAGAAGATATATGAACTTTTCAATAGGTTTACATGATCTAAAGTAAAGTGTTAGAATTTTCGTTTTAGTTCCGCGAAATTAAAATATATTTTACGATAAATTTTTACAGTTAGGAGCACTACGCTATTCTCTTAAGTTAGGAGAGCTTGAGCCGCCATTTTTTAGGTTTGGAGCTCTTAACTGTGAAATTTTAATAAACAAATTATTTTAATCTAGCGGAAAATAAACTAAAATACGAACACCGTGGCTTTAGATCACGTAAATCAGTTAAATATCCATATCTTGTGTCTTAGGAATGCCTTTAAAAATTTCATTAAACTAAAATAAAATTGACTGCGATGATAATATTGAAATGATATTCTCGTTAACTTCTTTATGGGAATACGGCCTCTGATGTGTGATGTAAGTGATAATATGGTCTAAGCTGTAACACGCTCATTTAGAAGAAGGAAGATGATAACGAGGATTTAGTTTAAGGTAATTTTAGGTTGTGCATGAATGTTGAGATGATAAGTGACCCAAAAAGGTTTGTAAGCTAAACTTCAATTAAGTTGTAGCACGCATTCCGTTATCTAAAGCCAAGCTAAGCAATTGGGAAAGAAATAGACCATTTTCATACCTGAAATTAAGCTCATTTTTCCGAATTTGTTCTTGTTGCTTTTATTATAATTATTAAGCATATTTCCAACGTCCTTTGTTTAAAGGTGTTTCCAGACCTCTTGCTTACGTATCTATAGACCAAAATGAGTTTAATTTCAATTTAATGGGCCCTACCATGATGTCTTATAAGTCGTCGCGTTGTCGTTCAGCTAAAATAAAAAAAAATAAAAAAAATTTGAACTATAAAGGACGTCATATCAACGACAAACGATCATGGTGGCGCGGTATATCTCACATCGAAAACAGAAGAAGAAAACTTTTATTAATTCATAGAAATAGTACAGTAAGAAAGCTTACTTTGTCAAAATAACGGTCCCGCTTGATGTGAGATAGATACATATCTGTCCTTATTTCACTTTACTGTTCGTCGGTTAGTTAGATAAGGACAGACTGGAATTTATGATATATCAAAGCAAAGACTACCTTAACCTTAGAGAACATGATTGAAATTGATATTTCAAAAGTTGTCAAGTGCACAGTTTTCAAGGAGCGAAGACGACGATGTAACATGTCTCTGTATTTGGTACGTATGAATTTATTTACGTCACGCTCTCACGCGTCATATTTACGTAGGAGTGACAGAGACATAGGATATTGTACTGATTTCTTCGTCCAAAGCAGTCAAGGTGTAGATACTTAGGTATAGGCACTTATATTGTTAAATTAGGGGTTATCATGGTTTCCTTATTGCAGTGACCGAAACAGTCTTGCTAATAAAATAAATTATAAGTAATAAAATATATCCCCGATTAAGTACTTTAAAAAAATTCAAATAAAAAAAAAAAAATTGTACTGTTATTTTTTTTTTTTAAAGGTTTTTTTGTTTTTTGTTTTTAAGCAGTACGATTTAGGTCCCGCAATTAGAGACCATAGTTACCCCTACGATAGTTCGTAATAGTTTTACTATAAAATATAAGTTGATTGAAGTTACCAGTGTTTAAAGAAATGAAACTGTGATCGTATTGTTAAATTTTTACGATTTAATAAAGAAAATAAAAAATATATATAAATATGAAATATAAATTTTGCTCGACATTCTACACAGCGCAATCTAGCCCCAAACTAAGCACTAGGCTTGTACCATAGGTACTAGACAGCGAATATAGTAACATATTATACTTTTTTTTGTAAATACAAACATATGATAGGTATATACCTACGTAGAAAGACACCCAGACCAGATACAAATATTTATTTTTAAGCATAAATATTTGCACCAAGCGGGAATCGAACCCACAACCTTCCGCAATGCAGTCGGGTATTCGCTCGACGCGCCACAGAGGTCGTCACAGGTATTCACAACCAATTTAACGTTTTAAAGTATGAAATTGTAGTGCTGAATGGGGAAAATCGAGGAAATTTCGTTTTCCAAACAAAATTCAACATTTTCGTACGAATACAATCAGTCAATGATTTTAAAAATTTCAATTCATCTCATTTCTTCGGCTTTAATCGCCTGGTGTTTTTTATTATTAACGTACTCTATCCTAAAGAAGACACCTATAAATCTTATCTTTCTTACTAATATTTGCTAATATTATAAACGCGAAAGTTTTTAGGTATGTATGTCTATGACTTTGTTACTCAATCACGAAAAACTACTAAACCGATTGTGATGGAATGACACAAAGGCTAGGTACTTATACTTTTTATCCCGATATTTCCGCGGGAATGGAACTTACGCGGGTGAAACCGCAAGACGCAGCTAGTGTAATATAAAATGATAAACACCACGATTAAAACCTAAAAATGAGTTTAATTAGTAGGTAGGTAATTACAATACAATATCGCGAAAACTAAAGAAAAATCTTTAAAATTGTAATTAAATATTGTATAATTTATTATAGTTTCTAAAACGAATTGGCAAGTTCATACTTAATACCCTCATTTGCATATTTCTTTCATGACGTTCTGTCCAAAATGATGTATAGGAATTTAATTTTTTTACATTTTTAACTATTTTGCCGGTAAGGTTTGAAGCGAAAATAAAAAAAACATGATGAAATAATAATGAAGTTTAATTTTTAAAAATAAATAATGTTTACAAACTATTTTAATACTAGGTGGTACTGTAGATACTTAGAGCTAACGTCAAACTGATAAAACACAAAAGACGATCAAAATGAAAACAAAAAAAAAACCGATCGTCTTTTGTTTTAGATTTTCTTTTGTTCTTGTTTTGATAGTTTTTGTGAGTTGAACAGGTGTAATTTGAAATACGTTCTCTTATCATTAAAACGTAGTGATTATATTCTCTTTGCTTATCACTTCTGCTGAGGAACTAAAGCCGCGATTCCATTATCGGCACGATTTGAATACCAGGCTATTTCAACTTTTACGTAAATGAGACGGCAAAATTAAATCTCGCTTTTTTCTATGTATTTATTTCTTATAAAACATAAGAAACTAAATTAATACTAAAATTAAAGAAGATCTAATTAAAATAAAAACTAACTACATAAATACTAAACTAAATCTCGCCTAATGGAATCGCGGCAAAATAGATCATTTCGTTCTTGAGCCAGGTAAAGGTAGTTTATTTTTGAGCCAGTTTGTTGGGAGTCAATTATAATAATTGGTCTTTTCATCTAATTTGGGTGATTCATACAGCGCAAGCAACTTTTTAGGGATGATTTATATTAGATTAGAGTATTCACCCGGCTGAGCTTCGTTGTCTATTGCTCGGCGAGTAATCGATCGGTCGAAATCCTTGGACATTTTAAAAAACTGCGTGTGTAAATACTTTCTGCTGATTGCTAAAAACCGTCGAGTCCTATGATATGTCCTATGTTTCATTTTTGTTCTGATTGATAAGTAATAATGTATAAAATATATTTAGTTTTAGTTTATGTATGTATAATTTATGGTTTTTATATAATTATATATTTACAAGTGTCACAGATCACATATTACTAACAAGTGTAGACCCTACCTCTCACCTTTTATAGCTTCCTTTCCATCCAAAGGTTGCCTGGAAGAGATCGCTTTCAGCGATAAGGCCGCCCATTGTATGCTTCCTAAATTTAAGCTGTATTTGTTTCTATCTATTTATTTTGGCGACCTCTGTGGCGCGTCGGGCGAACGCTTGGCTGCAATACAGAAGGTTGCGGGTTCGATTCCCGCTGGGTGCAAATATTTATGCTTAAAAATAAATATTTGTTTCTGGTCTGGGCGTATTTCTATTTATAATATGTATGTATTTACAAAAGAAAAATAAATATAAGTAGTATATATCCGTTGTCTAGCCACCGTAACACAAGCTTAGCAGCTTACCACGGGGCTAGATGGCGCTGTGTGTTCGTCACAGGGTTTATTTATTATTTATTTATATAATTATTTTGTAATTTATATGGTGTGTACTATAAAGAATTTATTCATTCATTCATTCGGCCTGTTACAATCGGAACCGAATGGCGACCGAGCAACAGACAACGAAACTCGGACCCGGCACGAACAGAAACGGTCTAATATAAATCATTCCTTAATCCATGCTATTCATTACAGCGCAGCAGTGCCCGGGACATTGTCAGGTGGAGTAGGCTTGCCCAGAAAATGCGTCTGGAGCTAACTAAACTGTGGGTTTCCTCACTATGTTTTCCTACACCGTAAGAGCGATGTAATTAACGCACATAACTTTGTCGCATGGAAAATGACATTGGTGCGCGGTCAGTCGGGATTCGAAACCACGACCTTCGTGATGAAAGTCGAGGTATCTACCACTAGACCAACACCGTTACGCACTTTACTGTGGGTAGTCAACCCCCTTTAATTTAGAAGTCTTATAAAAGTCACAAACTTTTCTCTATTGTAGATATCTGTATGGAATTCCTAAAATTATTTGCCTTAATAACTCTTAACAAGAAAGTTTTTTAAAAAGGGGGAGGTACTCAATTCGTCGCGTATATGTATACTTATATATATTTCATGTTTATTCATATTTCGCCGTAAATTCAATGTTGCAAAAATATTATTTTGTTCAAACTTATTTTTACGCCGAAACCTTTAAAAAAGCGGAAAAAAGTTCCAGATATTACTTCGCAACGTGTTTCGAAATCACAAGTCGAAGAGTTTGTTTAAATATTTTCATTGGTTTCTTTTTCAGACGAACTCGTTGGTATTTCGTAAAGGTAAATTTAGAAGAAGCCGAAAAAATATAAGTTTACAATACGTATATATAAGCACAGTATAGGAGCCTCCTACGCAATAGGTCCTATCTACTAACAAGATTTTTTAATATAAAAACTTCATTATGGGATTATTTGGATTTACAAACTGTCATACAGATTTCTATTTTGTTTTAAAGTCGCACACTATGCCGGCGCTTTTAGAGGTATGATAGTATCTATGGCGTTAGTGGTGAGATCACGGACTCTGGACCTAATTCTTTAAGAAAAAACAGCGTAGCTCCGCTGTAGACTCACGGAGTGGGTTGGCTCACCTGGTGTTAGAGTTCGAGGTCACCCTAAAACCTCTAACTAGACCAAATTACTGCTATTAGATATAACGACCGAGATAATTATGACTAAGTAGTGTAAAGTTTGTCCCGGGGTGGGTGTCGGATGTTGTTTGGTGGGTTGTGTGTTTGTGGATGCGGTTATGTATTTTTTTTCTTTTCTCTTTTACAATTTGTTTTAACCGATAGACAGAATTACTGTCTAACTTTTTGTGTAGGTAAAATATTTCTCCAGTTTTACTATAGCCCTAAATATGTAATAATGTGAATCATATGATCATTGCAACAAAAAATAAACAAATAAATTACCCCATGAGTTTATTTTGTCTTCTTTTCATTGGAGACACTGTACGAGACAAATAAAAGATGTTATGTTATGTTCGACTGTTTTATTCAGCGATCAAGCGCGAACTGAGTAATATTACAATAAATTTGCTTAACATAAAAATTAGCTTAACGCAGCTAAAATGTGCGGTACTCCGTACATCTTGCCCCCGAAATATCAAACCAAACGCGTCGTTAAAGGAGATGTTGTCGCATTTTTACGCGAGGGTGGGGCAGGGGTAACACTGGCACACGCACTGACACTAGCACTGCCGCTACACTGCTTGTTAACTGTTCCGGCGGACGAGGGCACGCGAGCGACCTCGGCTCCGCGGGACACCCTCGTCATATGGAGACCGGAGGGCGAGGGCTCGCAAGCTACTTCGGCTCTGCGGGACACCCTCGTCACACGACGACGCTGCCGCCAATGACGACACAGGATGACAACGCCTGTTATCACCGCCGCCGAGACCAGTACGTAGCTAACAGCGTACTGGTGAATATCATGATCTGATATGTCGTATGTCACCTCAGTGGCAGACTTCTTGAGATCGACAATTCGACCAGCGATCTCGTGTATGGTATAGTTCAGCTCTGTTGTTTGGTTGAACTCGTAGGGAGCGAGAGAAATGTTTATTATATGATTTATAGGCGCGATCTCTTTTTCATAATCTTGAGATGTTAATTTGACCATATTAGAATTTTCTTTTCGAGCATAAATAACGAAATCGTTTCCTTTTATTAGGCATGTGTGGTTCAGATTTATAAGTCCCACTGAAGTCAGCTGTTCGACGGTAACTTTATCTTCGCATATTACACGTACTGTGAACGTACCGCAGCAATAGTACATATAGATGTTTATGTGACTTAATGAGATCCATTGGTCCTTACAGGTTGTTAAGGTCATTTTACATTTTTGAGTTTCTGGATCGTTAACGCATAAGTCTTGATATGTTTTCATGTTAAAAACTGTTGTGTGAGTTTGGCATTGAAAAGTGGAGGTACTTATTTCAGTACATTTCTGCATTTCTGATTGTTGCATAGGAATATAGATGTCCTTTTGTAAGTTAATCGCAACATAATCAGAGATAGGAGTAGCTCTCAGTGTTTTGCCGTTCTGTTGCTGGGGTATCGGTATAAGATGATATAAGTCGTAGATATCCCTGCTGATAAGAGGTACTCTGATTTCAAATATTAAATATTGAGTTGTCATTCGAGTTTTTACTTTAAGTGTTTGATAGATATGTATCATATTGAGTTGCACGTTGTTTACAGGTAGAAGCAAGTCCGCAGACAATTGTCCCGCGATTATACTCAGCTCCTTTTGTAGTTGTTTTGGTGTTAAAACGTGGACATTAAACATCCCATGATGAATATCTGTTATCATATCGATCAAAGTGTCTTGAACGGTATTTAAGTTGGACAACAGATAGTTAGTGACTATCGCAGATAGTGTAAACTCGTTTAGTAATTCTAGGTCTTGGGTTTCATTTTTCAATGTTGTTAATGCCTTGTCGAAATTACTTAAGTGTTTTTGTATATCCGTGTTTTGTAATTGCATAACTTCATGCATTCTTCTTAGTAGATTGTTTTGTGCTTCAATTATTGATGTTTGATTTTTCCACATACTAGTGATATATTTTTCATTTTGTTTAATGCGTGCTATATCTTTCTGATACTGTTCGGCGAAGTTCTGGTCTAATACCCCGAAAAGACTGTTTGCTAAGTAACCAACTCCATTTATCAGTCCCCGGCGGCGGCGTCGTCTGCCGTGGCTGATTAAATGCTGACCGAGAAGTATGCGATTAGTGTACTCTAGTTCTGAGAAACCGTGACGCAGTTGTAGTAGAACTGTTTTACAATGAGATGGTACTTTTAACATGTTACAAATGTTGTTTAGATATTGTAAGTTTTTATCCATTACCGAAATTCCATTCCAGTAAGGGTCCATATCATAGTAAACTATTAACTTCCATTCGTCTCTTACTATTTGAGTTTCACCAATTTTATCAAAATAAATACCATTGTTTTCTTTCAGTTTTGCAATGTTGTAGGACCCGAAGGATCCACAAACAAGTGTCATAAATAGCAAAAGTGAAAGTGCTAAAGACACGATCTTTGGAGGCTTTCTTATGTTTTCTGTTTGAGATGTTATTGTTTGTTTCTGTTCTGTAGGCCTTTCACTTACAGAAGCTGTTTTTTCATGTACTGGTAAAACCGACAGTTTGATGATAGGTCGCTGTATAGTACCATTCTTCGTTTTTAACGATACTACTCTCACTAGTCCATCTTTTCCGGCATGTAATTCCAACACTCTACCCATCATCCATTTACCCGGGGGTAATGTTTCATCGTGAATTGTTACTAGGTCACCTTCTTTTAGATTAACTTGTTCTTTTAACCACTTGCTCCTTATTGACAACTGAGCCAAATATTCTGTTTTCCATTTTTTTTTTCCAGATATTTTCAGCTAACTTTGACGTTAACTGCCAGCGTAGTCTTGCATCGCGTTCTGTTTCGATTATTGTGTTTCCAGGTCTTCCTATGATAAAATGACCAGGTGTTAAAAAATCCAAATTTTCAGGATCTTCGGAGAGAGGACTTAATGGTCGAGAGTTTAAACAGGATTCGACTTGAGCTAGAACCGTACTAAACTCCTCGTAGGTTAATTTTTGCTCCCCGACTACCCTTTTTACGTGTTGCTTCAAACTTCTAATGTTTCTTTCCCATAGGCCTCCGGCACTAGCCCATTTAGGTGCATTAAAATGCCATTGTATATTCAAATCTGTTATTTCAGCAAGAGCTTCGTTGTTTAGAATGTTGCGTAGGTCATGATATTCTTGTTTCAAAATGCGACTTGCCCCAACAAAGTTGGTCCCATTATCACTGTACATATGGGCCGGTGCTCCTTTTCTAGCCGCCATTCTTCGAAGTGCCGCAATGAATGCTGAGGTACTAAGGTCGGAGACCAGTTCTAGATGAACGGCCTTGGTGACCATACAGATAAAAATAGCCACGTATCCCTTCGTAATTTTTATTCCACGGCCCTTGTTCGCTCTCACTTCTACAAATCCAGTATAATCTACGCCGGTGTGGTAAAAGGCAGGTGCAGGATTACATCTGGACGCAGGTAAATCACCCATTAATTGATAATGTTGTTTTGGATTATGCTTTTTGCAGGTCACGCATTTTCTGATTGCCTTTTTTACTGTTCGCATGCCTGTTATAATCCAATATTTGCTTCGTAAGCTAGCTAGTGTTAAGGTAGGTCCTCCGTGGTAGGTTAATAGATGAGCTTGATCTATCAATAAAGTTGTAAATATATGTTTATCCGGTAATATGATAGGATATTTCATATCATCAGAAATGTTCGCGTTTTTTAATCTCCCTCCAACACGAAGAACTCCCTGTTTATCCAAAAATGGATTTAATTTTAGCAAATTACTTTTGTTATGTGGCTTGTTAAACTTGCGTAAGTGTTCGACGTCCCGGCTGAATTCGCAGCGTTGCACATATTTTATGATGAGTAGTTTCGCCGCCTTCAACTCAGGTAACGTGATATATGTAAACATGTTCATTGAAGGTCTGTCGCTATCAGTTTTATTCGATGTTTGTTTAAATGTTATTGTATTTAAAGCTCGTATGGACCATGCTAACACCTTTGTTACTTTATCGAGTGAGCTATATTTTTGTAGTAACTCCATGATAATGTTTTCTTCAGGACATTTTTGCAACACAGTTACCTGTTTTGTTCTTACTTCCTCATCAGTAGTAAAGTTTGTTTTGTTTTCTTTCAGTGACTTTTCTTTTAGCCATTCTGGCCCTTGCCACCACAACTGTTCTGTTTGCAAGAGCTTAGCAGAAATGCCTCGACTTGCTGAATCGGCAGGGTTCTCCTCCGACCTAACGTAATTCCACTGGCTTGCAGGAATCACCTTTGTTATATTCTGTACTCGGTTGGCAACAAAAGTCTTCCATTTGCCAGGATCTCCTTGTAGCCAACTTAATACAACCATAGAGTCCGTCCATCCGTAATTTTTGATTTCAATGTTTTCCATGCATGTTAATATTTTGTTTATGAGCTTCGATAGTAGCAATGCTCCACACAATTCTAGCCTTGGTATGGTCACCCTTTTGTTAATAGGTACTAATCGCGTTTTTGCGGCAACCAGTACTACTGATATTTGGTCTCTTGTTATTGTTCTAGCGTATACCACAGCCGAATATGATTTTTGGGAAGCGTCGCTAAATCCGTGCATTTCTAGGATCGAATTTGGTTGGTATCCAATCCATCTTGGAATTTTTATTGTGGTAATGTTTTCAATGTCGTTTCGAATTGTCTTCCATTCTATGTTGATGTTTTCAGGAATAATGTCATCCCAGTTAATGTTTGCTATCCAGATTTTTTGAAATAGTATTTTCAACTTTGTACTTAGCGGAGATAACCATCCAAGCGGATCATATATTTTCGAAATTTCTGATAAGATAACTCGCTTTGTGGGTTTTATATTATCCGGTTTTGACATTTTACACTGAAAACTGAATTGATCATCTGTTGGGTTCCATAGAAGTCCCAATGTTTTTGACGGTGTTTCTGATTTGAAATTGAAGACAATGTGTTCTTTGCTCTCATTTTGAGAAATGTTCTCTAATAATTTTGGTTCATTCGATGTCCATTTTCTCAAACAAAAACCACCAAATGACAAAAGTTTTCTAATGTCTGATATTTGTTGAATTCCTTGTTTTACAGAATGACTTCCATGTAAGTGGTCATCTGTATAAAATGTTTCCTTGAGAATTTTGGATGCAACGGGAAAATTGTTTTGTTCATCCTCTGCTAGTTGTCTCAGGGTCATTAACGCTAAAAAAGGAGCCGCTTTTGTACCGTAAGTCACACATGTTAGTTGATAATTTTGAAGAGGGGTGTTAGGGTTGTCTCTCCAAACAATTTGTTGAAATTTTTGATCCGACTCATGTATTATTATTTGGCGGAACATCTTTTCGATGTCAGCAGTGTACGCATAACGATAGAGACGCCATTTTATAATAAGTGTTTGAAGGTCTTGCTGTAAGTTGGCACCTTTATACATGAGGTCATTGAGGCTGAGACCACTTGAGGTCTTAGACGATCCGTTGAATACGACCCTCAATTTAGTTGTTAGAGATTCAGCGCGTTCTACGCTATGATGTGGTAAAAAGCACTGCAACGTTGTTTTTTCTTTGATTTCGGATAATTTCATGTGTCCAAGTTGTTTATATTCATTTATAAATGTTTTATATTGTTCTGATAGCTCCGTATTTTTCTCAAACTTCTTTTCTAAGCTCTTGAATTGGCCTATTGCTTTTTCCCTTGAGGACCCCAGTTTTTCGTTGATTTCCGGTTTCAATGGCAATCTGACCACATATCTACCATCTTTTGTTCGTGTTGTTGTCATTTTATAATAGTCTACACATTCTTGGTCTTCTTTGGACATAGAATCTTGTTCGTTGATGTCTTCGATTTCCCAGTATTGTTGTATTGTTTCTATATTGTTCAAAACCACGTTACATTGAAATGTTTGTTGCATTTTTCCAAACAATATCCAACCGAATTGTGTCTGTTCAGCCAACGGCTCTGTATCGGTTTCACCTTTGCATATACCCGACATTTTGATTGAGGCGTAGACGTCGGAGCCCAATAGCAAATCAACCGGACGGCAGATAAAGAACTCTGGATCTGCAAGGTTAATGTTTTGTAAATATGACCATGTTGGTGAATCGAAAGATCTGCTTGGTAGGTCCTTGATCAATTGTTTCATAATGTAGACATCAATATTGAGTGAAAAGTCACTTTGTGTTGACAAACATGTTAAGTTAAGAGCACCCTTACAATTGTTCTCTTTTTCTCCTAATCCAAATATTACACCCTTACAATGTTTACGTTTAATGTTCAGTAGTTGTGCCCCTTTGTCTGATATTAGTGAAACCTGAGAACCTTGATCGATCAAAGCCCTTAAGGTCTCATAAGTACCATCTGATTTCATGATCTTTACCATAGCCGTTGCTAGTAAGACTTCAGTCGAACTGTTTTGTGAAATATGTGTGTTTTTATTGTCCTTCGAAGTAGAAGTAGATGCGTTGTTATTGGACTTTGTTCCTGTCGTAGAAGTACATGCTTCGTGTATCACGCTATTATGTTTCAGGTTACAAACGCGGCATCGCCACTTTGAATTGCATTGTTTCCCATGATGATCGAATAAGCAGTTGATGCATATGTTATGTTTTGATACGGTTTTCAACTTTAAGTCGTTCGGCATTTCTAGGAACCTTTTGCAAGCGTATAATCCGTGCTCTTCACTGCAATGTGGACATTTGATACTTGCTGATACGTAAAACGCCTTGTTGTTAATACTTGTTTTGTTCGTTGAAGTAATATTTTCTTGTTTTGTGTTATTATAATTATATGATTTTTGTTTATAATTATGTTTGTTAAAGTTGTTGCTACGTGGTTGAAATGGTTTTTTAGATGTCGTAAATGTTTGTTTGTTTCGAGATGTTTCAAATGACGTAATCTTGTCGTCGAGATAGTTTAAGAGGTCTTCCAACACTGGAATATTTTTGGCGTTATCTAAGGACGCCATGTAGTCGTCCAAGGACTCTTGATCTAATTTTTGCGTTAGAATGTGCTCAATCATCGGGCCCCAGGTTGATGTGTCGATGCCGAGATTTTTGATGGCTAGTAGAGACTCGTTAGTTACGTCATGCATTCTCTTATAGTGTTCGATGGATTTACTTTGCATAGTTGGTAATTCGGTAATAAGCTTCATATAGTAGTTGTATGTTAGCCGTTTGTTTTCGTAACGTTTAATGAGGATACCTAAACAGTCATGATAATTTTCTGAACTTATCTTCAAATGTTGCACGACGCGTTCAGCTTCGCCTCGTAATTTTCCCACTAGGAACTGCATTTTCTGTTCAAATGATAGTGAAGGATTTTTGTCTATGACACCGTCAAAAAGATTCTTGAATGTTGTCCACTGATGATAGTTGCCAGTAAAGACGGGGACTTCCATCTGTGGTGTTGTTTTTTCCGTGTTCGTGACGGTTGATAGTTTAGTGTTAATAGCTCGTTTGATAGCGCTGTATTTCAGCTCGTGTTTTGAATATTCCTGTTCGTATATTTGATCTGTTCCATCCAACTCGTAGTCGATGTCACTATGAAGAGAATCCACCGCCTTCCACCGATTATGCAGCTCTATTAAGCGATCCTCTAACTCCCACTTGTCTGTTATTATGCTCAAATCAATATTTGTTATTGTTCTTTTCAATGCTCTGAAATTGACCCCTTGTCTGCGTAGCAACTCATCAAGTTTGCTATTGGATCCCGTAGATACCATTTTTGCAGTTGGGTTGTTTTCTGACGCTAATGTTTCTTGTTGATCAGGATGCCCTCCGACCTGAAGAAGACGCCTAGGCGCAGCTGGTTTTTCTTGTTCTTGTTGATTGTTCGATGTTGAGGGACCCTCGTTTTCGTCCCATTGTTGAGTTCGCGCTAATGTTTTAGGAAACTTCGTTAAATATTCCTGCTGTTGCTGAAGAATAAGGTCTTTAGCAGTATTGTAAAGCCCGTTAGTTTTCTTATATAGATGTTCTTCAAAATATGGATGGTCAGTTACTTTAAAACCGCCAATTTTTAAATGATTGTTATTGAACGTTTGCCAATAATTTTCTAATAAGTCTAATCGCTTATTAAAATACTCTCCTACCTTTCTCTCCGCTCCGTCCTTCTTTATGTTCACTATGAGCTTGTTAATAGCTTCATAGAGCTCGTGTTGGTTGAGGTAGAGCTCCTCCATGTTGTGGCCACTCCTACCTGATGATGATGTTGATGATGTTTGTTTGGTTCCCGTGCGGGAAGTCCTCCAACCGACCTGATGTTAGTCGACGGAAAACTATAAGTTTGTTTGTTGATTGTTGTTGTATGTTTTTGTTTGTGCACGGAAAGACTGTTTTAACTTTTGCACTGCACTCCTGACACAGAAAGATCACAGCACTCAAAAAAAAAAAACTTATTTGTACGAGACAAATAAAAGATGTTATGTTATGTTCGACTGTTTTATTCAGCGATCAAGCGCGAACTGAGTAATATTACAATAAATTTGCTTAACATAAAAATTAGCTTAACGCAGCTAAAATGTGCGGTACTCCGTACAGACACGATAGTTTACTAGACGTTTCTAAAAAATATGTAATATATTTAAAGGAATAAAAATATTTTTAATTTGAATTTGAAAAAGACAACAGTAAACAGTGTTGTCTTCATATTCATCCTAGAAGTTACTTAAACAATTATTTCTTTAGTATGAATTCTATTATTATTACTAAACTCTGTAAGATAATCTACATTATATGATACTTAATCTACTATGAAGTAGTGTAGTTTTAAATGAAGTTCACAAACCTACAATGTATGTGTGTTTATAGTCAGGTAATCTAAATAACATTGTATTATATAAGCTAAAGATAACATAAAATCCTTTATACCTCGACGTTCACTAGTTGACTAGTACGGTAGGTACAGTGGCACGATAGAGTACCTACCTATTAGAGTCGTGAGAATACCAAAAAAATTAATTTTGATCCAGCAGATTAAGCTAAGCAAGTTATAGTAGAAATTAAACTAGTTTTCCGAGTTTAGTCGCTTGCTTTTAATATTAAGGCATTTTAGCAACGCCCTACTCTTCGAGATCTTCCAAGACCTTTTCCTTACAAGTAAATAAAATGCTTAATAAAATAAAACCAAGCCCATTAAAACAAAAAAAATAAGACACAATATTTTCCGGGTTTAACTCGAGGTTTGTTTGTTGCAATACCGTACCGACAATTCACTGTCTTTACAGACAGTATCTTCGGGTTAGACACGCATTGCATAAGTAGGGCATTGTAAATAAAACGTGAGTTGTACCGGAAAATAATCGTGTTTTATTACAATAAAAAGTCGCGAAACAGAAGAAAAAACTAAGACAAAGATCATGATTTCGAACCTACATAGCAAAAATAGATGAAATTCTAATTTAGTGTGGAGTAGAGTAAACCTGAACATATGTATTCTTCCGTACTACTTTATCCGTAGACATTGTTCGGATTTATATCGAACTCCCAGCAATATCGTAATTTTCTGACATTATAGGCATTATGATCGATAAACACACGAATCAGAAGCTTTCCAAAAAATAATATAAACTCAATCGAAAAGCATATTGCCGCATAGCGCGACCCTTTACCTCCTCACAAACCTAAGGGCCATTCTCCATGCCATTCTATAAAGGAACCCTCGACGGCTCCAAACTATGACCAGAGTAAGGAACCGTCTCAAACTCGATTACATGTTGATTTTAGCGGGTTCTTGCGCCTGGCCAATTACGCTGATATCCTGGAAATTGAAAATGTCAGTTTATCTTTTAAGTATGGACAGGCTACGCCCTGCGCATTTACCCTAAAAAAATATTTCTACTTAAACAGTTAAGCAGCTCTCAAACTCAAAAAATAAATTTAGAAGTTGTTATCTAGGTACCCTTCAATTTTTATGTGGCATTTCTGTATTTAGCAGTATTATTTTGAAGAGCGTTTAAGCAACGTCTCACCTGATCAGGTGATGATATTTTTAAGTGTTTTAAAAGATAGGAAGCCGACAGTAAAAAAAGATCTGACCCTGAAAGGCAGACTACATATTAATGGAAAGTCAGCATTCGCTTAAGGTATTCCATGTGTTTTTCAAATGTCCCAGGTGTTTAGGCTTGGAAATGGTGCCTCCGTCCCTGCTCATACCTAACGTTTTCATTTTAGCTAATTCGGGTTACCTTTTGTTCCTCTTCGTTTTGCTTTACATTGTTCACTTTATTATTGTCTCCGGCTGTAGCAACCTTCATAATATCATCTGAAAATCATCAAAGCAACGCATTATTTGCTGAATTATACCTTTAAATCTTAATTTCTATAAAATGCTATGTCCTGATTGACTGATGGATCAACGCACAGCCTAAACAGCTGATAGTAAATATCTGAAATTGGGAAAGTGTGTTCTTTATATGACGTGGGTATCCGATAATCTTGGTTTTAGAAATACCCACGAAGTCGGGACTTACGCCGGTGAGGCCCTCCGTCGAAACTTATCTTATGATTAAGATGATATATGCTTATGATAAAGCGTCTTTGTTTACCCACTTCCCTCCGGTATCAGAGACAGGGGGCAGCTGTACCGTAAGGTGCTCAGAAGAGGGCCGTCTGGGACCGTTATAGAGGTGGACTAACCTTTGAAGTGAAAGACGATGCCAGCCAAAGCGCCGAGAGTACCAAATGACACAAGCGACCAGCTTAAGACAGCTACAATTCGTTTTGGTATAAAAAGCTGATTCTTTAACATTTTTACAAATGTTTTGTTTAGTGCTAGCCCCTGAAACAAAACGATTATATAAATAACTATTTTATGGAAAGAGACTGAGAGAGATGCTGGGGCTGCATTTGTTAACGCGATGAGTTAGATCAGGTAGATCGTTGCACCGTGTTGTAATCGGGAAACAATGTACTTTCATTGCACTGTCACGCATAAAAGGGTGACAAAATTCAATACATTGGAAGGAATCCAAGCCGCTACACCTACAACATTTTAAATTAAGACCTAAGGCCTCGATACACAATCCAGCACGATTATAAAATGCTTCCCAAAATTCCTTTCGCAGCAGGACTAGAACCCACCTAAGTACACCCTGTTCAATCCACATGCCGCGATTATTTTCAGATTTCGTTGCTACGGAGTCAGCCTACTGGTGATGTTTTTTTTGTGCCTATAATTATGTAGTATAGTTCTTAATATATCGAAGAATAATCAATTATCTTGTAGTCTACGCGCGCTTATCCTTGGAAGTTTTCCGCGCTTTATAATTAGGTCGGTTGTGGTAGGTGTTACAAGAACGGTTCACATGTAAGCTCCCACATTATGACCTGCGAGTAACTATAATAACTACCTTTGCCATGTTACAGTTGCCTTAGATAAGGTTATATACTTCATCGTTTTCTTTTAAGGGTGCCGTACTTAAACTTAGTAACTCTTTTACTAAGACAGTCTGTCTGTCACCAGGATGTATCTCATAAACCGTGGTGGCTGGACAGTTGACAATTTTACACATGATGTATTTTATGTAATACCTAACAGATAGAAGATAATCTCATATAAAATGGTATGTGACTAGTCGTCTATAAATGTAGCACCTGTATCGAAAAAATAAATAAATAAGGGACCACCCTTTTTGCATCACCAAGTGATTGACGTTGGTGGTCGCAACAAATTGTTTTAGATTCAAGCTTCAGGTGGCTAAGATTTGTTGTAATCCATGATATAAAATTACCTCTTCAATCCAAAGCAGCGGGACCATGACATTTGGAAGGTTTTTCGCAATCTCAATCTTTTCCGTCCGTAGCAGTTCAATGTTGAATTGAATTCTTTGTTTTGCTACCATTGGGGTACCGGATATCTGCAAGAAATGGTAATAACGCTGACTTTCCTATTATGATCTAAAACTGAGATAGGTTAGTCGAACCATAATAATAAAGAAAATGTTTATTAAACTAAGTGTCACTAGTGTAGTATACGAGTATAACTAAGTGTATTAAACTAACAGTTCGACAGTGACGCTTTATTCTTCTGTCTCCTCACTTGAAACTGGCCAAATTGCTCTAAGCTGCTAGCATAAAAAAGAATCTGATCTAATTTTAAATAATTTAAATGAATACCCCTTGATTAGAAAAACGTACGCCGCGCTAACTAATAGTTACTATACTCATGGTTCTTCCATAGTTTGTAGCCAGCCTCCACACAACTATTGAATATTGCATTAACTATGCAAACTAAGCTAATGGTCTTAAGGGCACACTGTAACTTGAAGGAGCCAGACATGGCATGATGCACGGGAGAAACTGGGGCTATTGAACCACAGAGAATATCACCAGCATGAGAGAATCTTTCTTTTTTTCATTTCTGAAACTACAATCAATTAGCTAATAGTCTTGTTTTATACTTACCGGTTCAAAGTCTATTTCAATACCATGTTCGTTAACATCTGGATGCAATCCTTTGACATTCTTTAACAATTCTGGATCGCAGTCCAAGTAATGCGGCATTGTAACATACATAGGAGCTTTCAGACACTTCGAGACATCCATCACGCCTTTCGGAGGACATTTGTCAGGAGCTGCACAGAAGCATTGGAGCTCTGGATCGTTGGCAAAGTCACCGATGTTGGCTACGTATCGATTGGTTTTGACGCCTTTGTAGGATGTCTTCTTTTGGAACCAGGGTTTGAAGGATCTGTGCAAAAACAAAACGATTTTCTTTATGGTAGGATATTAATAATTTTGTTTTATCATCATTACTTAAGAATTATGATGATCAATTATTCCAAAAAAAATTTCACTGGATTTAAGAATCTTAAATATAGAGCGTATTCTATTTTAAAGTGTTTCCTACTTAAATGCTGCAAAACCCTTGTAAAGTTAACAGGTTGCAGTTTCCAGCAGTTTAGGGTGCTTTCCGGGTTTCGCGTAAAAACAAAAAAAAACTTGTTTATCTCGTAGTAAACGGTACTACCTAACACTTTCTATGGACCAATTACTATTTACTGTACCATAATATAAACATAGTTACCAATCGGAGTATCAGCACAATATACACCTTCAACTAATAAAATTATGACATATGGCAGCTATGTACCTGCAAAGGTCAGCAGAAAACGACTGCAACCGATCATTGGTCGTTAGGAACGGCGGAAACACTGTACCGTCAGTACCACCGTACTCATTGCAAGAATCTCTCCAGATCTCCATTTGAGGCGCACCGTCTATGGCAAATACTTGACCGACATCCATCACGTTCTTTATACCGCGTTTGACTGTTACCACGTGAGAATCTACGGTGTTGTTGCGCTAGAAAATAAATTATACTATTAAGGGTGCAGTTTTCAAGTCTGTCGCTATGTGGAGGACTTGTTATATTTCAAAGCGAAGTGTCTCGATGTATCCAATACAAATGTTGATAGTTCATTGATAAATAAAAAAAATTCAAAAAAATACTCGAAGAATCCTTAGTGTTGTAGTTCTCTCTTCAGCTACTTCATGAATACAGGGAAGAGAATAATAAAAAAATCACACATTGCTCAATTCCAAGAGATTCCAAGCTATCCCACTTAGACAGGCCAGTTAGCAAATGTAAAATGGCTGAAATCTGACATTCCAGTACGGAAGCAAATTATCCCATTGGCTCGTATCACTATATTAACCAAATGGATAATATAGCCACGTTGTCTGTAGCACGTTCCTTAAAACATATACCTGTTGAGCCACGACTGGCTTCTTTAATACCACCGGGTAATAAGGGTCATGTATGGTGCAACTGTTACTGAATCCTACCAATTCAAGCAATATAAACACTCATTTGAATACAGAACTTAAAGATTCTGTGGGGTGTGTATCTTATTAGGTTGCAGTATTGTCGACTTAGAAAGGTACTTTTTATGCAGGATTTAATTAAGATTAGGCTTTAGGCCAGGCAGTATCTATTAACTTACCATGCCAAAAAGTGAGAACCTGAACTGATTATTTGGTTCAAAAATAAGTCCAGTCACTTCCTTCTTGATAGTAGTGCAAGCAGCTTTAGGAGCAAACTCACTTCTGTCACAATTTATTATGATTCCCCTGAACAAGACATCCATGACCTTCACTCTGGCGAATACGTCTGTTGGACTGTCAAATATGCCATTGATTGCTTTGCCGACCATGTTCAGCATAGCTGGTTTATCCCGATGGATTGAGATGATCATGCTCTGGTAATTAAGTAAAGAATTGTTATTAAACGGCATCTATAATTTGTGCTTAGTATATCCTGAACCAAAGGGTATACCAAAGCCAGTAAAGTATTAGACTATTTTTACGGAATAGGTAATCGGGAATCACAACAAAATAGTATCTTCATTAATCGGTCTAGGACGTCTAGTGGGAGTATCGTGTTTCAGCAAACATTATCACGGTTCCGATCGTCAACGTGAAAATTGTTTGTTGAATTGATTTGTTTTGTTTAAATAGGCTAGGACGCTAGGTGCACTTTTTTTGAGTGAGACAGAAAATAAAAGCTATAGCATTTTTGTACATTTTCTCTCTTTAACATTAAAAAAAAAACAAGATCTTACAAGCAAGAACACGTGTGGTATGACCACCGTTTCTTCTCCTGTCAACCCTGATCCAGATAGTTCAGGTTTGAAGTAGAATACGTCACGTTTTTTGTAGGTGATGGTGTCGTCGTCTTCGTGGTCTTCGATTTCTACCTTCTCTTTCCATTCTCTGTTGAAGAATAAAGACAATATATTATATTAGGTAATAACGAACGGACCCCTAGCAAAGAGATTGGCTACTATGGATTGGCCCAATAATATTTGAACCATCATAGGAATTCTCACAGGACACTGTCATCTAACAAAGGAATGACCCTGTTTGTCCTAGCTGTCTGGAAAAAAAGGACTAGGTTCCTTTTTTTCTATCATCTAAAAGCAAAGTGCCTCGCATATGCTAAATCCAGGAGAGAAATGATGAACTCAGATACCCTATCTGAGAGTGACCCGAATGACATTACAATAGGGCGCTTATTAAAATTCTGCAAAGTAACAGGTAGATTTAGTGAGTCGCCATCACCGTGATTTACCAGTTAACTCAAACCCTAAAAGGGTCTTGGGGAGTTGGGAGGTCTTGGGTGAAATGGTCTCAACATGAGAAGACCGATCGCCCGTCTGGTGCTTGCGCTGGCGGGATGCCATAGCGTTGAATTATTAGATTAGATTTAATAATGGATTCTTCTTCCGTTTATGTGTCTGAAACATTGAAACATCATAACTAAACTTATTAAAGTTAAGTTAAATATTTATGAACACAACATTCTAAAGAAATTATCGTGTTTAACTTCTGTCTCGCTACATACCACAACAATTTTGTAAATAACTATTGTCAAATTCACTACCATGATTTTAAGCTATATAACAGGGTCAGTCGTCGCCGTAAAAGTAAGAGAACCTATGAATTTTCTCAGTTAATAAACCGAATTAAAATTCAGATCACCTAAATTACTGCCATAACATCATTATAAATAAACAAGACCGCATAAATAAATACCAATTTAACTTTCGTACACAAACATCGTTCTTGATTATAATAAGTCTACCTGTGAGATTACCGCGTCATACTGAAATGCATCAACTTTCAGTAACAAAAGTTGGTCGTGCGTTTCGCATTTTACGACGTACTGTGTTCTTAAAGTTTTAATGAAAGGACGTGGGATAAATTAATGTTTACTTACTTACGGGAAACTATAAAACAAGTTTAGTGTTGCATTTGTATTTGTATTGGCAACTGTTAGAAAAACTAAAACTGAACAAGTCTATTAAGTGGAATATCAGTAGTATTTTAAATTCATTTTTACGTCTCGTATAACATTTTTTTCTAGTGAGTAGATCTGGCTTTACTGGTTGACTGTGTGGTCCTAAGATCGTACCATTACATCAAATTTTAACAGTGATAGTGCTAGTGAATTTTAGATGTGTAGAAAAAGGACATAAGGTGCGACTTTGTGAAATTTTAGAGCAAACAATCAAATATTTGCTAATTACAAGTTAACTAGACAGTTTATAAAAAATATGTTTTGAGCATATTCAAGAAATAAATGTAACCTAATTATTGTAATTAAAAAAAGTTTTGAGCATATTCAAGAAATAGATATAACATAATTATATAAATAATAATTATTATTAGAAGTAATAATTACACTCAAAATCAGAGGGTGCTAAAGATATTCAGTAAAACATCTCAAAAATTACAGATTTAATTTTTATTATCGTGATTTTTAACAATTATGTTTTTACGTTTAGGAAGTGAAGCCATATTATATGTATATAATATTTTCTATTTCTAGGTTTTCATATTTTTTATTACGTACGTGTGTACCTTGTCTTGGTCCCCACACAACCAAGATAATTGTAACATAAACGAAACGTCGAGGTAAGAAAATAAATAATAATACGCTATTAAGACCCGGTAAAATGTAACTATGTGTGTACCATGATTACTTATAGGAGTTACGAGTTATGAATAGCGAGATATTCGCAAATTTATCGGAGCAAATTGACTATAATGAACTGTTTAAAAAAAGAATTTATCAGACGATGGTCTAAGTAAATCTGTGTTTAAGTTCTCTCAGGTTCATTAGGTATTTATGTGTTTTGCCATCGGTGAATCTGACACAGTTCTTCATATTTTTCCATGACTATATTTTTTCAACTAAGTGGGTAATAAAGAATTCACAAACGTCATTGAAACACTATAGGGCGGTAATAAACTTGAAGAGTTAAATGGAAGGTTTTGTATTTTATTATAAGGTTCGCGGTTCTTAGATAGAATAGAATAGAAAACATTTATTGACAACAAATACACAGTTTATACAAACAATGGGACACAATTTTTACGTAGGTAATAATATAAGACAAAACAAAGATCATTAAAAAAAAAAAAAATAACATAAAAGAAATACAAGGTCCAATTAATTGTTAGAATGTTAGCAGTGTGCCTGCTGCCAACGAGGATCTGCCTCGGCATACGTTGTGACTCCAGAAGAAGCCACAACACCGGTCTTCCTCCAGCTTCTCTCAGTGACGCATCGAACTTCCAGGCGTAAATAAATAGACGTAATAAAAATAAGAAAAAATGCTAAGATTAATAAAATAAAAAATTAATCTAGATTGCAATCGAATAATGTTGCATACCTAAAAACATAATTTTATTACGCAATGTTGTGGATTTTTCAACAATTTTTGATTAACTCGACATGAACTTTCAGTTTAGCTAGTATACCCTTTAATACAATGGGACGCAGATAGTTGGAGATCTGGATTAAGACATAGGCTACTTTTATCCCGAAGAAGATCCAGAGGATCGGGAATTACGCGGCAAAACCCGCCAGCCGCAGCTAGTAATGTCTAAATAATTAGCCATTCATTAAAATATAATACAATTAATACGAAGCTATTTAACAGAGAGGCCTAACTAAATTTTGTTTCAAATATTCTAAGAAACGAAATTCGAAAATTAAGTCACGTAGGCTATATAATGAATTTAGAAATAATTAGGTAATGTAACCTAGCACCAATGATCTTAAGCTTAGATTACCTAGATGGTGGGTATTCTAACAACCTACCATTTACATCTACTAGCAAGAGTTAGTTGTAGCTTCTTCTTCTTCTTGTTTTCGTAAAGTGGTGTGGCTCACCTAGAGTTAGAGTTTTAAGATCGCTCTAAGTTCTCTTACTTACGTTACGAATGCTATCACAGACAATAACCAGGACCAAATGCTTAATGTGCCTTCTGAAGCACGTAGGAGCTCGAGAAATGATTTTTTCCACACAAATTATTGGCTACCTATCCAAGTAATGACCGCGCCAAGTGTTGCATAACCCCCACTATTATACTAGATCGACAAGCGCAGCTAGGCCGATGAGCCTTTTCATCTAAGTTTAGATGATTGATACAGCGAAGCATCATTTAATCCATGCTATTTATGGCGCTGTAGCGCTCGAGACATTGAGAGTTGAGAAGGCTTGCCCAGCACCTATACCACCCTCCCAGTCTAGTCAGCCATGCCCAGAGGAAAGAATTGGTCAATCATCATCATCATCCAAGCGATGTTCCCGGTTGCAGCCCTCTCGGGAGCCCGGGGTACGCTTTTCTGTTTTTGCGTCTCCATTTCGCACGGTCGGTCGGCTTATTGGGTCAATAAGTCTAATAACTAAATAACTAAGCCGCGCTGAAAGAAATCATCGTGAGGAAACCCATCATCATAGTTGTCGCTAAAAGAGAATGGTTGCTACTTACTCAAAATGAAAGGGTCCGATTTCCTTCACAATAGGTGTTCCACCTTTCTGAATCTCATCAGGGTTGGTGTAGTTGAATATGTAGACTTTAAAGTCCAAAGCAAATGGTATCTTCTCCCACATTTGCCTTACATCTGTTTTCTTTGATAGCGCCATTTCCTATCGAAAATCTTAAGGTTTAATATCATGTAAATGAGTTTGCGTAGTTGGCGCAAACAGCGCAAACAACAAACAGAATTTCTAGCGGCTGAATTTAGAAACACTACTCCAAATTTAAATTAGCCGCTCTCAAACTCAAACTTCCCATCCAAATTTTAAATTTCGAATCTGCTCAATAATTTAAGTATAATCCTCAAATTTTAAGTGGTGTTTTATTTTTAGTGGTGGTATCCTGCTGTAAGACTCCTTTGCAAGGCTATCGGTGTTGGACTAACTAACCTAGCCCGAATTAGCTGCTCCTGATCATTTATTGGTAATACCTACATTATTTTAAAAATAACTACGGATTTTATATTGGTTGGTTACTCCCGGTTGACCTTGAATGAAGGTTGTAAACGAACCCTTAAAAGTCTAGAGGTACCTTTTTAAGTTGACTCTTCAGTATAGCAGGAAACATTACCCAACCGAACAGTATCCCAAACAGCGCACTACCTCCGCCTATTGCGGCATACTTCAGCGGTTTTGGCAGCAACATCACTCAATATTTGTCTGAAAACAATACGAACTTTAATAGTTAATGGGCCCCATGATGTCTTCTAAGTCGTCGCGAACTGGCCGCGTTATCGTTCAGCTAAAAAAAATAAATTAACAACACATCACATAATATTAATTAAAAAAAAAAAAAAAAAAAAGATTTTTTCAAATTATCTGTGGTTTTTAAATGTAGTCGGGGTATTTTTTATTTAAAATAATTTTATTTTTTTGGGCGACAAAAGGACGACATAGCAACGACAAACGATCATGGTAGCGCGGATTATTAATGAAAAATCGAAAATAGCCTAGATCGAGCTCAGCCAGATTAGTCAGTTTCTGGTCTCAGACCCAGCATTGATCACGCCAGACGTTGCTTAACTCACACGACCATACAAGATGTGCGGGTCACCAAGCTCCAATTGTGTAAAAAAATAGGCAATTGCGTGCCTTGTTGGGCCACGCGCAATGTAGGGTTTCGGCCAAAAATAATGTCAATTGCCATATGGAAAAGTCGTTACCACTAATATAACACTTTATCTACCTAGTATATGTAATAAATAAATATTCTAGGTAAATTTTACTTTCTATTTCTTTTAATTAATCGTGAATTTGCTCAGCTGTGCTTATTTTCCTATAAACTTCATTTAATTTACTACTATTATGAATACATAATTATGACATATTCAAGTATTAAAACACTTTATTTATCCGGTTTAATCGCGTTTTTATTCATTATTTGACCCGAGCTTTCGCCAACTTTACAGTTGGCTTTTTCAAGGTTGACTGAGAACTCGAGCTCGGGTCAAATAATGAATAAAAACGCGATTAAACCGGATAAATAAAGTGTTTTATTATGCAAAATCGCGAAAACCATAGAAGAAATTATACAAGATGTAACGGGCAAGCCCTTTTAAGCCGAAAGGGGGTTGTTCTATACGTCTAGGCGAACAACTTTTGTTCTACGACTTTTGAAAATTCGAAGTACTTTTCGAAAAATTTAAGTGTAAAGTTTACTTGAAGATCAGCTGTTTCTTAGAGTTCGAGGTCATTGACCTTATGTTGTCCTTTCATTTAGTTTGGTCTACTATAATAAAACCTTCAATTACCTTTATTTTCAAAAGCAGCTGTTTTTTCAGTGAAACATAACCTCAAAATTTCCAAAAAAAAAGTTCGAATTTTCAAAAGTCGTAGAACAAAAGTTGTTCGCCTAGACGTCTAGAACAACCGCCTTTCGGCTTAAAAGGGCTTGCCCGTTACATCTTGTATTCAAGTATTGTAATTTGGCGGTTAGAGTAAGGGTCCACAATTCCACATAACTCTAAAAACTAGACCGTTAAAACCCAATATTACGAAAGCGAAACTTTTGAAGATGGAAAGTGTTTTACGAAATCACACAATGTTTTTAAAAGAGCTATCTAATGACACCCCACGCGATGGGAATGACAAAACTATAAAGATTTCTGCACTGCATTGTTCATAATGTTATGTTTTATAATTATTAAGTATAATTAGTACCTATTCTATTTATTCTTTGTCATTAATTTAACTAATCTATCTATTTATCTCCGCTATTTTCTCTTTAATTTTAGTTTTATTCATTCCTTGTTCGTTTGATAATTGTCTTAAGCTATAATTTGCTATCGATTGGGCCTGTGAAATCATTGCCAATGTGCAATAGTTCACATGAAATGAACCACATTATCTACCTTTGTACTTGAAATTGCATATGGTCGAGGGTCGCGACCGTGATTGAGGGAGAATAAAGAGAAAAAACCGTTTGTGTCCTTTGGCCGACCTCGGTGGTGCATCGGGCAAATTCCCGACTGCCATGCCGAAGCTTGCGGGTTCGCAAACTTCGGCAAATTAATAAATTGTTTTTGGTTTCGGTGTCTCTATGTTTAATAATGTTACCAAGAATAAGCTTAGAAGTTTACTATTTTGGCTGTTATTTTGACCTTAAACTATTATTTTGGCTTTTACTAACAATGAAGAAACTTGAGGGTAAAAGTGAACATTGGAGCACGACGACATTTCTCAGAAAGCTCTCAAAGGTGCCTTTCGTATAAAACACGATCGGTTCGGGGAAAACCGTTTTACCCGGGAAGAAAGAAAGCTCAGTGATGAAAATATGTTCTTGTGTTTTGCGGTAATATATATAAATATATAAATATATAAATAAAAAATTGCCTACGTGTTAAAGTTAAAAAATGATTTAACTGTGTGTTTCCGCAATTACTAGGCCTTTGTGCGTGACTTTAAGCCGTGGGTTTCCTCACGATGTTTTCCTTCGCCGTAAGAGCGATCTTAAAGCGCACATAATTTTTTCATAAAGAAAAAATACATTAGTACGCGGCTGGGATATTAGTCCATTGCCTATGTGTTATTCCAGGCCGCTACCTGATGGTCAGCTACCTATAATCCCAGTTACAACGCAATCGGTTTAGTAGTTTTAGCGTGAAGGAGTAACAAAGTCACAAACATACATACGTACATACTTTCACGTTTATAATATTAGTAGGATAGAACCACATATAATTAAAGTTGAAAAAGGTATACAATATACTTACGTTATGTGGTCCGCTCTTCAAGACGAGTAGTTTAACACTTGTACGATATTGCATTGTCTATATTCTACTTGGGCGGGGCAGTGTATAGGCGCTGGTAGAACTGGGGACCTATATTATTCCTTAAGGCGAGATTCTCGTTGGAATTTCCGGGGACCTTTGTTTGATTCAATGGTAAAAATAATAATGAAAATAAAAAATCCACGATAGAAATTATGCTCTGGCAGTATGCACAGCCGTACGAAGCCAAAACATAATACTTAACACTGGCTTCTTTCAAAATGGCAACAACAACAAAAAAAAAACGCTATTAAGAACGCAAAAAATCATTGGTCGATAAAATCACATGATGCGATTCCATCGAAATAACGCGTCCCACGGCTTTCCCCTCTGCGATCAAAAATGGCGTACGAATTTGAGTTTGTTTGTGCTTGGATTCTGCCCACTCTGCTAAAAATAAACTTAGTAAAATAAAATCAATATGCAATGGGCGATAGTGAAACCAGATTCCGCTGGAACAAAGAAGCACACCGTGCAGTCAACATCCGTATTTCGTCTGTATTCAGAGAATATTAGACTTTTATTTATAAAATAAAAGTAAAACCGTAGGTATTATAACATTTTTGAAGGATGTGTTTGTCACTATATATCAAATATTGCTGCTGCTTGGCATCGTCCAAGGCAAAGGAATTTTACTCGGTACTGCAACAGGCCCTTAATGTTACAATTGGCGCTTAACATACGTGTTTTTTTATTTGAATTACAGAGAAGTTAAATTATAAAGAGGTTTTTCAATTAAAAAAGCTTTTTGCTAGTTTTTTCTTCCAAAATTTAAACCCTATAGTAATGTGCGCTTAATATCTGCGCCAAGCGAGCTCAAGCAACGTGTTGAATATAGCGCTTTAATCTTTTTTTTCGACTCTAACTCGAAATAAGAATTCAAGTCCCACAGGATATTTATTTCTATCAAAAATCATACTTCAAGTGTAGGTAACTTTTAAAATTAAAATAACCGTTTTTTATCGTAAAATTCAACGCACCTACAATTTTATAGGTTTAGAAACAATATCCTTAACTTAACTTAAACTTAGGATGAGCAACTAATTTTATGAGTTAAGAATTATAGCAATTATCTTCACTTCTGGTCCATCTAAAGGTTGCCTAGACGAGATCGCTTTAAGCGATAAAGCCGCCCATTGTGCCACCTAATTTTTAAGTTGTTTAAGTATTTTTTTTTAATTGTGATTTTTTTAAAGTTACAATAAAGAAATAATCAACCACTCAAACAACTAAAAATGCTCTCAATTTATCCATAGTTCTTCTAGCGCCTGTACAGTACCGCCTACCGATCAAGCATTCTACATTTATTGTATGAAGATGTCGACGATGAAACTATGGCACAAATTACTTATTTATTAAAACCTATTCTAATACTTTATTTCTTTCTAGGTCATTATAGTAACACCACGTTAATTTAGTTCACTGACGATTCAAAACAAATATTTTAGATGTAAAAAGTTTATGTCTCTTAACTATTTATAAAATGTTATTTATAGATGACCAAGTTATGTGACGTTTGTCTCTATCTTTCAACTTTGACACTTCATGTGATAGTAAAAGACAAACGATGCATAGTTATGCAGCGCATTGATTAGCGTTTATACGCTAGGTTTTATGATTTTACTATCATAAAACCTCTTATTTATAAACGCTAATTAAGTAAACAAGTACCTATTTTTGTTACTCTTTCACGCAAAAACTACTGAACCGATTGCAATGGAACTTGATATGCAGAATGCTGGAGATCTGAATTAATTCACGGGACACAGCTAGTTTTGTTTCGTATAGATTTTAACTATTTATTCCTAAATCAATTTATCTATCACAGGCAAGATACGGAAAAACATCGCAATCTACCAAATCAAAAATATGAAGCACAACTTAAATACCGTTATAAGTACTTAAATAACCATTAAAATGATCAGTGGCCATTACGAGAGAAAAGCATTTGTCAAATCTCACATTAGGTGTTACATTACATTACATTACGGATTCTGAGACATTCAGAAGTATCCTATTCTTCAAAAATATCATAATTTTCAATTCGGGCTGCTTTTTCACCACAAATGTGCTATGCTACGATGCTATGGATGCGTTTGAAATCCACCAATCATATTCATTGGTGCACATAGCTTAGCGTATTTCCGTAGCGTAGATTTCATATCTTTGCAGCATAGCTGCATAGCACATCTCTGGTGGAAAAACAGCCTTAAGCTGCTGCCTCCATACCAAATTTTATTGAAAACGGTTCAGTAGTTTTTACGTTTCAAAAATCATAATTTCGTCATCAATTTCAAGCACATAACACGTTCCATTTAATTTTTTGAAAAATATTCAATGTACAGACACGGCTTCGTTAAGCTGTATTATTATGTAATACAAGAAAAGATAGATAGATGCAGGTCTGTAGACAAAATAATCATAATATATTTATGACTCTGTTTTTTAAAACACCGCTTTAGACCGAGTTATACTTTAATAATGTAACTTTGTAAAATATAGGGAGTATTTAAAAAACCTTAACTTCAAAGAAACAAATGGTAAAGTTTCTTGAATTATTAATTTTGTATTTACGAACCAAGGTACGACATTGTTGTCTTTGAGTAAAGGGTTTTACTTATTAAGGCTATTAATTTGTTGTTTTCTGAAATTATTAGTTTAATTAAAGGCGTAGGGGAGGATTTATAGCTGCTAAGGACGAAAACAGATTCGGAAATTTTTATTTTTATTGTATAATCCGTGCTTCGGAATGCATTTTATGCAGTTATTTCTTATCGGTTGTGAACCGATTATGGCCATTTGGAAATTAGCCAGTGTCAAGTATTATTAATATTTGCATGCGTGGCACGACAATGGTCAAGTCTGTCAAATTGGTAAATCGTCAAGTCCACCTTTCGACAAGTTAATTATAAACAGTCAAGTCCTCATAGTTAAAGTTAAGTCGAGGGAATCATTGTAAACACGGCGGCCATTACAATGATTGTTCACGGAGCTTTGGAGACAACGCTAAAGTCTATGTTTTGCACCGGTTTTCACTTTCATTACACTTGTGTATACCATCACGAAACTAAATTGATTAATAAGTATGCCCCCGAAATTAAACAATTTACACGCATTTGAACCAGGTTTCACAAAAATGAAAATTAAGCAACACATCTCTGTTATGCAGTTAGTTCCGGTTGTTATCTCTAACAGCAGTCGTTAGGTCCAGTTAGAGGTCTTCGGGCGACCTGGATACTCCAACACTAGTTACAACACTACACGAAAACTAAGAATTTTAATGTATTTACAGCATATATTTGACAAAAAAATCGTGTACCTTCACATCATTGAGTTAGGTATAATGTACTAGTACTAGAGGTGATGTTTAACACAGATTCCTTGTTCCTATTATGCGATATATAATATAAAAATCCGCATATATTGAAGTGCTAAAATTGGAATCACTATATTTGCGGCGGGTGCTAAGATGGAGTCTATGAATGACACTTAAAATATCAATAGTCTCATTGAATTGGGGATAGCCTACGAGGAATAAATATAATTGAGATGTAACTTCACTATTAAATTCTAAAAAACATGTTCCACGGTCACACAGCAGCAGATGCACACTCTGACATGTTCCGTACAGTATTTACGTATGATCGACCTTTGGAGCGACCAATGGCGGACGATATTTAGTGACACACTGGGGCGGTCGAATCATCGTTCTAGGCCCCGCAACCACCGTTTGCGTGGAACCACCGTTTTAAAGGATTGCTACTTCCATATATATATATTCAAGTGCGTTGAGAATACCGTCACTTCTGTTTGTTTCACTTTTAAGTATTATGTTACGTACCCTAGTACAAACCTAGTTTAAGCTGTGTTCCACTGATTCACGATCACAGAGAATATTAGAATAAGAGAAATATCCAATTCTCTGCATACCAAGTGTCATCGCAATCGGTACATTAGTTTTTGCGTGAAGGTGTAACAAACTCGTGCAATTACTTACTGTAACCCAAACGAGGGATTTATTGTCAGTGAGAACATGAGAGCTACGAACGTAGCTACGTCGTAGCCGTAGCACCAGACGAACTCATCTAAGTTCCGGTACGTAGGCCGGTGCAGCCACTAATAGACGGGGCGGAACTCATTCTACTACCTTATTTATCTCTCTTAGTTGTGACTAGCTGCACCCCGCGGTTTCTCCCGCAGAAGTGAAAACGTATTATCACTGGCGCGGACGGCCGAGCGGTTCTCGAGCGGTTGCACTTTTTCGTTCATTACTCGGGTTCTACTAATTGGATTTCGATGCAAAGTATACCACGACCTTCCTCGAAAATAGAACTATCCAATATTGAAAACCAGATTTCAATCGGATAAGGAGTTTTTAATTGTATAAGGAATCGAGAGATAAACAGAGAAACAGACAGACAGACATGTTCTACTACTTTTTCTAAGCCCTCTAGACATTTTTTTTTATTTACTTCCAAGTACAGACTTTTTCTCCCTTCATCCTTTATTATAAGTATAGATAGATGGATAATAATTTATATCTTCACTTATCTATCATCCAAAGACAGTTGTTTGTTAACTTATCTATGGAGCGAAATAGTCTGTCTTTTACTTGCGAAAAGTTATGTGCAACATCAACTGCGCTGCTACGGTGAAAGAACACATAGTGAGGACCTACGGCCTACGGCTTCCACATCGCTGAAAACAGTCGTTAGGTCAAGTTAGAGGCCTTAAAGCGACCTGACAACTCTAACACGAGGTGAGCCACTCCACTATAGATACGAAAGGAAGAAGACTTAGAGATAAACTGTATCACGAGCAATTTGAATTTCCAAACTTAACGTTTAACTAGCTGTTACCCGCTACTTCGTCTGCGTAGAAATAGTGCATAGCCGACTTTTTCGTTCATTACTCGGGTTCTACTAATTGGATTTAGATGTAAAGTATACCACGACGTCCCTCAAAAATAAAACTATTCAATATTGAAAACCAGATTTCAAGCGAATGAGTAGTTTTTAATTGTATAAGGAACAAACAGAGAAACATGCAGACAGACATGAATTTTAAAAACTATATAATTTTGTCCTACTACTTTTCCTAAGTGCCATAGACAACTTTTTTTTATTTACATCCAAGTACAGACTTTTTGTCCTCGCTTCCTTTATTATAAGTAATAGATAGATACCTATTTAAAACGCAGGAAAACGAGAAGCTTTTTAAGAGCAGAACGTCCGTCGCGTCGTCGGTCTATGTATAAGTGCAATTCCAATAAGTAATAGGCAATTTCCGCTTCCAAGCCGCTTCTCTGTATATGTGTTTATAAAGCTGGCAGTTAGGTAACGTGTTTTAAAAGGGTTCACTACTTCATTCCGAAAAACGTGACGTCAAATAACAATTTATCGATTACACCTCGTCGATTATTTGTTTAACGATATTATTAAATATCGTTCAATATTATAAAATATCGATATTTTATTTCATAGTTGTTATTGATAGTTGTTACGATGGTTCATTTCATCAAATGTCGAAAATATCGCAGGCACGTCGCGATTATCATATCGCAGGCAGATCGTCATCGTCAACCACATACTCAATATATGATGTCGCAAAAAGCTTATAAGTAATAGGTTATAATACCTATTGTAAATATCCTAAGTGAGCAAGTAAGTTAAATATACTCCTTCACGCAAAAACTACTAAATCAATGGCGATGAAACTTAATAATTTATTAGTATAATTACTTATATTTAATATACTTATTAATCTGGATTAGATTAAGTATCGTAATGCTTTAAGGCATCGACTAATTGTCATTTGATAAAGTGTTCTTCGATGAATTATACCATCGGTAGAAAGTATTGATATGAAGTGCAGTATCGATCAAACGTTCTTTCTAAATGTTGAGCAGTTGATTAATTTATCGTTCGATTTATTATACCTACCTAATTTGGCGAGGTGTCATCGATACATTGTAATACGACGTGTCGTTTCAAAATGAAGTATTGAACCCGTTTTAAAATACTGCACTCGTAAGATCGTGCGCGATCGGTCAATTTTGCGATCGGTCTACTTATATTTTATATAGAAAATGAGCAAACGATTAAATACTCATCTGGTCATCTTCACAAGCGCTTCTTTGCCCTCTTCTCAAATGTTCGACTTCGCAATCGGTTCACTTCAACCTTCTACTACTTTCCATCACAGAATACATAATAGTACGTGCAAAAGCGCTTAAGTATATAAATACATACTGTGGTATAGGATTTTTTTCTCACAACAGGTATAAGTGGGTATTCAATGTTGTAAAATGGAGAAAGAAACCAGTATAATTATCGTACGTATTATTACAACTTAATTAGCTTAATTTCAAACATTTCTTGTTAAAAGTTACGTTTTAATTATACTTAGGTTAGGTATACAGGGTGTTGAAGTTAATTGAAACAGAAATGAGTATACTTATACTATGGGGTTCTACACTCAACGCGAACTGCATTTGTTCTACGACTTTTTGAAACTAAACATTTTCTAAAAACAAATGGGTAGTTATTTTTCACTAAATAACAGCTGATTTAAAAATAAGTTAATCAATGGTTAGATTGTAAAATTCCAAACTAAATCAATCAAACTAAATCAAAAGATTCAATAACATCTAACTCTCAGAAATAGCTTATTTTCAAGTAGACTTTAATTAATCACAAAATCTTCGAAAACTACTTACTTTAACAAAATAAATATCAAAAGCAGTAAAACAAAAGTTATTCATTATGATGTAGAAAACTTTCCCCAGCACGGTTTTTGATTCGAATACAATAGCCTTGTATAAGCAGGTCTTCCATAAACTCCAACACACAGTATAAACACGTTTTTTATCAATTACGGTGTAGGTACGTTGTGATGTAGATTAGTATTAGCAACTACGCTATCATTTCAAAACGAAATGTGATAATTTATGTCCAACAGCCATGAAAATGTTTTCCGCTGTGCATGGATTTTCTGGAAAAAAAAGAACAGATTTAAGGCTTGACCTACACTTTAATTATTTTTAGTTTTTACTATATTTTTGTCAGGTCTGATTTAGATTAATAATTTCTGTTATCCATTCATATTGGCCTACTGGACAAAACGACCGAACTATTTTATTTCACTTTACAATAATTATTTATTACTTCAGTATACTAAAATTGAACCGGTGAGTTGAGTAAACAAGATGAGGATATTGGGAGACCGGGGTCCGTAAAACACTCTGTCACGATAAAATAACTTACCTATGTCGATCCATTGATCGTCATACCCAATTTCTGTTCGAACTGCTCGCACCGCTTCTCTTACAGCCAAGCTGAAGACTGTCGCCAAGTTAAGGGCAGGTTCACCAGTTGCTAGAAATTCAATTTAAAGATATTTTTTTTGTGTGACACTGTTATCAATGGGCATTTTTATGCAGCTGCTTTGAAGTTTTTCTTCCTTGAGTTAATAGCACAAAAATGTCAAAAGAATGGGGTTAAACCCGCCTAGTCCAGTATATTGCCAGAACATGTACGTTGGCCGACGTCAGGTCAGCTAATGTACTGGTATTAGTGCAAGGATATATGCTATGAGGTGCTGCATAGTTTGCTCGAGAGGTCGAGAATCGCACTGAGTCCGGCTTGAATCAATCATACCCTATCTTCCAGGTTTTCCTTGCAACGGTCAACCTCAGTTGACTGAAAAAGAATTGAACCATGTCGACTATTATTATTTTTTATTTTAATTTTTTGACCCACTTATTTTTATTAATTACTAGCTGCGCCCCGCGGTTTCACCCGCGCAAGTCGCGATCCCGCGTTGTTCGAACACCTACCTACCGCAATGCAATAATCCACACTTAAACGGTCGCCCATTGAAGTACTGTTGAAGCCAGGCGCTACCGCGCCTGGCATCATCAGTACTTCCCTGGTCGTCCGTTTAAGTGTGGATTTTTGCACTGCGGTAGGTAGGTGAAGTAAGTTAAAGTTTGTATTTCGTCAGTAAGTGACGATGACGATGACGAAGGATGACGATGACGATGGATGACGATGATGATGATGCCACTCTACATCACTTATCCTACCCCTGTGTCGATTTTCATTCATTGAATGGTTATCACCCGCGTAAGTCCCGATCCTGCGGGATTTTCGGGATCAAAAGTATCCTATGTTACTCTCCATCATTTAAACTATCCCTATGCAAATTTTCATCCAATAAATATTATCACCCGCGTAAGTCCCGATCCCGCGGGATTTTCGTGATCAAAAGTATCCTATGTTACTCTCTATCACTTAAACTATCACTATGCAAATTTTCATCTAATAAATAGTTATCACCTGCGTAAGTCCCGATCCCGCGGGATTTTCGGGATCAAAAGTATCCTATGATACTCTCCATCATTTAAACTATCCCTATGCAAATTTTCATCCATTAATATTATCACCCGCGTAAGTCCCGATCCCGCGGATTTTCGGGATCAAAAGTATCCTATGTTACTCTCCATCATTTAAACTATCCCTATGCAAATTTTCATCTAATAAATAAATATTATCACCCGCGTAAGTCCCGATCCCGCGGGATTTTCGGGATTTAAAGTATCCTATGTTACTCTCCATCATTTAAACTATCCCTATGCAAATTTTCATCTAATAAAACTTATCACCCGCGTAAGTCCCGATCCCGCGGGATTTTCGGGATCAAAAGTATCCTATGTTACTCTCCATCATTTGAACTATCCCTATGCAAATTTTCATCCAAATCGGTCGAGCCGTTGGACCGTGAAGAGGGAACAAACAAACAAACAAACAAACAAACAAACAAACAAACAAACAAACAAACAAACAAACAAACAAACAGATTTTCGGATTTATAATATTAGTAGGATTTTTTTTACAATTATTCAAAAGTTCAAAAGTTTTGTACAACTATTCAATACCTTTTGATTGTAAAATTCCATACGGATTTCTCGCATTCTTTCGAAAATATATTCTCATATCAGCCGGTATGTCTTTGATAGTCGGAGGCTTGTACGTCCAAGTTCTATTAGTTAGTAGTTTCCCATCACTTTTATCGTATATTATTTCTTCAGACGTCCAATAACCTATGCCCATTATAAAGGCTCCTTCGATCTGTGTAGTATTAAAAGAAGTATTTTTATAATATTTTTTTATTATGAAAACCCATAAAAAAAATTAAAATAAAAAGAAAACATATTTAAAATAACTTATTCAATCCTTGGGGACTCGGACTTATTCGCTTTAATTGATTTTTTAATTAGTACTTTAATTGATTATCTTTTTTTAATATTTAACATAACAGCCAGTGTTTGGCCAGTATTTACCTGAGCAATATCAATTTCTGGACTCAAACTTCTTCCTGTATCTTCCAAAATGTCTACCCTTCTAATATCGTGATTACCTGTCAATACATCTAATTCAATTTCCATAATACCAACTCCATATACATTATATGTTTTAATACCGTCGTTTAGCGGAGAAAACGTACTGGCTACTTGTAAATTAATACCCGCCTTAAAAGCTTCTTTAACTATTTCTTCCCAGACAATTTTTGCAGCCTTCTTTTTAAAAGGCTCTAGTCTCTCGTTTAATATTTGACAAGCTTTCATTGTTGCATATGCAACACTTTCGCTGCCTATGCTTGCTCCAGTAGTAATAGCATTTGGCGAAATGAAACTAGAGCTTGCTTTAACGCTAATTTTCTCAATGGGAATACCTAGAATATATCCACAAACTTGAACAGCTTTTGTATTTATACCTTGACCCATTTCTATACCACTATGATTGATAGTTACTGTACCATCTCCATGATAAATTGATACTATAGAACTAAAGTTTCCTGTGTAAAATAAATCTACGCACATCGGAATTAATTTGATAACTCTTTTTCTCCATCTGTTGGCTTCATTAAATTTGACGATTTCATTTTTACGAGATTCGTAATCAGAGTCTTTTTTTAACTCTTCTATCATTTCTGGGATAGGGTTATCTTCAGTTAACATATTATTTGATCTAACTACCATGGGATCTACGCCAGTATGGTAAGCGATTTTTTCCATGATATACTCAATCATTGCCACTCCTTCGGTGGTAACTGGAATAACAAAATAATTCTTTAGGACAAAATAATTTATATTAGTAATTATGCTTTTATATTATACGTACAAGGCGCTCTACACCAAGTATTTGCAGGTGTATCAGTAAGTACACTGCTTGCGTCAATTTTCCATCTTTTATGTTCGTAACAATTATAGAAAGGTGTAATAACGAATTGTGTGAATGTTTCATTGGCTGAATATCCTGCATTTTGATAAATATTGTTTTTCAGATATTGGATGACACCATCATTATCCACACCAATCTGGAGGAAAATCATAGCAAATTTATGTTCTATATTAACATTAATGTAAATGTCGATTGATTTTTTTCTACATTAAGCTTGTTATCGGAATTTACCTCAAAATCACCATTAGTGCCAATTCTTTTCCCAATCATTCTCATATTTGTTTCTAATGGCACAATCATTCTACACGTTTTCCCCTGTAGATGGCACGCTATTGCAGCAGCACAAGCTGTTTGTACTGATCGGGATATTTTTCCACCGTAAGCACCTCCGACACGACGAACAATTACGTTAATACTGAAATAATATGTTTTGGATATAATTTTTGTTATTTTCCGAAATATAATGAAAATAATAATATCAATATGGTATATCAAGCTACAAAAATTAAAAATTTCTAAATTACCTAAATGACTGCTCATACAGACCTGTTTACTGGAACTTTTAAACAATAAGCGATAGCAACATTCGTCAAATCCAGCCATTGGGTTGCCGAATATATTTCTAAACCATCCTCAGTAGGCTTCGCTACCGTCGTCTGAGGTTCCATATAATAGTGATATTGCGAACCCATTTTCAATGATCCATACACAACAGTCTTAACATCATTGCCAATTTCAGTTGGTTCTACTGTAGCGGCCTTTGTAACTCTCTTATCCTTTTCATTGGATGTCAGTACATCATCGATGGTTAATAAAGGCTTATTTTTACTTATATGAGTATATTTAACATGAACTAATTTAGCTGCATCATTTGCAATTTTTTCTCTGTTGGCCACTATTATGCCTACAGGTTGTCCGTAAAACTTAACAGTTTTGGAACAAAATATTTCTTCACTATCGGTTATGAATGGGATGTTTGTAGGGGTGAACGAGTTTAAGCCTGGTATGTCGTTTGCTGAATAAAATGCAACAACACCTTTTATTTTCTGTAAAATAAGAATTAATTTACATATGTTTTCTGTCTAATACGACAAACACTTGATAAAATAACTTTGAATTCTTACTTTTCATAAGGATTTCAGTAAAACAATATATTATAAATCTTTTATAAAATCTTACCATAGCTTCAGAAGTATCAAATCCATCGAAAGTGCTACCCGGAGGTGCATCAGCAGTAACGTAGGATGCAAATAATTCATTTGTTTCCGAAGGCGTGTCATTCGCAAAAGTTGCTTCCCCACTACACTGCACCAATGCTTCTACTTTAGGTACCGGTTGGTTTAAAGGCCAAACGCTTTTATCTGTTTCAAATGTTTGAGATCCTTTTGAAGTAGCTCTTTTAAAAGCTTCTCCTCCTGATTTAAATCTAAGATCTATTTTGTCATCTGGACATAGAGATATTATAGCCTGAAATACAATTAATGCATTTAATCCCAAAAACAAATTGTTTTGTATTTTAATTCAAGATTTTGAAGTATTATTTGTCGTATATGCGGTACCTTATAAAATAGAGATATTGCCAACATTTTTCTGTAAGCAGCAGAAGGCTCGGGCGGATTCTCAATCGGATTAATTTCTTCATCCAAACTATTAACAGCTAATTGTACTGTTTCATTTGTGAAAAGATCTTTGCCAACTAGTTTTTCTTCAGTTTTCGTAGCGTGATTGAAAGTAGGCGATATGTTTCCAATAACGATTCTAGATTCTTCGATAATATTTGAGTTATGTTTGTGTTTGAAGAGAAATCCGGCGTTCACTAGTGCGTGTGTGTTTTGTGATCTTGTCATTATCTGAAAGGGAAAAAAAATATTTTCTTACTTTAAAAAAATATCATTCTTTCATTCACTCTTTCCGAATTCTGAACAGATTTTTTAATCTGTAGTGTTGTTCTGTTCTTGGTTTTTTAACGGGGCATTCTCTTTTTAGTTTGTGTCGAAAACACATTGATTGTATGAAATTAAATTCACCCACCCAAGTATTAGTGCTTAATTGACTGTCATCATATCAACCAACGTTGAACCGCATGAGTTAGGGTTTCTTCTCATTGGAGGTCGCGTTCCGAAGATACGGTATTTTACGATAGTTTGATAACGATTTTAAACTATATAGGTAATATTGTTACTTTTTATTGTACACGCCATGATTATAAAATTACAATATACAAGATACAAACAATTTAGGAGGCACAATGGGCAGCCTTATCGCTAAAAGCAATCTCTTCCAGGCAACCCGTGGATGGAAAGGAAGCCCTTGAATTATGTGATTATAATGTCAAAATAAATTATGAAGTTGAATGCTATTGATTAATTTTAAATTAGGATTTTTTTAATAATAATTTCTATTTAATAATGTTTAAGCTTATTTAGCTATCGAGGGGGCATACTAGAAGAAAGGTGCGGCGTGAATGGACCTTGAGACTATAATTGTATAAGCACTTAAATATTATATTATATATACTTTTAATCAACTTGTTGATTATTAGTTTATAAGTTTTGCAACCTACCTTAAAAGTTTTCAGCAAGTGATTTTTCGATAAAGGTGGCAATAACACTTTTGTTATTATTTTTCCATGCATATCCGTTTTAAGATATTGAGGTAGAGTCACTGTTTCCGATTTATCTGCACTTTCAGCTAAAAAAAAGAAAAACAACGATAATGTCAAAAATATTAGAATTACTTAGACTTCAAAATTGTTTAAACTTGTAAACATAAATTGATTATTAAGTCTTACCAATAGTTATCATAGCACCCACTGTCTCGAAGATAACGAACAAATCTGAAGGAAACCCATTATCTAAATATTTAAGGAACAAATTGCCACCAATTGTCCCTATCTGAAACCATTGAACGTATTTTACAACAGTGAAACGTACGCTTGAATTATTTAACAGTCTCCAGTATATTTTTAAGACAGTGATAATGATCTATAAGACTTTGAGAATATAAATCTTTGAAAGTAATTTGAAATGTCCATCAAAAATTGCCATTTAGCCTTTCATCGAGCCAGTTTATGTTTTGTGCCTATCATAAAAGTTACAAATTCATTATGATAAAGAAACTTCTCAAGATCAACATTAGATCAAAGAGTATCTAAAGTAATTAATTTTCTCAGAACTCCATAATCTGCTAAAATTATGGTCTTCCACTTGGCCTCAGACAATCTTCCTAATATTGTAAACGCGAAAATTTGCCCGTATATGTATGCATGTATGTGACTTTGTTACTCAATTAACTCAAAAACTACAGAACCGATTGCGATGAAACTTGGAATATATGTATTATACCTTGAATAACACATAGGCTGCTATTTATCTCGATATTTCCGTGGGATCTACGCGTGTGAAACCGCGGGCGCAGCTAGTAATATAATAATTTCTATCATGTTCTTGGGTCATTGTCTCTATGCTACCAAATTGTATAAAACCAAATGTGTCTATATGCTACTGCATATAGACACATGACACGAGTAGTTAGTTATTTACTAAGTGAGGAAAAGTATTACTATGTATGGAACTTGGCTTTACTTTCTTTTTCGGCGTAGTTTGTCTGGAAATTATTATATGAGGGATAAATAAATAAATCGTGTGACGAACACACAGCGCCATTTAGCCCCATGGTGAGCTGTTAAGCTTGTGAAACGGTGACTAGACAACGGATTTACTACTTATATATATATTTTTGTAAATACATACATATTATACATATAAATACACCCAGACCAGATACACATATTTATTTTTAAGCATAAATATTTGCACCCAGCGAGAATCGAACCGCAACCTTCTGTATTGCAGCCAAGCGTTTGCCTTAACGCGCCACAGAGGTCGTCGGTATGGAAGATGAAGTGGGTACCTATGTATGTGTGTATTATTTATTACTTACGTTGCGAACAGGTATATGAGCCACTAAATCCATGTGATCATACAGTTGTTGTAAATAAAAAAACTCTTCGTTTTCATTCGGAAGAGTTTGAAAAAGCTCCATCATTTCTGACAAAGGCATACCTGCTCCTAAAGATAAGTTGACATCTATTGTGTAGCCTTTGAGTTCAGCTACATTGAAAATATCTATTACGTTTGATGGATATTCGTGTTTATTGCCTGTAACTCCTGTTGATAAAAACATTTTATTAAAATTCATGTTGGTTTTATTACTAGCTGCGGCCCGCAGTGTCACCCGCATAAGTCCAGTTTCCGCGGGAATATTGGGATAAAAAGTAGTCTATGTGTTATACCAAGACTCTAGCTACATGTATTCCAAGTTTCATCGTAACAAACACACATACACAAATACTCAAAATACCCACAAACTTTCAGCTTTGTAATATTCGAAGTAGGATTTGTAATATTATTCATATTTTCAAAACATTCTTAATTATACCTTGTCCAGTATTTCCAGCTATTAGCTTATAATCTCCGGCTGCCATAGCTTTAAAGGCATCACCTAAATTATAAGCTCGAAACCACTTAATTGCCTTTTCACAATCAATCTCAAGAAATTTATTTTCATCGATAAATGTGTAATCATCCATTTCGAATTCAGATTCTTGTAATTTACAAGATGTTTTTTGATTATTCTTGTGTGGACATTGTTTTTTACATTTAACACCACAAGATTTGATCGGTAGGTCTTCAAGGTCCCCAAGCTTTTCGAGTAGGGCTGGATCAGCGTCGGTTGCAAAGGTTTTAAAAGCATCAGCTATTGGTCGGTAGCCGGTGCATCGGCAAATGTTTCCAGCAAATGAGTTTTCTATCTCTTTCATGGTTAATTTCTTATTAGACTCACAAAGGCTGGAATTGAAATACACAGAAATAAACTTTTTGAGCTTCATAGACAACAAGAAACACCCATAGTTATAGTCCGTCAATCCGAGTATATAACTTATTGACCACGCCAAAAAAAAGTAAAATAAAAAATACGTATATGAATTTTATGGTAGGTACATGTAAAATGACCAATTTTTTCTTGCTACATCGTCCTTTTTTTTCTTAAAAATATTTAATTTGACCATAAAATGATTCTAACAATTGTTCAAAATGATTTCCATCAATGCTTTCATCAAGGTTCAAAGTTCATGCTTTGAACTGTGGGCGAATAATTTTAAATTGGAACATGGTCTGTAATATCGAGTCTATGTCGTTGTAGGCAGGTACGGGTAGCGTACAGAATACTTGCCTGTTTCGTACTTTTATTTAAAAAAATAGACATTTCTTTAGATTTATCATAATACGATTGTTTTTAGAATTAATATAAGTATACTTAAAGAAATGCTTTCCAAAAATTTCGCACCCGACAGGACTTGAACCTGCATCTCTGGGAATCCGTTCCAGCGCCTTTCCAATTTGGCCACGGATGCATGTTCAATCGAGTCGAAATTAAGGATTGCATTTCTTATTGTTTTTACGTTTTTGGAGGCACGTAGCGCCATCTACTGACAATATTTGCAGACTGCCAGCTTGAACTATTCTATTTTCCATAGAATTAAATTCAACGTTGAGATGTTGCTTCCGATTAACCGTTTTTGTTATATTTTTTATAGTGTTTCCTACACTTGGATAACTATACTTAAAGAAATGCTTTCCAAAAATTTCGCACCCGACAGGACTTGAACCTGCATCTCTGGGAATCCGTTCCAGCGCCTTTCCAATTTGGCCACGGATGCATGTTCAATCGAGTCGAAATTAAGGATTGCATTTCTTATTGTTTTTACGTTTTTGGAGGCACGTAGCGCCATCTACTGACAATATTTGCAGACTGCCAGCTTGAACTATTCTATTTTCCATAGAATTAAATTCAACGTTGAGATGTTGCTTCCGATTAACCGTTTTTGTTATATTTTTTATAGTGTTTCCTACACTTGGATAACTATACTTAAAGAAATGCTTTCCAAAAATTTCGCACCCGACAGGACTTGAACCTGCATCTCTGGGAATCCGTTCCAGCGCCTTTCCAATTTGGCCACGGATGCATGTTCAATCGAGTCGAAATTAAGGATTGCATTTCTTATTGTTTTTACGTTTTTGGAGGCACGTAGCGCCATCTACTGACAATATTTGCAGACTGCCAGCTTGAACTATTCTATTTTCCATAGAATTAAATTCAACGTTGAGATGTTGCTTCCGATTAACTTTTTGGAGGCTACGTGCCTCCAAAAACGTAAAAACAATAAGAAATGCAATCCTTAATTTCGACTCGATTGAACATGCATCCGTGGCCAAATTGGAAAGGCGCTGGAACGGATTCCCAGAGATGCAGGTTCAAGTCCTGTCGGGTGCGAAATTTTTGGAAAGCATTTCTTTAAGTATAGTTATCCAAGTGTAGGAAACACTATAAAAAATATAACAAAAACGGTTAATCGGAAGCAACATCTCAACGTTGAATTTAATTCTATGGAAAATAGAATAGTTCAAGCTGGCAGTCTGCAAATATTGTCAGTAGATGGCGCTACGTGGCTCCAAAAACGTAAAAACAATAAGAAATGCAATCCTTAATTTCGACTCGATTGAACATGCATCCGTGGCCAAATTGGAAAGGCGCTGGAACGGATTCCCAGAGATGCAGGTTCAAGTCCTGTCGGGTGCGAAATTTTTGGAAAGCATTTCTTTAAGTATAGTTATCCAAGTGTAGGAAACACTATAAAAAATATAACAAAAACGGTTAATCGGAAGCAACATCTCAACGTTGAATTTAATTCTATGGAAAATAGAATAGTTCAAGCTGGCAGTCTGCAAATATTGTCAGTAGATGGCGCTACGTGCCTCCAAAAACGTAAAAACAATAAGAAATGCAATCCTTAATTTCGACTCGATTGAACATGCATCCGTGGCCAAATTGGAAAGGCGCTGGAACGGATTCCCAGAGATGCAGGTTCAAGTCCTGTCGGGTGCGAAATTTTTGGAAAGCATTTCTTTAAGTATAGTTATCCAAGTGTAGGAAACACTATAAAAAATATAACAAAAACGGTTAATATAAGTAATTGGACAATAACTTAATGCAGGTAAACTAAACACTTACACAAGAAATAAATACTACAAAGATAATTAACAATATAAATAATCTAAGGTGAAAATCTTGAAAATCGTGAAAATTTGATCTTTATCTGCAACACTGTCGATCGGTACAATAATATAAGGTATTTAATTTTTGCAAAAAGATAAGTTTCGATTCCTGGAGAAATACATTTTACAAAAATCTAATACTAATTTTTGCTATCTCTAGTTTAGGATATCCTCCTGAAAGCTAAGCTTTCTAAACGCTCTTACTTCGACGTTTCGACTGTGTTATAGTAGTTTTGGTCGTGAGGGGAATGGCCTGGGAAACGTCGTCGGGGTAGGAGAATATAACCTTAGTGTATTTCTACAAACGGTTTAGTTATGCTAAGTGAACCAATGTTTTATAAGTTATTTTATATTAAAAATAAAATAAAAATCAACAATAATTCAAAAATAAAATTAAATCAAATCTAATTAAAAAAAAAAAACTATAAAAATCTAAATCTATCTATCTTTTTCTATTTTATATTTGGTAATAAATAAAAAAAATACAATAATTTAAGCAAATATGACACGGAAAATATTATTAATTTTGTTTAAATGCTAAAAGAGGTTCCTATACATAAATAATGAATATTGAACGACATTACACACAGCGCAATCTAGCCCCAAACTAAGCACTAGGCTTGTACAATGAGTACTAGACGAAGTATATACTACGATTATATATTTTTTGTAAATACATAAATATGATACATAGAAAGACACACATACAGAAAGATACAAATATTTATTTTTAAGCATAAACATTTGCACCCGGCGAGAATCGAACCCGCAACCCTCCGCATTGCAGTCGGGCTTTCGCCCGCTGCGCCACAGCGGTCGTGTTCTAATATTACTGAACCATATTTAAGAAAAAATGAAACGAAAATGTATGGTTTTGTTAAATCTTTTTAACAAAGTCCTAAAGAATATAAAGGTTCTAGTTTTGTTTAATATTTAAAAACAAACAACGCTTTTCAGACAAGAAAAAGGGTTTTGTAATTCGGCTATGAAGAGGAGATAATCCAGCTATGAAAAAAAAAGTTATTACGTGAAATGTGTATTACATTTTACTTTGTAGGAATTACGACACATTTTTTCTTGTTACCTTTTACGTTTAGTAAATTATTTAATGATTAGCTGCGCCCCGCGGTTTCACCCGCGCAAGTCGCGATCCCGCGTTGTTCTTACACCTACCTACCGCAATGCAAAAATCCACACTAAAACGGACGACCAGGGAAGTACTGATGATGACAGGCGCGGCAGCGCCTGGCTTCAACAGTACTTCAATGGACGATTTTACACTGCCGTAGGTAGGTGAAGTAAGGCAAAATTTGTATGTCAGTACGTGATGATGACGATGGATGACGATCGATGACGATCAATGACGATAGATGACGATGGATGCCGATGGTTCAAAAACAACGAAATTACGCACTTTTTATTTTTTATCCGGATAGCCGGATATCCGGACTTGATATCCGGATAAAAAGTACCCTATATGTTAATCGAAGTCTTAAGCTATCTGCATACCAAATTTCAATGAAATCGGTCCAGCTGTTTCCGAGATTAGCGCGCACAAACGCACAGACAAACAGACAAACGGACAAACATCCAAACGGACTAACAGACAAAAAGTTAAACACGGAAATGGGGTCTGTTACGTTAGTACATACCCCTAAAAATAGTTTTTTCAAAATATCTTTCAAAAACAGACACTGCTAAGTTACGACTTTATTATAAGTATAGATAATAATAAGGATATTAAATAATATAAGTTTAGATTACCTACATGGTAGGTGTTCTAACAATGACACCTTCGGATTTTGATTCATTTGTGTGAGTAATTTCCCGTACAGTTTGACTTTGAAACTTGTGAAGCTTATAAGTCAGAGACGAGTTTAAAATACTCACTGACACAGACAAAAGAATACCTTTTGTCTTTTGTTATTGTTTTATTTATTTATTTTATTTATTTTATTTATATAACCAACACTTTCAGACTTACAGCATTTAAACACCAAAACGTCTGAAAGCCATTTTACCATAATTACAAATAATTATTAAAAATATTTTTTTAATCACACAAATTACATTTAACTAAAACTAGGTAGGCATCAAAATCAATCAGCTAATACTAGAATAGAGAAAGATCTCAAACAATATTTGTGCCTTGGCTCAACCAATCCATGGACAAATCAACAAATAATGGCTGAGCCATGCAAAAAACGTCAACCTCAGACCTGTCTGTAATCAGTCGATTTATCAGTGTGAGTGCATGCGAGGTGGGAGCGTACCGCGTCGTCAATGTGCGTGCAGCTACCCGCGCAAACAAATTATGCATCCGATTCGGTCGTATGTTACGCAGATAGTTATTTGGAACGTATAGTGAACATTGACATAATGCGCTAGGGTTATCTATCTTCCCGTTGAATATGAGGTAGTAGCGCAATAGGAGTGCAAGTTTTCGTCTTAATGCTAACGTATCCAAACCTATCATACCTGAGACAAAAAGTGAGGGGTATAAGTATGGATAGTAACCGTACATTTTTTTATATAAATAACGACCAAATTTCTTTTGTACCCGCTCGATCATAATTCTGTACTTGTCTTCGTGCGGATCCCAAACTAAGGAATTAAATTCAAGTTTGCTGCGAACGAAAGCGTAATATAGCAGAAGAATGGCGTTTTTATTATGAAATCTGCCTGATTGCCACATCACAAAACCCAATGCTTTAAATGATTTTTTACACATTTCTGTAATGTGGTGGTTAAAAGTTAATTTGGTGTCCAAATACAGTCCAAGATCTCTAATTTCATAAACACGCTCAATTGGTGCTCCAGATATTTGATATGTATATTCAATAGGAGTATACGACCGTGTGAAGGACATAGTTTTGCATTTCGAGGTGTTAAATTCGAGACGATTCTGCTGGCTCCATTGTGCGACACTATCAATATCGCGCTGAAGCGCTACACAGTCCGAAATTGCATTCACACCTAAGAATATTTTCAAGTCGTCGGCAAACAAGAGACACCCAGCCGTAGCAACAGCATTTGGAAGGTCGTTGATCATTATAATGAACTGCGTCGGACCGAGAGTACTACCTTGAGTTACCCCGGAAGTCGTCAGATATGGTTCAGATTGATATTCTCCGAACTGAACATACTGCAGACGATTCGAGAAATAGCTTTTGAATAATTTTACCAATTTAGGGGAAAAACCTATGGCTGAAAATTTACCAAGAAGGACATTTATATCCACACGATCAAAAGCTTTTTTGTAATCAAAGTATGCAACATCTACTTGCTTGCAACGGTCCAGTTTAGCGGTTGCATAATCGACAAATTGTACAAGATTAGTCGTTGTAGACTTTCCTGCCCTGAATCCGTGCTGACAATCACTCAATAGTGGTTTAATCCGACTACAAATAAATCTATTTAAGATTGATTCAAGAACCTTGCCAAATCCTGATAACACAGCGATTGGTCTGTAGTTTTCAACCTGCGACTTGGAATCATCTTTGGGTATAGGTGTTACTCTTGAGATCTTCCACATATCGGGGTACGTATTCTTTTTAAGCACTAAATTAAATATATGTAAAAGCGGAGCTACAAATATTTTAACGCAATCTTTAATTATAAACGACGGAATCCCATCTGGGCCCACCGAAGAGGTGGTCTTTAGTCTTTTAACTGCCTTACTTAAATCGGTTTCACTATATGTTATCAAGCATAATAGTAGGCGGGCTCAATGGATTTTCACTAGAACTAACGTTTACCTGCGACTCTTTTAAAAATACTGATTTAAAATGTTGAGCAAAGGCATCTGCTACTTCTGCAAGTGGTACCTCAGAGCCTTGATATTGAAACTGCTCACAAGACTGTAACGACGCCCGCTGCTCTCTAATAAACGTCCAGAAACTTTTTGGATCAGTACATATGTTATTTTCGGTCCTACTTATATAATCCTTATAACATAAATCGATAAGTTGTTTGGCTCGACTCCTATAAAATTTAAACATCTCCCAATTATAAGGTTTACCTAATTCTCTGTATTTTTTTAAGTTAAAATACTTCTGCTTTAGCAAGTTAATTATTTCGGAGGTATACCAAACGGGATATTGATTTTTTAGGTACGGACTACGTTTTTTAGGGGGAACATAGGAGTCAAGACAATTGTACAGTTTTTTATAAAATAGACGAGTCGCGTCATTTACATCACTGCACTCCAACACCTCGACCCAGTCAATTTCTGCGAAAGAAGCATATAATGACAAGAAGTCAGCTTTACGAAAGTTCCATGCGGGGTACGCCGATGGAGGGGGGAGTGGAGGCCTGCGCTCGAGTACTCTGCTACGCTGCGGCGGCCGCGGTACCCTCACACACACGCTTAATGGTGGATGATAAGCATCCACGGGGACTACAGGGTCGATGTCTCCGAACACATTCACACACTCACCACCCAATGTACTCAACACTAAATCTAATATATTACCTTGTCCATTCTGATTCCTAACTGTGTTGAACTGGGTCAACTTACAATAGGTTAACAAATAATTAAATTGCAATAGTACATTATCGCTGCAAGAGTTCAAATTAAAGTCTCCGACCATAACTACATCCAATTTACGGTGCTTAGCAACAACATTCTCTAATAATTGAAACGTGTCCAAGTATTTATAGTCCTTCGAACTAGGTGTCACATACACAACGCAAAAAAGTATTTTCTTATATTTTAAAGTAATAATAGCCATAACTACCTCAACATGCGGATAATCACCTTCCATATCAGTTATCTGCTGTACTTTGAAGTGGTCGCGAGCAGCCAACAAAACACCCCCGTGTCCCGCGTCATCAAACCGGTCCTTGCGCAAAACTACGTAGCCGGGGGGAAATACTGCGCTGTCGCTCACACCTCCAAGTAGAAAGGTCTCGGTAAACGCAAACAGATCAGCTGATTCATTCAAAATACCTTTTTTGCAAGTATCTAGTTTTGTACGCAATCCCCTAACATTTTGGTACATGAGATTAAATGTTTTAAATTTTGGCTTATTCCTCTTTGTTATTTTTTGATTTTCGAAATCCACTGCGCCATGGTTTTATGTGAACATCGCGCGCCCAGTGTTCGGCAGATAGATAGATATCTCTGTTTTTAGCAGGCACAGTTAGTTTGAAGGAAGCATAGTCACCGCGCGGGTTTAATGCTTCCACACGGCAGAGGTCATTTTGATCTTTACTATTCGATTCGACTTGATAATAATAATGACAGTTACATACCTACCGGTATACCACCCACCGGAATAAAATAGAGTACCTGGGTGGACCACGCGGGTCCACCACCACCACCACTGAACCAGGCAGGTGGACCACGACTGATACCTAAAAACTGCTCACTGAAACTGACTGACGGGCATTTTAGACTTTACTGATATTATAAAGCTATAAAACTTGATTTTTTGTTTGCTTGTTTGGTCGAACGCGCTAATCTCGAGAACTACTGGTCAGAATTGAAAAAATATTTTTGTGTCTGATAGTCCATTTATCGAGGAAGGTTATAAGCAACTTATGATTCTGATATTCCCGCGAGATCGGGACTTACACGGATGAAACCGCGGACACTGCTAGTGGAAAAATGTTTCATAAACATAGTGCGAACTAGTTTATAATTTCAGCCAGCCGAGTAGCTGCACTGAGCCCTTTTAGTAGGTATGAGTCTTGATAGTTTATCGTCTCGATGAAACTAGCAGTTTACTTCCATACTTTATTTTAGTTCAAAATAGTTACCGTTAGATTTCATCGACACGATAAACTATCGAAACTCATACTAAGGGCTCTGCTGTTACTCGCACCGCACCGCTAGAACCACGGAAGGTTTGAAACTCAATGTTTGAACGTACACCACCTCACCAGTTCATCTGGACCCGCCTTGACGTGAGGCGAGCCGAGCTACTGGCATCCAAATAGCTGTCAACTAACTAGGTAGTAACTCGCACTGTGTACATGAGCCATTAAGTCTTAAAACGCAATTCTTTCTAGATTACCTTGTCGTTTCATATTATATAATAAAATAAAATGTTTTCTCATATTTTTTTGGCAAATATGTGCTTAGGATTTGATGTTGGCGGAATAAAGAGAGCTTATCAAATATAGCCCTTCAAATTCTTACATACCTATATCTAGATTTTGACATGGTATTTCTTAGTAAAACACAATTTTACTACACTACTTATACTTTTACTTGCTTTTACAAAGTATTTGATTTAAAAGTCGGAACATTTTCGTCTATTGTTGATGTCGACGTACTGCAAAATGAATTACATATTAGCCTACCCTTATTTTAAATTGACAATTATATTTAAAAACTATAATTTACTACTTCACTTTACTGTATAGTTGCTTATGCCACCAATCAATAATCCCTAACGACTAAAACTGCTTATAGAACTTGTGTACAAATTTTCATCAAACTCGGTTGAAAATGTGACTGAGAAGACTAGGAAAAACTTATTCTATATTGACGATTATTTTTAAAAACTATAATAACTGAAGTAAGTTTACTTACGCCATCAATCAATAATCCCCCACGACCTTCCCACGACTCAAACATTTATACGCTTATAGAACTTGTTTACCATGTTTCATCAAAATCGGTTGAAAAATGCGACTGAGAGAACTAGGAACAAATATACTTATACATAGGCTGGCAGAGGAAAGCAAATTTTGTTAGGAGCAGAGACACTTCGCTTGCATAATTATTCAAGAATTAAATGAGTATGGTCTACTAACCTGTACATATTCATGACCCAACCAGGAGTGCAATACCCACACTGTGTCCCATTGAACTTGGCCAGCCTGGTCTGAATGTCATGGTAGCCGATAGTTCTGTTGCCTATGCCTTCAACGGTGATGATCTCCCAGCCGTGGCAGGATAGAATTGATACAAGACACTGTAACATGAGGAAAGTTTTAACTATGTGTTTCCGCAATTAGCCCTACAACTGGACCTTTTTCCGTGACTTAAAGCCGCTCTATGAAACTCCTAATTTTTTGCAATTGAGAAACTTTGTCGACTTAAAAATAATTAGAAAAAACTATTATTTTTAATTCATTATTTAAATAGTATTTTTACTCATTATATAATTAATAATAATAATGAGAAACGTTATTCAAGTTTTAATCGTTGTACAGATAAAGCAGTCAGTTTTTTGAGTTCCTTCGTGCTTCTTTAGGCGCATTAAGCAGTTTGTTCCGGTTGTTATAGCAGTAATTACATATTATGTCAAGTGAGAGGCGACCTGAAAACTCAACTATATACTCTACTACACGAATAGAATAAGAAGTCTAGACTCTTGCGGCTGTATGATTGTAATATAAACATAAACTTACCGAATTAACAGCAAAGGTTTTAATCTGATTACTGGGTGGGAAAGCAGCTCTGACTGCGACGACGCAGGCTCCACATCCACCCTCGAGGCACATAGCCTTCGTGCCTCGAAGGTCTGCCACGTGGCGAATGTACTCATTGAGGGAGACGTCTGGACCGAACCTCCCGTCCGCTACAAAGTTAAAGTTAAAGTTTTAACTGTGTGTTTCCGCAATTAGCCCTACTATTGGGCCTTTGCGCGTGATTTTAAGCCGTGGGTTTCCTCACGATGTTCATCTTCACCGTAAGAGCGATAGCGCACATATTTTTTTCTTGAAGAAAAAGACAATGGATGCGCGGCCGGGATTCGAAACCACTACCTTCGGAATGAAAGTCGGGGTATTTACAGCGCTCTTCCCGTCTGCTACAAACCATTTAACGGTAAACAAGTCACAGTTAAGTTGTTATAGATTTAATACATCGGAAACTAAATGTAATATACATTCTATACTAAAGTATGATGACACTTGTGTTTAAGGGGGTGTCGAATTCGACTTATGGAACACCCGATTCCGATTTCCAAGGCATTCCATTAAGCATAATTACGTATCTCTACCACTGAGGCGGAAGTACTTTGACTTCAAAAACTTTGACTTAAGGGGCCGTAGTAGGCCAGAAAGCTGATGTTTCTAGGATGAATTACTACAAAAGTTATTTGAAATGAAAGTTTTTGAAACCATATTATTATTTATTGAAGTCGAGGATATTTACTGAATGACACGTGAATGTCGTGAAAATATTCATTATATTTTCACGATTCCTGAAAATTTTCTCGATAAAAAAAAAATCCAAACTTCCCTCTAAATTGTACAAATAAGTGATATTACACAGTCAATATTGTACGAAAACTAATAAAACTTTGTATAAGAACTGAACTTAGCCCAATACAGGCAGTGAATGTTTTGAATTTCAAGATAAACGTTTGGTTATCTTGAAACTAGCAATTGTTTGATTTTACGCAATAAAATTTTGCATAGTCGCATCTTCCGTCCTTCACTTACACATCTGAAATTCGCTAGCTTTATCCCTGTCACGCTATTAGGGTTATATAGGCCCTTAAGACAATTTTTGGTAATATTTATAAAGCGATCTTTGCAACTATCGGCAGTTAAAGACCAGGAATGATTTATGAATAAAAAAAATGTTCCCCTATGAATATCAGGATAAAAAATAGCCTATAATAGACCTTGATAATGTAGCTTTCTATTTATTGATGAAAGAATTTTTGAAATCGGTCCAGTAGTACCAACAAACAAAAAAAACTTTTCTCTTTATAATATACTGGCTGCGGTCCCGATTATGATAATAAAAAGTAAACTATGTTTTATTCGAGGTCTCCAGCTACATAATCGGCCCTACCATGATGTCTTGATAAGTCGTTGCGAAGTCGTCGCGTTGTCGTTTAGCCAAAAAAAACACATGAAATAATTAAAAAAAAAGAAAATCATACTTCAAAAAAATAAAAAGATTTTTTTAAATTGTCTGTGGTTTATGAACGACATAGCAACGATAAACGGGCATGGTAGCGCGGAATATATCGTTTACAAGACTTGGTGCTTTTTTACAAAACATCTTTTTGATAGGATATAAAGACAAACATTCATCTATCGTGTGTAAAAAGATCGTTGTAATTACTTCATCATCAGTGATTGTAACGAAGAGGTATAGAATTTGCCAATTATCATTACATCATTTACAAATAGGTAGTAGTTTTATTTAATCATCCTTAATGATTGTGTAGTCATTGAAGGTTTAAGAAAAAACTCTAAGTCATTGAAGTTGTCAGATTTTAATAGGTATTTTGTGACATTAGATTTATCATTTATCTACAAGAACTTCTTACTAATATTTTAAAGGCGAAAGTTTGTATGTATGTATGTATGCGTGACTTTGTTACTCTTTCACGTAAAAACTACAGCGGCCCTAGCCAAAATTCTTATCGAATAACGAAAACACCAATCGACAGATTTTTTTGTATGAAATTGACATAAGCTCGCGAAAAATCAAGCGTGACTTTATGTCAATTTCATACAAAAAAATCTGTCGGTTGGCGTTTTCGTTGTTCGATAAGAATTTTGGCTAGGGCCGCTGAACCGATTGCGATGTTACTTGGAATAAAGGTAGCTGGAAACCTGGAATAACTAGGCTACTTTTTATCCCGATAATCCTGCGGGAACGCACCTAGTTTGAATACATGTGAATAAGTTCATTTACCTTCATAATCCTTCCCGTTGATTGTGAACGTGATTTTCGTCATACTTCGTATTACAACACTGAAATAATAGAAAGCAACATCAAAAAATTACTCAACCAAAACCGAATACTTTCAAAGTTTCTTTTTTGCTATCGTACGTACATTACAACAGACACACAGCAAAAGACTTAAATAAAAAACAAATCACCCATTATCCTTAATCTTGTCCAGTCATTGACTGCCTGGAAGAGATCGCTCATTGCCGATAAGGCCGGACTTTGTGCCACTTTAGTTTTAAGATATTATTTGTATAATTTGGTACAATAAAGAGGTGTTGAATCTGTCTATTTTGTAAGTCCCTGTACTAAGAGCATTTAATTTGAAATATAGAATATATTTTTTAATATTAACCCCTGAAGTCTGGAACCACAGAATATTTAATAGTAAAATATCAAATCAAATCAAATATTTATTTATAATAAGAATCTTACCAAACATTTCTCTTATTACATTAGAAATCGGTTCAGCACATAGCATAGCTAGTATCGCAGCAACCGAGAAACTAATATAAAAATTTAGATAATATTTAATAAAAATTCAAATTGAAAATACATACCTTACAGATTAACATAAATATAGAATATATTATATAAAAATAGATAAATAAATAATATTATTAATATTGATTGCAGGCAACAAAGCCCATAGATATATACCTTAAAGACTAACATACATAATTTATAATAAATTAAATGTGTTAATCAACTTCGATCCACTTTACTCCTGCTGTTTTCTTAACGTCGTCATGCCAACGCATCTGCGGTCTACCCTGTGGGCGTTTCTCGCCCCATGGTCTCCACTCTATTATAGCTTTGCACCACGAGCCTTGTTTTCTGGCGACGTGGCCAGCCCACTCTCACTTCAGCTTAGCAACCCGCTTGGTTACATCTGCGACTTTGCTTTTTTGCCTCAGCCACTCATTTCGTTTTCGGTCCCTCAGAGAAACACCTACCAGTTTTCTTTTTATTGCTCAGCAGGAGCAGTAAAGTGCTCAACAGCAGGAGTAAAGTGGATCGAAGTTGCCCAAGACCGACAAAGATGGCATGGTTTGAAGGAGGCCTACACCCGCGCGGTTGAAAAAGGCTAAGAAGAAGAGAAATGTGGTAATAATAGCTTAGGACTAAGTTAGTAGCACTTCCTTACTATTCCACAATATTGTCTTATGTCTTAGTGCATCCTTGTGGAATTTGTCCGCGGAAGCGACGGAACACCAAGCTCTACCTTCCTTCCATTTATCGTACTCTAAAGCATTTTTTTTTAAATCCATTCTGTCTTTGTGGGGAACAAACGTTCAAAATTATTGGTTCTAAGTACTTTCTAAGTAAGGAATACCAGAATACCTATTATTTGCAGTTACTCAAAATCTATATCTTCTATATTCTATATATATATATCTATCTATACTTCTTTTTCTTTTTCGTATAGTGGTGTGGTTCACCTGGTGTTAGAGTTTTTAGATCGCCCTAAGGCCTCTAACTTGACCTAACGACTGTTATCAGAGATAACAAACGGGACCAACTGCTTAACGTGCCTTCCGAAGCACGGAAGGCACGTTAAGTTAATATCTATACTTAAAAGAAAGGAAGGGAAGGCAAAAAGTCTGTACCTAGAAGTCAATTAAAAATTGTTGTCTAGGGAACTTAGGAAAAGTAATAGAACATAATTAGATAACTTTAAAAAATCATGTCTGTCTGTTTGTTCCTTATACAATTGAAAACTAGAAATTTGTTTGAAATCTGGTTTTCAAAATTGGATAGTTCTATTTTAGTAAACTTTACATCGAAATCCAATTAGTAAAACCCGAGTAATTAACGAAAAATTGGGTAATGCACTATGTCTACACAGACGAAGTCGCGGGTAACAGCTAGTTTATAATAAAAGCAAAAGCATAAATTTTGATTACGTTAACTTCGGACAGAAAACAAAAAAACACGACGGTAGTAAAAAATATTTATAGGTAGGTAGTGAAAAACTTTTAAAAATAATTTAAGACCTCACCTTTTCGTAGAATCCGATGGGCACGTCGAAGTCCAAAAACCGATAGATTCTTACTGTTGAACACATAATTGAGCCATCGTGTAATTCCATACATCGGTACACTGCTTATTACATACATACGTCCTATTCAGTGATCGTACAACCATTAACAAAAGTGAATCTACAAGTATATATAATGAATATTGTAGGTAACAGTTTGGATTTTTGTTCGGGCCGATTTGACAAAGTTTTTGTAAGTTTTCTTTTACCAACTGGTGAGATAGGTAGGTACGTAGAGAAAACTCTTACCTATCAGTTATTTAAGACTGGCAGCACATGTACGTTTTCCGTATTCGTTTTCCATATTCAGATTCCTGAATGCTTCAAATCTAAATAAAATAAAGCGCGAGTTGGCATTCGCCACGTATGTATGGAATATTTTCCGTTCTGAAATAAAACGAACGTATGCGGTAATGGAGACATTTTAAATAGATTTGAAGCATTCAGGAAATTCGAAAACGAATTCGGAAAACGTATACGAAAACCGTACGTGCGCTGCCAGCCTTATTCCCGGTTGCATCCCTCACGGGAGCTCAAGGGCCGCTTTTGTATGATATTCGGCATCCCGTGTAGTGTGGCTATTTGCATGCATTTACCATTTACAATGTCAAAACACATCTCAGGTCTTCCGGATCTGCCGCGACCAGGCTAAGATGGCATCGGAAGACATTTCGTTAGTGATAAAAAAGATACCAAATCAAGGCAGTAGATAGATAGATAGATTCGTTCAGTTCGATAATGTCAAGTGTGTGTGTCAGTGTCAACCAGTGTGTCAAAGTGTACTAAAGTATCTAAATGACTAGTGAACTAAAGTGTCTAGTCCTAAAAAGTCTATTGTCTCAAAAAAAAAACCAGTTCTAAAATGTTTAGTTCCCAAAATGTCAAGTTACCTAAAAAAACAGTTTCATAAAGTAGTAATCTCAATTACCCACTATCTCCAGATAGGTATAGCAAGACAAACGAAGTGGAAACAAAAGACGATCAGAGTTAATACTTTATTTACACAACCAATAACAAGTAGTAACAGTAGTGGAACAAGTTCCTATTACAGACCTTTCCTCCTTAGTGGCTGTAAGTATTCCTTACCGTACCAACCCTGTCTCTATAATCTCAGTAAGTACTAGAATTCCGAAATTACCCATAGTCCCAATCCTAATGATTAGGGGGCTATCACGGATCGAATTACATTGAACAACTAGTTCAGAATAAATAAAAGTTCGCCTTAGGACGACCTGCTGTGGTAACCTAATTAGCATCCACCACTACTAGTTGCTATTTGCTATCAAAAACAAAATTTCGTATTCTACATTGCTGTTTTGAAGTAATCACCAGTAACAACCACGTTACGTCAAAGCAGCAATGTACTGCCACTTAGCAACTACTAGCGGTGGATGCTAATTAGATGATACCACAGCTGAAAACTCTATTGGCGACTCTCTCACCGAGCGACACTTCAAGACAGTCCGAGTGCGGGAGTGTAAAATTTACATGGTAGCTCTCGGCTCGCCTCGGGATGTCTCGCCGGGCACATTCGCTGGTACGCACTCGCAGATAGGCCTCTCAGGCGTGACCTCTCGGCGAGACTTGACGAGAGCATTCGTTCGTGTACAGACGCCATTACACTAATAGCGGAATATAGAAACGCTGCTCAAAGTTTGAGTTTTACTTAAAAAAATTAAGCAGCTCTCTAACTCAAAAAATCCTATACTAATTTTGAATTTATAAGCTGCTCAATTATTTAAGTGCTTCTCGAATTTTAAGTGGCGGTTCTGTATCAGGCTGTTACTGAGCCACACTACTACATGAAAAGAAAAAGAAGAACCAAAGAGAATAATTTGTAAAGTTGCCAATAAAAAAACTTTTCTGTATAATTATCTGTACATAGTAACAGTTTTCAACCAACTTCAAAAAAGAGGAGGTGACAAAAATGGTACCGTATCTTTTTTGTCAATAATAGGGCATTTGCCATTGTAAGGCAATAGCAAAACATAATAAATTACAGCCTACGTTCAAAAATCGTTTACACTAATGAGATATCTTTTGTTGAAACCCAAGTATTTTTGTTAGGTGCGTATAGGATGTTGTTATTTCAAATAATAGGTTTGCAATAAGTACATTTTATACAAACAATTTTATCTTTGCTGTTAGAATTTTCCATTTTTCATAATGACGGTATCAAGCTAGGACGCCGGTGAATTTATTTCATAAGTTTGTTAAATAATAATTTTTTAGATAATGGCTTTATGTTTATTTGATGTTAGGTTATTAAAGGGCTCTTTACAATTCTCTTTGAGTTATGGCTTCGCGAGGCTGGTGCATGTAGCCAACTTCAAGTTTGTATTTTGCAGCAAGTTATACTTACTTCAAAAGTGATAATATCGGACGAAAATATTTCATAATACTTAGTAGAAGATAAACATACTAAAATTACTTATTAACGGGGTGTTTACCATGTTTAATAATTTATTCGCGGAGCTCGATATTTCGCTAGTAATTCCAACCAGCTTGTTCACGAGACTGGAGAATGCGGGTAGGTGATGACAGTTAGAGGCGTCCATATCGGACTACCTGCTTTCTGACACGAGTTGAACGTCTGGTTATCGGTCCCCTACTATTGTCACTCACTTCATTATTTACTCGGTCTTGCATTCGACAGACCACACTCACGGTATCTGTTCGCAAACTTTTTGTAGTGTTCTTCATGGGCTTGCATAATTTAACTACCGGATTCCCGGAGTGTATAAAATTGATTGTAGTTGTGGAAAGGCCTATATTGGACAGACAAAACGCACGGTGGCCTGTCGGATTAAGGAACATATAAAGGCGGTGAAAAACAATGATATCCAGAAGTCGGCTATAGCGGAACACCTTTTAGATGCCGGACCAAATCATTGGATTGAGTTTCACAAGCCGCAGGTACTTTCGACACAACGCCATTACACACCCCGTATGGTACGTGAAGCCATTGAAATTACTTAGTATAGTAATTTCAACAGGGAAGATGGGTTTCAGTTGTCGAAAGCCTGGAATCCGGTAGTTAAATTATGCAAACCCATGAAGAACACTTCAAAAAGTTTGCGAACAGATACCGTGAGTGTGGTCTGTCGAATGCAGGACCGAGTAAATAATGAAGTGAGTGACAATAGGAGGGGACCGATAACCAGACGTTCAACTCGTGTCAGAAAGCAGGTAGTCCGATATGGACGCCTCTAACTGTCATCACCTACCCGCATTCTCCAGTCTCGTGAACAAGCTGGTTGGAATTACTAGCGAAATATCGAGCTCCGCGAATAAATTATTAAACATGGTAAACACCCCGTTAATAAGTAATTTTAGTAGTGAAAATAACCATGTTAGTTTAAAATCGTATATAAGATAAACATACCTATACTACTAGTATTTAATTATCCTACTCCTATCCGACTAATATTATAAAGCTAAAAGTTTGTAAGTATGTGTGTATGTATGTTTGTTACTCAATCACGCAAAAACTACTGAACCGATTGAGCTGAAACTTGGAATATACTTATCTGGGGACCTTTTTATCCCGATATTCCCGCGGGAACGGGACTTACGAGAGTGAAATCGCTGGGCGCAGCTAGTAGTGTATAAAGATGATAAGGGCTGAGATAATGATGGTATGGCTTGTACTAAGTATTATCACAGTTAATAATTTAAATGTTTTCTGTGGTATAGCATGATTTTGGAGAATAAATTTTGTGGTAAAAATAAAAATGTTATTACGAAACCCTAAACTGTGTGTAAATATGCTGTTTTTAACCGACTTTGAAAAAAGGAGAAGGTTATTTTTTCCCATTAGTCTATGACAGCAAAAAATGTAAATTGATACACTGCAAGTCACGGCTGAAGTAACAAAAAACATGCAAAAATTACCTATGATTCTAAATGATGTAAGATTTTGATTACATAAAAAGTACATGACTGCTTATTGTACATAAGTCAGTAGGTAGGTATATACATACAAACATATAAAAAAAACAAATATTTGTAATTACAAGTTAATTAGTTTAAAATATGTTGAGCATAATTCAAGAATTATTAATACTTCTTCATGAACCACTTTCCACTAAATTCCCGTGGATACCGAATTATTCTCAAGTTTATCGGAGCAAAATTATTGCATATATTACGAGTATATAGCGCTATAATAATGTTAAGTTTGAGTTTGTCTAGTAAATTTATCCACCTCTTAGTTTTTTTCTAATTTTATTTGGAAACGAAATTGTTCAAGTCTATTTATCTTTAAAAAATAACTCATTTCCGCTAAAAAAGTGAAATTTGAAGGCTGACTGATTGATCACGAATGGAATTACACTACAAAGTAAATGCGTTTTTAATGGGGCGTCATGATTATTTCTGGTACACTTTATACAATTCAAAGTAATATTGTCAAATGACTAAAATAATTTTAGCCTTACCAGACGATCGAACTCGCCCCGCACCGTACTGTAATTTTATTTTTCTTTGTCTAGTCTGCTACATGGCAATCTGTCAGATTGACAATAATCCAATAAGTTGACTGAATATGCCGTATATTTATTTGAGACAATAAGAGGCTCCCTGGGCCTTGTAATTCAGCAGCAAGATCGTTTTCGTTTCTAATTAGCCTTCTCTGGTATATAGGCTCTGCTGTATGGTTCTATCTCTTGCTTTGAATTAAAATTAAACAGTTTTAATTTTGAGGTCCATATACGTGTATTTTTTGCTAACGAACCGAGGTATTGTTAAATTATGTATTTTTTAGTTTTTTATTTAATTCTCCTTCCTATGGTTAATTAACTAGTAAGTATTTGTTATCTGTTCTTTTAATATTTTTTTCTTGACGTGACCAAGTGTTCTTAAATAATGTAATATTATTGTGATTGTCCTACAGGCATAAATAAGTGAGTCTGAGTATGAGTATCTATTTATTTATTTAACTTAGATTCTACAGTCAATACAATACAATATAACTTATAATTAATACACTAAACTTAGACCAAATTGAATCTTCACTTTGTAGTTTGCTTAAATAATCTTCATTTTGTAGTTGCGGTTTCATTCGTGTAATTCTTGTTTCTTTGGGAATATTGGGTTAAAATTAGCCTATGTCGTAACTCAGGTCCCCAACTACGTATATTATAAGTTTCATCGCAATCGATTCAGTAGTTTTTGAGTGATTGAGTAACAACATCACAGTCATACAAACATACATACAAACTTTCTCGTTTATAATATTAGTAATAGATATAAGATTATGTTCGGCCACAGAATACGTGATAATATGTAGTTGTATTTTATTATTAGTGTTAAAAGGTAATGTCAGTGGTGCGATTGTGGTGCGAGGCGGTGCGACGCGGTGCGGTTCGATCGTCTGGTAAGGCTTTTAGGTAACCTTATTTTTCGGATTCAAACGCGTTACTTGAAACCGAAAAGTGAGTTTAATGTTGTATCAGTTTCTCTCTATTATACAGATGTAATTGTTTGAGTGTGTTTGTTTATCTTTCACGCTAAAACTACTGTACCGATTGCAATGAAACTTGGTGTATAGATAGCTGGAGACCTAAAACAAAAGTACAGGTTACTTTTACATCCTGATATTCCTTCGGAGATCGGGACTTACGCGTGTGAAACCGCAGGGCGCAGCTAGTTATGTATAAAGTACTGAATGGGAAATTAATAAGGTACATTATTTTGTTTAACTAATAGCCACACTGAACTTCTCATAAATGTGTTTTTACGTTTAGATGTAACTTACCTACTGTAGCGGAACTAATTTCACTATTGCACAGTGGTGTAATAAGGGTTACAGTCAGTTAGGCGAATATAGACATGGGCTATAGAGCTGAGCGTCCACCTTCCGGGAACGTACGCACCGGACGGATCGCATCAAACAGATCGTATCGTAATATTCTTTCATCAAACGGACCGCTCGAATCAGCTCATCGGCAATGCCGACGCCCGCGCCGTTGCTTCGTGCCGATGACGTTATTCTGTTGTTTAGTTGCCTTGGTAAAATGCAATCGATGCCGACAGATGGACGCACATTTAAAAAAAAAATTGTTTTAAAATTAGGATACGTCTCCACGAGCAGGAGAAACGCAGCGTACTCGCGCTTTTATCGTCATGTCGTTTCCACTAACAAGCGATTATTCTGCCAAAGTATTGTCGCGACTCGTCGTGTCGCCTGCTTCACTTTCAATAAATTCAATAAAATCGAAAAAAATATAATTTATCCTTATTAATAATAACATTTACCTGAATTTAATTAAATAGACTCATTGATACGCCCAAAAGGGTTTCATGGTCAGACAATATTGTATTTTATCATCATCTGTACTTATGTCATGATTATGCAATAAAGAAATTGAAATTGTCCGCAGCGACAAAAAAAAATACCTTGATTGTATTTCAAATAAATCAAATCTCTAACTAGCCGCTTTTACATCGAATTTAGTAGGCTTTAGTAGTATTTATTTCCTGTCTGTCTGTTACCAGGATGTATTCAAGGAAGTTATATTTAATACTTAGTGTATCTCATGAACCTTGACAACTTGACAGTAAAAAAAATCACCACTGATGTAACTACCACGAAATCGAGCAAGACCTACCACGAATCGCTGCGGTACAGCCCCGATTGATTCGAGTCTGGGAGTTCGTATTGCGATGCCGAACACTCCGGTGTACATCTCCCGCCTGCACTACACGGTCGGGGAGAAGGACATCGTCGAGTACGTGCGCCGAAAGTTGGGCTATACGCTGAGGGTGCATTGCATATGCTGGAGTCGCATCGGAACGTCAATTTCAAGGCGTTTGTGGTGCGAGTCCCGACGTGCTATCTGCCTCGCGTTATGGCCGAAGATTTCTGGCCGAACGGCGTGGTGTTCGGTCGCTTCCGCGGACAAATCCCACAGGAACACACGAAGACTAAAGTGTAGTGTAATGGAAGTGCTAGTAACATATAGTTCTAAGCTATCTATTAACACATTCATTTTATAATAAAATGTCTATGTATGTTAGTCTATAAGGTATATATTTTTATGGATTTATTAGGCGTCTATCTATATTTCATTATATTGGTTCCTCGGTTACTGCGATACAAGCATGTGCTTAGAGTAGAATCGATTGATTTTTTGATTTTTTTTTTGAACTAGGTATTTCTGTTGCCGCTATAACTAGGTGAATTTTGTAATAATAGTCCTTCCATCTTTTCGACCGATGTACGTAACACCTGCTACATGGTGACGAAACTGGAAAGAGAGGAAGAATTGCCTGACCCTACTACCTAGGAAAGACTGTCCTGGCGCTGCAAAATTAGAAGAACATATCCCGAAAAAGTGGGAAAGATCGAGGAAGCAAAGGAAGGAGGAGTGGTTCAGGTAGGCCATTATGGGAAAGTAGGACATTTAGTTTTACAGCATTCTCTAAATAAATATGGCTCTAGGGCCTTAGGTTCTATCCACAATACGCAATCTCAGAGCAAAGCCAAAAATTTTTGAAATTATCAATCATAGTTATGTGTGGGCGGATATAATTAACATATTTATCGTAATCATTATTTCTTTATCAACCTTTTTATCCTTATCAACCTTCAACTCGACACATAGAAGTTTACTATCGAAAGATGTAGGTGTACCTACCTACCTTGTGGTTTTTCATTACACTAGCAGTTTATTAAATTTTGTAAAAGTAAAAATGACGTGAAAATGAGTTTGCATTTTCACGTCGACTAATTAATAGCGTGTATTTTCTTAAAGAACAGAACAAAGTTCGTTGACTTTAGTAGAACAAGATGGCTGAATTATTAAAGCAAGTATTAAGAGTGATTTAATATCTAATTGCTAACAACAACAAAGATTTCTTTCAAATTACTTAGGTCCTTACTCACAAACTTTCACGTTTTTAATTTTATAATTAGTTGCACGCTTGGATTTGCCTGCGTTAATTCTTAGCCTGTGGAAATGACTAAAATTCGACTGTTAACATGGACCAATATTGTAGCCAAAACTAAAAACAAATCAAACGTGCATGATTTCTGTTACCGAAAAATTGACACAATTTGATTCATATTCACTGGTATCCGCTCGCGGGCTTACCTCTCCGAATAAAAACTAGCTTCTATCGTCATAAATTATGTGTTATTCCATCAAAACCGTTCAGCAGTTTTTGCGTGAACGAGTAACAAACATCATTGTCACATTTCGGACACAAAATTTCGCGTTTAAAATTAACTAGTAACGCTCCTTTAGCGTCACCCAAGAGTCACGTGTGGGGCAACTAGGGCTGATCCTTTGATGTTGGAAATCACTACGTTATGGCTGACCCCACAGACGCGAGCAATACAAACTCCCAAACTGATGCGATGCTATTAGCGAATGCCTTAACGGATAATTTTTCGCCTATTTTCGCCCGGGGTTAATACGGAGCTGCCTCACTCGGTCTAGATTAAAATCTGTGACAGACACGTAACATTGATGCGACTACGTAAAATGTGAACATTGACAAAATGCAAATATTATTTCACGAGAAATATCGAACTCCGTAAAAATATAAATTAATACATGGTTTTAGGCCTCGGCCGCATAATATAGGCAGAACGCTTGCTTACCGCCTGGTGGCTAGCGAGTCACCTAGCGCGTCGCGTGACATAAAAGTAAAACCAACAAGTTGGTTAACTTAAGTCTTAACGGTAAAGTCTTAACTTTGATCTACTACTACGTAACGGGCATCGAAATCCCGCTGCACAAAGGAATAACCTGCGCGGTGAAAACGTAGATTTGCATGCATTTGAAACCGGCACCTTCGAGTTGATAAGAAGAAAAAGAATAGTTGAGCTGTCATTGAAAGCGAGGTCTCTTGAGCTGTCGGTTTCAATGACAGTTGAACTCGACGGCGTCGCCTACAAATGCACGCAAATCAACGCGACGATGGTTCGAACCGCGCAGGGTATATTCATTTGCGCAGTGGTATTTCGATGCCGATTACGACGGAAGATATACGCGGTTGGGCCGCAGATTGGTTTTATGTCGCGTGACGAGCTAGGTGCCTTGATAGGCGACTCGCTAGTCTCCATAAGCAAGTCTTCTGTCTATGCGGACATTGATTTAGGGTTTCGTAATCAACAAGAAACCTACATCCGCATAGGCAGGGAGCTTGCTTAGCGCCTAGCGTCTAGTAGCTTGCATTCTGACTAGATACACTGCTAGGCGCCAAGCGCTCAATGCGTTTGTTTTAGTTAGGTGACTAGCTATAAACCTCTAGGCGCTAAGCCGACCTCCTACTTATGCGGACGTAGCATAGACGTAGACGAACCTTATAGTTTCATGATTCATAATATCCGTCCGTCCATCGGTCGGTCGTCATTTGTAGGTAAGTACATAAAATATGTAATGTTCACCAATACTGTATTAAAGTAACATTCAGTTATCTATTGAATAAAATAATAATTTTCCACTGTAGGTAATTGACAATACATAATACAATGTTAGTTGTATTAAAATGATACCTTTGACACGACAGCTAGTAGGTAATCAGATATTTTCAAACGAGATTGTGTTTTGCTTTATTTGTTGTTAACTTCTTTTATGGAAAATATGTAGGTAAAAATTATGATTGTTAAAATATTAGGTAAGTGATATATTTTATTTCGATTAGTAGATAACAAAGGCTTTCTTGTTTTTGGCTGTGTATAAAATTTTACCTTTAGGATATCACGGTATTTTTTTCTATATGTTTTTGGCCTTTTTTACACCACTACCAAAGGAAGTGTTATGTTTTTGATAATTATATTTTATCAAATATATTTTTTGTTTTAAAGGTACAGACGTTGAAGCTTTAAGTGATTTGGGTTTAGAATAAATTTCAAGCCTGTATTTGAAATTCGATGACATTAAACGAGAAAAAATAATTCATTTTGAATATTAGCCCTCCAAATTCTCTGTCAAAAATAAAAAATACATGTGAAAGAACTACTTCGATACGTAAATTCGTTTCCGATTTATAGAAGTAAACGTGCGATGCGGAGTGTATTCGGGTGTGACGTCATCTCACACACACTCGCCCAGTCCGCTAGTACTGTCAGCGCGGTGTCACAGTACATGTCGTTATATTTTTCATTAGCGGAGAGCGTTGTAAGTTGTAAATGACGTCACGTGACTGGTAGCGAGACTCAATATTTATCGTAAGTTTAAATGATTGTAAAATCAAAACTAATACGTATAATAAAACGCAATATTAACCGGGTTATACTCGCGTTTTTTTTATTAACGGCATTGTAACCGAGGTTTCGGTTACTCTGTTTTTGGCTACAACAAAAGCTAGTGTATTTGTATACAAACAAGCTTTACTGTAACAAACTTTGAAACGATTTGGCATAGGTACCTATTTACATTCTTCATTGTGATTAAATGCCTAAAGGCGTCTTCTAGTTGGAATTATATATTATTATCTATTACTTATAAGATTTAATTGTTACCTAGATAATAATACCTAGAATTGAATTGTGAATAGGTTAAAATTGGGTAAAACTTTAGGTTTAAAACTAACTTTCGCTAGCACGATTCACTAATAGTGTTTGGAACGATTACCTTTTTTAAATAAATAAAAGGTAAATAAATAAAAAAAAATCACAAAATAAACATTTCACATTTGACACACAAATATACTGTTGACATTTACCTCTTGGTCGGCTAGCCTAAGCTAATCTCACCCTTTGAGGGAAAAAGCCCTCACTCATATATTATGGTCCCCCGACGACTCTTCGCTAGATCTTTAAAGAAACGTAAGGCACTTGTACCTCAAGCACCCATCGTTTAAGTAGAGATTTTATACATAGGTACATATTCGATGAGGTTGTGTTTACAACACAACAAAATTTAAATAATGAAGATTTAATAGCATAAAAACACGACACAATAAACTTCGATGCAAAAAAAAACAGATAAAAACTACTTACCTACATTAAATAATCAAATCAATGGTGGCCGACACAATCCAAGGATTCGTGAGTTACTAATTAAAATTATTATAGTTGATTAATCCATAATATATTCCTTTTACCTATGTCACATGTATTATCTCAGAAAGGCCTTTCTGGCTTGGAAAATATAAATTTATTTATTTTTTAATTCACTTGCTCGTAAAGTCGGTGTAATTTCAATTCACATACATAAGCAGCTCATAAAACATGCGTGAGTTATAGACGCAAATCATGTAGTTATATTCCATAACTCACACCATTGCCCTGTTTTTTTTTTTTTTTATATAAGCAAGGGGTTGTCATAGCTACAGTACCTATTAATATTTTATATTTACAGTAAATTTTTATGTTATTATTGCAATAATCTAAATACATTTGAGTGGCAAAGAACATAAGAATCATAAAGCCAAGTGATGATAACACCATCAGCCCGTGAATGAAATATGCGTCAAATATTATTTATATCTTTAAATAATTTCAAACTGATCACCTCTCGGCTGCGAAAAGTAGCCTCTAGTTATCCCAAGTGTTCAGCTATCTACATTCCGAGTTTTATTGCAATCTCTTCAGCGGTTTTTGCGTGAAGAAGCAACAAACACACAATATTTTATATTTAAGTATGGTATACAAGTAGCGTTCTGCGGTTTTACCCGCGAATGTCCCGATCCCGCGGGAATATCAGGATAAAAGGGCTTATGTTTTGACATGAATGTATTAAAATAAAATATAAAAAAGAACAAACAAGTAAATATAATTATTATAAAATATTTATTAATTACTATGAAACTTATTAAACATTTCTCAAATTACATATCAATTGCTCGACCCACAGGTGGTACTTCATCTTCAACCGCAAATACTCCATGACATCAACAGTTTTTTAATTTTTTATTTACACAAGTAAAAAACATTAAATTGTACATAAATTACGTCCATAAAACCATTTTTGTCTTGAACGTAAGAGGTTCCTTTCTTTAAGTAGATGCTTAATTAGCGTCAAGATGGCGGGACCAACTCTTCAATATTAAAACTTTATATTGTCCAATTTGTACCAATTTGGTACTAAATCTGTATATATTTTTAGCTCAGAGTTGTTTTTCTCAGTGGGCCCGCCATCTTGACGTCATAATGGCGGGACCAGGGTTTTTGTTAAATATCTTCTAAACTAAAGAGGTACCAATTTTTTTAACTGAGGTACCAAATAGTACCAATTTGGTACTAAATCTGACAATATAAAGTTTTAATATTGGAGAGTTGGTCCCGCCATCTTGACGCTAATTTTTTATTCATTTCATATCAGAAATTCTTCACTAAAAGTACTGTTGCCACCTGCATAAGATGGCACCAAAAAGAAATAATAAACAACATTTGTGCAGGAAGGCAGGTAGGTTTAAATATATTTACATTATACCGGGTATAATGTAAATATGTTAACAAATCGTGTGAATTTAAAAAGTTTATTAGGTAGGTTTAAATTAGGTAGATTTCGTCGCATAGTGCAGGCGGGAGACGTAGATGTACGTCACAGGTTGGGACCACCACGGCGCGGGCGGGACGCAGAATATTGTCCGATCCAGTCAGCGCACGCAGGCGAAAAATCAATAAAAGTCGGACATAACCAAAAAAATGTTAAAGTACTTTAGACATGCAAAATAAGCCCTAACGGTTTATCCGATAAACAATGCATTTCTCCCGCACAGGTAAAGCGACCCATGAGTCATCTAGGCATCCTGGTCTCATTCCAAAGTTCGACTTGTTCAACGGCGGATGCGTTTACTGCTTAAATTGTTATCTAAGTGTTTGCGGCTCTATATTTTTTGTTGTGAACTATTTTGGATTTTTGCAATGGATTCCCTTCCAGGAGGTAAGAGACTATTTTTTTAAATTATTATTGTTAAACTGTGCCTGATATTTTGTGTAATATACAACATGTTTCTAAGACACATGCATTTTTTACATGTTTTTCACTTTAGATAGTCTCAAAAGTCCAATTTCCTGATAGATTCGGCTTCGATAATAGCAGTTTTAGAAACTACTGACTTTTGTTTATAAAACACCTACTCTATTTTATGCGTCCGTGTGCGTTGCTTTAACAAAATTTTCTTTTGAATAGAGGACTAAGTAAAAATTGTAACTTATTCGCATAGCATTAAAAAGCGTTTTTCGTGTTTTTGTATTTCGAATTGGTTATATTATTGGTTTTAAATGTCATTTAATGTTGTTTTAGGATCAACTGATGAAGAAGTGAGCTTCAGCAGAATGACCTTGATCGGCTTCTATAGAGAAGAAACTTCTCGAAAGGAGCAAGATAAAGTGTTACATCTGCACGACAAAGTACGAAACGCTTTGAAAGTGGATGAGCTCACAGAGGAAATAAAACGTTGTCTTGGAAAACTAGTAAGCGATTATAAGACAAAACTTCTCCAGGCACATCGTAATTTTTCTCGATGTGTTAGCAGAAACAAGAACTGGTTTGAAACGTACGTTAATTTTTGCGTGCCGACTCGTACCCGAAAGCGAAGTGGTAGTCTTGGCGGGCGACCTACCAAAAATTTTGAAGAATGTACCGAACGTACTAAACGCAGGAAGACGGAAGAAGTTCGAAAGCAACTAGAACCTAAAGAACTAGCTTTTGCTGCCCAGGTGGAATATCGTGCACGTGGTGATATCCAGACGTCGAAACTAATAAAACAAGTTGCTCTTGCTGGTCCCAGTAGCTTTGTCAACGTTCCTGAAAAACATGAAAGCCTTTCATCAGACAAATCTTTGTCCTTGGTGATTGAAGGACAACTGACTAAATTTCAGTACAACACGTTACGGTCCTCAGCAATGGAGATGAACTGTAATCTGTACCCAAATTATGAGAGTATAACTGAAGCAAAAAAAAGGTGTTACCCTGAAGGCATTATTTGCACGGAAACCTTTGCTGAAGTTCCTCTTCAGAGTTTAATGGACCACACTGCAAAAAGATTGTGCTTGTCTATAAATGAAGGTTTGCAATCGCTTACAGCAGACCAGTTAAAAAATCTTCGCCTAATATCGAAATGGGGCTGTGACGGTTCAGGTTGCCATTCCCAGTATAAACAGACATTTGAAAATGCAGAGCAGTCAGACTCCAACATGGTTATAACTTCAATTGTACCAATTCAATTGGTATGTGACCACGAACAAACCGTGATCATCTGTAAAATTCACGGCCATCATCACCAAGATATTGTCGTCCGCTGAAGTTAGAGATGGCTCATGAAACACCAGAACTGTCAAGATCTCTGGCCCAAAATGTTCAAACACAAATTGAAAATTTAAGTCCAACATTAGTTGAAGAAGTGCATACAGTGAAGCATCAATTAATGATGACAATGGTGGATGGGAAAATGATAAATGCATTAACGGACACAAAATCTGCCATGCGCTGCTTTATTTGTAAAGCCACATCCAAGGACTTTAACAGAATTAAATTCTGTGTCTCCAAGGCCACTCCTGAAGAAAACCTTATATATGGCATTTCATCATTACATGCCTGGATAAGATTTGCGGAATTTATTTTACATTTGGGTTACAAATTGAAGGTGGGAAAATGGAAGACTAGAAATACAGAAAGCAACGCTATGATAGCCGCTGAAAAGCAACGTATTCAAAATGAATTTTGGCAAAAACTTGGTTTGCATGTCGACAAACCAAGACAAGGTGGAGGCACGTCTACTGATGGCAACACGGCGCGCGCCATCTTTCAGCATGCAGAAGAAGTTCATGAAATAAGGGGTGTCAATCTGCAGCTCATAAATAGACTACATACTATTTTAAGAATAATGTCTTGTGGATACAAAATTAATATAGTGAAGTTCTAAAAATTTTGCACCAAAACAGCGGCTGTTTTTGTGTGGAATTACCCATGGTACTATATGCCAACTACACTCCACAAAGTACTCATTCATGGGTCAAGAATAATAGAAAATTGTGAAGTAGCGATAGGCTTAATGAGTGAAGATGCACAAGAGAGCAGAAACAAAGACGTAAGGAATTATAGGGAGCGATTTTCAAGAAAATTTTCTAGACAGTTAGCAATGGAAGACACGTTCAAGAGACTTTTAGTGTCTTCCGATCCATATATAACGGGATTACGAAAATTAGTCCCAAAAAAATCACTTCAAATGTGCCAAGATGTTTTAGACTTACTAGAAGAACCAAATATTACATAGAACGTAAAATAAAATTGTCAAAAGTAATCATTATCGTGTTTTTATTACTCAACAATCCTTTATAAATACGATTCCTATAATTTTTTAATTAATTAAGTAATTTTAAGGTTTTGTCCGACTTTTATTGATTTTTCGCCTGAGTGCAGCGCCGTGCCACCTAATATTTCCTCTTTATAATAATAATTGACTTTTTCATCTAAATTCTTTTAGCAACTTTTTAACCCATGCTATTTTATGGCGCTGTTTGCCCGGGACGTTGTTAGGTGGAGTAGGCTTGCCCAGCACCTATACCACCCAACCAGCTTAGTCAGCCATGCCCAGAGGAAAGAACTGGTCAATAGTTCTGGAGCTAACTAAGCCGTGGGTTTCCTCACGATGTTTTCCTTCACCGTATGAGCGATGTTATTAACGCACATAACTTTTCCGCAAGGAAAAAGACATTGGTGCGCGGTAAGCTAGGATTCGAAACCACGACCTTCGGTATGAAAGTCGGGGTATCTACCACTAGACCAACACCGCTCTTTTTTAAAAATTATAATTATTAGCAGATAAATATGATGAAATCTGTGTATTCCTTTCTAGCCAATTTTGTAGTATTCTCTTCTTATTTCAGGAATATATCTAAAAGTGTTTTGTACTTACAATGCACTACTATCATCAAGCATAATAGCTATGAAGTCACAATTAAACCCACAAGCATCTGAATTCTCGCTTCGGTCTGTGAGGGATTCCGTCCTTCCAGCTATCCAGCCTTTAGTGGCTGCCGGATCAAATGGATGTAAGTACTAGGTTAGACGCCATTAATCTGGCAACGGGGTAAGCTGGCTAAATTCGTTCATTAAGTTAACCAACAGTAGGTTTATTAGCTTAGATGTGGAACGATCTATAGGTTTTCTACTACATATAGGTAAGTAGTATAGTAAGCTAGATTGATCTCTCCATCGCATAAGTACCTAATCTTGTCAAGTCGTGCGAGTTAGTCTGTTTGCCACTGTCATTTCCCCCATTTTCTTGGATAGGTGACCGATAAAACACATGTCTTCCGGCAGCTTCTCCTAATGTACAGTGCTTTAATAGTACATACATTAGAACTGCAGCGGCCGGCAAGAGAGGCATTGATGGACGAACGTGTGAATGTCCATCAATGCCTAGTTTCGGGCAAGGCTTGTATAGTACTTTTCTCAAATAATGCGCGGAAATTAAACTAAGTAATACAATTCACAACTTTTATTTGAAAATACAATTATTGAATGTACAATCCTTAAAATTTAAATTTTTTTCTCACTAAACAGCTTTCTATGAGCAAGCCAGTTCGAAATTTAAATTAAACCTTTGATAAGTTACCTCTTTGGTCGCCATTTTGCGGAGTAAAATTACACGACCAATATGATTTTACATAGTAATTTATTTGGCCGCTAAACACGACAGATATGGATTTTCATACAACTATTGCCGGCCGCTGCTGTACTAGTACAGCAAGTTCGATTTAAAATAATGCTCAAATTTCCAAGCATTTATAAATAAAAACTTAATTAAATAACCCCCTGCATTGTTCCTGGTGCAAAGGTTCTCATGACACTAGTATTATTGCCGGAGCGGAAGTCATCTCCGTTTTCTCTTATCCTACGCCTCAATTTAATATAAAAGAAAAATTGAACCGTCTAGGTGTCCATTGGGTGTCCATCGTTCTAGAATCTAGTCTAGACCTTCATAGGTTTGCAAAGATTTGATAAATATATTTCTTACTAGCTGCGCCCCGCGGTTTCATCCGCGTAAATCCCGATCCCGAATTATTAAAATTAAGAAGAATTAGCAAAATCGGTCCAGACGTTCACGCGTGATGTCGTGACCAAGGGAAATAGGGATTCATTCATTTATAACAAAATATAAATATTTGTAAAATCCCAGCAGACCGTAATACATAAAAAATGAGCGATTTGTGAGTAAAATACGTGACTTTTCTTTATCTACGAAATCGGGGAACACAGAAGGTAAACCTATTCCGGTACTAACCCAAGATTTATCTACTTGTGAACGTTATCTTTGTGATTTATGCACTGTTATATAAATTCGTCTGATGTAACCTAGGGCCTATAACTCTCAAAGGTCCGGTCTTAATTTTATTATGGCAAATAACTGGTTGGTGACTGAAAATTTTAGGTAAATTTTTGTCCTCTCAAGCGAAACGCCTGCCCGCATTTTTATAAAAATCATAGCTTATTGGAACCACTCGGGATCCGTCTACTCGCCTCGTACGGTTAGTATTCATTGATTGATTGATTGACTGCCTTATTGTACCCAAAAACCCAATAACATTAATTAAGACGAAGAAAGAAAAATAAAATATTTATACTTGATAAATCATAGGTTACATAAATAGACATAACGGAGCTCCATGAGGCTAAGGACTCATAAGTGCATTACGACGGGGCAACGTAGGGCCGTTTTTTTTTCTGACTATCGACAATTCTGTGCTAGTCATAAAAGACTACGTATCGCTTCGTCGACGAAAAGCACTTATAAAGCCTCAGTCTAACACCTCTATGAAACGAATTTGTGATAATATTACTCCATTAGTGGATTAAGATTCATGGATTACTTGATCCGCTGACGGAATCCACCAATGGACAATCTGACGAGTAGACACCAAACGACGAGGCTTTACTAATCGGGTCCCGAGTGACTCTAATGATGATCAATGATCGCTATTACTTTTCAGGTGGTTCAATAAAAAACTTCTTAGGCTACAGCTACGATCAAATGCAAGCAAAGAACTTCACCCTCGAAGAGCATGTAAACTTCGATCTGATCACCAAGAATGGTAATGTGAAATACGACTTGAAATCGAACAGAGACAAGTTGAAGAGGATGATTAATAGAGCTGATAGAATTGTGGTTTTAAGTCATGGCTTTATGGAAAGCTCTGAAGGGGAGATGGTCCAGGTAATCGAACTCCTACTAAAATTATAAAGCTAAAAGTTTGTGAGTATGTATGTATGTGTGTTTGTTACTCAATCACGCAAAAACTACTGAACCGATTGCGATTAAATTTGGAATATAGGTAGCTGGATACCGGGAATAACACATAGGCAATAATACCTTTTTATCTCGATATTCCCGCGGGAACGGGACTTACGCGGCTGAAACCGCGGGGCGCAGCTAGTGAAACATATTAGTGAAGTAAGAATCACCAAAATCGGTCCATCCGTTTGGACACTAGAGCGCCACATTGGAACAAACATACTTACATATGACTTCTCTTGCTTTTAGTGTGATATAGAGATGTATTTTTTTATTTATTTAGTATAAAAAGTAGATTACAAACATTAACTATGTTTACTTTAATACAAATTGTTTCGTACCAGATTGTATAATTCCTAGATGCAAACATAACAGTGTTGTAAAAATTAATTAAATTTTTATAAAAGCATACACACGATTTTGAAACACTACAAAGTGAATGTAATCATAAAATATACTCATGCAAAGTTTTAGCTTTTAGTACGAATCCCATCTTGGGGTTTTAAACCCCAAAAATGTTTACGTTAATTTTACAGGCTCTATCAGCTGAACTCCTAAAACAACAAGGTTGGAAAATATTCGCTTTAGATGGAAGAAATACTATAAACATTGAATACTTACGGGCTTCGACTAGTGCCAGATTTATGGGGGAAATCCTCGGGAAGTTTCTAAGCCATTTGATAAAAGGTTTGTTATCCAAGTATTCCAACTAAATTAGTCGCCAAAGTCTTACTTCTGTGTTTTATCAGTGACTTAGCTCTCCAAATTGTCTAAGACGTAATCCGTACTAACTGATATCTTGCTGTTTTCCTTGTAGAAGTTTGGAATTTAGACTGAGAAATGTAATCATAGAAGCTTTTTTTGACATAAATTCGACATTTGTTATTTTACGGTTTCGCTTAAAATAACAAGTATTATAATTACTAATTACATCTCTGTTTTGCTTTAAACTCAATCTAGAGTAAATTACATTGAGTTTTTGTAGTCATTATAAATGAAAGAAGGCCCACAGACTACTGCTTTTAAATGACACAGAACTGGATAGATTATCCAAGGTTCCTTATACATCTACATAATATTTGAATGATTTTTTATCAAAATTGTTTCAGTGGTTTTAGCAGGAAAGCATCATAGACAGACATCCAAATATCCCAAAAATCCTCCTCGATAAAATTCCATTGATATGGGTTACCATGGTCTCCTTTTTACAGGACCTAAATCGTTCTGCTAATAAAAAAAATAAAAATAAAACCAACCAATTTTTTTCATTATTATATGTGAGTTTTCAAAGTAGTCGAGGATGTTTTTATAAGTACAATTTATTTTATTAGCAGGGACCTTACCACGCAACTTCCGTCGTAAACGGTATCGAAATCTCACTGCGCGAAGAAATAACCTGCGCGGTGAAAACGACAGCGTTGATTTGCATGCATTTAAAGCCGGCACCGTCGATTTGAGCTGTCATTGAAAGCGAGGTCTCTTGAGCTGCCGGTTTCAATGACAGTTGACCTCGACGGCAGGCGTCGCCTTTAAATGCATGCAAGTTGACGCTATGGTTCGAACCGCGCAGATTATTCCTTTGCGCATTAAGATTTCGATGCCGATTACGACGAAAGATGCGCGGTTCGGCCGCAGGGCACCATGGTAAAACCTATTTAACCAAATCTGAGGGTAAACCCCATTATAAATATTATATTTATACAATCTGTATCACAAGTTTATAAACAGACATACTTACATCTGGCATACTAAAACAAATAATATAGCAGAGACGTTTCACTAGCTCGGTCAATAACTTACCTACTCAACCAATTACAATTATTCCACCTACGCAAAGCAAATTCAAGTAAACGTCGTCCTAACCTAAGTTCAAGCAAGTACTTAACTATACAAGTTTACCAGCAATTGAGGTTCAAATAATAGTTGGTTTTATAACACTGAAAGTATTGTTTTTTACAGCCTAAACCGCTATAAAGGGTAAATAAAAGGTTTATAAAACTGTTCTGACGATAAGTTTAGGTTACATTAGGGTCGTTAAACCCCTATTTAGTGTTATGTTTCGACCCAACTCTTAAGAAAGGTCTTAGGACGGCGCTGTTAGTTTTATTCGATTGTTTTATGGAATGTACCTATCGAGGAAAAATCTAGACATGGCGAAATCCGTTTCTCCATTCGCCATCGGCGGGGATTGAACTCGCGTCTCTTGCCTAATAGTAAAATGGACACCCACCCGTCCATTTTACTATTATGCATAGATCAAACAGATCAGAAATATCTATGATCTATACAATGTAGTTAGAGTCTACACACCACAGGGACAATTCAATTATCCCACAAATCCCAATAAATTCAACCACAATTTCGATGAATTTAAGATTATCCGTATGTTTCCCTGTTTACTTTTTTTTTCTACTTTGATTAGTTGAACGGCATTTACCAAAATCATCAATACGCAAAGTAAATTCTTGAAAATGTACCATTCCTTGGTTGATTATGCCCGATGCCCTTCCTTTAACATTTTTGTAGTCTTTCTTCTTCTTTCTTTCATAACATGTTACACCTACCATAACATGTTACAGTTACACCTTGTAACCTCGATCGGTCAGCACCTACCTTTGTAGGTTAGGGTCGTGAATATTTTTTTTCATTCAATAGCCCTCGCCTATTTGATGACAATTATAGATAATGCTAAATTGTAGGTCAAAACAGGATGACGTTTGTATAAAATGGTAGGTAGGTATTTCATCATAAATGATTCCACAATAAAATTAAGAGACAATATTGTCCCTTATTTAATACTCGTTTTGGACTTCTACCAATATTGTATTGATCGAACATCAGGAACCAACAATTTGATACAATACTAACTGTCAAATTTTAGAAAGTAAAGAAACATGTACAAGCAGAAATGATGATAAAAAATAATAATTTGAAATAAGTATACAAAAATCCCATTTCAAGAAGGAATAAATCACCATCATATATACTATTTATTGATATCGACTTAAATAATCTTGCTTGACTCCAAAGGTATTCGGAAGTCGTATATGTATTTTTTCTTAAAAAATATTCTAGTAAACATAGAGGACTATAAACAAGAAACCCTAGAATATCTACTTAGTTACTTCCTAATCCTTCCAGATGGTCAAGATCCAACCAGCATATCTCTAATAGGACACAGCTTGGGTGCGCATATCGCGGGCATCGCTGGGAAACAAGTTCACCAGCTAACAGGTATTCCATTTCCAGATTGTTTTTCTCCGGAACACGTACCTATATCAAGATAGACATAATACAATGCTTTTATTTTTCAAAGAAAAACTTTATACTGTTTGTTACACCTAATTCCCTAAAGGTGCGTTTTCAAACAAATTTTAAACGAACATCAGAAATAAGCGTTAAGGAGGCCATACACTCTAAGGGTTTGCATGATGGTTTTGCATAACATAACATGCATAACCTAGCGGGTATGTGATAAAACTGTACAGTTACCATTATAATATGAAACTCTATTATGCCTGTCGGTTATGCTTGCAAGGTTATACCCATCATGCAAACCCTAGCGTGTATGGCCTCCATTTGAAGAACGCGAATAACCAGGGCTCCTAAGACCTTATTGGCCAATTTAAATAATCTCTTTTCCAGTTATGTTCTGTTTAGTTTATTGTACAAATAAACAAGGAAGATACGATCCTATACCATTCTTTTATGAACCGATAGGATCTATCGAAAAAAAAACACTAGATTCTAATAGATCTGTTATCTGATCTACATTGTTTCCATTTGTAGTCAAATGGCAATGCTGGATGACTTTTTGAATTTGCTCGGAAATCAGGGTTGTCATGGTCTATTATATCTGCAGGAAAGAAACTCAGTCGTATAACAGGTCTGGATCCAGCCGGACCTTGCTTCCACAACGCGTCTTCAGATGAACGTCTGGACATGGACGACGCCGAGTATGTGGACGTGATACATACCAACGGAGGGATTTTAGGGATGAGGGAACCAATAGGTAAACAAAGGCAAAGTTGAATTTAAATGATGATACATGGGTGGTCAATTTTAAATACAGTTGTGATGTGATGTGAGTGGTCTGAAATGATGAATGGTATTTAAGGATATCTATAATTCAAAGTTTTTTTTTTAACAAAAGTGAGCTTGGAAAATTTTGTGAACGGTATCCACACAAGCAGCATATTATTATATCGACAATTCGGGTTCACTGTACACTTCGTCTTTAAGTGTGGATTCGGTTCAGAATATTTCCTCATAATACTTCCATCATTATCATCATCAGCCTGTTGCAGTCCACTGCTGGTCACTCCAAATGCACGCCACCTAGATCTATTTTCGGCTTCTCGAATCCAGTTTGTGCCAGTTACAGTCGCTTCGCTTCCGCTGAAGTTTAAATCATTTCCCTTTCTACGTCTGCGAAAAGCATCGGTTAAAACCCAACTTTTTCTCTTCGTAGGTCACAAAGACTTCTACCCCAGCGGTGGCATGTCCCAGCCTGGTTGTTACTTTTACATCTGTGATCACAGCAGAGCGTGGGAGTTCTATGCTGAATCTATCACTGCATCGAAGGCTTTTCCAGGTATCACTCGAAAACCTACCTATACGAAATGAAACTTATTGTTAGTTTTAATCGCATTTCACATTATACATCTTGAAAACCGAAGAAAAATATTGTGACTTTATATTTTGATGTCAATATATTGTATTATACTTGGTCCCCAGCGAAAAATAAACCCGCAAGCTTTCGATTAGCAGCCTGGTGTTCCATGACGCTCCACATAAGGGATGATTGTTTAGACCGTCACGAGCACGAGCTTCGTTGTTCATTGCTCGGCGAGCAGTCGATCGGTCTGTTGCAACCGAGTGGCGGCCGAGCAACAGACAACCAAGCTCGGACCCGGCACGGCCGGGTGTCGGTCTAATATAAATCATCTAATTAACGTCCCAGTCATATATGAGTACTAGCAGTAGCCTTCGGTTTCACCCGCATACATAAGTCTCGATCCTTCGGGTTTACGTGTTTTCTACGTCTCCAGCTATTATTCTAAGTTTCATCGCAGTCGATTAAGTAGTTTTTGCATGAAGGAGTAACAAGTTACACACATACATATACAATATTAGCTGCGCCCCGCGGTTTCACCCGCTTAATCCCGTTTCCGCGGGAACATCAGGATAAAAAGTAGCCTATGTGTTATTCCAGGTCTCCAGCTACCTATATTCACAGTTTCATTTTAATCGGTTCAGTTTTTTTGCTTGAAAGAGTAACAAGTTCACATACATACATAAATATACACAAACTTTCGCGTTTATAATATTAGTAAAATCTACCTGCAAATTTTGCGTGTCGGATAAAATATAAAAATACTTGACTGTGGCAACAAACAAACATACAAAATATAATGTTTGCTATTTTCATACAGATTTTATTTCATTCCAGCAAATAAATGCGAAAGCTACACTTTATTTCAAGAAGGAAAATGCAATAAGACGGAGAAAGTTTTCATGGGAATCGATTCCAAGTCCGGTGGTAATGGAAAATACTTTCTAACCACTAGGCCATCGAAGCCGTTCGGGATAGGACAAGTCACAGGTTTAAGATGATGAATGGCAATAATATTTCAATTCAAATATTTCATTTATTATTAAATTAACATGTTCATTAGTAAATTGTGACTTTGAATTAAAGTAAAAATTAAAACTACATAATATAACAAACAACATTAAGTTTTCTCTGTTTTATGTAAACACAATACATAGTGTGACAATGCAATTTTATAATTATTGTACAATTTTTCACTTGCTACACACACATTCCAAAAAGAAAGGATTCGTACATACGACGACCTTCGAAATGGAAATGGGCGTATCTAACACTAGACCCCCCCACCGCTCTACTAAAACATTCTTATAACATTCTTCTTCTTCATTTCGTGTAGAGTGGTGTGGCTCGCCTAGTGTTAGAGTTGTCAGCTCGCCCTAAGGCTAAGGCCTTTAACTTGACCTAACGACTGCTGTCAGAGATAACAACCGGAACCAACTGCTTAACGTAAGCACGGAGGACCTCGACAAAATGATTTCTGTCCAGTTGTAAATCTGTGCAGTAGCGACGGAGAGGATTTTTTGCCACACAAATTTTAGTGCACCCATCCATATAATGACATAAACATTGCTTTTGCTACTAAGGGAAACATCGTGAGGAAACAGACAGACCGACATGTCCTAGGATGAATCCTATCCTAATGTCCCATGCCTTCAGACCGTGGTGAACCACGGTCTGAAGGCATGGGACATTCGCTAATTTTAATACGGAGTTGGCTTCAATAGTGTATTTATGGACAAGTAGAGTAAGCGTAGAGTAGCGTGCTTAAGTAAGTGAGTACTTTGCTTAAGTAATGCATTTTAAAACACAATGTTTACCGGAGTTTACTTTTAAAATAGACGAATTACATCTCAGTCAACCTTGAAAAAGCTAACTGTAAAGTTAGCGAAAGCTCGGTACATTTGTAAGAATGCCGTTATTAAAAAAACGCGAGGAAAACCCGGTAAATATGTTCTTTTATGCAAAATCGCGAAAACTTAAGACATTACTCTACAAGGGACGAAATAACGGACTACTAACAAAAAAATATATAAACTAATAAACTTTTAAATTCACACGATTTGCTAACATAGTTACATTTTACCGGATCTTAATCGCGTGTTATCCCCTCGTGACCAAAATCATTGTAACATGACCGAAACGTCGAGGTATATTTAATTAAAAATACGCGATTAAGACCCGGTAAAATATAAAATATAAACTTTTTACTAAACCGAAATTTCAATACAGGTGATTTGTGAAAATACTCTGAACAGAACCTATCAATTTTATATTGGCTTTACAAACTTTTATTTAGATTTTATGCTTCCTTTAGTCAAACTCTGTGCTTTCTATCAATTCAGTATGAAATTTTATTAATTTAAACAAAATTTCATACAGAGTTTCGAAAGTAGGTAATCCGCTCTACCATGATCGTTTCTTGTTGCTTTTTTGCTGAAAAAAAAAAGTTAATTTTATCTACTGCGAGACAATAAAAAGGCTACAAAAATAAGCATTTAACTAAAAACAATAGATTAATGCAACGTGTATGAAATATATGAAATATACAGCTCTATATTAATTAAAAATAATTTTACGTCAAATTGACGAAACCAAACATCAAACATCAAAACGACGAAAAAAAAGTTGGGGCTTTATATTAACTAAAACGTTTTGCCTTACCCTTCCGTCGAAATAAAATAAAAGAAAAATAGCCGTTTTTTATGTGTTTCGTCTTGATGGCCAGTTCGAAATGGCCGTATGCTTACCTTAGTTCCAAATTTAAATAACTTTATTCCCTAGGGTTATAATGAGCACTTTATGCACCTAGGGAATAAGGACTCGCTTTACGTTGATCTTGTTGGTCAAATAAAGTAACTTTGTAGAGCAGTAGGTGTGTAAAATACTTTTTTTATAGTTGGTTTTTTTATTTTATAGTTTAGCTGAACGATACTTAATGCGGAGACTTTGCGTCGTTTTTTAATATATATCTTATAAGAGATCATGGTAGGGCGGAAAGTCGTATTTAATTATAATAATTAAAACTAATTACAATGATTTTGCTTAGACTTCATTAAGTCGAATTCTTGTTTCGGTATAAATTACAGTGCCGTATTTAATATTAAGTTAGGCTGAAGACAATAATTATTATTAATATTCAGACTGGCTATACGCGCGTACCTAAGTAGCTTACAGATATTCTAATACTAACTTCTGCCCGCGTGTCCTATAATACACAGAATTAGGATAGTTTTTTTTATAACTGATTGACCTTGACCACTCTCTAACCTGATGGAAAGCGACGATGTGGTCTAAAGCGATACACGCTTACCTAGGACATACCTGTTCACTCGTGACTTGAAGAGTACCCCCAAGTTGTACTCATCCTCAAGTTGTAATAGTAATTTATGTTACTTTTTTTTTGTAAAAAAAAGTATTTATTATAATATGTAGTATATCCGTTGTCTAGTACCCATAGTACAAGCCTAGTGCATAGTTTGAGGCTAGATTGCGCTGTGTGTGTAGTGGAATATTTATTTATTTTAAGTAAGGTAAAATATCATTAAAGAAGATTTTTTACTAACACACCTAAATATTAACTACCAACTAACACCATAAAACCTAACATCAAAATCATGATAAGTTTAATAAGTTACTTACCTAATCATAATCACTATACACGTTTTAAAAGGATAGGAAAAAATAGAGCTATTTTTATGTTTTATTTATTTTATTTATAATTGTATTAGGATTATCCTACCATCTACTGTATGCGTTCCAGTTGACATGGCAATTACTCCTACTTAGGGTCGATTTTTCAAATCCCTAGTAAGAGATATCTGACAATTAAAATGTGACACCACTATGATATCAAAAAAGAATCAAAATTTGGAGGCTGTTTGGCTGAAATTTAGTTGGGTCGGAACTTCGAATAGATACCTATCTTCTATCCGTGGAATGAAAAATCGGCTCTTAATATTTTAAATGTGAAACTTTAGATGTTTGTTTGTGTTTCAATCACGCAAAAACTACTGAACCGATTGCGATGAAACTTGGTATGTAGACAGTAGACGCTTTGGATTAAAACATAGGCTACTTTTATCCAATGCTCCCGCAGGATCGGGACATAAGCGGGTCAAACAGCAGGGCACAGCGAGTCAGAGAAGAAAAGTTTAATTCAAAATTAGACCCCCGTTTTCTCTTATGGGTAGAATTGTCCCATGACCATGTCTGTAGGATCAACGGTTTAGGTAGTGATATATAGTTCAGACAGTCAGTCAGGGCATTAAATGTATATATATATATATATATATAGAGAATTAAGTTAGTTGTTTGCCGAAGCTCACCGCGTCGCTCACAAAAGGGGCTTCTTTGCTGTCAAAGTGTTTGCTAAGGAAAATATTGAACGAAGCAGCAATTAAGCGCAGAACATAATATACCACAAGCCGGGAGCGTTTCGAGGGCTGAATTAAACTGACTGAATGATAACGTAGAGATTCGGATACCATACTATATAAATAAAGTAAAACCAGACTCCACATAGACCGGCATACTAATCACTAGTAAACTCTCGTTAAGTTAGTAGCCCGGGCTGATGCAAGCCCGCCTAAATAGGCGATTCCTATAGATTGAATCTATACTTATAATAAAGGAAGAGAGGACAAAAAGTCTGTACTTGGAAGTAAATTAAAAAATAAGTTGTCTAGAGGACTTAAAAAAAGTAGTAGAACAAAATTATTTAATTTTTAAAATTCATGTCTGTCTGTCTGTTTGTCTGTTCCTTATACAATTAAAAACTACTAATTCGATTAAAATCTGGTTTCCAATATTGGATAGTTCTATTTTCGAGGAACGTTGTGGTATACTTTGCATCGAAATCCAATTAGTAGAACCCGAGTAATGAACGAAAAAGTGCAACGGCTCGAGAACCGCTCGGCCGCCCGCGCCCGTGACAACGCGTTTTTCACTTCCGCAGTGAAATCGCGGGGCACAGCTAGTTAGTAACTAAAGTTTTAAAGTTTAACTGTGTGTTTCAGCAATTAGCCCCACAACTGGGCCTTTTTGACGTGACTTTTAAACGTGGGTTTCCTTACAATGTTTTCCTTCACCGTAAGTGTAACATAACGCACTTGAAGACAAAGACATTGGTGCGCGGTAAATGCGCGGAAGGTCGGGATTCGAAACCACGACCTTCGAAATGAAATTCGGGTTATCTACCACTAGACTAACATCCTATTAGTATCAAAATGGCTGATCAGGTACTGCAATTCTAAGGAAACATTAATATGATTCTAAAGGTGACATTAATCTTTTGATAAAATACAACCAAATAATACTTTTTTTGTGATTACCTGAAAATACAAGAGATCGCCTTTTTTTTTTTGGTAGGTAGATCTCTTTCTGGAGGTTAATTGAGTAGGTAATTCCATCCTACCTCGGATCATAAACAAACTACCTGTAGAACTACGGGATTGTATAAGCAGTAGAAATATTAAATTTAAACTTAAATCTCATTTTGTGTCATCCTTGCGTAATGTTTAATTATAAATTCCCTACTATCTGGTTTAGTTTGTTTGTGTTTTTTTTTTTTTGATGTGTTCGTCCAACTTCTCTGAATCTAAATTATTGTGTGCAGTTCGATATTGTGTGAAGTACCTACATATTTATTTTATAGTTAATTTGTACCTGTCTATGCTATATCAAATTGATGACGCGACGTTAGCTTAATTATACTTAGTATTATTTATAAACCTTAGTGGTTTCGCTATGCTAAGTTATGTTTGAATGTTTTTTATGTACCGTTTAATTAATAATTAAATAAAATAAAAAAAAATAAAAAATTAAACAAACTACTAAAAGTTACAATAAGTTTTCTAATTAAGTATACCTTAATCAACATAAGGCCATACTCGATTACGCCTAAAATGTATGATCTCTCCAAACAGTATAAACACACTAAGTACAGTCGTGCAGAGAAGTATAGTTAACGGTGACATAATCTGATAGATATCACTATGGTATTTCGCAGGCGGCGTACATTTGATATTTGCGAAGGAGAAAGACTCGTTCAAATTGTTCATTAGCCTTATACCGAGTCCTGCTTCTTTTATTCTCATCGCTCTGAAATTTATTTAAAAGTTCTGTTAGTCATTGTACCTACTTTATTTATTTATTTATTTGGAACAAAACACAGCTTATTAAACACGATTTATGTAACCTAACTTTACCATATTGATAGCCAATTAAGTTTGTCGACATATTATTAATTGTAACAGTTGAAGATGAGATGGAATATTTAAAAAAAAAAAGTTTATATTTATTTTAGTTTCACTTACAAAAGGTGAACCACCATACCACTCTTCCACAGAAGACACACATTCCCGGCATATTTAAAATGTAGCTAATACTAATACCATATAATATACATATTTAAATAAAATTTTATAAGAAATGGTGAAGCTATGAATACTTTCTTCTCTTATTCGTATAGTGGGGTGGTTCACCTAGTGTTAGAGTTGTCAGGTCGCCAAACGGCTTATTATTTGAGCTAACGTCTGCTATGACAGATAGGTACAACCAGAACAATTTCTTAACGAGCCTTCCTAAGCAAAAAGGGCTTCATAGTTAAACTAGCAGCGCCCCGCGGTTTCACCCGCGTAAGTCCCGATTCCGCGGGTTTTCGGTATAAAAAGTAGCCTATGTATTAATCCAGGTTTCCAGCTACCTGTATTCCAAGTTTCATGGTAAGCGGTTAAGCGGTTTTTACGTGATTGAGTAACAAACACACATAACTTTCAGCTTTGTAATATTAGTAGGATAGGATGTGAGAAAATCACATTATCAAGGTAAAGTCGAGCGGGGTAATCACGTCGACGAATAATTTAATAACACCGTTTTCCCCCCATAGGGTAGAAAACGGATATTTAGGTTCCAGCGAAGCTTGACCCACTTGGTGAAGATGACATCTTGGATTTTGCGTGTGGTAACACTGTTTCGACTAGTTTTGCATCGCCCAATCACGTGCAAGCGTTCCCCTCCCCTCGCTCGCGAGACGTCACAGCGCCGGGCGCCGTAGCGCTTCATCAGTACGCATAATAGCCGGCAAGGTTATGAAAATATAGTGGGTCAAGCTTCGCTGGAACCTAAATATCCGTTTTCTACCCTATGGGGGGAAAACGGTGTTATTTAGGTGTCCGAGCTCCGCTTGACCCACTTGGTGAAGAATTGTTTATCTTCTGCCGGTGCTGTGACGTACTGTGATGGGGACAAATTGAGATCTATAAATCAATTTTTATTTACAATGATTCAGTCTTTTAACATTAATATTATGTTATGGCTAGTACCTACTCCAATAAGTAATAATCAGGAAAGAAAAGGGAAATATTTAAATACTAACTAAATTAAATGTTACACAGGACTAATCAGACTGGTCAGCCTTCTTCATGACCTCATCAAGGTCCAAGTTTCTATTCAGCCAGTTATGGCTTTTCATTGCCGATCTAAAGCTGCCTGGCGTGTCATCTATTTTAGCCTCATTATGTAGGGTTTAATCCATCGTGCAATGAACGTACGTGATGCGGGTGCTATCTTACCATGAGTAGTAATAAGGAAATTAGTAAGGCTTTCTCTGCTGTTTCTCTTGCTATGAGAAACTTCGATATGTTTCTGAATCTAAAATATCAAGTTGAATTTTTTCTTCACTACTAGGGAGAAAATTCCACCCCGACTATTGGTATGTCAAGGAGTTGGTTTTTGATCCAAACCTAGGCCAAAATATTACATAAGAGTTGTTATTCTCGAATAATGAAGGTTGTAAGTCCAGTAAAGTAAGATAATGAATTCTTTGACCCGTTGCCAGTAAAAGTAAAGTAGCCACATGACGAGATACTTGAAATAAACTGTCGACATTCCTTTGATAATGTCGCAGATATTCGATAAGTGTGTTTACATCCCAGGTGTGTGGTTTTCTCGGTCTCTTGTTGCTAAGAGCTATTGCTAGAGTTTGCTAAGTGCTTTGAGAGTTCGATTAAAAATGAGATGTTCACTCAACATCTTTGTTTTCGTAGTATTTGTAAATGTCGTTACCACAGACTTATGTAGTGCTATAATTCTCGGAGCTAGGTTAAATTCATGATGTAAGAAACATAAATATTGTGCTAAGTCTTTAGCATCCACATTACATTTACATCGTTACATCGTTAGCCCATTGTTGCCATTTCTTCTACGCAGGTTTGTAGGTTCTGAGAGTGGATTTACGCCAAGCATTTTCTACTTGGTTACGGTGTTCAGGTGGCCAAGTGTTTATAAGATTGGTTCACCCTGTATTTTCACAGCTGGTGGAGACCTGCCCGTTCTTAGATCTATCAGGTGATTGTGGAGTTGTCGAATTCTAATTGGTGGTTCCAAGGCTCGTTGCTGTAATGTTGTGATCCAGAACGTCTTCTTCCACTTGGGTACCACGAGAATGTAGGTTCAGGAGCAGATGTTGAGATGGCGAGGGACGCGTGGTGCTAGACCTGGTGGTGAAAAGATTGTACTACCATGGTCGACTGAAAGCGTCCACATAGAGGCACTTCTGAGCTCTCACATCCTCGGAGACATAATTTCGACAAGCGCTGACCGTTCACTGGCAAAGAGATCTATCACGAAAATTCCGAACTTGTTTGTTATTTACCTTCACTATTTCGTTCGAGAGAGTCGATTCTGGTAGTTTGTTGAATCTGGAGAGGCTGTCCACAATAATGTTGCATCGTCCCGGGAGATAGCGCGCAATAATGTGCGCTTGATACATTCTTGCCAATCGAAATTTTGAAAGTGATTAGCAGGGATTGACTAGACTTTGTGCCACCTTCTTTGGTGATATAGGCTACTACAGTCCTGTTGTCTGTTTGGATCATGACGGTTTCGGTTTTAAAGGCATGGCCAGCTATTTTTAGTATTTCTGCAATAGTCCATATTCCTTTGAGTTGCTGTGCTAGTGTTTTTGTTCTTTCTTCCATAATTTGTTTAGTTTCACACCGTTTCCCAGCCCAGGCTGGATGCGTCGGTGCTTACTAAGACTGTTCGTCTGTTGTACAGAATAGGAGTTGTGAGGGTTATATTTTTCAGCCACCAGATCAATTCTTGACTCACTATGCGTGGAAGTGCAAACTTTCTGTTGGGCATCTTTGGGTAAGGTAATTCGCTTTGCATTGAATCAAACGGGTGTGTAGTCTTCCGTACGGGACGACGCTTGCAGCTAATGTTAAGTTTCCTAGAAGCATTTCCGCTTATTGCCACGTCCATCGATTCTTTCGTAAGGTTTCTTATATGATGGCTATATTTCGAGCAACTTTTTCTTGAGGAAGACACTTGCCGATGGTTTCTGTGTCTCATATTAATCCGAGGCCATGCAGTTTGTGGGTGTGAGCACAGACTTTTCTTGGTTTACACACAATCCTAGATTTACAAGACAATTCAGAACAAGCCAAGTCTGTTTTTGAAGTGTTTCTGGATTTGTGTGCATAAACAGGAAGCCGTCCAAGTAGACGAACACAAGAATTTTTGCTTCTGAAAAGATTTGCCAACCAGTTACTTACAGTGGCGAAGGCCCAAGGTGCCGTGGCTAACCAAACGGTAGGCATGTCATTTCGTAAGTTACTCCATCGTAAACGAATGCAAGGAATCTGCGATGTGTAGCTGCGGTGACTATGTGAAAATATGCGTCGATCTTTGTCATATAGTCGGATTTATTTAAGCAAAATGGAATTTAAAAATGGTTAAGAATTAACATTTTGGAGGTCGTATATATTGATTTAATTTATGAAGATCAAAAATTGGTCTATTTGACCCATTAAACTTTCTCCTGAGGAAGATAGGGGACAAGATAGGGGTCTTACTGCGACACTTGCTTATCGCCCCTAATTGTTTAAGTTTCCGGATTTCCTTAGACATGTATTGTGAGGGGACTTCTTTATTTGAAATCTGGAGCAAGTGCTTTTGTCCAATCTATACAACGGAGGACGACTTATAAACGGAATCCGATAAGCCGATAGAGTTGAAATGACATTTGGCGGGGCCCCTAATTCTTGCCAACGTGAGCTGACCTGTCCAGCCTGAAAAACTAATGTTTTCTTGGTTTGAAGCCTCGTGAATTATTCTGCTTTGGTGGAACTGACTTTCCAATCACTGATGTGGTTTTTGGGCCCGTATGATCTCCAGCTACGTGTCGATTGGGCACTATATTTGCTTTTGGTATTGAGCGTGCGGTTATCTCCCTCCGGTCTATTTCTTGTGAACGTTGTGGGTTTATGAAATTTCCCTGAAAATATTTTGGCTATGTCCCCTTGGTATTTTACCAACTCGACGGCGGTAACTCGAGTAGGAGTTCTGCCAAGGTTTTATTCGAGGGTTTGTATATAGATCTACGCTCCTCAATTATTTCGGACCTTTTCCACGTGGGTAATGGCGCCCAAAGAGAGAGGTCCATTTTCTCTTTATATATTTACCAATTGCCATCCTGGAGTAGCACACCGCTCTCTACTCGACTTTTATATATGTTATAGCGTCCCCACCGACAGCCAAATTGCGGGGTCCACTCCAGCGAGCATCCCGAAGGGCGGCGTCGGGGATCGAGTTTAAGACTCATCTAGTCCCCAATGCTAGACTGGAGTAGCAGGAGCCAATTAGCTATTCACTTTTAAGGCAGTGAATACAGCCTGAAATTTTTTTTTTTTTTTTTTTTTTGGACTTCAGAGTAGCGAATGTTACGCCATCCATTATCATCCACAAACTTTGGCATTGCCTGCCTTGTGAAGCAAGCTTCTCGCTGGCTTTCGAACTTTATGTCTTTAGCCTCTGCTTCCTTTGTTGTGGGTGTAAAGTCGAGGAGATGCTCTTTGTTTCTTTCTTCCTCGCTTGTGTTTTCCTTCTCCTCTAAACGTAAGGGAGGCGGAATCTATCCGCGTGAAGAAGAGGACACGGGGGAAGCTAAGGATGAAGCGGCCTCTGAATTAATTCGTAAGTTATTTCGCACAATTTACCCAGGATTTCGTTGTGCTGGCGCTTATGGTCTGTTGAAGACTCAGCCGTATGTTTTCTGGCGAGGTCAGATGGTGGTTCGTCTCTTGTAGGACTTGTCCCAGACCGCTTAGACGACGTCGATTGTGAGCTAGTGTGATAGTGCGTTGTTGGCGTCTCCCTTCAGCATCGGAGATGCCTCGTGGCGAGATATTAGAGAATTTTTAAGGGTCTCCGATCTGATGAAATTTAGGCATTCACAGGGTGAACTTTTGTCATTATAGTTAAGGGCTGGTAGAACAGGGCTCTGCCGAGAGGCCACTTTTTCCCATATATCGACGTTCGCTGAAGCTGGTTTTTTTTTTTTTTTTTTTTTTTTTTTTTTTTTTTTTTTTTTTTTTTTTTCTTGCTAAATATGCATGCTAGTTGTATAGTGGGGATGGCGAACCGTAGGCAAGCTTCGGTTTCGGCCGAATTGATCAACGTAGGATCTATTATTAACTTCCCAGTCCTTTCAATCTTCGGGATACAACATGTCAAACGCTTCTAGAAGGTTATCAAAATACTCTCTGTCAGTTGGCCAATTAAGGCACCCATAGTTGTGGTAACCATCTGCAACGGACCATCCGCAGTCATTAAGCAAGGAAACGACAGTTATGTCGCGTGATCAGCCGTTGAGGCGATCTTGCAGACGACGTCGCGTGACGTGTCGTATGTCTGAGTAGACGACGTCGCGTGACGTGTCGTATGTCTGAGCCGACGATGTCGCCTGACGTGTCGTATGTCTGAGCAGACGACGTCGCATGAAATGTCGTATGACTGAGCAGACGACGTCGCGTGACGTGTCGTCTGAGCCGACGATGTCGCCTGACGTGTCGTATGTCTGAGCAGACGACGTCGCATGAAATGTCGTATGACTGAGCAGACGACGTCGCGTGAAATGTCGTATGTCTGAGCCGACGATGTCGCGTCGTATGCTTTAACCAGACGACATAATATGTCGCATCACATGTCTTGAGCAGACGACGTTGCTATGTAGACGATGTGTCGTCTGTTCGCTCAGGCGACATGTAGTCTGCGAAGTTATTAACAAATAACTTAACCTCTGAAATTCCAGAGAGATTTCAAACTCGTACACCTCGTTTAATGGAGGTAGTTATCATTACAATCATAGGGCTTTCCTAGGTTTTGATAACTGTTACTCGACCGTCCTGAGAGCGGGTCGGCAAAGCAAAATAGGGCTGTCCTATTTGTATAAAATACTGATTATTATCTTTAACTTTTATTTATCTGAAATGGAGTAGTGTTAAATTATTTTTAGTAGGTACTAAGAGCAGTGTTACACCACAAAAATCCAAAACGTACTGATGAAGCGCTACGGCGCCCGGCGCTGTGACGTCTCGCGAGCGAGGGGAGGGGAACGCTTGCACGTGATTGGGCGATGCAAAACTAGTCGAAACAGTGTTACCACACGCAAAATCCAAGATGTCATCTTCACCAAGTGGGTCAAGCGGAGCTCGGACACCTAAATCAAATACTATAACTCGCTTTCCTTAAATCAGAAAGAGCAGTTTTAATATGCTCTTTCTTTATCCGCCCTAGATGTCACTACTGCCCAAGAGCCTATAGAAACGAGTTATATTCGTTTGATTTAATTAGCCGCCGACGTGACTGCACCACACTTGCGATGCCATACTTAATACTTAGTAAATAAATAAATAAATATTGCACGACATTACACACAGCGCAATCTAGCCCCAAACTAAGCACTAGGCTTGTACTATGGGTACTAGACAACGGATATACTATATGTCATACTTTTTTTTGTAAATCTTACTAATATTATAAACGTGAAAGTTTGTACGTATGTATGTATGTGAGGTTGTTACTCTTTCACGCAAAAACTACTTAACCGATTGCGATGAAACTTGGAATATAGGTAGCTGGGTTAACACATAGGCTACTTTTTATCCCGTTATTCCCGCGGGAACGGGACTTACGCGGGTGAAACCGCGGGGCGCAGCTAGTACATACATATTTATACATAGAAAGACACCCATAGGGCTAGTGAGATAGCCCAGTCCTAACTTTCAAATCTTGTGATTGGTCTTGATCTGACATTTGAGTCAGAGCAAGACCAATCACAAAATTGGTAAAGTGAGCCGTTGTCTTTTAGTTCGCGGTAGGCGTTCGACTTTTAACGATCAAAATATCTTGTCATCTGTAAAATAATATTTTCTACAGCATTAGTCGTAGGTACCAATAACTATCGTGGTATTTCTATGAAAATCAGTTTAGCAAACAAATAGAAAAACTTTTCTCTCTCACAGAGTACTTACGCGATTCTAAATAGTTCTTTGTGAGGGAACTTGTTGGAAACGAAAAAGAATTTCTTCATATTGTCGATGACGGTTATTTTTATAAGATCACACAATTCATCATTTTGGAAAACTGAAAGATAATATTATTTGATTAAACCAGCTAGCTTATTACCTACGTAACTATGTTGATATAGAGTTATATAATCAGCTAGCTGTTTTTGCGATGTTGGATTGAAATTAAACTATGTTTTGATTTAATCGAGTGGTGTTTATCATTTTGCATTATTTCAAATCTCGAAAAGTAAAGTAAAGGTTCAGAGTAGACCCTGAAGAAAATACCTGTAAAGGACTTAAAAACCGTTGAGCTTTGAAATATCACACGATAAAAACCGAAAAATAAGTTTAATTTCCAGTAACAAACCGTTTGTCCGAAGGTCGCCGAAAAGTAACGTGTTTTTTCTCGTATGCGTCTGTGCGACGCGACGGTACGTTTCGATTTCTGCATATAAAAATACCATCCCATACCGCTCCGACGGAATTTTTGTATACAAAAATGAATGCATTTCGTCCGTCTCACAAAAAAAAGCACGTCACGTAACGTATGCATCGACCTTTACTGTTTATTTGACTGTTGGAAATACAATCGTCTGCGATTTCTTATCACGTTTACCTTTGTTAGAGATAATTTATATTATACCGTCACCGGGCCGTACCGTGTCCGAGCTTCGTTGCCTATTGCTCGGCCACCACTCTGTTGCAACAGACCGATCGACTTCTCGCCGAGCAATGGACAACGAAGCTCGGGCACGGCACGGTCCGGTGTCGGTCTAACATAAATCAGCTCTTAACCGGTGCGCTTGTGTCAAACGTGGTTTGTTTTCTTCCGATAAATGGAGTAATACAGAGCACGAGTTGGAATTGCTTGTCACAAACGCTTTTCGTTCGCATGCACACTGGTAGCTAGCATTTTTGTACACGCCTTAGGTGTTGTCGCTGCCTGCACTGGTATTGTTTTCAAAACCACCGACGGAAAAATAGGGGTGTTATAAGTTTGAGGTGTCTGTCTATGTGGCATCGTAGCTTCCAAACGGATAATGTGATTTTGATATGAGTAGTCTCTTTTTGTTTGATAGGTGATTTTATTAAAAAAATAAGACTGTGCAGTAAAAAAACACTGCATAAACGCCGCATATGACGTTTTTATTATTTTAGGTCATCAGATTGTATGCGAATAAAAAGTTAATAAATTCAACGGCAAATACATTAAACAGTGACCTAAGGGATACGATGCGAGAAAAGATGAAAAGCTTCGATCGAACGCTTTCCGCCAATTTCCGCGTGACAGATCCGGTTTGAGCGAAGCGAATACCGTATTGCGTAGACTGGGAAAATGCCATTAATTTTTTTTCTATTTTTTTAACGTTAGATTTAAATTGAACTACCTAATTAGGCGCTGCTTTATTATACGCTAGCTGTTTAATAGCATAACTGCAAATCCCGATCCCGCGGAATTATGGGTTAGTCGTATTTTGTCATATTCGTTTCAAGATCTTTGCAGACCTCTTCCTCAGGGTTGACAACTCAACGCTACGTGAAAAAACCGGAACATAAGGAGACTGATGATGATTTAGATGAGCGTGTCAAATTCGTAGATCATGTTATCACTAACTAGTACTACCAAATTATAAAAAATGGGTTTTACAGACGGACGGACAGACAGACGGACAACAAAATGATCTTTCAAGAGATCCTTTTTACCTCTGAGGAACAGAACCCAAAAAGAAAGTACCTTTATTTATCATTGAAGCGATATTAATCCAGTCCGACATGAGGGCAGTATTTGAGTACTTCACAGACATCAAGCCTTCTTCCGCTGACACGGCTCTCAACTTTAGTAGCTTTGTGGTCAACTCTTTCATGCTGTTTTGCAGATTTCCATTTTCTTTACTTGAAACCTGAACACAAATGGCAGAGCTTTGAAATCCAGATTAGTGTAACAATAGCAACAATAAATATTGCACGACATTACACCCAGCGCTACCTAGCCCCAAACTAGGTCCGTCAGTTCGGGACTAAAAACTATATTTTAATTTTTAATATAGTAAATATGTTTATTGATTTATAAATCCTATAAATTATACATACATAAACCTAAACTATTAAATAAATAAATATTGCATCACATTACACACAGTGCCATCTAGCCCCAAATTAAGCACTTAGGCTTGTACTATGGGTACTAGACGACGGATATACCACATATTACACCTTTTTTTTGTAAATACATACATATCATACACAGAAAGACACCCAGACCAGATACAAATATTTATTTTTAAGCATAAATATTGGTAAATGGTTGGTATTGGTAATATTGGTTATACTATTGGTTTAATTATACCTCATAATATCCTTTATCTTTATACATATTATCTAACAGAACGGTGAGACTGTGAAAAAAAACTGTAGGTAAGTATATAACTTTTACTCACGTGTTTCATAGTAAAAGGAAGATCACTTACACTGTTAAACAGAATCATTTTAATATCACTCAGTATGACGCACTCAATATTACTGTTCTCGTTCAGCAAACCTTCCAAGGTGAAAATGTTTTCCGTATCGTTTACGATGTGGGAAAGTAGATTAGAACAGTAATATGTATAGACGACGTAGGCAAAGAGTAGAAAAACTATGTAGGCTGTACGGCGTGAAATCAAGACCGCTTCCATTGGGGGAACTGAAAAAAAAACTCTGGGTAACTTCTATTTATTACTATAATGTAATGAATATACATTTTTGTAGATCTATTATTTAATAAGTAAATAAATAAATGATAGAGATGGAGAATAAGATAAAGATGATTGTAATGAAAAACATTTAAAAATTCAGCCATCTCGTATCGGAATGCCTCGTGTTGTCTGTTTGTGTGACTTGTGTCTGTAAGATTTGGCCCTTATAGTCGAACCAGCTGTCGTATCATCTAATTAGCATCCACCGCTACTAGTGGCTAACTTGCGGTACATTGCTGCTTTGACGTAACGTGGTTGTCACCGGTGACTACTTCAAAGCAGCAATGTAGAATACGAAATATGTTTTTGACAGTAAATAGCAACTGGTAGCGGTGGATGCTAATTAGATGATACCACGATCCACACCGCCGCATCAGCATCGCAACACTGACATTAGGCAATAATAATGGGCAACTATTATGACGTGTTCTATTGGCAATCGAATACAGAAAATAGTCAGTACTTAGGTTGAGTTACGCTGCTATATTTAGCTAGGACTAACTAAATAACTAACGTGCTGAACACAAATGACAGTGTACAACCAATCACAAGAGTTAACACGTTAGTTATTTAGTTAGCCCTGACTATGTAAAGCACGCAAGTTAACCTTAATTTGATAGTACGGTGCGATGCGAGTCTGGTACTGCTATAATTAAGTTGTCGTGATCACTGGGTTGTGCTAAAATAGCAACTACTTGTACCTAGGTAACCTACATAGACTTAGGTGAGCGTCTTTAAGGGCCTATATAACCCTAATAGCGTGACAGGGATAAAGCTAGCGAATTTCAGACGTGTAAGTGAAGGACGTAAGATGCGACTACGCAAAATTTCATTGCGTAAAATCAAACAATTGCTAGTTTCAAGATAACTAAACGATAATCTTGAAATTCAAAACATTCACTGCCTGTATTGAGCTAAATTCAGTTCTTATACAAAGTTTTATTAATTTTCGTACAATATTGACTGAGTAATATCACTTATTTGTAAAATTTAGAGGGAAGTTTGGATTTTTTTTCTATCAAGAAAATTTTCAGGAATCGTGTTTTCACAACATTCACGTGTTCGTATATATGCTCGATTTTAATAAATATGGTTTCAAAAACTTTTATTTCAAATAATTTTTGTAGTAATTTCACCCTAGAAACATCAGTTCTGGCCTACTACGGCCCTTTAACAATATATCACATCTTCGCTTACCATGCAGTGAGATAGAGTACAAAGACGCCAAAGTTACCCGCTATATTTTTATTTTACATTCTCGTATAACACGGAATGTAGGAAAAGATTCATTTTATTACCACCTGTGTAGCGAGTGATAGGTACTTTAAGATAATTCAAGCCATACGTCCCGGGATGTAATGTACATTAATTTAGATTATATTTATGGTATATGCGGCGAATAGGACATTCCTGTAATATTCGCCGCATACCTTAATTATGAATGAACTGAATTCGCGGGGAGGACAAACAATTATTTATATATATTATTTTAAAATGTTTCCTACACTTGGATGTCAAAATTTTTAAAGAAATGCTTTTCAAAATTTGCACCAGACAAGACTCCCCAAAAGCCTGTCGAGTGCGCAGTCGACACTGCCTAACATTACGTAACAAATTTTCAAGATATAATAGCGGCAGCGATGAGTTTGTCCTCGCTCAGAGGCCTGATTACGTTAGTCTGTTGCTAACAAATCTCGATTGAAACAATTGAAATTGTTGTGTCCAGTACACGTCATTAAATAGCAAACAAATTGCCATTGCACTTAAAAGTAACAACTGTAAGTCTCAAATTGTACATCAGTAATCGCAAAAATCAACAATTTCAATGGTTTCAATAAATAAATATAAATAAATTCTGGACCAACACACAGCGCCATCTAGCCCCACGTTAAGCTGCTAAGCTTGTGTTACGGTGACCAGACAACGGATTTACTACGTATATTTATTTTTCTTTTGTAAATCATACATATTATACATAGAAATACACCCAGACCAGATACAAATATTTATTTTTAAGCATAAATATTTGCACCCAGCGGGAGTCGAACCCACAACATTCTGCATTGCAGCCAAGCGTTCGCCCGACGCGCCACAGAGGTCGCTACACAGAGGTTTCAATCGAGATTTGTTAGCAACAGAGTAACATAATCAGCAGGCAGGCTAATCTGGCACACACTCTATTTGCTACTGAAAACTTACTATGCTGACAGTGTCCACCAATAACAAACAGCAACTCGTTGAAGAAGCTGGGTTTCACTTGCTTCTCTTTCAAGACCTTCTTCTCCCAGCGTCCCAGTAAATAGAAGAGTATAGCAAACAAGATGGCCATGGTGTCGATGATGCACCATACGTATCGGCTGAATGGTTGACTGTAGAAGGTTCTAAAGAGAGATGTGTCGTTCGGACGTCGTAGTATGAAACCAAACCTGCATTGTTCAATAAGTTTTTCTTTAAAAAGCTATACAAAGCAAACTCATTTTCCAGTTAGTGCTATAGTAGCATTATTTATAACTAGCTGCGCTTATGAGGTATCACCCGCATAAGCGATGTTCCCGCGGGAATATCGGGATAAAAAGTGGTCTTTGTGTTATTCCAGGTCTCCAGCTACCTATATTCCAAGTTTCATCGCAATCAGCATGCGTGAATGAGTAACAATCACACATACACACATACTCACAAACTTTTAACTTTAGGATAGGATATTCATGTAATGTACTCAAACATCACTTTTTGAGCAAACATCACACATCTAATCTAATCTAATCTAATGGCCATAAAACTTGGTATATGCAGATAGCTGGAGATCAGGATTAACTCATAGGCCACTTTTTATCCCTATATGCCTGCGAGATCGGGAGCCCTACTTTTAAATAAGTGTTGCCACTTTGTGCAATTTAAATATCTAAATTTCTGCTGAATTTATTTTGATGTCGGATTCTTGTGGCGAGTTGTCTAAGGAAAAACTTTTCGACTTCAAAATAAAATCAGTTGAAATCGGTACTACTAACGCAAGTGAAATTGTGGGCCGCTGATAGATGTTATTATAAGATGAAGGCGTATAGCGTACACGGCTTCGAAATAAACTTCTAAAAATGACTAATAGCTAGGAAAAACGCATCAATGGACTTACTCCCAATTAAACACAGAAGCCAAAGGGTATGCAACTGACGCCATAAAGGGCCTGTAAGTCATTGGTCGTAAAAATAGATCGACATGCTCTGAAGTGTTCAAGTAGGTCTGAATTTCTGACATCATGTTGTAGTTTTCTTCTGCTATTATGTATTTTACTCTGAAATCACAAATAGCCTTATTAATAAACTTGGAGTTAATTCAAGGTAGTATGAACATGCTTTGTATTTTATTTTAGTAGTTAATGTTATATTTGTTTTAGGTGTGTACCTTTTCTTCTTATTTAATAATGTTTTTGTTTTATTAGTATGGCAATTATGTTATTCTACTGTAACATTTACATATTAGCTTGTTTTATTAAATATTGTATTATGGATCAGTATCCATCATCAGATTAGAGACAACACGCAACATCGTGCGTCTCAGTAGATGTTACATTTAGGTAAGGTGATCTTGGGGATCACAAATCTATGATCCCCAAACTATTGGGGATCATAAATTTGTGTACTGTATCATTTATATCTTTTGGAAATAAACTTATTATTATTATTATATTATTACTAGCTGCGCCCGCGGTTTCACCCGCGTAAGTCCCGTTCCCTCGGGAATATCGACATAAAAGTAGCATATGTGTTATTCCCGGTATCCAGCTACCTATATTCCAAGTTTCATCGCAATCGGTTCTGTTGTTTTTGCGTGATTGAGTAACAAACATCTAAACATCCAACACACACTTTCACATTTATAATATTAGTAGGATTATTATTTGTCTCGAAAAAAACTTTTAAAGGTGACTGAAAGAAGCAAAAAAAAACCGGCTAAGTGCGAGTGGGATTAGGGTACATAATTGTAAAAAAAAACACGGCAAAAAATCACGTTTGTTTTATAGGAGCCCTTAAATATTTGTTAATTTTTGTTTTTAGTGTTTGCTGTTATAGCGGCAACGGCTAGCTATTACGGTTCTCGAGATACAGCCTGGTGACAGACAGACAGCGAAGTCTTAGTAAGTAATAGGGCCCCGTTTTTACCCTTTGGAAATGGAACCATGCAAAGTGGTTTACAAAATTACACCGACCTTACTCCACGTTTATTAATGAGGCTTTAAAAAGGATACTACTTTATCTATCCTAAATAAACATCTATACTACTTCATAATAGTATTGGATTAATTAGAGAAGGGCTCCCGAGAGGGATGCAACCAGGAACATCGCTCAAATTAGAAGACTAGGGTTGGATTAATTATGGTCTCCCGGCGACCATGACTATTGCAACATAAAATATTATAATTGAAACGTCGAGGTAAGATAATTAAAAACCGGTCAAGTGCGAGTCGACCCGCACGAAAGGTTCCGTACTTAACTCAAAAAATCACGTTTGTTGTATGAGAGCCCTAAATAAATACTAGCTGCGCCCCGCGGTTTCACCCGCGGAAGTGAAAAACGCGTTATCACGGGCGCGGACGGCCGAGCGGTTCTCGAGCGGGTGCACTTTTTCGTTTATTACTCGGGTTCTACTAATTGGATTTTCATGCAAAGTATACCACGACCTTCCTTGAAAGTAGAATTATCCAATATTGAAAACCAGATTTCAATCGGATTAGTATTTTATAATTGTATAAGGAACTGACAGATAAACAGAGAAACAGTCAAACAGACAGACAGACATGAATTTTAAAAATTATATAATTTTGTAAGTCCCATAGACCACTTTTTTTTTTAATTCCAAGTACAGACTTTTTGTCCTCTCTTCCTTTATTATAAGTATAAGTATAGAAGATTTATTTTATTTATCTTAGTTCTTATTACATTACATGACATAATCAGCCTTTAAATTTGTCCCACTGCAGGGCAAGGGCCTTCCTCTTATTAGAGGGGTCAGGCAGTAAGACGCCATGGGAGCCTACCCCGGATTGGCGAATGTCCCATGTGAGTTCTAGAACATGTCGGTTTCTTCACGATGTTTTCCTTCACTGTAAGAGCGATGTTATTAGCTCACATAACTTATTTTTCAAAGAAAAACGTGTAAAGGGTCGTGGATTCGAACCCATGAATGAAAAACACGGAATGAAAGTCAGGGTATCCACCACTAGACCAACACCGGTCTTATTATGTATTTATGTTATTATAACAGAAATACATCATCTGTGAAAAAATCAACTGTCTAGCTTTCGCGGTTCATGCTGTCCCTTTCTAATAGTGTTAGTAGAAAGAGACAGCAAGCTCAACATTGATTGAGCATTCATACATTGAGTACATTCCAGTACTAGTAAATATAAGTTCCTTGGTATATCCTTACTTGAACCCGAATATTTCCTGGATCATAGCCAAGAATTTACATCCCAAGAGTGTTTGCTTCCACAGAGTTCCGTGCTTGAAGGTGAGGCCATAAAACCCGCGGTTTCTCTTCATGGTTCTACAGTCAAACAACGTGCCAGCTGTAAACGTCTCGTTCAACTTTATAGCCCCAAGATTAAAGGTACTCATCTGAAATTAAAATAAAAGTACTAAGTGTGTTCCGTGGATTCACCCGTGTAACGTGTAAGTCCCGATGCTGAGCAAAATTCAATAATACCTTTAGGTTACTGTGCTCTTTTGTAGAGGGGTATGGAACAGTCCACTACTGCCACTGAGCTAACTACTGTTATCCAACCTACGAAGTGTTTGGACATTGTCTTGTCGAAAATAATTAGTTTGTTCAGTGTAAACAAATTAATACAAGTTTACCTTCGTGTATGTAGGTATGTTTATTATTTAACACGTCCACCTTTCGGACGGAAACGGTCCGTTTATATTCTTTGTACTTATATAAATCTGATTCGTACGATGCGGAGGTGGACGCAACTTTCTATACAAAGAATATCACTATCAGTTTGACGCTATGCGTCCAATGCGTACGCTGCGGAAAAGTGGACTTATGTTTACTCGCTTTTACCCGCATAAATTAGAATTCCTCAAATTATAAGAAACTAGTAGCCACAGAACACTATTACTCCTAGCGGAGAAGAATTATAGGTTCATACTTTCGATATGCGAACACAGCGCCCCCTAGCGCTGCAGTTCCCGCCCACATGAACTACGATCGCGCGGGAAACGCTAGGGAAATTTAAATGCTAGTATTACTTCCGCACTCAGAGACGTTTATTGGTTAAACTATCATTACCGTAAAGATTTTCGAATTCTTTATTTAGTGATAGTTGTAAGTAACCATAAAACGTATCTGAGTGCGGCAATTAGTGATTGAACATTTGAATCATAGCACAGTATGAATGGGTTGGATAACACAATCAATATTACTTGTGGACTCTATGCGTCAAATGTTCGATGACTGAGTTTTCAAGTTTGATTGCACCACGAGTTTGGTATAAGTATAATATTATAATTACTTATAAACCAAACTAATGCTGGAAATAAATAAAATATTGTCTCGATGATGAAATTATTTATTTAGATCGAAGCATGTTCCATGTAGGCTTGTTGTGGTACGTTTGTAAGTAAGGGTTAGCTTCGTTTTCGGTCAACTAACGAGTCTTATGTATAGAAACCACAGCCGCAGTGGCAATAGCCTCTTGCTGTAATTCGTCTGAAATAGATTAATACTATATAATCTCTACAAAAATATCCCGTAGTTCAAGCCTAGCCTCTATCACTTACGCTAAGAAAGGGTCTATTGTCAATAACCAAACTCATTTGGAGTTACAGGTCAGTCTTTTTACTAGAAAATTTCTAAGTCATTTTAACACAACAAAAATGTTTGAAAATCGGCATTTTTGTACCAAAGCATTTGACAAAAACGGCATTAGTATGCCAACTCCTATAAATTAGACATTGTTGTCATTTTCGGAAGATGTCGTTTTCAGAAGTTGTCGTTTAGGGAAGTTGTCGTTTTGGGAAGTTGTCTGTGCTATTTTCATACAAAAATCGGCCCGTCTCGGCTCGGTGACAATGTAATATAAATCATCCCTGAATTGTTGTGGCCAACAATCTTTTTATGAATATTCTACTAATATCATAAATAGGATAAACAAAATAAAACACTTTATTTATCCTGTTTTATCGCGTTTTTATTCATTATTTAAACCGAGCTTTCGCTTTTTTTGAGCTAGTTAGGGATAAAAATAATTATAATTTAAATTGAAAACTATTACAATAACTCTATAGTCTGCGTACACTGGAACGTTTTTTTGCAATAATTATGAGGCGGTAGTTTACTGTAACTTTTAAGAATGTTAAAAATAGACAAATTACATCTCAGTCAACCTTGAAAAAGCCAACTGTAAAGTTGGCGAAAGCTCGGTTCAAATAATGAATAAAAACGTGATAAAACCGGATAAATAAAGTGTTTTATTAGGCAAAATCGCGAAAACCATAGAAGAAATTAGGATAAACAAATAAATAAATTCCAAATACCTTGATTTGGGTTACTGGGATATTTTTATTAGGCTGTTCTAATGACATTAAACCTTGTGAAGTGCTAGCAACAGGAACAATCTGAAACACATAGGCACATTTTGTATGAGTTGTTGTGGCCGACCATCTTTTTATGAATATTCCACTAATATCATAAATGTCAAAGTAATTTTGTGTGTTGTTTTTTTATGCCTAAACTGCTGAACCGATTTTGGTGAATTTTGGTATTGAGATAGATGGACCTTGGAGAAGGACATACCTACTTTTGATTCCAATTCTGAGTAATACCGAGGGGCACAGCTAGTTTGATATATTTATCTTATTTTATTATTTTACGTCCAAGACAAACCAAAAGTGGTTTTATGGATGTAATTTATGTAACAATTTAATGTATTTTTCTTATTTAAAAAAAAAAAAAAAAAAAAAAAAAAAAAAAACTATATATATAAAAGAATGTCGTGTTAGTTACACCATTTATAACTCAAGAACGGCTGAATCGATTTGTCTGAAAATTGGTGGGGAGATAGCTTAGAACCAGGAGAAGGACATAGAATACTTTTAATCTCGCGGGAACTGAAACGGGACTTACGCGGGTGAAACCGCGGGGCGCATCTAGTATCCATATAGAATTAGATCAAATTTACTATACTTAGTAAAGAAATAGGACCATGAAGTAAGTAGGTAGTTATATTATGTACGTAGTTACAACTCACTTGTATTTTTGGTGTTGGTGGTGCTGTTGACGAATGAAGCTCCTTACTTCGTAACTCGACTAATATGTGTCGAGCCTCAGTAGGTATGGCAAACTTATCAATCTCTTCCTATCATCACTGGTGTAAGATGAATTATCAAAATGTCCACCACGCAGAATTTTGTGTTGTTTGTGTAACCTGATCCATGATGGAACAGAAGACCAATGTTCATCAGGGTAACAAAATGTAGACCATACTTTAGCCCTAAAATAAAAACACGTTTTAAAACTTGAAATTTTTATAGAGGTATTCTTCTGTGTACAGGGAGCAAAGGATACTTACTACAAAGAGTTATTTACAGAAGGCTCGGGAAATCGGTGAAAAGTCACCGAAGAGTCTTCTTTCTGCACGAATACCACACTTATAACAAAAATCGTCAATTTCGCAACGGAGTCTCTTTCTCACAATATAAACATCGAAAATATTATCTTAATTGAGTCTCTTTTTCATAGTACCACTACTCTGCAATATTAAATTCTAGCAAAACTCAAAACAAAACAACACAATGAAAAGTTTCTGAAAATTCAAAAAACGCCATTTTGTTTGAAAATGTTTCAGTTCCAACCATAGACGAAATATTAAATGAAGTAAGTTGAAGCATAATCTTTGCTGTCTTGCTCTTTTGTAGAGCTTTATCTCAGTTCAAAATATCCCACCCTCATTTGATGCTCGTGTTGGCATGCGTCTGTTAAAGAGCTGGCCTCCCCTGCTAGTAGCGCCCCGCGGTTTCACATAAGTAAGTTTCGATTCTGCGGGAATATCGGAATAAAAAATATCTGTCAGCAAAAACAATCTCAGACAGCTGATTCCAAAGCAGCAGTTGATCAGTTGCAATCATGTTGCAATAAACACTTCGTTCGTTCTTTTCTTGCCACAATTTCTAAGAACTTTAGTCTACGATTGCATAAAAACTTTCGTGCTTTTTTCTTTCATTGGCTACCATTGTTTGCCAAAGTCATGTCACTTCATTAGTGACATAGTCAAACAGAGTACCTACTTTGACATTAAATTAACCTGTTTTTTTTAGATTTCAAGAAACAACACAAAATAATAATTATTCAAAATGACTGCATTGGACGATTTACCGACTGTGACTTCCTTTTTCGGCACTGATTTGCGAACAGGATCCATGATAGTTGCAGCGATTGGCATCGTAAGCAACTATTGAAAAAGTATTTTAGATAAAGTTCAATTTGCATTATGTAGGCAGTATGTAGGTAAACAATGTCTCAGCACTAAACCTAAGTGTAAATTTTCTAAAGTTAAAGATGTAAAACGTGTGTTTTCGCAATTAGCCCTACAGCTTCTCGCACTATTATACAAGATTAGCTGCGCCTCATATATATATAGCAGTATAACAATGGTAAACTTGTTTTTTTTTTCTAGGTGCACCCCATGGCATACGGCTGCTCGTTCTTTATGCCAATGAGTTACCTCTTACTTACAATATGGATCCTAGTCTGCTTATACTTTGCTGTTAGCATCGCCTTATTTTGTGGTCTTGTTCAGGTATGATCAGTGTCACGCATTTTGTGCCTGAAAGTTCATAAACAACTAGCTGGGCTCCACGGTTTCAGCCGAATAAATCCCAAAGCTTTGCTAATATTCGGGTCAAAAGTAGCCTATGTTACTTCTCAATATTGGAGCTTTCTACTTGTGAAAGATTTTTTTAAATATGTTCAGTAGTCTTTATGATATTAGTATATGTAGAGGATTTTAAACACAACATAGATTAAATAGATACAATAGATGGGTATATTGTACAACAGGGTGACATTCTACTCTGCACTATATGGGTGTGGTACACAGTCATCTTCGTGGCAGTGATGCTAATGATGATGATCCTCCTAGCTCTAGTCTTCACCTCCAGGAAACAGAGGAACCGAGTCTTCGTCGCCATTTTCGGAATGCTATGGTATATCCGTAAGTTCTTCTTTGAGTTAACTATTCCACGTTGTGTTTTATTCGATACTTAGGCCACTGATGTTGTTCAAGCAAGAAAATGTCTATATTCTAGAAAATATGTAAATAGAACGGCTATAGCCAGCCTAAAAGTGACATATTCTTTTTTTGGTTTTTATTTATTTCACTGCTTTCTCTATTCTAGATGAGCTTCTTAAAGATGATTTATACTAGACCGTGCCTTCGTTCGTTGCTTCGTTGTCTGTTGCTCGGCCGCCACTCGGTTGCAACAGACCGATCGACTGCTCGCCGAGCAATGGACAACGAAGCTTGAACCCGGCACGGTCTAGCATAAATCATCCTTTAGACCACATCAACACTTACAATAAGATGTGAAACTGATTAAACGCTGGCTTTTAATTTCGTTGGCCTATTATTTCCGAAATGTTGTTAGCACTGCGGTGACTTTTTATATTTTATTTCGCGTAAAAGGAACATGGAATATGTTTGAGCCATCATCACCTCCAGTTCCAGTTACAGTAATATATCTCAATGGCCGAAGCACATTCATTTATTTTAGTTTTATTTTCAGTAACGATCTACTTCGTTTTGGTGGTGAACAGTCATCGAAAGAATTTGGTGGAACAGGATAGAAATACGACAGCTGATTCTCTCACAATTACTCTGAACGAAAAATATTGGGGAAAAAGACCTGATGAGTTGACAAATACACTTATTTAATATATTATTTCAAAGCCTTTTTCATTGATTTCACTGACTGACTCTATGTATCACTCCACAGCTTAAACCGGTGGTCTTTGAGACATGAAATTTGGAACGTGGGTTCTTTGTGATGTACCCATCCACCGTGACAAGAACTTTCAAAGTTGATAGACAGAAACAAAAAAGATAAAATTACAGGATCGAAAATTATGCGGATAGAACCAATAGTCACTGCCTACTGGTATATTATATTTCTTTTACAAATAAGTGTTTTTAATGTGATATAGACTTGCAATTAATTTTCGCCTTGCCTACAGGGCAACCGCGAACCTTCCGACGTAATCAGCATCGAAATTCCTCTGCGTAAAGAAATAACCTGCGCAGTGAAAACGACAGCGTTGATTTGCATGCATTTGAAGCAATGACAGTTAAACTCGACGACTATAATTGAAACAAAGTCTTGAGCTGCCGGTTTCAATGACAGTTTTACTCAACGACGTCGCCTTCAAATTCTTGCTAATTAACGCTGTGGTTTGAACTGCGCAGGTTATTCCTTTGCGCAGTGGGACGGAAGATGCGTGATTGGACCCCTGATGCTGCCTGAAGAAAAACCTAAAACTTTGTCACCTAGAAGAAACATTTACATAAACTTGAAGATTCATAGATTGTATACGTATTTTAATGGGCCTAGTTGAATTCGGTCAATTTTTTTTACTCTTTGTTTCCTTAATTATTTTTCTTCTATATTATGTGCTATGGTAAAATATCGCCGATCAGCATTTCCTTCCAAAGAGCGAATCCAATCAGCAGAGAATATAAAGCTAGACCTGAAAGCGAAAATTTGTTATTAAATTTCAATAGACTCGGTCATACAGAAACTTCTTCTTTTCTTGTAGTGGTGTGGCACATCAAATCAATCGTGTCTTCGGAACGCGAATCGTAATCCAATGAGAAGAAGACACAAGAACTCATGGGTTTTTTTTTTGTTACAATGATCATGTGATTCACATTGAAGGCTAGACTACGCTATTTAGAGCTATAGTGGAACTGAAGCAATATTATACCATAAATAAAAAAAACAAAAAAAAACACAACCGCATCCACAAACACACAATCCGCCCAACCTAGTGTTAGAGTTTTCAGGTTGCCATGACGATTGCTATAAGAGCTAACAACCGAAATCTATTCCAAAACATGCCTGTCGAAGCAAGAAGGAGTATGAAGATTTAATGTCACACAAATTATCGGTCAACCATCCAAGTAAGGACCGCGCCAAACTTTGCTTATCCCTCACGACCATTGAAAATCGGCAGATGTGGCTAGGCCGTGACTCTCTCATACAGAGGCTGCGATAATACTCCATCTCAAGCATTATATTGAATGAATTTACAAGCCAACGTATTTAACCAACTTCATAAAACGCAAGTTTATGTGAAATGAAGTTTGTGATAAAAAAGGTGGTTCCAGGAGCGTCATCAAGTACTTTGCAGAGGTTTTTTTCGGTTTAAACACAATACTTATATTCTCATAATAGACTAGCTGCGCCCTGCGGTTTCACCCGCGTGTGATTTATCAAGATTGGTTCAGCACTTTTTCATAAGAACCTTCTCGTGATCATAACAAATACAACGCAAAAAGAATTATCGAAATAGGTCCAGCCGTTCATGCGTGATGCCATGACCACGCGAAATAGGGATTCATGTTTATATATAAGAAGACTAGCTGCGCCCCGCGGTTTCACCCGCGTAAGATTTATCAAAATCGGTTCAGCATATTTTTTCTTCCATAAGAACCTTCTCCTGATTATAACGAAGACAACGCAAAAAGAATTAACGAAATCGGTCCAGCCGTTCAAGCGTGATGCCGTGACCAAGCGAAATAGTGATTTATTTTTATATTTATGAAGATGAAAGTCACATACAATGAGATAGGTAGAAATAAAAATAAAATAAAAATCAATAAAATTTGCTCATGGAATTTAAAATCGCACTAATAATATAAGAATGTTAAGTGCCTTTTGTTAAGTGCCTTTTGATGTGTAATGTGGGTGAGTATATATGTATGTAGCTCCTTCACGCCAAGAGTGCTAAACCGATTGCGACGAAACTCGGCACCTAGAGAGAGCTGGTGATAGCTTTTAAAATCCCAACCAAATCGAAACTCACGCGGAGGAAACCGAGGGGCGCTGCTAGGTACATTTAGGAGTAAGTTTGTGGCTTATGGCGTTATGAAATCGTATTATCCAAAGATCGCTAATTCACATCACTTAAACAGTTTAAAGGGGCAAGTGATATGAATTTGGTGTTTTACTAACGTCGCGGGCGTGGTTACAGTAAATACGCCAAATGTTTCACTGCTTCAATAAAATTAAACTAGGTACCTAAGCACCTATTTTAAGGAATCCCGGTTTTGTATTTTTTTTGCGGATCTTAAGTACTTATACCTACCCCTTATCGGTACCAAAGCATTTCAATAAAACGCGACGTAGCGGGACACGACGTAAAGGGTCGCGACGTAGAGGGAACATATCAGTTAGGTTGAGTTAAGGTGAAGGTGAAGGATTGATAAAATAAAAAGATAGCAAGCTCGAGTTGCGACTTCGTGGGCGCCAAAACAGTGTTTCTCGATTAATTTTAATCATGAACTAAGTGACGGTAGTAGGGGACCGATATCAAGACTGAGCACTCGAATCAAGACGAACTGTCATCACCTACCCGCATTCTCTGGCCACTGAACAAGCTGATGGAAGTTACTGGCGAAATATCGAGCTCCTTGTAAACAAACAAACATGGTATTAAAAACCTCACTATATTCATAGTGAAAATAACCATATAAGTTTAAAATCGTAAATTTTAATCCTATTGCTGATTGGGTAAAACTGTGTAACCAAAATAAAGTGCAGAGTACTACTAATCATACAGGAACAACCAATGTTCAAATAAATATATCCCGTTTCGTTGTAAAACGAAAATTTATTTTTTTAAGAGATGTTCAAAATTTTTATTATGTTGTAAAAGTAACTAATTGTGGAAACAAACACTACCAATGAATTAGAAATTTAAGTCCCAAAATATGGTTTTCGTTTATGTTTTATGAGATAAATCGACACCCAAATCTACAAATTCGTCATGTAAAGGTAAAGATGGGCGTAAGATGCGACTATTTGAAATTAAAGATCGAAAAATCAAATATTTTGCTAATAACAAGTTAACTAATCAGATTACCATGAATAGTTAGCAGATTTATCGCAGCAAATTGACTATGGTGGACTCTTAAATATTAATTAGCTTTCCAATATAAACACTCGTAAACTTTATAAACTTACACGATTTGTACTCATTTTTACATTTTTTCCGGGTCTTAGTCGCGTAATGTTATTTACATATAAATTCTATTACTTCGACGTTTCTACTATGTTAAGGAGGGTAGGGTGAATTAAAAAACGCCGAGGACCGAGGCATTTAATTATTTATTTTGGTGTTCGTTAGCAATAAGAACAGAACACTACAGTTCTCGGTTATTTACTTTACATTTACATTAATTGATAATCTAAGACCCCTAAAAAATCTATTTAGAAATGAGTATTTTTTAAATACGTAGGTCTACTTACATCTAATTAGCAAAAGAAGAACAGCTTCGTACAGTTTCACGAAATTAATTACAGCCTTGTTATTCTTCGAAAAACGGTTTCTTGAAATATAAAACCGTTGAAGTAGAATTCGGACTCGCTTACGATGGATTCTGGACACATACCTGTATGTATTTGAGTATTTCGGCATAAATTTCCCGAAATTTTAAAATACGATGAGTAAATCGAATAATCTTAAATAATACTAGCTGCGCGCGGTTTCACCCGCGAAAGTGAAAAACGCGTTATCACGGGCGCGGGCGGCCGAGCGGTTCTCGAGCGGTTGCCCTTTTTTGTTCATTATTCGGGTTATACTAATAAGATTTCGATGCAAAGTATACCACGACCTTCCTCGAAAATAGAATAATCCAATATTGAAAACCAGATTTCAATCGGATTAGAAGTTTTAAATTGTATAAGGAACAGACAGAGAAACAGACAAACAGACACATAGACATGAATTAAAAAAAAATACAATTTTGTTCTATTACTTATCCAAAGCCCCTAGACCACTTTTTTAATTTACTTCCAAGTACAGACTTTTTGTCCTCTCTTCCTTTATTATATTTATAGATATAAATAGAAGATAGATATAGATAGATGAGGGTTTCCGGAAGAAACTGTCCTGTCTTTCAATTTCAACTAGCTACCTATCTCCATTTTTTTTTAACTTAAAACTTTGACAGGTAAGTAGAAAGAGCAGTCAGTCAGATAAACACCGAATCATTTTTATACGTCGACAAAAATCTTATGGTTATCGTTGTATGTCGTCATTTTTAAACATTGACAAATATCATTTTATGTCTTTGCTATTTGTCGACATAATGTAAGTTGTCGTTTTTTTTTAATATGTCTGTATTGTATTACTGTATTAGTGACTGTATTTTTTGACTGACTGTATTAGTCTACTAAATCTCTGACGGGCGAGCTCTATCAGTTCCAAAGACAATTTTTTCGGGAAATTCCTCACACACCTTTTAAAACAGTTAGAACAAAATTCGGACATTGTTGGTAGAATACCCACTATCTATTGTAATCTAAGCACCAAAAACAATCAAATTGTTTTATTAAATAAATAAATATAGCACGACATTACACACAGCGCAATCTAGCCTCAAACTAAGCACTAGGCTTGTATAATGGGTACTAGACAATGGATACTACATATTGTAGTTTCTTTTTTTGTAAGTACATACATATTATACATAGAAAACACCTAGAACCAGAAACAAACATTTATGGTCAGCAGAAATATATGTTCCCGGCGGGAATCGAACTCGCAACCTTCTGCGTTGCAATCCGAGCTTTGCCCACTACGCCACAGAGGCCGTAAAATATTAAGGTTCCGCTTTTTCTTTTGATGTACGGAACTCTAAGTACCTAAAAATGTTAGGATCAAAATCTTTGTGAAGGTTTGGTTTACCTAATTAATATTACCATACCTACTTATTTCGTTTTGATAACATTGTAAGATACCCGGTAGAATAAAAATTACTATGTGATTTTTTTGTAACTAAAGCTGCTTATCTTCAGCCTCGTAGGTCCTCGTAGGAAAAGCCTTTGGGAATAACGAAGGGTTTTCCCTTAGTTTTGAGCAATTGATTTTCTTATGATAAAAGAAGATAGGTTACAAGGTATACAGAATTCTTAAAAAAAATTGGTGGACGTATACCTGAACGCTTCTCTTTTTTTAAGTTTAATGGCTTTATGTGATCACAAATTCTGCCAATGACACGTAGTGAAGAAAGTACAAAATATTTTAAGATCTTTCCTCGATTATACTTTTGTTTAATTTATTTTTTCTTGTTGAGACGACTACGCAAACTAGCTAGCTACAAATACTAAACAAACACAAACACCTGAACGCTTCTTATTTTAAAACATTACAGAGTTAACAGGCGTACTTACCTAGCGGACAAACGCGTAACTAAAAAATGTACCAAACCTCTAACACTGGCGATAGACAAAACTTTTGTCGTCTCTTTTTTGTTGAACGGATTTTGATGCGGTTTTTTTTAGTAGATAGGTAGTGTAATTTCAATAGAAACGTTTATATATATAACACGTCTTTATATTCCCGCGGGATCAGGAATTTCGCAGGTATAACCGCGGGGCGCAGCTAGTAATATTATAAATCTGAGTTTGTCAAGTTTGTTTTGTATATTTATTAGTTTGTTCGCTTTTCACGGACGCGTGTCACTTCACGCGTCAGATTAAATATGCCTTCGCGGGTCCTGAGTTTTCAACTTCAAATATTAGAATAGGCCCGTTATCTACAAAGCAGGTACCTAGTACATTGATGACGCTCTCCTAAAAACACGTTTTTATCACCATTTCATCATAATATTTAAACGTGGTTATAAACTTAAGTAGGCCCTTTGGTCCATTTTCATAACTGTTTTTCATAACTAGCTACGAAAAAGGCAATTTCCTTCACTGTTTTATAACTAGTTATGGAAATAAAAGTATGCCCATTAAATAAAGTGGTTGCGAGGTCTTCCTTGCAAGTTGTTAATATTATGTTTTAAAAGTCCTACTAATGTGAAAATTTGTGTGTAAGGAAAAACTTAATAATACTCTTTTTCCGGTTTGAATCGCGTTGTTAAATTTCAATTCAGCATCGCAAAACCAAGAAAAATCTAAATAACGACTGGGTTTGTTACACCTTCACACAAAAACTACCGAGCTAATTTCAATGACATTTGGTAGGTATGCAGATAGCTGGAGATCTGGATTAACACATAGATTACTTTTTATCCCGATATACAAGCGGGGTCGGGACTTACGCGCTTCAAACCGCGTGCCAGTGAATGAATTAATTAAGTGGGTACTCACAAAATAATGAGATAACAAAGATGACACAGATAACGAAGATCATCAAGCCTTGCGATGTGCTGTAGAGAAACATCAATACAATAGTCATTCCTAGAGTGTTCACCAGCCATATCGCAGTCAGGACCACCCATACTATGACATATGTTGGATTTTTCTACAATGTGATAGAAATTTTAAATACATTTTTATTTCATAATTTTTGTTGGTATACCTTCGACTTTATTCCTCCACTGCTGAACATAGCCCTCCCTATACAAAAAGCGTTCGCTAGCCACCTCCACGGCTATTTTTGGCATATTTGCAAGTAATTAATTATCCCAATCCATACGGATAAAGCATAAGCTGATCATGATACTATCGACTGTTACTAAAAAATGATTGATGGTTTTTTAATGTTTTGTGATGAAAAGGTGGTTTCAGGTGCTCTATTAATCTGTACCTAGTTCTTGAGACGCCGGTTCTATTGGTAAAGTCAGAAATAGTATTTTAAGCATTCTGGAAAGCTACTCTGGTCATCATCATGCAGGTTCTCATCAGTTCTTCATAAAAAAATATTCAAATTTTTATAATTATTTCACACTAGCTGCCATTCAAGTCCAGTCCAGTCCCGTTCCCGCGGGAATATCGGAATTAAAAGTAGCCTATGTGTTTTTCTAGGTATCCAGCTACCTATATTCCAAGTTTCATCGCAATCGGTTCAGAAGTTTTTGCGTGAAAGAGCAACAAACTCACATACATACATACAAACTTTCGCGCTTATAATATTAGTCAGAAGTAAGATTTTCCCCTCAATTCCTAGTTGGCGCCTTACTGCCTTACCTTCTTAATGGCCCAAATAAGACAAATATGCACAAGTAGCATGATCACCGTGTACAGAAGAACCGTGATATTGTATCCATAAATATTGTTCGTAACGAAATCGCTACACGTTTTATCACAGTCATAGAAATCGACCATAACTGTAATGGTTTCTAATAAGCACAGTACTTTGACAATCTGAAATAGAGATAACTTGTACTACGCCAATTCAGAAACGTTATTCAATGTTTGAGTTCTATTTAAACAATCAAACACATCGCAACAATTGTCTAATAATTTTAAATTTAGAAGTTGCTCAATTATTTAAGTATCCCTCAAATTTTAAGTATGTGTTTGTGTGTTTGGCTGTAAAAATGACTTCAAACTTTAGCTTTATTATTTAAGGGGAGTAAGGTCGATTTAATTTTACCACTTTTTGTTTCAGTCTGTCAACTTTGAAAGTTTTCGTCACGGAACGAGACAAAGCATTTTCTCACTACTCCAACCTTACTTCACGTTTATTAATAAGGCTACTCATGTTCATTATTCAAGGTAAGTATTCTACTGCAAATATTTCACATAGAGGAATGATGCATGAGATAATACAATATAGTACAATTTAATACAATAAAAAGTGTCAAGCTTCGTCTTTTCGAACGAATATGATAGTGTTTTGACTGTTCATTTCTCTTTGTGCAAGGCCATGCAGAGCGTTGTTGAGGGCGTACATAAACGTTAAATTAATAGTAGATTGTTATACAAGAACTGAAGGTCAGGCATTTCACCTGAGATATTTTTAACGCTCGAACGAAGTGAGAACGCTAATAGTTCGAGGGTGAAATGCGAGAAATTCACCCGAGTAAAACACTCTAATTTCCATTTCGACTGTGAGGAATGGAAATTAGAGTGATTAAAATAGGTACTATTCGCACATTTAATAAAATAGGTATACTGAGAATCAATTAATCAATTGATTTTAAAGTTTACTGGAAAAACAGTTGTTTCTTAGAGTTGGGGGTCATTCATCTTAAGTGTAGACATAGTAGGTAGGTATCTACTTACAATAAAAATTATAGCAAAAATACGAGCTTCAGTATCCAAAGGGTAAATCCCAAAACATTTTTTTGGTAATTTTTTAAACGTTTCGCACGATTTTAACAATCTGCACATGATAAAAAGTATAAGTAGGTATAATAATGCACTATATGAGTGAAAACAAAACTCCGACTGAGGATCAACCTACTAGATTATTATAATGTTTTTTTACAGAAAAAAATACAATTCAACTTTTTATAGTTTTCCAAAAGGATCATCTTATTCGACTAATCTATACCTACCTACTTAGAAATAAAATTCTTAGTCCTGGAGCCTTATTTTTGAACCACTCGTTGCACATCAGGCGATTTAAATAATTCGATATCTGCTGATTTTCGTTCGATGTCGGATTCCTGCAGCGAGTGGTTGATACCACTCGTTGCGGACGTTCGATTCACATAGAAAAATTACAGAAATCAAACGAAAATCAGTAGAAATAGAAGTTTTAAAATCGCTCGAAGTCGCGCTAGTGATTCAAAAATAGAGCCCCTGACTGATTGACTGCAGTCGATCAATAAATCACAATATTTGTCGGGTTTTACTCGCGTTTTATTTAATAACGGCCTTATAACAAAAGTCCAGAGCTTTTGCTAACTTTACACTTAGCCTTTTTCAAGAGTAAAACCCGGTAAATATTGTGTTTTATTATGAAAAATTGCGTAAACCTAAGACAAAATTATAGTCGATCATTCAATCAGATCAGTCAATTATAAACTTTTGTACTATACATCAACGCAGAGCCCAAACTGCTGGGCCGAGATACATGAAATTTTAAAAAGGAGTTCTTTGTTGCGATACATTCACTAAGAAAGGATACGATTTTTCAAAATTCCATCCATGGGGGAAATCTGATATAATTTAATATTATCGTTTAGTAAGTAGGTATCTACGCTTACGTACAAAATCATATCCTACTAATATTATAAATGTGAAAGTGTGTGTGTATGGATGTTTAGGTGTTTGGATGTTTGTTACTCAATCACGCAAAAACTACTGAGCCGATTGCGATGAAATTTGGAATATAGGTAGCAGGATACCGGGAATAAAACAAAAGCTACGTTTTATCCCGATATTCCCGCGGGGACGGGACTTACGCGGGTGAAACCGCCGTGTTCGAGTAATTCATGAACGTACATAATAAATACACAGAGTGTTTTGAGGGCAGTGATTTAAGCCAAAAGGGAGTTGTTCTGGGCGTCTAGGCTATTTTCGGAAATTCAAAGTAAAAAGACTGTCGGAAAATATAGAACATTTAAATCAAAAAGCGGACGCTAATTGTCTCTTTTCTACCTTCTAATCTAAAAGGTAAAGTTAAAACAAAAAATAATAGGAACGTTTTAAACGAGTGAAAGCCAGCTTAACTCCATTAGTCGGGGCTGCCCTTCCAACTTTTAAAATGGATAAAAATTTCTAAAAAGTGAGCTATGGAGTTACTAGGATAATCCAATTAACACTGAGGATTACGTTTACATATCCTACCTACGGATTCTGTTGTTCGAGGACTTTTTAATTTAAAAAATTCAAACTCGAACATGTAGGGGATAATGGCGCTTTTACTATCACACCAAAGAGCTAGCGTAAGCGGGGTTAATAGTACTTTATGCACCAATGTACTAAAGCCCTGTCTTATACGGGCGTCATATTAAATCCAAAGCGTACGAAGGACCCTAGAGACTTAACTCCCGAGCGCAGCGAGGGTGTTAAAAATTTGAAATTCGCTTCGCCCAAAAGTTATGTACCTAGAGCCCTGAGTGAAGCGTGGGATTCAAGCGCCCAAGATAAAGACAGGTTTTATTACCGAGATGAATACTCTACTTTACACATTTACTGCGACGTGTATGAAATATATTTACAGCTCTATATTAATTTATTTTAACAATATTACATCAAAATGACGAAACCAAGCATCGGTCTTTTCTCGATTCGTTGCGTATTATATGTTTTTTTATTACTATTGGAAGTTTTAAGGAGCCTGGGGTTTCTATTTTTTGAATAGCCGGACGACTTAGGATTTACAATAAAAAAATAATAAATAAATATTTCACGATATTGCACACATCGCTATCTAGCCCCAAACTAAGCACTAGGCTTGTACTATGGGTACTAGCCAACGGTCATACTACATATTATTATTTATTTTTTTGTAAATACATACATATTATGCTACATAGAAAGACGCCCAGACCAGATACAAGTAATTATTTTTAAGCATAAACATTTGCATTCGGCGGGAATCGAACCCGACGCGCCAAAGAGGCCGTGTCAAAACTTTCAATCGGCTATCTTTCTTTTTCTTAGTTATGGCTTCTGTCAGCAATATAGGACAATTTAGCCAAATACTCGTACGAATAGTGAACAACCACTATTATACTGTAAACGTTTTGAAAAAAAAAAAAAAAAAAAGAACAATTGTTTGTAACGTGCTAATTTCGTGTTTGGTACTGGTATTTTTATTTTCACTCAACTCGTTGAACTTCGCGTAACTAAATTGGTAACTTGCCGCCGAAATTAAACAATATAAACGCAATAAAACAATGTTTTATAAAAATGAAAATTCAGGACAACATTTCACTAACGCGTCAAAAACAAAAGTCCCAATCGGCTATCAGTAATAATCATAGCTGATTTTGGCATATTTATAGGTACATATTTTCTCCAATGTCATTATTCCGGGCGGAAACAGTCTACTACGTTGGTAAAGTTTGTATGGAGAAAGGAATAGGTATCTATTCCCTTTAAGTATGATTTATTTGATACTAGACCGGGCCTAAAGAAATATTACATTCATAGAAACATTACCATAATATGTTGTTATTTTTTATGGTCCAAAGTTGGGTCTTTCGAAACCGAGGCATTTTAATAAAACGTAGGTACGTAAAAATACATTTCATAAAACTTCTTACCTAAATACTTCGACTATGTTTAGGGTCTTTGCACTGTTTGTAACATAAAAGTAGTCAATTTTTATATGTTTCTGACTGGTGATTGTTAGGTCTTAACTACCAGACCCTAGGTATCATTAACAGATAAAAATGTTATTACTTAATACTTAGAAAGTTCATACACAGGCACATATAAAGTTCCAGCATTAATAGACTGGAGCGGTGCGAGCTGAGGTAAGTTGTGGAAGTTTGAGTACAAATATGAATACTAAAATAGTGGAAGAAGAGCTAAATACTTAATTTCTCTGTGTCACGTGGGTTCAACTACATCCCCAACGCCGCCGCCCTTTGCGGTGTTTGCTCGGGCATAACGGACCCCGCACGAAATGCCTGCATTTGGCTGTCGGTGGGGACGCTATAACATTTATAAATAGTCCAGTAGAGAGTGGTGTGTCACGTGGGTTCTCATACGGTTAGCGCGAGAAACAAAGGTTCGAATCCTGTCACGGGGGATCATCAAAAAAATTTTGATGATGCATTTCTTCTTGTAAAAAAATTATAACAATAAATGCCAAAATACAAACCCGGTCAAATGTAATTATTTTACAATTATGTTGTACTTTCTGTTTTAGCTTTAGTGTATTTTACTCTTGGAACCTAATGAATAAATAAAATAAATATGTTGACAAATCGTGTGAATATAAAAAGTTTTGTTGTTTGTAAAAAAAAGTTGCACATTTCTGCAGTTGCAAACTTGAGATAACTCCCACTACATCAGCACCGTCATTAAAATACCTAAACGTATAAAAAAACTAAGACCAAAAAGGTAATTTAAACTCAAATGTATAGCAAATCACTTGAGCTGTTTTTGTCTGTTTGTTGTTGTCTAATGTACATAATTTATTTTAGTATAAAAGTTTTTCATTAACCAAAAGGTTTCTTTACGAAGTATTGGAAACATTCCAAAATTTATTCAGAAATATTGTAGACTAGCTGCGCCCCGCGGTTTCACCCGCTAAGTCCCGTTTCCGCGGAAATATCGGGATAAAAAGTAGCCTATGTGTTAATCCAGGTCCCCAGCTACCTATATTTCAAGTTTCAGCGCAATCGGTTCAGTAGTTTTTGCGTGAAAGAGTAACAACCGCACATACATACATACAAACTTTCGCATTTAAAATATTAGTAAGATAGTAAGAAGTAAGATAAGATGTAGGCCTATGATATAGTTTTGAAAATAGATGTCATATTTTTTATATTAGATGTTTATTTTTACTCACGCTTATCCTGATTTTTGGATTGATACAGACAAAATCAGGATAAATTCTGTAGCTCTACTTTAAACAAGGTGGAAAAGCAGACCGTGGTTCTCCAAACATTTACAATTTAATATGGATGATGGTAATTTTTTCCTGAAAGGAAATATAAATATATTTCTTTATTTTCAAAAATATGAAAATTATTCAATTCAATATACGATTTAAAACTAACATGGTTATTTTCACTACTAAAATTACGTCTCGTGAACAAGCTGGTTGAAATTACTAGCGAAATATCGAGCTCCGCGAATAAATTATTAAACATGGTAAATACCCCGTTAATAAGTAATTTTAGTTATTCAATTCAATTCAAAGTTTTTATTTCGGACAACAAAATCCATTTAATATTATTAATAAATAAGAACTTAAGACTATTGTTAGGTAGAAAACTATAGTACTTAAAATTTTATGCTTAAAATTATGTATTTACAGATTTTTAATCATTTTTTGGAAAATATACGCGAGTGACACTGCGGTAAGTACACATTTAATTTTCTTTGTAAACTCTCCAATATTTAAAAGATAGGTGCCGAAGTAATTTTCCACGATTTTGTAGAGCTCTTAAAAATAAGAATTATTATTACAATTCCGACAAAATGTTTCCCTTTACTCGCCGTTTAGGACTTTTCATGGAAGAGTAATCTCTTCAGGATATTTCAGTTATCACAGGAATTTCAATTACTACTAGTGAATTTCATTGCGGATCAGCTCGCTGACCTAATTGAAACCAACACCGTAACAATAATGTAAGTATTTTCATTTAGGATTATCTCTTTTACAGAATACTTAAGTGCTTTCCAAATTTTAATGGCTACTTAAATATTTAAGCAGCTCTTTAACTAAGGTATAGCATCAGTAAGTTATGTATTAGAACCATTAACAATTTTACCAACCCAAACAATTCTATTTCTTTTTCTTTACGTGTATATAGTGATAGAGTTCTGAGATCGCCTTAAGACCTCTAACTAGACCGAATTTAAAAGTACAAAATAACATACAGTTCAATTGCCTATTTTGCCTACCACAGATTTAATCTGATACGTACTTAGGTAAACTGAGTAGGTACCTATAGGATCCAATTATCAATTTTTAAGTGCCACCTTAATCATTAACCAAAAAGTTTTCCCTAATGTTATGTAAAGCTAAATGCCTAAATCAAGCTAATTAATGTCTTCTTGAATCCCAAATGAGGATCGGACTTGAAACGAAAAATCTCCATTGCCTGCCTGATAACTCTGATGAGCCTGCCCCTAGATAAAAAGTTTACTAATTGCCAATTTTAAGTTTGGGAAATTCTGATAACAGGTGGGTGCTATGGCTTCAGAGCAGACGTATATAATGAAAAATGTGCTTTCAGGATTCAGTCAGCCAACGTCCGCGGTGGTGAAAGGACGTCCGTGACGAGCGAGCTCAATAATATAATATTACGATGATTTCTCTTAGTTGTGTTTAATGAAAACAATTATGTAAATATTGAATTCAGTTTGAAATAAGATTTTTTGTGTGTCGGAGATTTGCCGTACAAGTGATTGTGTAAGTTTATTCTTATGAATAATTATTTTTTTTGTCCTTTTGATACGAAAGTTTATTTATGCGAGATTGTAGTCGTAATTAATATGATAATTGTAATTACGTTATACGAGTATGATGAATAAGTATTTTTAATTTCATCGATCAAAGAGCTCCTCTTTGATCTTTTATAGTCGTACGGGTTAAGGAATGCCTGGCGTGGTCATTACATGACCCACTGGATGGGTGACCGATAATGTGTGTGGCAAATAGATTTCGAAATTCGAATAGAAATAGGTTTCGGTGGTTATCTCTGATAGCAGTCGCTAGATCATGTTCGAGACCTATTATGAGCTAACACTAGGTGATCCACACCTCTTTACGAAAAGAAGAAGAATGACACGTCTAGGGACGTAAAGCGGGATTTTCATTAAGGACGCGACTCATGTGAAATCCCTTCCGATTGAATAGTTTTATTCATAACCGGTATCAAATAGATCTTTAAACAATGTATTATGTTATTGTACGTGATACAAGAAGTGTCCCCTTCATTTCAAAAACAATAAAATATAACTTTAAATACCACTATTATACAGGCAATGTTACCCCTGTTTTACAAAATAAATAAATTTTTCTTCTAAGTCCTTAACCGCTATATTTTCTTATAGGCATCATAATATTAGAAAATACAATACCTAGAACCTCTTTATCGGATTTTATAAAAACATTATTTTAATCTTCGTTAATGATTGATTTTACGAGAAATTGTAGATTTATCGCCGCCTTAAGAAAAAAGTGGCATGCAAATTATAGTCTTTTTCACAAAAAAATGCGTAAGTATTTACACATCGTTACCATTTTTCTATTTGATAAAATTGCTTCCAGCAACTGCTTCGAAATTGCCTTTGTGAAATTGACTCTGTAATGCGTGACAATAAGTTCGTAATGTAAATTAGGCTAGTTCTTGGTAACAGTACCTACGGGTTAATTGTGAACCCGATATTCTACAGAATCGAGACTGGGCCTTTGAAATTCCAGAGAACTGTTAGCCTACTTGATATATACAGAATCTCTACTGATAATTCCCAGAAATTTGACAATGAAACTTTTTCGGTTAAACTATATACCCTTTCAGATTGCAAGGGAAATTCCTCTTGACCGTTCCACTTTTTCTGCCTCTAACAGCGATTTGTTTGAAGACGGTCTTTTTGTTAGTATTTTTTCGAACGTGGCCATTTTCAGTTTCATTTTATTGGGTTTTATGACAAAGTATCAATAAGTTTATTCCTTATCGCCTTTACCATTGCACCTTTTAGGCACTATTATATTATTACTAGCTGCACCCCGCGAATATCGATGTAAAAATTACTTTACTACTTGTAAAATAATATTTGAAATCGGTCCAGCAGTTTTGGGGTCTATTCGTTACAAACAAACAATCAAATCTTACCTCTATAAATTAGTATAGATAGTCTAAATTTTAGTATCTCTTACATTACAAAACATTACTTAGTCATTCAGTTAGCAAATTTACGAGAATGTTAGGTCTGTGCCAATTACAGGCCGTAGAATCCCAGAAGGTCGTCCATTTGACCGTGAACTTTAGTTCGAATTACCATAGACCGGGGTGTGATCGTCAATAGCCCTATCTCATGTGGTAGGTAGGTAGCCACATACCAAGTTGAAACTATTGTGACGAGGAAAAAGAATAAAAGTTAGACTTATAAACACGGTCAACCAGCCGCAACTCAGCCTTGATTCTGTAGTCAGCCCGGTTTTAAGGTTGCATTTCTCAGCCCATTTTTAGGGCTAAAATTGCTAAATTGCCCTAAACATGGTCTAAAATATGTAAGACTTATGCTGATGCAAAGTTATATCTTCGTAAAGAAATGGACAGAGTGAGTCGCTGATCGTGCAGAAAATAAACCAAAAGTCATGCTTAATAAACATTAATAAGCATGACTTTTGGTCTGTTTTCTCACCTTAGTAGTTTCATATTTCTCGAAGCGACCCTAAAACCGGCTGGCTTCCTCGAGGCTGACCAAGTTTTTGAATCATTGTTCTTTTAGTCTATTTCTTAACCATTAAGGTTGGTTTCATCAATCTCGAAGACGTATACCTAACTACCGACCCTGGAATGTGGTTTGAGTCGGGTTGACTAAAGACCGGACTCAGTGACCGAATTTATTGAGCATAATTTTTAGTATTTATCTCTATACTTATGAGAATAATATGTTGTTTTGATAATCTGTCTTTTATGAATCTGTATTTTGAAATTCTGTCCTTGTGAGAATAAAGCTAAAGTTTCAACTTGATACTTGGTGAGATAGGGTAACCAACCATCGCTTCCCGGTCTAATACTCCCTAGTTAAAGATTTTGGTAATAAAAAGTCAATTGAAAACTTTGATAAAATAGAGCGGAAATATATTGAATTTTGTTTATTTGGTCCAAGTTTGGTGGAATGTGGGGACTTTTGCCCGGTAGCGTGTCAAACCTAGCTTAAAGTCTTCTGCCAATTTCTTCTAAAATTCAATTTATTTATTTATCATACGAAGAATTCTCCCTCGACTTAAGTTGGGCCGCTCTAGTTTGTTGTTGTGAAATAAACTCTTAACTTCCGAATAATTTGTTTTCAATTTATTTTGTTTCTCTGCTATAAGTTGATTTGTTTCGTTGTCATTTTTTATTATTAAACACAATATTTACCGGGTTTTACTCACGTTTATTTATGAATGGCATTGTTACAATGTACCGAGCTTTCGTTAACTTATAAAAAAATCTAAAATTAATAATAAAAGTTAATAATAGTTAATTTCGTTAACTTTACAATTAGCCTTTTCAAAGTTGACTGAGATGAAATTCGTTTATATATTTTTTATTATCTTCAAATATTAACTTTAATTTATTGCTCAATTATTTCCTCATGCCTGTGCAGATTGCAAACTATGAAAACAATGGTGAACCAGTTGCGGTTGTTAGATAAATAAGTTTTATAAAATAAACTGCGTCCCGAGAATTAACCCGAGTAAGTGCCAATCCCGTAGGAATATCGGGATAAATAGAAGCTTATGTTTAATCCAGATTCTCAGCTATCTGCATACTAAATTTCATCGCAATCGGTTTGGTGTGTTTGCGTGAGTGAGTGAGTTTCCAAACAAACAAAAATCTAAACTTTTGCATTTATGATATACGACAATATTATTTTTTTAAAACAGTAACTCACGAGCACTAATTATTGGAAGGGCCATACATAATAATATGTATCACTATAAAAGCAGAAGATAAAAAATAATTTACCCCACCCCAATCAAAAATCTCCCACAAAGAAAACATAATTATTATTATGCTCATACAACTTCTATACCAAGCATCATCAAAATCAGATGTCATAGAGCGGAGATACTCTTTGTAACTACCCTCTTTGTGGGTGAAATACTGCACCAATCAAAAATCCAACACGACATAATAATCCATATTATTAACCACTTTGACTTGAAGCAGAGACGCTTCATTCGCTACGCTCACTCGGTCAATTATAAATACAAACTAAACAAAAGTTTAGATCTCCTGTTGAGTCCTCAATTTATTATTAAATGTTTAAAGTTTTGTGTTATTAAGTTGCTAGCATACAAAAATACATAAATATGATTATAAGATTTTCTGAAATAACCCAGGTGTCAAAAATCACTAAACTATTTTTGTTATATTTTAAAGTGTTTCCTACACTTGGATAACTATACTTAAAATATAACAAAAACGGTTAATCGGAAGCAACATCTCAACGTTGAATTTAATTCTATGGAAAATAGAATAGTTCAAGCTGGCAGTCTGCAAATATTGTCGGTAGATGGCGCTACGTGCCTCCAAAAACGTAAACAATAAGAAATGCAATCCTTAATTTCGACTCGATTGAACATGCATCCGTGGCCAAATTGGAAAGGCGTTGGGACGGATCCCCAGAGATGCAGGTTCAAGTCCTGTCGGGTGCGAAATTTTTTAAAGCATTTCCAAAAATTTCGCTAGAGCGAAAAATATAAATAGTATAAATAAATATATAAATAAAAATAGCGCAATAGAAAAATATAAATAAAAATAGGGCAAGAGCTAGGTGCAGTTTAGTGAGTATTCGTACGACTAAATAAATTCGAACCCACCCAAATTTAAAAGCCCTCAAATTTTGTTTCTTTTTAATATAATATAGTGACATTTTTAACTCGGTGGTGTTACATTTTATTTGTCAGATATCTCTAGGGATTTGAAAAATCGACCCTAAAAGGAGTATCACGTCGTAAATCTGTCGATCAAATTAAATAACTGCATGTAGGTATAACTCTTGAAACGTCAGTTATAGTTTCATCATGTCCGTCCGTTCATCTGTCTGTCCGCGGCTTAGCTCAGAGAGGGAAGCTGTAACATTGTATGATATACATATTGTTCATGCCAAGGAAGTGCTACAATAAAAAAAACATTTTTTAGGTTACCTCCCTTATGAACTTACGTAACATAGGTATAAGAGTTATTCAAATGAAGAGTTATAAAAAGTGGTTAGAGGAGAGCCATAATCAATGTAGGATGTAGATCAAAGGCCTACTTTATTAGTAGAAGTTGAAAAGTGAACATTTTACTGAACTCAGAAGAGCTATTCAGCTAATAACTTTGACAATTCTCAATAGATCTTCAATATTTTTATGAGACTAGATTTTTTTGATGAATCAAAGTAGGTCAATAAAACACCCACCTAAAAATCAATCAACCCATTTGAAACCCTCCAGAATACCTTTATTACAAAATATGCTCCTTTTGTCCTTAAAGTACGGTCACTCAAGTGACCAAAATAGCTCTTGGGCAGACTCTTGACATTTTGAAACCAATAAAAAAGACCAAGTTTAGGGTCACGTAAAGGTTTAGTAGTTGCTAAGATATTTCCTCTTCTAAAAGTTTGTTAAATAAAGACTAACTTATCGGAGTAGTATTTCGACGCGGCGATATACTGAATCATTTGCCGCGCTTTTATCTTCTTTCTTTCTTTTTCTTAGTTATGGCTTCTGTCAGCAATATAGGACAATTTAGCCAGTTTTTCGTACTAATAGTGAACTACCACTATTATACTGTAATCGTTTGAAATAATTTTCAATGCGTGAAGGCTGCGGAAAAAATGGCGACGATTTTTCTCCAACTCCATGGAACATTTATATGTAACGTGCTAATTTCGTGTTTGGCACTGGTATTTTTGTTTTCACCTAACTCGTTGAACTTCGCGTAACTAAATTGATAACATGCCGCCGAAATTAAACAATTTAAACGCAATAAAACTTGATTTTGCAAAAATAAAAATTCATGACGACGTACCACTAACGCGTCAAAAACAAAAGTCCCACGCTATCACCAATATTGTGAATGATACGGAACGTTAGATAATGAGTGAAATGGAACGCAAGGCATTCTCATGTCAAGATAATTTGACATGAGAAACATAAAAGGTTAATGCCTAAGTTGTTTGAAGAATGAACCCAAATCATTACCATGCCGAATGAAAGCATAGAAATAGTACTCGAGGAGCGAAGACGACGATGTGACGTGTCTCTGTATGAAAGATTGAGGCGTGTTTCATGACAAAAACTTCTAAATTTTTCGAAGCCTTTATGACATTTAAAAAAAAAATGTTTTTGTCTAAAATGTGCTAAGGTTTCAACACCTTTCGACTTTTTTATTTCAAATCTACTTCAAAATTTAGGAAACAATGTAATTTACAAACGCTACATACGAAAATATTCTAAAACATTGCATCAGAAAATAATCAACAAACTTCGACGCATCCGACGATATTTTCAGTTTAGCGCGTATAAGGGCCTTAAGTTGTATAAATACAGTTATCTATCTTGTATCTATCTATCTCATTGTAAAATATTAATTTCTATGATCATAATCTCTTCTATGGTTTTCGCGGTTTTGCATAACAAAACACTTTATTTATCGGGTTTAATCGCGTTTTATTCATGTTTTTTAAACGAACCGAGCTTTCGCCAACTTTACAGTTGGCTTTTTCAAGGTTGACTGTGTTCTATTATCATATTTGAAAACACAAATAACAAAAGAGTTTTTGAAATTCACGTCTACGTAACGCTAAAATGGTGTTCCCTGAGTAATATAACTATTACCCAAATCAATTCACATCAGTTTTCAACTACAACAAACCTATGTAAACAATAGCTTTGTATTCGTATCAAACCCTTCGGGATATCGACCTTAATAAATATTATTGGGGAATGCAGACAGTAGATTAAAAGGTCGGCCAACATTATGATGTTTACTTAGTCATAATTTTGCCCGACATTGGTTGGTCCCGGTTGTTATCTCTGATAGCAGTCGTTAAGTTAAGTTAGAGACCTTGAGGCGACTTGTGGCGTTATTCCCGTATTACAGTTATACAAAATTTCATTTCAATATCAATGCAGTCAATCGATAGAATTTCTTTGGAGAATCTATTTTTCCATACATTTCTTGCAATTGCAATGATGTTAAAACGAATGAGAAATGTATGAAAAAATGGAAATAATAAGAAAAGTAACGCATAGTGCCGATATTTGAACCATTTCAGCTACTCGGAAGCCAGTAGCTTATATAGTCCAAACACTTAAATCAAAATTGTTTGAAACACACGAAGATTCAAGGAGAAAAAACAAGCATTCGCTTTAAAGGAGAAATAATTAACTGACGATACACTTTTACTAGACTTAAAGCTTCGCTCGCTCGGTCAACAAACTATCGGCCGATTTCAAATCCTTGCACGACATTCGTACAAAACTTTGTTTCTAAAATATTCAAGTTCAATAACAATAATATAAATTATACCAATGTTTAATCTTGTTAAATAAGTTGTGCCTTTGGTATAATCGACAAGCTAGGTGCATCAAAGTACCTAAACAAACCGGTTGATTTTATGTCACGTGACTCGCTAGCCTCCAGGCGCTTAGCAAGCTTCCTTTTGAAATATCAATTTCAATCATGTTCCCTAATGTTAAGGTAGTTTTTGCTTTTATATATCAAAATGGTCCTGTTGAACCCAGTTTGTCCCAGTCTGTCCTTATCTAACTAACCGACGAACACTAAAGTAATAAAAAAATATTAAAAAAAATAAAAAACCCGACTGCTGTTTAAACAGAAAAGTGAAAAACAAGATGCTTCTAGTAGCTTTAGGAATGGTGTATGCAGTCGGGCGGGACTCCAAATAACATAAAGATAGTATACCTAATTGTATAACACTAAGTATTTGGTGTTATTAAACTTATTCACCTTTTATTTGGAGTCCCACCCGACTGCATCCACCATTCCTAAAGCTACTAGAAGCATCTTGTTTTTACACGACTGCCAAAGGAAGTGTTATGTTTTTACACGACTGCCAAAGGAAGTGTTATGTTTTTGCCGTGAGTGTATGTATGTATGTATGTATGTGACCTATTTTTGTGCCGTCGTAGGGCCTAAACGGCTGGGCCGATTTAGATAAACGATACGTCGTTAGATTCGTCATGACCGTGAGAGTGACATAGGGTACATTAAAACAATAAATAAATAAAAATAATGATGTAAAACGCTATTAACCAAGATTTGTAAAGACCATAAAAAACAGAGAAATCGCGTAACATTGTTCGCTCAAACGATATGTTTTATTCTTTCGTAAATTTACATTTGAAAAGTATTGCTTGTAAAGTTTTACAATTAAATTTAAAAATAATTAATTATAAAATTATCGGAAGTCGTTTAAGTAGGTTGTCTTCATTAATATGTCACTTGCCTTCGGCTCGGTTGTCTTGTCTTTAATGACGTTTATATATTCTTTTTACTCACTTCAATTTATGGCTTAGCACTACCTCTGGATTTCAATATTCGCATGCGAAAACAATCCGCGTGTTCCTATTCCAATTCTAATAGTAATTCTAATGGTTAACTTCGAAAGTTATGTTGCTACTACATGACATTATGATTACGCAGGTAATTTTCGCAAGAACAACGGAACGTTAATTAAAAACTTTTCGATTTGACTCGAATAAATATTTATCTCATCTATGGATTTGACTTTGACGCCGAGTTTGAAGGAATTGGCAAAGATGACACGACATAAAATACTTAAGCAAAGAGAATATAATCACTACGTTTTATACTTAAGTATCTTCTTACTAGTTTGTGGACTTAAATAACCACTTTATTTTTCAAAGAAAACAATACCTACGTAATAATCTAAAAGAAGTTGTCAGCAACAACAACCCGAGGCATTGCGCCCAAGATGCTGGCGGCGTTCCCGCGCTGGATAGGAAACCGCCAGTTCTTGTACTTATCACCCTGAGTAAGCAAAAACAAGCAATGCACGTCCTCGCCACTGGAGTATATACATCTAGAATTAATAAATTTCTTCTGGTGTAATTAAATCTGATCTCTAAAAACTAAAAAGCGATAAATAAAAAAATATTAAAAAAAATAAAAAACACGACTGCTGTTTAAACAGAAAAGTGAAAAAAAATAATAAAAAAAATAAAAAACCCGACTGCTGTTTTAACAGAAAAGTGAAAAACAAGATGCTTCTAGTAGTTTTAGGAATGGTGGATGCAGTCGGGCGGGACTCCAAATAACATAAAGATAAGTATACCTAAATAATTTTATAATTAATTATTTTAAAATTTAATTGCAAAACTTTACAAGCAATACTTTTCAAATGTAAATTTACGAAAGAATAAAACATATCGTTTGAGCGAACAATGTTACGCGTTTTCTCTGTTTTTTACACGACTGCCAAAGGAAGTGTTATGTTTTTGCCGTGAGTGTATGTATGTATGTATGTATGTATGTGACCTATTTTTGTGCCGTCGTAGGGCCTAAACGGCTGGGCCGATTTAGATAAACGATACGTCGTTAGATTCGTCATGACCGCGTGAGTGACATAGGGTACATTAAATTAATAAATAAATAAAAATAATGATGTAAAACGCTATTAAACAAGATTTGTAAAGACCATAAAAAACAGAGAAAACGCGTAACATTGTTCACTCAAACGATATGTTTTATTCTTTCGTAAATTTACATTTGAAAAGTATTGCTTGTAAAGTTTTACAATTAAGTTTAAAATAATTAATTACAAAATTATCGGAAGTCGTTTAAGTAGGTTGTCTTCATTACTATGATGTTACTATGTCACTTGCCTTCGGCTCGGTTGTCTTGTCTTTAATGACGTTCATAATAATTTTTACTTACGTCAATTTATGGCTTAGCACTACCTCTGGATTGGAATTTTTGAATTTTCGCACAAAAATTCAATATTCGCATGCGAAAACAATCCGCGTGTGAAGAGTGTATTCTAATAGTCATTCTAATGGTTAATCTTCGAAAGTTATGTTGCTACTACATTTATGATTACGCAGGTAATTTTCGCAAGAACAACGGAACGTTAATTAAAAACTTTTCGATTTGACTCGTATAAATATCTCATCTATGGATTTGCATTTGACGCCGAATTTAAAAGGAATTGGCAGAGATGACATAAAATACTTTAGTATCTTCTTACCAGTCTGTGGACATAAATAACCACTTTGTTTTTCAAAGAAAACAATACATGATTCTGCTTTCGTTTGTAATAGATTGTACATCGATTCCGCGGTAATTTTGAAAATTTATCTTATTTTTTCGGCTTTGTTGTTGTTTTTCTCAGTTGAGGTGGCTGGGTAAGGTAGTGTTATATTTGTTAATTTATTTTATTGGTAATTTACTTGTATTTTCAACCATTATTGTAAAAATCAGCCATTACTGTAAATCTATCTTGTATTTACAATAATGGTGGGTAACCACGTGCCAGACCCTGGGGCTGGGCCTCCGGAGGTGGCGTTGAATATTGAGGTGTCTTCTACAGATTTTCGTACCGATGAGATACGAGAACACACTCATTCTGAGTCAGCTTCTCTTTGCCAAAAAAGAACTAGAGGAAATGAAGACGCTCCAATTGTTCACAAATCCAAGAAACAAATTATTAACTCCAGTCCCAATTCATCGCCCATTGACTACCCCTTTATTCATCCTCTCCTTAGTGAGGAGAATAGACTGTATCAGGATACAGATTCAGGCCCCTTTATAGTTCACATGAGCTTGGAAAGTGACCCGAACAAACCAAATCACATTCAAATCAATCCTATCAAAGTTGGTCGTATGCTTTTTAGAAATGATATTAAGGACATCACTAAAGACGGAATTAAACAAGTAGGTAGAAATCGTGTGTCCATACAATTCACCTCGGCAGTAGCAGCTAACGACTTTGTGAAAAACCCTATCCCCGACCTAATCCCTTTCAAATATGTTATCCCTACATACAATTTCTCCCGTATGGGTGTTGTTCGTGGTATTCCTACGAACATATCCATGTCAGAGTTTGCAGAGGTTTTGATAGTCCCTTCCGATTCTGGCATCCTCTTGAAATCAAGACGAATGCACAGAAAAGAGACCGAAAATGGTAACACTAAATTAATTCCAACCGGTACTGTCGTGTTAACCTTCCAAGGCCAAAATCTTCCCGAGCGTGTTTACCTCTACAACTCTTCTTTGTTAGTTGATACTTACAATCTTCCCACAATCCAATGTTTTAAATGTTGTCGTTTCGGTCATGTTCAATCCCAATGTCGGTCAAAACCAAGATGTTACAGATGTGCCCAACCTCACATTGGTGAGAGTTGCCCTCTAACTGAACCTAACGCAACGTGTTTAAACTGTACTGGCTCCCACTTTGCCATTAATAAAATATGCCCAGAACATACTCGGCAAAAAAATATTAAATCAATTATGTCCACCAACAATATCCCGTACTCCGAAGCAGCTCGCCAGTGCCCCTCTTCACGTAAATCTTTTGCTGAGATTGCCCGAGACCAACCTTCTTCTTTTTTGTCTCGTCCTCCCCCTCAAATCACTTCTTCTCATCCTGCTAGACCTCCGTCTTCCCAAATTTCGTATAGAAAAACTATAACTCGTTCCCCCCGTTCTAGAACCTCTCCTGGCTCTAGTTATGACTTTTCAGCTCATCAAGACATTGTCAACAACCCCCCTTCTTCCCTTCCTAATGGAAGTGCATATCCTAATATCAGTACTTCTTCCTCGCCTCATGTTCTTCCCAACATTACTATGTTGGAACATCTTATTAATACCCTTATTCAAGTGTTGACTTCCTCTAGTCACATTGTCTTACCTGAAAACGTCGCCCATAGGCTAATTAGAACAGTCGAGAGTAAGACTCACAATGCTCCCCTTTCGTTTGATTCAATGGAACTCACGGAGTCTTAGACCCAAACAATCTGACTTATTTACACTTATTAATGATCACAAACCGGCTGCCTGTGCCATTTCTGAAACATGGCTTGTTCCGGGTTCTCCTTTCCGAGTCCCGAATTATGCCTGTCTTAGGGATGACAGAGGTGACGGCTATGCTGGTTGCGCATTGATAATCAAACGTTCTCTCTCTTTCCATCAGATTATTCTTCCGTCCCTTCCTGATGGTATAAATGCTGTAGCAGCTGAAGTTTGTAATATAAATCTTCTGTCAATTTATATTCCCAACCCTAATACCTATATTTTTTCTCTCTTAGTTAATATTGTTTCTACTTTGGCTCATCCTGTCATTATCATGGGTGATTTTAATTGTCATCATACTTCCTGGGGCTCTTACAAATGTGACTCCCTTTCTTCCTTAATAATTGATATCACTGATGATCTTAATCTTTGCATTTTAAATAATGGTTCCCCCACTATGAGAGCTCGTCCTTTGGAGAATAATAAAAGTGCCGTTGACTTAACTTTTTCCTCGCCCTCACTGGCTTCCCGTATAGATTGGTCCGTCCTCTCTTCATCTCATGGCAGCGATCATTACCCTATTGTTCTTTCGGTCATTGATAAAAGTATTTCATCCCATATCTTTTCTCCACTTTTGAAATATAGATTACCTAAATTAAATAACAAATCATGGTCAACATACGCTAAGGATGTAGACAAGCATTTGGAATCATTACCTGCCGTCTCTGAAGAAAATGCTTTACTAGCTTATTCTCGTTTTGAATCTTCTCTTTTGTTGTCAGCGGACTCTAACTTCCCTCTAAAATCTCCTCCCTCAGGTAAAATCTCTCCCGCTTGGTGGGATAGCGAGTGTACAGAAATTGTTAAAAAGAGAAAGGAATCCGAAATTACCTACAACCATAATATGTCTTTAGAAAGCTTCTTAACTTTTCAACAAATCTCTGCTTCAACAAAAAGATTTTTAAAACAAAAAAAAAGATTGGGCTGGTCTAATTTTTGTGAATCTTTGTCTCCTAGATCCCCTCCATCTTTTGTTTGGAGACAGTTAAAAAGATTTAGGTGTGCAGCAAACTTTCAAAATATAACATCTAACGATCCTTCTTCATGGCTCCAAAGTTTCACTGATAAATTAGCCCCTCCCACAATTCCCTACATGGACCAATTTCCTTCTTCTTTTCCTTCTTTGTCCTCTTCTGATCCTTTAGACGATCCATTTTCCCTAGACGAGTTAAGTTGTGCTCTTTCAGGTCTATCTGATTCCTCTCCAGGTATGGATGGCATTCCTTATTCTTTTTTAACAAATTTAAATAATGCTGCAAAAAATAAATATTTATCCCTCATCAACACCTTTTTCTCTTTTGGCTCACTAATACCTAAATCCTGGAAATCGCAAATAGTCATCCCTATAATCAAACCTGGAAAAGATCCTTCCGATCCTTCCTCATATCGGCCTATAGCCCTATCTTCTGTTTTGGTCAAAGTCGCCGAAATATTAATTAAAAACAGATTAGAATGGTTTTTGGAAAAAAACAAAATCATAGCAAAGTCTCAATTTGGTTTTAGAAAAGGTTTTAGCACTCTGGATAGTTTGAGTATTTTAACCACAGACATCAATATTGCAATCAAACGAAGACAATTCTTAGTAGGTGTTTTTCTCGATATAGCTTCAGCATACGATAATGTGAATCTTGCAGTTCTCAGGCAAAAAATGTTCCATCTGAACATTCCGACTAAGTTATCTCATTTTATTTGTAATTTGATGATGGCCAGATCAATTTCCGTTAGGTCTCAGGATTCTAATTTATCTCCTAGACTAATATGGAAGGGCCTCCCACAAGGCTCGGTTCTGAGCCCAATTCTTTATAACCTTTACACTCACGATCTCGAATCAGTTGTGATGAGCTTTTCTGAGATCCTGCAATACGCTGATGATCTGACATTATACGTTACATCTTCATCTATATCTGAGGCTGCATCGAGACTAAACTCTGCTATGTCATATTTGGGTGATTGGTTAGACAGGCATGACTTATCCCTATCAGTTTCCAAATGTTCAACGGTTGTGTTCACCAACAAACGGTTGATTCCTTCTTTTGAAATCAACTTCAGGGGTGAACATATACCAATTAAAAACAGTGTAAAATTTTTAGGACTATTCTTGGACACAAAATTATCTGGTAAAACTCATTGTAATTACATTCAGGACAAATGTGATCGTGGGGTCAACGTTCTACGTGCTCTGTCTGGAGTTCGCTGGGGTGCTCACCCTTACTGTCAAAAACTTCTATACAACGCGATTATTAGAAGCCTCTTTGATTACGGATCTTTTGTATTGGAACCTCTTAATAAAGCTTCTTCCGAATCATGGGATAAAATTCAGTCAAAATGCCTTCGAATCATAATTGGAGCAATGAAATCATCACCAATAAATTGCCTTCAAATCGAATGTGCTGAAACTCCTCTACATTTAAGAAGACAATTCCTTTGTGACCGATATGTTGGGAAACTATTACAAATCTCTGACCATCCTCTTCTTCCAAAACTCACTCTTCTTCAACAACTTTCAAACAACGATCCCAAGTTTATGCTAGTAAAGTCCCTTTCCCGTTTTCTAAATTTACCCCATCCTGTTCGCAATTTTGTAAGTTATCCTCTGTTTTGCAATTCATATCAATCACTCATATATAAACCTAGAACTCATAACTTTAGCATCCCTAAAAATTCTCCAATTGCTAATGATCTCTATAACCAGATCATTTTGACGGAGTGGCAGGATTGGTTACCTATTTTCACTGATGCATCAAAATCCACTGATGAAGACGTAGGTGCCGCTGTTTGGATTCCAAAATTTAATTTGGCATTAAGTTTCAAATGCCCTCATATGTCTTCTAATTTTACTGGCGAAGCCATTGCTATATATGAGGCAATCAAATTTATAGCATCTCATAATTTAGGTAAATCTCTGATTCTAACTGACTCTCTTAGCTGTATACAGGCAATCCAAAGTAATCCATTCAAGTCCAAAGCAAAGCTCCCTATTATTCTAGAGATCAGGGAAGCCCTGTTTCGCTGTCATGATCGAGGGATAGAAATTGTATTATCTTGGATTCCGGGTCACAGTGGTATTCTCGGCAATGAGTCTGCGGATTGGTGTGCCAAATCTGCATCTCGGATTGGAATCCCTTCTCATCAACATATTTATTCCCAAGATATTATCTCCCAAGCTACAGCTCATTTATCTGTTGCATGGAACGAAAAATGGTCCATTTCTAAATTAATCAAAGGTAGGTCCTTCGCTGAAATCCAACCAGAAATCCCGATAAAACCTTGGTTTTTTAAATATCGTGATATCCCTAAAAGAGCCACTTCAATTATTTCCCGTATTCGTTTGGGTCATTGCTGTTCTCCAGTTCACTTGAGAAAAATTAGGATTCGGGACACTTCCCTGTGTGAATGTGGACTAGATGAGGGCGATTTAGACCATATTTTCTTTAATTGTCCAAATTCTCACTTTTCCCTTCATGATTTTCTTCCCCCAGATGTTCCTCGCCCTATAAACATGAAATCTTTATTAAGTGTTATGTCTTCCTCTTCCGATATTATATATGCCTTAGCGAGTTTTATTTTTATTAGCCAAATTAAAGTGTAATGTCCATATTTCTTTCGAATATATATCCTTCATTATAATATTTTATTTAATATGTAATTTGTATCTTTATATCTTTATCGTAATGTTTATTATTTTTATCTAATCCTGTTTAGCCTTGTAGTTAGTTTAACAATGTGTTTGTGTTTGTTTAGTATTTTTAGCTATTTTGCGTCGTCTCAACAAGAAAAAATAAATAAAATAAAAGTATATTCGAGGAAAGATCCTTTAATCTTTTGTGCTTTCTTCACTACGTGTCATTGGCAGAATATGTGATCACATAAAGCCATTAATCTTAAAAAAAAAAAAAAAAAAACAATACATAGGTAATAACCTAAAATTAGAAAGCTAAAAGAAGTTGTCAGCAACAACAACCCGAGGCATTGCGCCCAAGATGCTGGCGGCGCGGGCGTTCCCGCGCTGGATAGGAAACCGCCAGCTCTTGTACTTATCACCCTGAGTAAGCAAAATGCACGTCCTCGCTACTGGAGTTTAATATACATCTGGAATTAATGAATTTCTTCAGGTGTAATTAAATCTGATCTCTGAAAACTAAAAAGCGATAAATAAAAAAAATATTTAAACAATAAAAAACCCGACTGCAGTTTTAACAGAAAAGTGAAAAACAAGATGCTTCTAGTAGCTTTAGGAATGGTGGATGCAGTCGGGTGGGACTCTAAATAAAAGGTGAATAAGTTTAATAAACCAAATACTTAGTGTTATATAATTAGGCATACTATCTTTAAGTTATTTGGAGTCCCACCCGACTGCATCCACCATTCCTAAAGCTACTAGAAGCATCTTGTTTTTCACTTTTCTGTTAAAACTGCAGTCGGGTTTTTTATTGTTTAAATATTTTTTTTATTATGGTCTTTACAAATCTTGGTTAATAGCGTTTTACATCATTATTTTTATTTATTTATTATTTTAATGTACCCTATGTCACTCTCACGGTCATGACGAATCTAACGACGTATCGTTTATCTAAATCGGCCCAGCCGTTTAGGCCCTACGACGGCACAAAAATAGGTCACATACATACATACATACATACACTCACGGCAAAAACATAACACTTCCTTTGGCAGTCGTGTAAAAATGGACAGTCTGGGGTTCCTCAAACATCAAGCGGGACCGTTATTTGACGAAATAAACTTTCTAGTTACTAGTACTATTTCTATGGGTTTTATCCTATTTAAATCTTCAATCTAAATTCTAATCAGAATAATAATTATAAATAGTGCAAGTATAACAGGCATTGATATAAGCAAACAAAGGAAGATACGTCAATAGTCACTACAAATGAGGCGACAAAACTGTGACGAGACGGCACACTGGCTTCTGTTGTTGTGTAAAGGTATATCGTTGCTATCTCGTACGCGCTGCAGTCTGGAACGTCTCTGTCTCACGGTATTGTCACCGTGCGTGCCAGATAAGGGTGCACTCGACTGGAGGCGCCACTGCCTAACATTAGGCACAATTTACCTAATACAGCGATTAGTTCCGATTTTGACCACTTGCAGTATGCATTATGCCAGACATTCTAGCTCATATATCTAGCTTATTTATTTTATAATATAGCTCATTTATCATTATCATTAAATGTTAGTATTAATTTTACTCTAAGTTAGACCGTTACGTTTCTTCTCTTGTTTGCTTATATCAATCCTATCCTATCCTATCTTGAATTGAATTTATTTATTAATATGAAATCTTACCAAACGTCTAGAACAACCCCCTTTCGGCTTAAAAGGGCTAACCTGTTACATCTTGTATACCTTACAGACATATAATACATACAATATATATCCTCCTTCCTACTTATTAATATTATAAAGCTGGATAAAGTTTATGAGAATGTGTGTATGTGTGTTTGTTACTCAATCACGCAAAAACTACTAAACTGATTACAATGAAATTTAGAATATAGGTAGCTGGATACCAGGAATAACACATAGACTACTTTTAATCCCGATATCCCCGCGGGAACGGGACTTACGCGGGTAATAATAATATTAGGGGTTAAAGTATGAAATTGCCGATTTGTACTGAAAATCTTAATTGTTTATTTTTTAAATTTTTAACAAATTTATTTAATCAAAATAGTTGCCATTATTATCTATACATTGCTGCCATCTAATGGGAAGGTTATTAATGCCTTTGCGATAGAACTCCGACGATCTAGACTGCACAAACTGTGTGAAAGCATTTTGTACTGCCTCCTGGGAAGAAAACTTCTTGTCACGTAGATAATTGTCCAAATCACGAAAAAAATGGTAGTCCGTTGGAGCAAAGTCTGGTGAATACGGAGGATGACGAATGGTTTCTAAGTGCAGTTCCTGAAGGGTCAAAATGGTTTCTCGTGCTGTGTGAGGTCTCGCGTTGTCGTGGAGCAATAATGGTGAAGATCGATTCATGAGTCGGGGCTGTTTTACTGCTAGTTTTGTCAACATGGTTCGGAGTTCGGCACAATAGACATCTGCCGTAATTGCTTGACCAGATCGAAGAAAACTATAGTGAATAACACCATGCTGAGACCACCAAACAGTTACCATTACCTTTTTATTGGTAAGTTTTGCTTTAGGACACTGTTGTGGCATTTGACCTGGGGTCAGCCATTGCATTTTTCTTTTCCGGTTATCATAAAGAATCAACTTTTCATCACATGTTACAATTCGATCCAATATTCCTTCATTTCTGTACCGGTTCAACAAGGCAACACAAGTTTCAACACGCGTTTCTTTCTGCAGATCAGTCAAATCATGAGGCACCCATTTTTCGTATTTTTTTATTTTATTGATTTGACGTTAGTGAGTCAATAAAGTGGGTAAGGTAACGTTAAACCATGCCGCTAATTCCTGGGTAGTTTGACTAGGATCGGCTTCCACTATCTCTCTTAATTCATCGTTATTCACCTGTGTGGGCGGTCTTCCTCGTGGCTCGTTCTTTAAGTCGAAATTTCCATCACGAAAGCGTTTAAACCAAAATCGCACGGTGCGTTCATTAGTAGACCCCTCTCCAAACCCAGCATTGATATTGCGGGCTGTTTCTGCCGCGTTAGTTCCGCGTCGGAACTCGTATTCAAAAATGACTCGAATTTTCGCAGTATCCATCTTTCTTGTCTAAATTGAATAACAAAAACAATTGAAAGTCGATATTCAAATGTTTCACATTTTTTTAAAAAAGAACATTACAGAAACCATTTGAAAAAAGTTTCATTCGAAAACCTCAAACCATGAAGATTCTATGTCAATTCAAAGAACCTATTGCAATAAAACGGCAATTTCATACTTTAACCCCTATTATAAAGGTACCATACAGAAATTCGTGTAACGAGTGGAAACTTATTTGTTAAATAAATAACACCTCTGTGACGGTAGGGTAGGTTTATTTATGTCAATGGATCTAAGGTACAGTCTGCTACAAAAGTAAATATCCAATACCTTTTGCTAATAAGATTGTTTTGTAGTAAACAAACATTAAACAAACGACTCTGAATTCTGTTTTGATAAACCGCACTCATTTTTTTTTCGGTCTTGAACCGATTTTGCCCATTTGAGAATTACACAGTCAGTCAAATGGTCAAGTATTGTATCACATTTGAAATATATACAAAAGCAGTCAAGTCGCCGTACTAGGAAGTCATTGTAAAATATCGGCAACTTTAAGCCACTTTTTAGAGTGTAAAAAGTCCGTGTTTGACATTTATTTTCATTTTCACTGAACTCGTACACTTCCACAAATAAATCGATAAACTAATAAGTCACCAAAACTTAACAATCGACATGAATTTTAACTATTGTTCTCTCAATTGTTGTAAACTCAATTGTTCTATGCATCTGTATACCATATTTTATACGCTGAACAATTATGTCAAAGCAACACATTTCCTAAACGTGTTCCCGCCAAAAAACTCAGCTGTCTATGTCATCGTAGACCGGGTGACAGCTGTCCGGCTTCATCTGAATTTGGATCTCATAAATCTACGCTGACTTTTCAATTATGAACAACATTCTGCATTCGAAAACTTCGAACAGAAATTCTAAAAATAAAAGTTCTTTAGTTCCCTAGAGAGTTATTTTCAGAAGATCTGTCCTTTTTGATACCCCACAATGAGAAAAAATATCTATTTTTAAAATTTAGCTCTCAATATTCTCTGTACAAAATACAAGTGAAAGAATTTCTTCCATACGTTTATTCGTTTCCGATTTATAGAAGTAAATGTGCGATGCGGAATCGAGCTGTCAGCACGGTGTTAAAGACGTCACTTGACTAATCAATCAAAACTAATAGGTATTTTAGACTACAACAAAAACTAGCGTATTTGTATACATACAAGCTTTAATGTAACAAACTTTTAACCGATTTTGCATACCTATTAACATTCTTCACTACGTACGACTAGCTGCTCCCCGCGGCTTAACCCGCGTAAGTAGATAGATTAATACTTAATTTGAACAACCAACAATTATTACACCTACTCGATGGACCGACAGCTGCAGTGGACGGATAAGGGCTAAGGTGATGATGCCAGTTACAATCAGTTAAGATCAAAAGTAAGACAAATACATAGAAATCTCATAAGTAAAACGTAGCCAAAAAAAGCGTAGAAAGTAAAAAAAAGTAGCCTATGTTTTATTCCAAGTCTCCAGCTACCTATGTTCCAAGTTCCATCGCAATTGATTTAGTAGTTTTAGTATTTAGTGACTGAGTAACATACATTATGTCATTACTCAGTCACGTAAAACTCACAAATTTTCAGCTTTATAATATTAGTAGGATGTATAGTAATTTTAAAAATCAGAAAGTGTTCATCAACTTTCGATGCTGTCTGTACATAGGTAGTCTTGTCATAAACGATGAAAGTATGGCTTCCTGTTACATTATTGTTCGAGTACAATGATGATACAATATTATATGTTTCCTATTTGTGCGTACATTAATTATTCTGTAAGTAAGAAGATTAAATATGACATCCTCCATTTTCATTATCATTTCCAGGAATATTTCAATACCAAATGTTTCGAGTGCCGTATTTATGAAACCGTTTATAAGATTCGTAGAAAGGCAATACGTTTCGAAGAAAATGTACAATAAGCCTAGTGAATAATAAGTACCTACGCAAAAAGGTCACAGATGTCCAAATTCTTCACACACAAACAACACCGCACAATCGCTGGAAAATGGAGGAGTTAAATGAAATCAGAACAACCAATGTGGCTCACCTAGTGTAGTTAATAAACGTGCGAGTAAGTTACCGATCTTATAAACCGTGAACTTTCGTACGTCTGTCACCCCTTTAAGAGTTGTCAGCTGTGGTATCATCTAATTAGCATCCACCGCTACTAGTTGCTGTTTACTGTCAAAAAACATATTTCGTATTCTACACTGCTGCTTTGAAGTAATCACCAGTAACAACCACGTTACGTCAAAGCAGCAATGTACTGCAAGTTAGCCACTAGTAGCGGTAGATGCTAATTAGATGATACCACAGCAGATCGCGGTAGTGGGTCGCCCTAAAGACGGACATCGTATAAATGACACCCGGGTACCTTCCGAAGTACGTAAAGGAGTTCTTAGTGTGTACAATGAATAGCGAGTTATTCGCAAAATAAGTGCAAATTGACTATTGTGGACTTGAAGCAAATTTTACATAGAAAACACAGAAAACACTAAAGAGCAAGGTGTCAGAACCTAGGTGACTAATTATTAAACATCATAATTGCCTCCATCATCCCATATAACAGCCATTCAACCCATCATGTGTCTTATAATTAACATCGTTTATTAGTTATTACACAATAATTATGTTCATTACCCCGCCGCTAGTGCCTACCTACCTTGCTTCTGACCGCAAGACCGGTATTCTATTACATACATCCTTGCCTGAGACAATTATTATCAATACCCAACTTGTATGTTAATGGAGTAATATTCAGTTACATTGCTATTCCGTGTCTTTTAGGCCATTTTGTTTGAAATAAATGCTTCCCTTTACAGGTTTAGTTACGGTTATTATTTCGACTTCTTGTCTTGTCTATTATGATTGCAAACCGAAATCTAAGCTAAGGTAGCTAATTTAGCATAGTTGCTCGGTAGTTTGCAGACTGCAAACTCCGTCAATTATGCAAGATAAGCTAGACTTGTGGGATACTGGATACCTACCTAATCAGTGTTACGACTAACGTTTGAGCTACAAATTCATGGCGTGGCATTTCAGCGTGGAGAACGTAAACAGCGTTAACGAACACTGATGACTACGCTACGTTACAAGTTGCTATGAATTCCCAGAAAATAAAATCCGTTCAGAGGGCCTATTTTATATTGATGAAATTTAGTTTTTCTTTTTTTCAGTTCTGAATTCTCTATTGCCTATTGTTCTATCCTTCTTTCCGCAATGAAGAATGTTAATAGGGATGCCAAATCGCTTGAAAGTTTGTTACAGTAAAGCTTGTATAACACACTAGTTTTAGATGTAGTCTAAAATATCCATTAGTTTTGATTTTACAGACATTTAAACTTACGATAAATATTCAGTCTCGCTAACAGTTACGTGACGTCAATTACCACCTAAGACGACATGTACTGTGACATCGACACATAGAACGAGAGCGGACTTAACGAGTGTGAGATGACGTCACACGTTTACTTCTATAAATCGGAAACGAATTAATGTATCGAAGTAATTCTTTTACTTGTATTTTTATTTTTGACAGATAACATGGAGAGCTAATATTGATTAAAAAAAATAAACATGTCGACTTGAAAAACGTAATACCTCCGATTTTTCGTCGGTTAAAATTTAGTTATTTTTCCTCATTACGAACGGATAAAATTGGTATGGCGTAGTGTCAGAAGAAAATTTGAATAAGTGTAGGGTCATATTAAAGGCTTAGTTTAAAATTTTAGAATTCGTAAAAGCTTTCAGCACTAGAGCTTTTATAACCAACGCTACGCAACGTTTTGCAAATTCAGCTTTAATCAGTTTACCATGTCCATTCCGATATACTCAACTAGTTTGTTAATTATGGTCATTCTGCTAGCAATAAAGGGTCATTTAGACCAATTTTACGCGTTTAATAGTAATACTAACAAATCTTTTTTTTTAGCAATGTGTAAGATAACAATGGCGGCGTATTTTATTGTAACCGCATGAAATAATTTGTTGGTAACATACTAATACCGTGTTTAACACTTTTTTTAATTTTTTCACTGCCCTCTTTATATTTTACGGAAAATAATTGTTACCTTATATGCCACCGAAATTAAATATTATACAGGCCATAATTTCTTCTATGGTTTTGGCGATTTTGCATAATAAAACAGTTGTAAAGCAATTTACAACTGTTTTATTACTGCAATCATTCAACCTTGAAAAAGCCAACTGTAAAGTTGGCGAAAGCTCGGTTTGTTCATGAATAAAACGCGATTAAACCCGACAAATAAAGTATTTTATCATACAGGCTATCAAACTAGGTTTCACGAAAACGAAAATTCATAGGACCACGTTCCATTAACTCTTTGCAAACAAAAGTTACTCAAAGAAATACGTTCAATTATCTAGACCTTGACTTGTCTCAGTCATATAAATAGATGATGTTGGAAGTGAGTTAGTATCTGAATAGATAACTGCATATGCGCCGGTGAGATTGCATTACCATACCACCTACATGAACTATTTTATCATAACTTCTAAAATTAGCATCCACGAGGCTGTTAAACCGCCCACAGGCAAGGTACCCAGTGATCGACAGTTTACCTAATAGTTGGTACCGGGACCGGTCACATAATTTGAAGGAGAGGTCACATAAGTTGTAGGAGGATGTTTGACACACGTTATGTCAAAGCCCGTTCGTAGAAAACAGGCACTTTTATATACTAAAACTACCTGCGCCCGCAGTTTTACCCGCGTCAGTCCCGTTCCCGTGGGAATAGCGGGATAAAATGTAGCCTATGTTTTATTCCCAGTATCCTTCTACTTATATTCCAAGTTTCATCGCAATCGGTTTGGTAGTTTTTGCGTGATTGAGTAACAAACATCCAAGCATCTAACATCCAAACAGGAGCAGGAAGTAGGATGAAGAAGAATTCGAACCGCTCACAATTTTGAAATTATTTAATTTTGGAAAATTAGGTTTTAAGTTTCGGTTACTAGTTTCTTCAATTGTTATTGACTCATGAATGACCTAGCTCCGCTTGCGTGGGAAATGTTGAAATATCAAAACGAGAGATTACATAACTACCTACACGCCACCATTACATAAAGCAAACACCAAAAATGAATTTGTAAAGTGCCCGGCCTCCGACATAGTGTTTTTCGTTCGACCTACGCTTAGCTTTATTGAAATGGTTTTACGGCAATTTAGAATGTTTACTTTTAAAATATATTTTCTAATGAGAAAACACATTATGAAAAATTCTGTAGTGCCTGGCTTCGAACCTGTGCCTCTTGCTTGCCGTGCGAGTTCGCTAAACAAAGCCACATGAGAACCGGCACATGGCACGGCGAATTAATGAATGGGCATCATCTTCCTGTTTATTTATCGACTAGCTGCGCCCCGCGGTTTCACCCACGGAAGTGAAAAACGCGTTATCACGGGCGCGGACGGTCGAGCATTTCTTGAGCGGTTGCACTTTTTCATTGATTACTCGGGTTTTACTAATTGGATTTCGATGCAAAGTATACCACGACGTTTCTCGAAAATACATCTATCTAATATTGAAACCAGATTTTCAATCGGATTAGTAGTTTTTAATTGTATAAGGAACAAACAGAGAAACAGAGAGACAGCCATGAATTTTAAAAATTATATAAATATGTTCTACTGCTTTTCCTAAGTCCTCTAGACACCTTTTTTTTAATCTACTTCCAAGTACAGACTTTTTGTCCTCTCTTCCTTTATTATAAGTATAGATATAGATTAAGACCAGACAAGAGGTATATACAAGTAAAACTGAAAATCCATAGCCGGTTAATCGAAAATCGGAAAGGTATTCACTTTTTTTGTGTATAGATAATATTGTTTCTGATTGTTAAGTTAAGATTGAAATCAATATTATATTCTTACAGGTTATTCTGTCTTGTTTCAGGTGTGAAAGTAAATAATGTAACTACCAGCTTCAGCAGCAGTCTGACATCATGACGTCAATACCAGACAGTTCCAACTACTCTGTGATAAAGACGTACGATGATGGTTTCCCGCTTCTCATGCCGAGTTGGGGATACGTGGCTTCTGCGTTTGTATTGTTCCTGATCGGCTTCTTCGGGTTCTTCCTCAACTTGATGGTGATTTTACTTATGTTTAAGGATAGACAGGTGAGGTTCTTATTTACAAATAGCTGCGTAGTTTGAACACCTATCTATCGCTGTGCAAAATTCCCTGTTTAAACTTACCACCAGGGAAGTACTGATGCTGAGCAGAAGAGTTTAATGTGAAGTTTGCAATGCGGTAGGTATCGTGTTGCTCGCTAAAATAAGGAGATCTTATAGATATCAACTTATAGATAAGTAGAAGCCCCGCCATTTCGAATATCGGGATAAAAAGTAGCTTATGTCCTTATACAGATGTCCTGCTATCTGCATTAGAACATTAATCGCCATAGGTTCAGTAGTGTCTGCGTGATTGATACACAAACAAACATCCAAAGTTTCGCATTTATAATATTAATGGAATTTCAGTTACCGATATTCTCGTGAATCGGGACTTATGAGGGTAAACCGGTTAGTGCAGCTAGTGAAGGAATAAAATAACAATGCAAATAAAAGTTAAAAGCAAATCAAACGATATTCGACCAACCGATATTTAAACGATATTTGACGACCTCTGTGGCGCGTCGGGCGAACGGTTGGCTGCAATACAGAAGGTTGCGGGTTCGATTCCTGCTGGGTGTAAATATTTATGCTTAAAATTAAAGATTTGTATCTGGTCTGGGTGTATTTCTATATATGTAAAAAAACAGAAAAATAAAAATAAGTAGTATATCTGTTGTCTAGTCACCGCAACACAAGCTTAGCAGCTTAACACGGGGCTAGATGGCGCTGTGTGTTCGTCACAGGATTATTCATTTCTTTTTTATTCATTTATTAATGACTGCTGTTAACATACATATTGTTCTTGCAATTTTTCGGGTTGGATTTTGCGATTTCAACGTCAGTAGGGAGAGTTAAAAGGTAAATAAAGGTGACCAAATAAGTTCTATTCAGGTTAGTTCTTAGATTCGCATTTAAATAAGGATCCTTTAGAAAAGTAGGTAACTTCCTAGTCCTTGTAATTGAACTCGGTTCTAAAACGCGATTTTTATTCGTTTTCTACCTAAGTATCTGGAACAGACATTTTGACGCAATCCGAGCGCTGTAATGGAGGATTCAAAATGAATTCCGTTTTGTACGACAAAACGTTACATGAAAATGAAAACGTTAAAACACGAAGAACAAAAATACCTACAAATTGTCTACAAATGACATAATAAAGGCGAATATAAAAGTTTCTATAGGCTGTTCACTTTTGAAGTTTTTATTTTTGTTTCCAATAAGTAAGAACCTATTCTTTTACACCTTTATTTATAAAATACTAGCTGCGCCCCGCGGTTTCACCCGCGTAAGTCCCGTTCCCGCGGGAATATCGGGATAAAAAGTAACCTATGTGTTAATCCAGGTCCTAGCTACCTATATTCCAAGTTTCATCGCAATCGGTTTAGTAGTATTTGCGTGAAAGAGTAACAACCTCACATACATACATACATACTTACATACAAACTTTCGCGTTTATAATATTAGTAAGAGTAAGATTATTTAGACATGACTAAGTTATTTGACGTTTGTCTCTGTCTGTCAATTTTGAAACTTCATGTGACAGTAAAAGACAAACGATGCACAGTTATGCAGCGCATTATTTAGCTTTTATAAATAAGGACGTTAATGTATAAGTAAACTAACTGCGCCCCGCGGTTTCAACTGCGTAAGTCCCATTCGAGCGGGAATATCGGGATAAAAAGTAGCCCATGTGTTATTATTAGGTCTTCAGCTATCTATATTCCAGTTTTCACTGCAATCGGTTCTGTAGTTTTTGCGTGAAAGAATAACAAAGAAACATTCATATATGTATATACTTGCAATCTTTCGCATTTATAATATTAATAAGAAGTAGGATGGGATACAAAAGTTAATTCGAAAGTTTAAAATAACTCGTAAATCAGCAACCCAAGAGGGTTAAACTTTAAAGGTCATTAACCTGATTTCTAGAGTTTTGGCGCGATGAGATGTGTTGCTAAATTTTCATTTTTGTGAAACCTAGTTCAAATGCGTGAAAATTGTTTAATTTCGGGGGCATATTAATTAATTTAGTGTACAAGTGCAATAAAAGTGAAAATCGGTGCAAAACATACAACAACAAAAGACTTGACTTCAACTATGACGACTTGACTGTTTCGATGTAAAAAAGCTGTGCTCCGCGGTGTCACCCCGTTATATCGGAATAAAAAGTATAAGTCTATGTGTTATTCTAGGTCTCCAGCTATCTACATGCTAAGTTTTATCGCAATCGGTTTAGTAGTTTTTGCGTGAAAGAGTAACAAAGTCATATAAGTTTAGAATATCAGTAAGTTCTTCTTTTTGAGATTGTATTCCGTACTTTATCTATCTATCTTCTACACTTATAAAAAAATATAATTATATATTTTTGTCTGTCTGTCTGTTTCTCTCTTAGTTCCTTGTACAATTAAAAACTACTAATCCGATTGGAATCTAGATTTCAATATTGGATAGTTCTTTTTTCGAGCAACCTCGTGGTATACTTTACATTGAAATCCAATAAGTAGAACTCGAGTAATGAACGAAAAAGTCGACTATGCACTATTTATACGAAGACGAAGTCGCAGGTAACAGCTAGTTTGACATAACTACAACAGTCTTGGATACCGCACAATAGCCATTGCCTAGATTATTAGGAGCATAGTAATGTAAAGTTAATTAGGTAGACTGTGGTAGAAGTTTGTCAAATAAAAACACACAGTCGATTGCGAAAAGTGACTTTGTTCTCAAGGAAGATGAGCTAATTTAAACAGACAGTTTAAGTAAAATAAAATAAGACTTCCCAGCTTTGTAACTTTAAAACAGACTGACATCACTTAAGTAAGAAGAGCTGCTTAATTATTTATTGAGGGTATCTTACTTTATCAAGTTAGATAGACTTAAGATTAGAACTTCGATTAATGTTTGAAGATGCTTAAGTAAGTTTTCTTTAAGGTGGCGGCAGGAATCTCAATATTTCTCAGTAATTACAGTAACATTCGGAAATACTATTTTGGTATTTTATTTATCATTCTCTTTTTACACGACTGCCAAAGGAAGTGTTATGTTTTTGCCGTGAGTGTATGTATGTATGTATGTATGTATGTGACCTATTTTTGTGCCGTCGTAGGGCCTAAACGGCTGGGCCGATTTAGATAAACGATACGTCGTTAGATTCGTCATGACCGTGAGAGTGACATAGGGTACATTAAAATAATAAATAAATAAAAATAAAGATTTAAAACGCTATAAAGCAAGATTTGTCTTGACCATAAAAACCAAGCAAAGACAACGGAACGTTACTTAAAAACTGTTCGATTTGACTTTGACGCCGAGTTTCAACTTTTGAAGGAATTTGAATGTTTGATTTGTCAGTTTGTCAGAGATAACATAAATAACAATTACTATGTTTACAATAAGTAATTAACTAAAAATTTAAAATGTCGCGCTATAGATAATGGATAGCAAGGCTAATCCGCTAGGACAAGAAACCGCCAGCCTTTGTATCACCAGTCGCGACGAAGTTTTCGGATTTGGTAATTATATTTTAAGATGAATACCTGCCTACTTCAAGCCATCTCAGCAAAACTCAAAAAGAATAGCTATTATAATATTGAAGGCTTTTAGATAGCCTATCTTTAACCGATTTCGAGTCCTCGCTACTGGAGTATACACATCCAGAGTTAATGAGTTTCTCTGGTGTAATTGTATCTAATCTCTAATAACTAAAGAGCGTTAAATAAAAAAAATACTGCCGTTAAAACTGAAAAGTAAAAAACAAGACGATACCTAAAGGTAAAGAAACCTTAAAAATCGTTCGACGCATCTAGGAGCCTTAAAAAATTGTGGATGCAGTCGGGTGGGACTCGTTTTAAAGGAAAAGTATAATGACACCAAATTGTGTTGAAGTCCCACCCGAGTCCATCCACAATTTTTAAGGCTCCTAGATGCGTCGAACGATTTTTAAGGTTTCTTTACCTTTAGGTATCGTCTTGTTTTTTACTTTTCAGTTTTAACGGCAGTCGGGTTTTTTATTTTTTTTTATTTTTATTTCCGTTGTCTAGTAGGTACCCCGACATACAAGCCTAGTGCTTAGTTTGGGGTTTGGGTTTTCCGCATAAATGATTGAGAGAATAGCAAATCGAAGTTGTCGTAGGGAAGTTAGCATACCCGGTTTGGTTCTATAATAGCATTATGTTGATCACGTCTTACCCTAGCATTCGTCTAGCTAGTCAACTCAATTCTAACTGCTAAAGACAAACAAACTTAGTCATCGCTTCACAAGTTTCGAAGGGATTGAAGTACCAGAACACATTCATGTCATGTCTTTACAAGGCAACATTTGACGCGTGTTGCGCGTGACATGTTGCACAACAGTGGTAAATAATATAAAACCAACTTAATTAAAAAAGGATAACAGTCGGTCAGTTTTACGGACTGGATTTTTGGAAAAAGTAGTGTAAATTTAAAATTTATGTAAAATGATTTAAAAAAGTTTAAAAATTTCCAAGCACATTAGGAACCGCCATTTTTCGTGGCGTCTTCTCATGTAAGGGCGCGTTCCGGAGCCATGGTAGTATTTTGAGTTAACTAGAAATAATTTAAATTCTAAACTATTAAAATAATTTTAAAGCCTGACGCAGGAACGTTTTGATACAAATAATAATGAGGCGGTAGTTTACAATATCTTTTAAGAATATTAAAATAAAACAAATTACATCTCAGTCAATCATTAAAAAGTTGACTGTAATGTTAGCGAAACGTAGGTACATTTTAACAATGCCGTTAATAAATTAAACGCGAGTAAAGCCCGTTAAATATTGCGTAATATAGAATCGCGAAAACATAAGACCGAACTAGGAGATACCTGTTTCTCGTGCCTTGTAGACCCCCAAGTTGTAGACATCCGGGAATACAAACTCAGGCAATTGATTCTATTCCCTCGCAGTACGAATCAAGAATGATGATGCAAAATTCTTGTTTCGGGTGACGGGTATTTCTACCATGAACCGGTTCCCGTTATCAGTTCGCCTGGATGTCAGTACCCGTGTTATCTATCTATTGACGTCTGACAATAGTGGAAAACTACAGGCACTATGCTGTACATTGCTGCTTTGAGGTGGTTACCGGTAATAACTACGTTACATCAAAGCAGCAATGTACTGCATAGTGCCTGTTAATTTCTACCGTTGTCAAACATCCATTGGATAGATGATATGGGCCCAGATGGTAGAAGGGAGATGGTAAAATCAAATTGTGCAGTGCAGCGCAAAAAGTGTATTCCTAGTGTATTCCTCTTTTATTTATATTATATTTCTATTGGAACTCTTTGGTGATTGAAACTTTTTAAAAATATACACGTTCCAAATTCAAATCGCCCGGCCAACCAGTAGTTGAAAAAGTAAAATCCCTGCTAACAGGGAGGCAAAACGTTTTACCGGCGAGTTAGCGTGAGCGCCAGCAAAGGGCTAGTTCCAGCCTAGTTTACAGGGATTGGATTAGCTCTTTTCGAATACATGTGATGTAAATGTTTTTAACAACGCAAGCCGCGGGCGAACCAATGTTTTACTGCACAACTCTGAAACGTTCCTGTAGCTCACCTCTATTAATATTAAGAAAGTTACGAATGCGTCGGAAAACGGCACATTAATAAGGTTTTTATATTTTTACTTAAATTTAATAAATTAGCTTTTTTGCCGGCGTTCATGATTGCCAAGGCTCGGCAATCGTTGACAAGTACAAGCGAGTAAAAAGAGCGTTTGACTTGACATGCGTGAGCTTGTGGACGCGTCTCCAGTGAACGGATATATAAGCATGGAAGTAATCCTTACGCTTCAAAAGGACACCACGTAAAATAGGCCGCGATGATTAAAAAGTGTGCCGCGACACGAATGGTTCGGTTGAACTCGGGTCAGGTCATTCAAAGAACCAATCACGTTAGAGAACAGCGTATTGCCGCCGGGCCGTCCTCGTTGTCAACACACAATTGGTGAAAATATAAACAAAGGTCCAATTGCTAAGCTAGTAGCGTGGTGTGTAGTTTATGTATGCATACTTCGTATTTGAGTAAGTTTTGGCGATACTATTTGAGGTGAGTTAGTATAGAAAGGCGTCTTCCATGCTTATATCCGTTCCTGCGCGTATCGAACTTAACCGAAAACGTTTTTTTTAAGAAATGTTAGTAAATACGTAAAAAAGAGTTAAAAAAATGTTTATTCAATATCTCGTTTTGCCTCCCCGGGCTCTAATAACTGCTCTCATGCTATACCAGAGGAAATAAAATAACTATAACTCATCCCATCTTATAGTTATAATTATTGATTTATTCCCTCAACCTCGCTTCTCATAATGTCGCTTACGACTCCGACGTCTTACCTGCATTCCCATTACATCGCTCTTCACCTTACTGTAAGTCCCACAACGTCGCGCCTACTTTGGTACAGTTATGGTTAGTTACTTTAAAATATTATTTTCGGGCTTAAAATCCTATACTACTATATTATTTATATTGTAGTACTGTTTAGATTTTTTTTTTATAAGTAGTGTAGTTCTAAAAGGTAATATAACTTCTTTGGTTATACATATAAGCGTAGCAAAAAAAATCGAGATCTGTGGTGTTACAGAACAAAATGTAACAAGTAAATCGTACATTGGAGTTTTGGCGGGAATGCGTTGAGGAGAAGTGTTGCTAAATTTTCATTTTTGTGAAACTTAGTTCGAATACGTGTAAATTGTTTAATTTCGGGGGCATATTAATCAATTTAGTTTCGTGAAGGTGTACAAGTGTAAATAAAAGTGAAAATCGGTGCAAAATATGGACTTTAGCTTAGTGTTGTCTCCAAAGCTCCGTGAACAAACATTGTAAAAAATGGCCCCCTTTTTACAATGATTCCCTCGACTTGACTTTAACTATGACGACTTGACTGTTTCGTTCGATGCAATTAACCTGCAAATATTGATAATACTTGACACTGGCAAATGTCCGATTGGAAAAGCCATTTTAAAGAAGAAAAAGAAGAAGTAAATCGTACATTTGGTGTCTCTGTCGTTCCCACGAGAGTATGACAGTGACGTAAGTATATGTAAAACGACCGAAGCACGCAGAAGAAATCTTTTATGAGAGTCGTTTTCTGAAAGTATATTGAAGATTTATGATTTATGTAAGTACGACGCAACTTCACATGTGTAGGGTTATGAGTATTCAGTCCGTGTTAACTCGCGTAATGTAGGGTTTTACAGCTCTTGACATCAGACTGGTAGGGCAACGACCGTACTTAGATATCTACCCACATATGTATGTTATACTACATAATGCCCGAGGCCTTCCTGCTACGAAGGCTCGGCTACACTTTGCTGTGCAATGTGGGAATTTTGGACAATTTATCTTGCGTGTTTGACAAAATGCGTTTTTGCCAATTTGCAAAAACTAACATTTCTTGAAATTTTGCGTGTTTGACTTTATCCGTGTTTGACCTTTTGCGTGTGATCCAATTTATTCTTTACTTGTACAGCTTGTACTATAAAAGCGATGTCAACAGGAAATATCCATTGGTTTTTGATCCAAAACTTCGGGTATACTTTGGGCCCCACAATTGTACAATTTTGTCAAATGAAGTTGTTATTATTACGGATAAAAAGTAACCTATGTTAAACCTCGAATATGTAGCTTTTTATTGGGGAAATAGTTTTAAAATCGGTCAAGTAGTTTTAGACCCTATTCGCTACTAGTAAACCAATAAATCTTTCCTCTTCAAGTAAAATATTAGTCCATACTTTGACTTTGCTCATAAACTTTGACTTTTATAAAGCGATTTTCGCAACTATTCAAATGTTTGCTTGGTAAAGTCGAAGGATTTCAAATTTAGAATGTAAACCAACCAAAAATAATGACCTAAACTTTGCTTCTCTGTTATGACTATGAAGTTCGTTTTATTTTATTCGTATATTACACAATGAATTTCGACTATAAATTCTAATTCAAAGTTTATTCTTAGTTTTTACTAAGGTCAGTCTGAGTAAAGTCAAAATACGCACTTAAGATTTCAGCCTTAGATTGGCTGAGTCCGTCCGTCGCTTATCGTTCGTAGGAACTCGCGTAAAATGCAGCCTCTGGACGCAATCACTATCTATTTCTATAAAATGTTTTGTCCTGACGACTGATCAACGCACAATAACCGCTGATTGTAGAAGACTGTAATTTATAGAGTACTAGCTGCGCCCCGCAGTTTCACCAGCGTAAGTCCCGTTCCCGCGGGAATATCGGGATTAAAAGTAGCCTATGTGTTATTCCCGGTATCCAGCTACCTATATTCCAGGTTCAGTAGTTTTTGCGTGAAAGAATAACAACCTCACATACATACATACTTACATACATACAAACTTTCGCGTTTATAATATTAGTAAGATGTTCTTTATGTGATGCAGGCAGGTATCCGATAGGAAAGGCAATATTCTCAAGGGAATCAGACTTATGTGGATGAAACCGCGAATATATAAATTAAAACGCACGAGCATCCTTGGGCGTAAATCGCTTTATCCGAACAGGCTCTAAACAATATATTATTCAAACTCTGTTCGTCACAGTAACAAGATACAGTAGCCCGACTCGTTTTCCATCTCGTAACTGCCTCTCGAAGCTACCAGGTAGATTATCTATTGTTTCTTCAACGTTTATTGTATACATCTTAGTATTCTATTTCCGTCAACAACGTGATGTGAAATTATAGCGATCTTCTCCAGTCGAGTAGGGAGCCGATTGATTTGTATTCTGTGAACACAAAACACCTGTTATCGTATATTGGCAAATAGGAACAACTAGTCGGTACTCATATAAGTACTTAAATATTATTAGTTAGAATTTCAAAGGAATGCTTTCCAAATATTCACACCCGACAGGACTTAAACCTGCATCTTTGGGGAGTCCGGTCCTAACGCCTTAAGGACGCGACTCATGTGAAATCCCTTCCGATTGAATAGTTTTCTTCATAACCGGTATCAAATAGATCTTTAAACAATGTTTAATGTTATTGTACATTATACAAGAAGTGTCCCCTTCATTTCAAAAACAATAAAAAATAACTTTAAATACCACTATTATACAGGCAAAGTTACCCCTGTTTTACAAAATAAATCAATTTTTCTTCTAACCCTTAAACGCTATATTTTCTTATAGGCATCATAATATTAGAAAATACAATACCTAGAACCCCTTCATCGCATTTTATAAAAATATTATTTTAATCTTTGTTAATGATTGATTTTACGAGAAATTGTAGATTTTTTCACGCAATTCCATCTCGCTCATTTATATGCAATCGGACAAGGACCGATGATTATCATCTATCGCCGCCTTAACCATTTCGGCCACAGGTGCTCGTCTAGTCATGTTTGTTTACGTTTATGGCACCTTTAAGGCGGTTTTCTTTAAAATTTAGTAATCCAAGTTTAGAAAACACTTTAATAAATAAATTATTTAGAAAGATAGAAGGACATTAGGCTTACCTAATGTCCTTCTTTATTCTATCTTGTCGTTACTTATAACGACGACCTCTGTGGCGCGTCGGGCGAACGCTTGGCTGCAATGCAGAAGGTTGCGGGTTCGATTCCCGCTGGGTGCAAATATTTAAGCTTAAAAAAGTTAATATTTGTATCTGGTCTGGGTGTATTTCTATGTATAATATGTATGTATTTACAAAAGAAAAATAAAAAAAGTAGTATATCTGTTGTCTAGTCACCGTAAGACAAGCTTAGCAGCTTGCCATGGGGCTAGATTGCGCTGTGTGTTGGGCACAGGATTTATTTATATTTATTTATTAATAAGATTCAGCACCATGCCGTCACTTGATAAGCTGTCCAAGTCCAACAGACTGCAGGTGATAACTCAGTTCTCATCTGCATTCAGTTGGCGATACACCACAGGGAGTACATTTTGGTAATATATTTTTGTACGGCATTGCGAAATAATAAATAAGAAGAATTGTAATTTTACAGAACAGATGCCGTGCAAAATCAAATGACCAAATTTACCCTTAATATCACCGGAAAATTAAAGAAAATCACGCATTTGTGGTGCACTATTTTGAATTCTCACCAGCATTCAGTAGGACAGCTTACAAGTGACAGCATAGTGCTGAATCTTATATCATTCAATGTCCTTCTATCTTTCTAAATAGGTCTTCTGCTGGTTCAAATAACCCATCAATTTTTGACACGGCTCTGTCTGTAGTCTATAAGTATATGGCAGCCAACTACCTATTATGTAGCAGCATTCGCATTGCATCGTGGTCGCCACTCTAGGACTTTTACTTCCCAGCGGTTATCTTTCCCTTCGGCCTGCGGCCTGCTCATTTACCTTTGTGTCCTTTGAGATCTATATTGATGACTTACATATATAGGCGATAGTCACAAAGGTATTTCGCGACATTACGGCGACGCGTCTCAGCCGCGATCGTGCAATAAACCACATCTATAAGTATTATATACCTACCTACCTAAACCAGTTCTACTTTAGATGGCTAGAGTAACAACTAAAAACTATACTGTTTGTTCCAGCTCTGGACGCCTCTGAACATAATACTGTTCAACCTGGTCTGTTCTGACTTCTCCGTCTCAGTGCTGGGCAACCCTTTCACCCTCATATCTGCGCTGTTTCACCGATGGATCTTTGGCAGGACCATGTGTGTGCTGTATGGATTCTTCATGGCTCTGTTAGGTGAGCAAATTAATAGTTTTATTTGTAGACATGCTGTAAATCATAATATTATAGTTTCCTGATAGGTCTTAATCGCGTGATTTTTACTTTTTAGTTTTCTTACTTCAATCACCTGAATATCACGTAACTAGGCACGGAAATGATTGCTATTTTTAAATCATTGCTATTGCTAGCAAATTATTTTGCATAACAGTATGGATGCTAACGTTATTGTTAGTGCTATTTTTAACTTTCATAAGTGATAATTGTTTTTAGCAGTTTTAATCTTGAATCATGGTCTGTTAATTGTGCTATACTGGGAATGATCTTTCACATCGTGATTGTGATTATTCGGTGATTTTAATAAACTTTCCCTCAATTTCCTCTTTTCTCTTTAAATGAAATATCAATGAATCTTACACTACATTGGAGTAAAAGTTAATTGAATCAGCTTTTTTAGTTTTCTCTTCTTTCGCGATTTTTCGTTGCAATAAAACACAATATTCTCTGGTTTAACATTTAACATTTTTTTACATTTAACGTTTTAACATTTTTGTTAGTCTTATAGATTTTTTTAATGTTTTGTAATATTCTTTTTTTGTTAAGACGCTGACAATAAGGAACAATTTAATTTGCGCGCGAAGCAAAATAATGGCGCTAACCGGACGACGCAACTCCGCGGCCTGCGCGCCATACTAATATATAGGAATGTACTCGTATAATCAATCAAGTAACATTAGTCATTAACCGGACTATTCAAGATGTATATTGCAATTTTTTTTAATCGCTACAAAAAGGAAGCTCTTTCAATAATTAACAGTAGCAGTCCTTATGACTTTTTTAGCATCTGTATTTTCGATTTATTAATCACGCTGTGATTTTTAGAGTGACGTGCTATTTATGCCATGCTTACTCGTAATCAAGATCATTTTAACATGACCAAACGTCAAAATTATGAAAATATTAAATCATCATCATCCACTAGCTGATTATGTAATTCGGTTGCTAACAAAGCTCGATTGGAACTAATGAATTTGTTGATTTCATTTTCGCGACTACGGATACACAATTAGTCAATGGCAACTGTGAAATTGCGTGAACAAACTTTGTTGCATAATCAGCTAGCCGTGTAATGTTACCGGTTACATCTCTCTCAGGAGCCCATAGGGACCGCTTTCCTGCTTTTACTTCCTCACTTTGTCCGCACTATTTTCAGCATCCCGTATAGAGAAGTCATTTGCACGCATGTCAGTTCTTACGATATCAAGCCGGCAGTTCTTGTTTGGCATTGACAGCAAGGCAAATGGAAAATACTGAAAATATTATTCTTAGATTATTAGAGTCATCACAACGACGTTCGAATTTTGTTCCGACTTTTTTAAAGGTCTATCAGTAATTTCCCGCATCATTTGACTTTGGAACTGTTGAAATAAATAAATTCTGTGACCAACACACAGCGCCATCTAGCCCCATGGTAAGCAGCTAAGCTTGTTGATGAAGCTCACTATCAAGTGACCATTAACCAAAGAAGTAATATTACTTACTAAATATAATAGAATACTCACATAGAACTAATAAGTGTTCCGCTATATTGAACATGCTGGCCCTTTCTAATAACACTATTAGAAAGGGACAGAACGCTACATTAAAGCATGATGTCCCTTTTTCGTTCTACGTGAGCATTCATTCTAGTTCTAGTAATATAACTTCTTTGCCATTAATCTTCTAGTCTCATAAAAGTGACATGACTAAATACTGTAATAAAAATATTAATGCGAAATCGTGTGTAAGATACAACATTTTGTAACATGCCTGATCTTTCATTATGACTATTTATGACATATCGGTTACAAGAAGCTCGACGGCAAATGTGTATTTTAAGCCGTGATTTAACAAACAACGTAGATAATATATAAAATACCTAAACCACAATGAGATCTTCAAAGGAAACTCAATTGCGAAAAAGCCGTCAGAGGTTGGTCGAATTAAATTAATTGCGTTTGAAAAAGGTTTCAGTTCATAATTGGGTTGAATTAATCAGTAAATCTGGGCCTGCCAATTTTTTATTTCGTTTTGCGCTAAGTAATTGATCTTTTTTTAAAGGTGGTAAGACGATCTAGTCTGAGGCTGAAATCTATAGAGCTTAGACTTTGCTCAAACTAAACTCTGACTTAACATAATTTTGGTTTTTATAAAGCGATCTTCGCAACTATCCAAAGTTTTTGAATAGTAAAGTGGAAGTTTTTAAATTCAGAATGAAACCAATCAAAAATAATGATCTAAACTTTGCTTCTCTTTTATGACTATGAAGATATTTTTATTTTACTCGTATTACAAAATGTTGCGTAGCCAATTTAAACTACAAACTCCAATTCAAAGTTTATGCTCAGCATGAAGTTTGTCAAATTTTTGCTAAGCTAAATCTGAGCAAAGTCTAAGTATAAGTAGTAAAGTCGAAGTTTTTCAAATTCAGAATGTAAACAATTAAAAATTATGACCTAAACTTTGCTTGTCTGTCATGACTATGAAGTTTTTTTGATTTTATTCGTAAATTACTAAATGAATTTCAACCATATATTTTGAATTCAAAGTTTAAGCTCAGTTTTTGCTAAGCTCATTCTGAGCAAATTCAAATTAGGCACTATAGATTTCAGCCTATGACACACATCAGAGTTACAAATTATCGGACGTCTCTAGTTGAAACGCAGCCAAATAGCTAGGTTTTAAACATACATACTTATTTTTGTTGTTAATTGGGCTCATAGACGACTAATTTAATATTTTGCGTCTGGTGAGGGCAATTCTTTATTCATGACAAGAATTGTAGGTTTTTTAATCATTTCAATTTTCGACTCCTTTTATAATTATTCGTAAGCCTTGTCGCTTTGGTAGCGTGACTAGGTTTGCATGATCAAAGCTTAATTAAGTAAATTGCTTTAGTTTAAAACCTTCTGTGTAATTTTAATTCGTTTTATAGTTTTTTTTTTTTCGTATTTTTAGTTACATTTACAAACTTTATTTAAATTGTTACTTACCTCATATTTTTATTATTTTTAATGACATAATTGTCATTAAAAATAATCTTGCTGTCTTAATTTTTTTAAAGTAAATTGAATAAATATATATACTACTTAAAAATCCCATTGTTCCGTCAATAGACAAAATATTAGGGGTCGAAAGGGATGCACCGATAATAACTTGTAAAAACTCGTAGCTTCGTAGCTCTGTGTCGCAAGAGCTCGCCAGCTACGAAACGGACAAAGGACGAGCTTACCCTCGTTGGGACAAAAATATGTGCTTTTTTGTCACACTATTTTGTCCTCCGATTAATTGGAATTTCAAGAGGGTGTATTTAATTTTATTCATTACATTATTGTTTCAAGTCTAGTAACCTCTACAATAAAAAAACAGCTAAATAGGTAGGTAAATTGATTTTATTTTGAAATTGTTACCTACACGAGAACGTTCTTTACATTTTAAATCATCTAAGTACTTTCAACAAACACGTTTTAACATCACCTAAGGTAAGTTTAATAATTTCTCCATAAAATAATTTAATTATAACGTTAGATAGAGCATTAAATTAATTATTATATACGCAATAGTGCTGTTCAGAGACGTTGGTGCGGGTTCTTTCTCTGTTTGTAATGATTCCAACTGAGTGAATAGGTATTTCAATTGCTTCCTACAGACACAAATGGAAAATGTAATTCAAGCAATATAACTATGACTCAGGGTACGTTCGACCAAACTTGAGTCTACTCTCGAGTTACTATACTACGACTAACCTATTATATCCATTATACTCGCCTCTATCAAAGTCGTATTTTCATGCAATCTGAGGCATAGATATTCTGTGTATATCGATATGAGATGTTAACCTTTTACTGATCGGCAATATTTCATATTTTGTCGGTCATTGTGTCATTATAATTATTATCATCTTTGAGTATTGGCGGAAAACGTGTTAAAGAGTTGTGTTGCAAAATTTTCTGTGGAACCTAACTAAAATGCGTGTAAATCGTTTAATTTCGGGGGCATATTAATCAATTCAGTTTCGTTGAGGTGTACAAGTATAATGAACGTGAAAATCCGTCTAAAACATGGACTTTAGCATCTCCAAATCTGCGTGAACTGTCATTGTAAAGAGCCACCATTTACAAATTTACTATGACTTCTTTGACTTGACACAAGACGACTTGACTGTTTCATGCAAATTTCAAATAACTTGCAAAGATTAATAATACTTGACACTGGCTACTTCCCAAGTGGCCATAATCGGTTCACAACCAATAAGAAATAATATTAATCATTTTTGAGTGGCAATCGGCCGCCATTGGAATGTCCGTAAAATTGTCTTTTAATTCACCAAGATAGTTGGTATAGCAGTTATACTCCGTCTAGGGTTGCTAATCTTGGAAATTATGTTTGGTAAAATGAAAAAATGAATTACTCCTGAATAAGAGTTATCCAAGTTTGGTCGATGCCGCCCTAAAAAGAAATGTTAATAAAAACGCTTCCTGTTAAAAAAAGCGTAAAAATGTTGAGTAGGGTAAAAGCCACGTATTACAGCCTCTTAGTTCTGATTTCAAATTTGACCATTTGTTTGTTCGAAATTGATTTGACTGTGTCAATGGTGTAAGGCTGGAAGACGATAAATTACTCGAGGACTGCAGCTGGGTAACTGCTCCCTCAATCAGACATTGCGTCTCGATTCCTTATACACTGTTACGTTTTTACCGTGCGGTAATACCATCGGTGATTTTGCAGTATTGGGCCCTACTACGATGTCTTATAACTCGTCGCGAAGTGCGACGCGTTGTCGTTCAGCTACAAAAAATAAAATTAAAAATACATCAACTAATAAAAAAAAAAGATTTTTTCAATTTGTCTGTGGTTTTTAAAAGTAGTCGGGGTATGCTGAATTCACTAGCAGGTTCCATCTCAGTCTACACTTGAAGAAAAGGTATGAAGATACCTCCAAACGTAGTATAACCTTGATAATAGTATAGTTTATGCACCGAGGTACTAAAGCCCTGTCTTATATAGCGGGCGTCGTATTGAATCCAAAGCCTACGAAGGACTCCAGTGAGTTAACTCCCAAGCGCAGCGAGGGTGTTAAAAACTGACTTAACCTACCTAGAGTCCTGAGTAAAGCGTGGGATTCAAGCGCCCAAGATAAAGACAGGCTTTAGTATCGAGGTAAATACTTTACTTTACACATCTACTGCGAGACAATAAAAAAGCTACAAAAATAAGCATTTGACTAACAACAAAACAATAGATTAATGCAACTTGTTTGAAACAGCTCTATATTAATGAAATTTCACAATCTTACATCAAAATGACAAAACCAAACATCGGCCTTAGCCGATGAAAAAAAAAGTTGGCGCTTCATATTAACTAAAACTTTTTGCCTTACCCTTCCGTCGACATAAATTGAAGAAAAATAGCCCAGTTTTTATTTTTTTATTGTTTTATGTCTAGGTGGCCAGTTCGAAATGGCCGTATGCTACCAGAACTTCAGTTCCAAATTTAAATTACTTTATGCCCTACGGTTATAATGAGCACTTTATGCACCTAGGAAATAAAGACTCGCTTTACGTTGACCTTTTTGGTCAAATAAAGTAACTTTGTAGAGCAGTAGGTGTGTAAAATACTTAATATACACCTGATAAAAGGAACACAATAAACCGGATACGAGTTTAATTTTAATAACATTGTTCCAGGTATAACTTCAATAACGACGCTGACAGTGATATCCTTCGAACGCTACATGATGGTGACCAGACCGCTGAGTTCTAGGCACCTCAGTTCGAAGGGCGCTATCATGTCTATCCTATTCATTTGGACGTATTCCCTCGCCCTTACCACCCCGCCTCTGATGGGCTGGGGCAACTATGTCAACGAAGCTGCTAATATAAGGTAAATAATTCGCTAGTTACGTTTTGTAATGCTGCTTTTCCAAGACCTTGATGAAGGAAAAATCGTGAGGAAACTTCCTTAGTTAGCTCCAGACATTTTGACCCGTTCTTTCCTCTACACATGGGTCCTGGCTTATCCAATTTGTCCAACTCCTATTGGCGCATTCTTTACGCTGTATAAAATGAAACGAAAAACCTAATTATCCAAGACCGATAAACTTGGGAGTAAAGAAAAAGACCTTTGGCCTGCAGTGAGACAAACAGGGCATTTTATAACTACTACAAATATTATCAAGAAAAATACATAATTATGAGGCGGTAGTTTTCAGTAACTTGTTAGAATGTTAAAATAGACAAATTACATCTCAGTCCACCTTGTAAAAGCCAACTGTACAGTTGGTGAAAGCTCGGTTCGTTTTAAAAACATGAATAAAACGCGATTAAACCCGGAAAATAAAGTGTTTTATTAAGAAAAATACATTTTCAAAATTTAGGACGAGGTTTAGAAATGACTCTCTCGTCCTAGCGTCCTAACCACTGGACATAATTATCTAACTACCTTAGAACTTGAAACCCCCAAAGACTAGAAGTATAGAATATGTACGTAAACTTGCACTCCACTTTGTGCACAGAGAGTTACTCGGGTTCCTTGACCGATTTAATATTTACTATAAATACTAGCTGCGCCCCACGGTTTCACCCGCGTAAGTCCCGTTTCCGCGGGAATATCGGGATAAAAAGTAGCCTATGTGTTAATCCAGGTCCCCAGCTACTTATATTCCAAGTTTCATCGGAATCGCTTCAGTAGTTTTTGTGTGAAAGAGTAACAACCTCACATACATACATACATACATACTTACATCCATACAAACATACAAATTTTCGCGTTTATAATATTAGTAAGATTAAAAAACTTTTTTTTTTTTAAATATAGACTACCTTTACACCTGTAATTCTCCAATACTATAAATGTCGTAAGTAATCAAGTTTGTTTATTACTCATTCACGGAAAAACTACTGAAACTGATTGAGATGAAAATTAGTATGCAGCTGACTAGGTACTTTATTTCTACGGCATCAGAACTTACGCGGGTAAAACCGCTGTATGCAGTTAGTAGGTAATAAATAAACAAAGGATTAAAGCAACATGAGGTACCTATATTTTTAATTCCAAATCCCTAAATGGATTTAACGTATTACATTAGATACTTCAGATAATGAGAGTCCGTCTAAAACGTCGCAAAATTCATTTCCTTTTCTCGAATGAAATAAAATTGTTTGTAGGTATTTTTCCGTTGCTTGGACAATGTGTATGCTTTTATAGAATCTGTTATAGATCTATATTCAACTGTGTATGTTTTTTGATGTGCTTAGGGTTTTTGGTTAGAGTGCTTAAAGATTTAAAGGGATACATTGTATCGTACAACTATGTAATATTTTTTATATTTTACTAGAGTGCTATTATATCCTCTCATCCATTAAATTAAGAAAAATCTTGCAATTTTATAGGAATTTGTGTTGAGACCTATTAGCTTTAATTTAACTTATCCTAAGGTGTCATTTGTTCCGGTCGAGCTGAAAATCTTGGCAACTAAGGACGGCTTCTGTTTGAGCATGTTTTACTCGCTAGCAAGGAAAAATCGCAAGGGAACTTCTCGAATGCGATCTCGATCCTATTAAAATCTCATTAATTAGTAGATTATTGGTTATGATTAATGCTGAATGAAATTAAATACAGGCTTCTTTCCCTGTTTTTAACAGATTAATAATGATGTCTATTGTTATGTTCGCTGTTTGTGCCACAAAATGTGGCTTTTTGACCAAGTGGTACGAAAATTATTTTAAAGTAGCTGCGCCCCGCGGTTTCACCCGCGTAAGTCACGTTCCCGCGGGAATTTCGGGATAAAAAGTAGCCTATGAGCTATTCCAGGTCCCCAGTTACCTATATTCCAAGTTTCATCGCAATCGGTTCAGTTGCGTGATTGTGTAACAAACATCCAAACACACACACTTTCACATTGATAATATTGGTAGGATTAACGTTTAGTTATTTGTGTTTTAATCACGCAAAACAGACCGACGAACTTTGCTGAAATTTGACACACAAGTAGTTTATAACCTGGATTCAAACATCTTTTTTATTATGATAGTCTTACGACATCGGGACTTACGGGTGTAGAACCGCGGGCCGCAGCAGGTGAAAAAAACAAAGAAATATTATTTAACTAGCTGCGCCCCGTGGTTTCACCCGCGCAAGTCGCGGTACCGAGTTGTTCTTACACCTACCTACCGCAATGCAAAAATCCACACTTAAACGGTCGCCCATTGAAGTACTGTTGAAGTCTGTGCGCACAAACACACAGACAAACACACAAACGGACCAACAGACAAAAAGTTAAACACGGAAATGGGTTCTGTTACGTTAGTACATACCCCTAAAAATAGTTTTTCAAAATATCTTTCAAAAACAGACACCGCTAAGTTACGATTTTATTATAAGTATAGATGTGTCACGAAATACTAGCATAACATCCCACAAACGTCAGGTGAAGCGAGACAATTGCTTTATTCAGAGTTTAGACTCGACCTAATTATAAACTCCAATACTAACTTTTTGTTTGTACATTCCGGTTCATATTGTTTGGAATTGTTTCAATAGACATTCGAGTGAAATTTGTTTTGGAATTTTAGTCAATATCCGAAATGTCTTTCGCAAAGACAAATTATATTAAAGTAGATGCCTACTACAGTAGAAGTAGATACACCTATACCTTGTTTCATGTTTTTGTTAACAAGATAATAACTTCTTATCCATTTCATCTTTAAAGTGATGAGTAGGACAACTCTTATAGATACATTAGCATACCCTATGACTTCAACCTATAGAATATGCCTTTTTATTTACAATGTATTACATTACATTTACCGGGCCTTAATCGCGTACTATTTTTTATTTTCTTACTTCGACGTTTCGATAATGTTACAATGATCTTGGTCTCGAAGGGACTGGAGCTGCGGCGGGTGTCGTCCTCTATTTATAACCGTCGTTGTTTACTGTCCGGTGGTGGGTAGGTAAAGAAATTTTTAAAGTACCTACGTGAGTAACCGCACTACCCACATTTTCTATTACACTAGTTCGTAAACAGCTTAAGGCACGCGTCACACCACACGAAAGCTAAGCGGCGCGACAAACTACACTCACGATATCAGAAGATACGATTGGAGAAACGTCGAGGTAAGAAAATAAATAAAAATAGTACGCGATTAAGACCCGGTAAAATTACATTTTATAATGTACATATGTTAACAAATCGTGTGAATTTAAAAAGTTTAATGTATTACATTGATGGTGATAGCTTGGACCCATCATGTTATTAAAAACTTTATTTTTTGTTAGAGAACCGTCCAATAAAGTAAACTCTTCTTATTTCTACTAATGGATTGTTTGTAATAAACATTTAAGCTCCGAAACTAAGGGATAGTAGATTGTTAGACAAAGACTGAAGTCACGCATTTCACCTGAGATATTTCAAGTGAGAGCGCCAATAGTTCGAGGGTGAAATAGGTGACATTCACCCTAGCTAAACACTCTACTTTTCATTTCGACTGTGAGGAAATTAAAATACTACACGCATATTTAATTAAACCGGTAATATTGAGAAATTTTTACTGACTAAAAAAAATTGAAATTCACCTACTGTCAACATTAGAACAAGAACTAAAAACTTATCTATTGTCTACTGTGATTGGCAATAGTATAATCGCGTTGGTTACGACATGCATCTAGTCGGAGACACACTAATACGTAAAAAAAAGGAACATGAAATCATCGCATTATAACAAGTGGCAGAATAGAAGAGTAACTCAATTCGCATGACAAAACGTAACAATTAAAAAAAAAACTTTCCACCCTAGGGATGAAATGAGGTTTTTTCCACCCAGCCAGCTACCCATGAAAATTAAACTTTCCGAACAGGAGAGATGAAAGCATTTGTTCACCTGGAGAAAGCTTCATAATCGAGTAATATAGGCTACTTTTGATTCCGGTATTCCCACGGGATTGGGTCTAAAGCGGGTGAAACGTTGAGTCACATCTAGTACTATATAAAATGTTTTCTCCACAGTTGTTCAGTGAACTGGCACGAACATTCCCTGAATGCCCTCACCTACATACTGTTCCTGTTCGCAATGGGCCAGATTGTTCCGATGACCATTATTACCTATAGCTACGTCAACATCATTAGAACTCTTAGACAGGTAAGTGCATCCAATTTGTTCTTTCTACCGTAGCATAAGCGCATCCAATTTGATGTTTTAAACGTGTAGGTAAAAGCATCAAATGCGATGCAGCCGCTTAAGTAAACGTTTCCAATTTGATGTTTTAAATTTTATAGGAACGTATGTAGTACTTATTAGGTATAGGTAAGCGCATCCAATTTCTAAAGCTATTAACATACAAAGATGAAATTCTGCCAGCATCCTTGGCTCCTTTGCGTCGGGTACGATCAGGGGTGGTTCTGATTGACTAAATGTGTGATTGTTTTGTTTATGCAGTGTGTTCCGACGATGACCATTTAGGCCGAAAAGGGGTTGTTCTAGACGTCTAGTCGAACAACTTTCGATCTACAACTTTAAAAAAGTCGTAACTTTTTTTTAGAAAATTTTGAGTTAATATTTCACTAAAAAAATAACTGTTTTTGAAAAGAAAGGTAATTAAAGTTTTGATTGTAGTTGTCCAAACAGAATGAAATAACAAAATAAGGTCAATGACCTCTAACTCTAAGAAACAGCTGATTTTCAAGTAAACTATAAATTTAAAAGTTTCGAAAACTATTTTTAATTTTCAATAGTTGTAAAACAAAAGTTGTTCCCCCCATAGACGTCTAGAACAACACACTTTCGGCTGACGTCATCGTCAGAACACGCTGTATAGTTTACATGGATTCAAGGAATATTAAATGTTCAATGAATAATTAACCCTCATTATAATAAATACCCATAATATGAAAGAAATATAATATGTACATAAATAATTTGCATCATTAATTTTACATTAAAATTAAATGTCAACCGCCAAACCCTTTGAAATACCCAAAACTAAAGTAACAAGTAAAACTAAAAACTCCAAGAACCCGACAAATGAAATATCGTGTGCCCAATTAGAAAAATATGCATCCAATTTGTTATTTTGCGGGTTCGATTCCCGCCGGGCACAGATATTTCTGCTGACCATATTTGTTTCTAGATCTAGATGTATTCTATTTGTCATATGTATTTACATTATACTTTTTACTTTTTATTTCACATTTTTTTTCTAAATCCAACGGATATAATTATGAACGGATATACGTTGTCTAGTACCCAAGCCTAGTGCTTACTTTGGGGCTAAATAGCGCTGTGTGTATTGTAGTGCAAAATTCATTTATTTATTTCAAGCACTAGTCTAGAGCATCCAATTTGTCGTTTTAGGTAACGAGAGGAAACCATACTTGACGAGCTTAATACAATTTTCAAACAAATTGTATTGTTTGGGGAAAAATCAATTTTCATAATTTGTAATGAAGCCCTAATTGCCTTGGTCGCAATAGCTACACAACTTTGTACCTACTAGCTAAGACGATTCAAGGTTTTTAGGTGGCACAAGTTTTGTTTTCTCTTCTTCGTAGAGTTAGAAATAGCAGTTAGAGTTAGTTGTGAACCTCGATTTGGACATAATAGAGACACGTATCTACGTACGCAAATTAAACTTTGTCAGGCTACTTTACCTTTTCCCATGCGAGGCACTGTCTCTACCAAACCTGAGAAACGAGTCTTAAGATAAGCGTCCACCTACCGGCAACTTACGCATCGGATGGACCGAATCAAGGGTTTAATTTTACACAAAGTCCTGTCGGCAGCGATCACATTTGCCGATGCACCTACCAAGCTAACTAAGCAATCGAATGACGTCATCGGCACGAGCTACCACCGTCGGCATTGCCGATGAGCAGATCGTACGATGCGGATTGGTTTGAGTGATTTTCTATACAAAGTATATTACGATCCGTTTGATACGATCTGTCCGATGCGTGCGGTGCCGGTATGTGGACGCTAAGCTTTTTTGAAAAGCTTGAAAACTTTTGTATAAGGACTGCTAACGATTTTAATTATTTGCTTTACTTTCATCTCGGTCTTGAATATCGCCATTTGGGAATTAGCCAGTGTCAAGTATTTTATAAAATTTGTAGGTTATTTGAACATAACAAAACCAGTAAAATCGTCGTACGAACAAGTAAAGTCAAGGAGTCATTGTAAAAATGGCGAGTTTTAAAACAACTTTTTACGAGATATTTAAGCAACGTAATGTCCATGTTTGGCACTGGTTTTTATTTTCACCAAAAATTTTTTTTACGATATGTACTAAATGTCATCGAAATGACTTAAACAATTTTGACTAGGTTTTTAGAGAATTAAAATATAGCAACACATTACATAGAAACACAACACGTAGAAAATGACTTCTGGTGGTTGTCAGCCAAAACGAAAGTCATTTTGTAACGCTCCGATTTTTAACCGACCAACTTTATAACTTTTGTAAGTCATAAGTCGGCATAGACGACGAAGCCAACTTCAAATAACGCAATGTATTGAACTGGAGCTATGGATCAATGAAGTTTTCAAAAGAAATTACTTGAAGGTTAAACGCCATGTCGCGGCGTGAATTGGTCATGACGATATTGGAAACCTTCTGTCGGCTTTGAATCTTAGTCCTTCCCTAACTTGTTTCATGATGGTTTCGAGACATGATTTAAAGAGAGTACAGTTTGACGGCTTCTTCCAGTTGGTATACGAATTATTCATTCGCGACATGGCGTTTTATAACTTCCGTTCGAACAATTTCTTTTTAAAATTTCATTGGCCTTAATCTTCGAAACGTGTCACTGAGATACTAGGTCATGGAATATTTTCTGTTTTTCTCAATTTTAGGGTTGACAAAGGTTCTAAAAAAATATCAAGATGGTCGATATGACTATGCTAAGGCCAATAAATGATTTATTCCCTCAACCTCGCTTTTAATTTAAGATCTCCTTTGATTTGTTGTTGAAGACAGAATCATTTTCTTCTAATGATTTTTAATGTGATACCATTTTACTTGTACTTGTCTCGATGTGTGATAGGTACTTATTTATTACTAGCTGAGTCCCGCGGTTTCACCCGTGTAAGTCCAGTTGCCGCGAGAATATCGGGATAAAAAGTAGCCTATATGTTATTCCAGGTCTTCAACTACCTATGTTCTTAGTTTCATCGCAATCGGTTCAGTAGTCTTCGTATGAAAGAGTAACAAATTCACATACATACAAACTTTCGGGTTTATAATAAGAAGTAAGATAACCAGATATAGATGTTCTACTGTAATATCCGTTCGCATGGGAGAGTTTAAATAACTCAGTAAACATACAAACAGAGCGTCTGTTTCAAATAATAATAATATGTGCAAATATACGAAACATACTTACTGTGTATTTAAACCGGTAGGGAGCAAGAAATAAAAGAGCCGAGTACAATAATATGAATGAATTTGAATGATAAATAGTAAATTTCTGAAACATATGCAAATTACTCGAGACGGTCATGTTATCAAAGCTTTCAATAGAAAGTTCATTGGCCACGGCCGCCGACCTCGTATAATTGTGCAGGTAAAGCAATGCCTTGCGGGGTCATTGTTTGGATGGGTAACCGATAATTCTGCGTGCTTCGGAAGGCACGTTAAGCAGTCGACCATATGCTTTAAATTTATTTTTATTGCAGCGCGCCGAAACAAAGCTTTTTACCTAGGAAGCCAGCCAAAAACTCGCGGAATTTATTATCTGTCAAGGTGACAACTTTAACGCTTGGCAGATCCGGATTTATTAACGTGGCTTGGCTAAAAAAACTTCAGCCGTCCTGATTTAATGTTATTTACGGTGAAGCCGCATAAGTGCCCGCCCGTGCGACTTAGGAGGTGTACTACGAAACAGCCGAAACTTCGGACCCCACCAAACGTTACTAGGTAGTTATTGTTCGTTTTGGACAAATATTTCTCGATATAGGTATTCTTTGTTTTTTGGTCTTAAGCGTATAGTAATTATTGGTCCAGAACGAACAACCTACTGACGTTTGATCGGGTCCTAAGTTTCGGCCGAAGTTGTTTCGCATAGCCGTCCAGACTCGCGCTCGGGTTTCGTAATAAATCACGTTTGTTGTAAGAGATTCCCTGCTTATTTTTTTCTGTTTTTAGCTTTTGTTGTGATAGCTGCAACAGAAATACATCATATCACTTTATGTCTCCAATTCTGCGCAGCCTCAAGATGCAAGTAGGTACTGAAAGCGATCTGTTTGCGGACGAATGGAGATCGATATTGTCCGTGTATTTGAGCTTTTGTGAGAAAACTGAATGAAACTTAGTCAATTAATGTAATTTATTTATTAATTTATTAGCATACAAAACAAATTATGACATTTATAGACAATAACATTTTGTATACAGTTGTTTTAATAATTGTGACTATAAATAAATAGATAATCATCTATAGAAAATTCAACAGCTTGGGGACAGACAGACGGACAACCCGTTCTCGAACTCTATTTATATATGTTATAGCGTCCCCACCGTTCCCACCTTTCGGTATACCAGCAGGGGCCAGACAGACGGACAGTGGAGGCCTAGAGAAGGGGTTTTACTCTTAGGGTTTGGACCAGGAAAAATCGGTACAATCACTATGAAAGTACGAATTTTAGCCCCGGCATAAAATAGGGCTACCGCATCTATTCCCGTGGGTATAGTAAAAAGTGAATTAGGAATTTGGTGAAGACTAGCGAACTTTGAGGACTCCCCGCGCGATAGCGGGTAAACTGCTTGCTCCCAAGGAGGGATGGTGTCCAGGCAGGTGGACTGTAAAAATGTTGCCAAATATATAATATTTGCAATAGGTCTAGTCAGTCAGTTAGTAGCAGCGCCCTTACGGTGAAGGAAAGTCTCGTGAGGAAACGGACATGTCCAAGGACTCACCACGGTCCAAAGACGGTGTCTTTGGACCCAAAGACGGTGTAACCAAAGACGGTGACGGACCTTAAGACAATAAGATCTTGACCTGCAGTGGGATAAATTAACGGGCTGATGATGATATTTATAGTCAGTGATGAGTTGATGACCTTCCCTACTGTCCCAAATCACATTCGGTGTTTTAGCAGATCCTGGACTGCTAAGAGGGATGCAATCGGAAACATGGCTCAGATGAGAAGATGTATTCCATCGCCCTTGTCCAGTCTAGTCCTTATCCACATCTTGTCCGTTTATTGGTTGCCTGGAAGAGATCGCCCTTACGCGATATGGCCACCGCCTTGTACTTTACTAGTTTTAAGTTTTTGTCTTTGTAAGACTTGTTTAATTTAAGTTTTTGGTGCACAAAGTATTTATTCATTCATTTTTATATTCTACGTATTCTAGTCACCATCATCATCTGCTGCAGTCCACTGCTGGACATAGGCCTCTACAATTGCACGCCACCTAGATCTATTTTCGGCTTCTCGCATCCAGTTAGTGCCAGCCGTATTCTAGTAATTTACGAATTTTATTTATTTTAACATGAATTAAAAAGAAGAACAATCATTCTGTGTTAAATTGTGATTTATTTAGGTTAATTTCAAAGTTTTAAAAAGTCTTACAAAAGTGGACAGTCCATTAACCGAGTCATTACGCTTTCGAGAGGATTACAAGTATTTTCTACACAATTTTTCCTTGAGCTATCAAAAGAAAAACACTTACTTTTAACTGACATTTCTTGGGAAAGTAGGTAAGAATGAACCAAATGAGTCGATTAATTTCCTTAAAAACTATATTAGTAATAAGAATTGGAATTATGTCAAATATTAATAAATAAATCATTTCATTTCAATAAATTACTCCACTTCATTTCACCTCATATCGTAGGTACTAATAGAACAGTCAAATTAAATCAAATAATCAAAGTAAAATGTCATACATAACTGCATACATTATTGCATTACAAGGGTTATGTGATTTATCCTTCGGCTAATTATACTTTCGATGATGTGTCATCGATAAATTTTAATTCGACGAAAAGTTTTTCGAAATTGAGTGGTGAACCCATTGATTTATGCAGCAAAGAATTTAGAAGATCTCTTATTAAGAGACTATAGAAGTTCACACTTTTTAAACTTACACGATTTCTGTACATGAATATGTGTCATATCGCTATCTAGACACGAAATCCTAATAATAATAATGACTAGAAAGTCGTTTGACAATTAAAGTATTTCAATCTAGGCTCAGGCAGCCGAGTAGGTATTATCAAATAATGACTAAAAAGTCGTTTGACAATTGAAGTATTTCAATCTCGGCTAAGGCAGCCGAGTTTTATCATTTCCTAAGTCAAATTACTAACACATCGAACGTTGCTGTTGCGAAAATACCCACTATCTATGATAATTTGAGTTTTGCAGATTCGTAAGCGAATATTTCAGCTAAATTCAAGGGTCCCTTTGAATATGTGCGGATATACAAACATACCTACATTTCTATGTGACTTTGTGGGAATATTTTTGCATTATGTTATACTAGCGCGCCCCGCGGTTTCACCCACATAAGTCCCGTTCTTGCGAGAATATCGGCATAAAAAATCTATGTGTTATTCCAGGTCACTAGCTACTTATATTCCAAGTTTCATAGCAATCGGTTCAGTAGTTTTTGCGTGTAAGAGTAACAAAATCACATACAGACATACTTTCAAATTCCATACCTACAAACTTTCGCGTTTATAATATTAAGTAAGATTAGTTGCGCCCCACGGTTTCACCCGCAAAAAGTAACCTATGTGTTAATGCTCCAGCTATGTCCATACAAAGTTTCATCTCAATCGGTTCAATAGTATTTTCATGAAAAGTTACAAAGTCACATACATACCTACTTGCAAACGTTTTATAAATAAAATATTGAATAGTAAGAAAAATAATCTTGTGATTGTAAATTCAGTATAAGCGAAGCCAAATGTGTACTCGTAGATACTTAGCACGGAATTCCTTTCTCGTAAAACTTTATTGTTTTCGTTTATCTTTATTGCGGTGAAGTTAAGAAACATAATCTTTTCCTTGTTTGTTTGAAATAGAATTTAGCAATATTCTGTACTAAGCCGAGAGTGAAATATAGGGGTACTGTGACGAAAAACGACACTAAGCCGGTATACAAGAGCATTGAGGAGGATTGTTGCAATCTCGGTTGAACTCTGCCTAAACAATGGCAAGTCAAGTCAAGTCAAGTCAAATCGCTCTCCTGAGGGCAAGTTCAGATATAGCAATGTCTGGCTAACTTTTGTTTACGAAAATTCTATTCTGTCAAAAGTTTTTCTTTTCTTTTGTTCGTAGAATCAAAGTAGAGTTTCGAAACCCGTGAGGATTTCAATTCAAAAAATCTATTCAGTGTATATCTATCCACCTACATATACATACTATCTTTTAGAATGTTACCTAGTATTTTATTGCAAAATTACATACAATTGCTGAACCGCTTTCCAGAAAAAACGAACAATGCTGAAGCATTAACAAAATGTGAAATATTTCTTATGTAATATGTAAGTATTTACAAACCAAAAAAAAATATTATTAGTATATCCGTTGTCTAGTCACCGTAACAGAAGCTTATTAACAGCTGCAAAGCTAGAAAGCTAAGGAAGCTTACCATGGGGCTAGATGGCGCTGTGTGTTGGTCACAGAATTTAGTTATTTATTTATTTCGTCGTATTTCACATTATTAAAAAGAAGTTTTTTTTTTTATCTAGATATTAAAAAAATATCCTTTAAGTCGGCAAACGTAGTGTAGGACGTCCTCAGGCACGTTGGAGCGACGATTTGCGCAAGACGGCTGGCACAAACTGGATGCGAGAAGCCGAAAATAATGATGATGATCCTTAAAATAGTTATTGAGAGAAAAGTTATTGACAAACTTTGATAAGGATATCGCCAGGTAATCTAAAACACACGTTACACGATATCCGATCCGGGGCCGGAAATTTATGTAATACTCGAGCTTGTTTCTACCCTGAGTGATAAAACACTACAAGATTACTAAAAAATCGGCTCTTTCATATAAATCAATTTTAAGGTGAAATGCCTGCGCTTGTATCGATATAGTTGATAGGTAAGCGTTTAGAATATTTAATAATTTTATTTTAATGACTAGCTGTTACTAAATAGTGCAAAGCAGACTTATTCGTTCATTACTCGAGTTCTACTAATTGGATTTCGATGTAAATCATACCACGAGGTTCCTCGAAATGAAATAGAACTATCTAATATTGAAAACCGGATTTCAATCGGATAAGTAGTTTTTAATTGTACGTACAAGGAACAAAACCAGACAGACATTAATTTTAAAAAATATATAATATTGTTCTGCTTCTTTTCCTAAGTCCCCTACACAACTTTTTTTAAATTTTCTTCCAAGTATCGAAATAAAAAAAACGGTCCTTTTGTGACCAAGTTTGGTTTCGCTAGATGACTGTGTCTTCTAGATTTAAGTTAGTTTACTTTATTTTTAAAGTAAACTAACTAAAATCTACTCAAAACTAGTAAAACCTATTAACTGCAGACACACGGAATGTAAGTTTAATATAGGTAATAGAAAAACGTGGAAATCTGCCTTTTATGTGCACTGTTTATGAAAATCTCGGCTAACGATTACGGTTATTACTATTGTAGTAGGACTATCAGCGCCCCGTGGTTTTACCCGCAAAAGTCCCAATTCTGCAGGAATATCGGAATAAAAAATAGCCCATGCGTTAATCTATATCTTCAGCTATCTGCATGCCAAGTTTCATCGCAATAGGTTCAGTAGTTTCTGCGTGAAAGATTAACAAAGTTACATACATACTGGGAAACTTTCGCATTTAAAATACTATATTAAGTTGGATATTAGTAGGGTATGGTCTAACGTAGATAACATTCGCTTTACCGAAAAAAATGTTTTTTTTTTCAAACAAAACTGTACTATAGGTATAATTACCGGGTATCTTTCCTTTGAATAAATATGAGCTTGTGTCAGCTGTAAGGTATTATTTGTGTACATTTTTGTGTTAAAATTCAGTTTAAAACTGAATTTGCAAACACAGACTCTGCTAGCACTAGTTTGACTGTACAAAGCTGTGTAATAAAAATGTTTTAATGTTACTACATTAAAGTTACCAAATGACTAAAGTATAGAGGTATTGTTGACGCTTTAGTATGTCCTCTGTCGAAGGAGGTTATGGATTGTGGCGCTTTTTAAACTCGTCAAATTTAAATTTTTAAAAGAAATGATTTTCAAAATTCGAACTCGACAGAACTTAAACCTGCATCTTTGGGGATTCCGGCCCAACGCCTTAACCAATTTGGCCACAGGTGCTCGTCTAGTCGAGTTGAAATTGGGGATCGCATATCTTTTTTGTTTACGCCTAAGGGATGATTTATACTAGACCCCGTGCCGGGTCCGTGCTTCGTTGTCTGTTGCTCGGCCGCCACTCGGTTGCAACAGACCGATCGACTGCTCGCCGAGCAATGGACAACTAAGCACGGACCCGTGACGGTCTAATATAAATCATCCCTTAGGCAACGTCATTTTTGGTTTGCGTCGACGATTAGATAAGTATTTGTAATCTTCTGTGGTATCATCTAATTAGCATTCACCGCTACTAGTTGCTATTTACTGTCAAAAAACATATTTTGTTTTCTACATTGCTGCTTTAAAGTAATCACCGGTAACAACCACGTTACGTCAAAGCAACAATGTACTTCAACTTAGGAACTACTAGCGGTGGATGCTTATTAGATGATACCCCAGCAGGTTTGGCTACACTACACAGTAGTCACTAGTCACTCAAATATTTGATGGAAGTACTCAGTAGAGTTCTAAACATCCCCCATATTATACCTATATCTTAATCTGACACACTTGAAAGACTGCAAAAGCCCCGCTATCCAAAAAATGCTCGCAGCAGGCAAACAATTACATAATATTAATATTTTCGAAGGTAACATATTATATGAATTTGGATGGATGATTCCACGTACTATTGAAGCAATAAGCCATTTATAGTATAAATGATTTATAAGCCTAAATATCACGTAGCTCAACCTCGGTTACACGCATGCACCATCATCAAAGGTCGTGTCAGTAACTCATTCTATAGGTACCGTCTGATATAATAAAGAGATAACGTTGGTAACATGTATGTATGTGTGTATATTGGGGATAATCTCCGGAGCTACTGGACCGATTTCATAGTTGATAAATCTATTAATGCGAACGGATAGGTACTTACTTAGTTCTCCATATAAACGTAATGAACTGTTTCCTAATTTCTTCTATGGTTTTCGCGATTTTGCATAATAAAGAAACGAATAAAAGCGCGATTCAACCGGATAAATAAAGTGATTTTTTACTGTTTCCTCCCTGAATAAAAACATTAGTGCATATAATATATGCACTAATGTAAGTAAGTATTTAAAACATTTGTTTATTTTCCATTGACCGTGGTTGCTTCTCATTCATATTATATTTTGTAACAAAAATATATCGCTCAAAAGCAAATATCTGCTTTAAATATTTTTAAAGAAAAAAATCCTTATCACTCGCGGCGAGGTTTAACTCGCGCCTCTGGGTCAGTAGGTACCCCAGCGCTCTAACCAACTAAGCCATTCGAGCTCCCACCTCGAGCTGCGAATATCAGAATATGAATGTTTCCCCTGTCTACTATCCTCGAGATGGGAACTTGTGTGGCCTAATTGGTTAAGCGCTGCGCAGCTTAACCAATTACGCAGAGAAGCGAGTTCAAATCTCTTCGCGAGTAAAGGTTTGAATATTTCTAGGTGAAAGTTTACCTATAGCAAAAACTGCTAAAACGATTACGATTGATAAATAGCTGAATACCTGTAATAACACCTTTGTGTTGTTCCTGATTCTCAGCTATGCTAAAAGCTTGAGCTTTTAATCTCTATAAGTACTAATCCGGATAATTCCCCCGGGATGCGCGCCCGGATGAACAATTTTACAAAAAACTCTTAAAGTGTTTTAGAAGCAACGGAAACGCCATTTTTGGCACTGGTTTCATTTTTACTACTACTAGACTACAACTAGTTGACTTGCGCTTCTATACTTAGTCAGGGCTAACTAAATAACTAACGTGCTAACTCTTGTGATTGGTTGTGCACTGACATATTATTACATGTACCTACTTATGCGAAAATCAATATTTAGCAATACATTTCCTTAAGACGGCGATAGATGATAATTATCGGTCCTTTTCCAATTTTTTTTTATTGTACGTAATAGGCTAGCATTTGACCTCATTCTACCTCATGGGAAGCGAGGATGAGGTCAACGTTGAAGCAAGCTTACCTAGAATTTAAGGTACCTATTCACTCTAGATTTGAAGACTCCAAGGTTATAGCTTTGGGGAAACAGCGAAGCTGGCAGAGAATTTCACTTTTTGGCAGTGCGTACAAGAAATGTGGAGGCGTGACGCTTGCATAGAAATGAGCGATATGTTATTGCATGAAAAAATCTATAATTTTTCATAAAATCAATCATTAACGATGATGAAAAAAATTTTTTTTAATGGAACGAGGAGGTTCTTAGTATTATATTTTCTAATATTATGATGCCTATTATTTTTTATTGTTTTTGAAGTGAAGGAGACACTTCTTGTATCATTTACAATAACTTAATATATGGTTTAAAGATGTATTTGATACCGGTTATGAAGAAAAATATTCAATCGGAAGGGATTTTAGCTCGATTTACATCAGTCGCGTCCTTAACGCAATCCCACAAATACTCATGAATGTTTTGGTTTCCCAAAAATTGTAACAGAGATGTTTCTCGATCCCTTGATGGTTAAATACGCCACTTAATAAATAATAAAGTCGGCCAATTCCGAGTAAAACTCACATACCAAGGGTTCAGGAGCCTTATTTTTGAATCGCTCGTTGCACTTCAGGCGATTTAAATAATTTGATATCTGCTGATTATCGTTTGATGCCGGACTCCTGCTGCGAGTGGTTGATACCACTCGTTGTGGACGTGCGATTTACGAAGAAAAATTACAGAAATTGAACGAAAATCAGTAGAAATCGGGGTATTAAAATCGCTCGAAATGCCTCATTTGGTTCAAAAATAGAGCCCCAGTACCATTATCACAAAAAAAAACACAAGAGTTTTCGTGATTTTGCATAATAAAACCCTTTATTTACTTTTTCATTTAAAAAGGTAAATAAAGTGTTTAAATAAAGTTTAAGTGATTAATTGTGTTTAATTGGGACCAGTCAACCTTGAAAAAGCCAACTGTAAAGTTGGCGAAAGCTCGGTCGTATAAAATCATGAATTAACGCGATTAAGCCCGGTAAATACCTAGTGTTTTATTACAAAAAAAAACACGTTTGTAGGAAAGGTACCTATTAGATATTTCTTTTATTTCAAGTAATTCCTTATAACGGTTCATCTATAAAATACAACAGTTTAACACGATTTATGAAATAACCTATTGCCCGGTGATACGACAAGTGAAATCTTAGTAATAGCGTTGTATACAAGATGTAACAGGCAAGCCCTTTTAAGCCGAAAAGGGGTTGTTCTATACGTCTAGGCGAACAACTTTTGTTCTACGACTTTTGAAAATTCGAAGTACTTTTCGAAAACTTTAAGTGTAAAGTTTACTTCAAGATCAGCTGTTTCTTAGAGTTCTAGGTCATTGACCTTATGTTGTCCTTTAATTTAGTGTGGTCTACTACAATCAAACCTTCAATTACCTTTATTTTCAAAAGCAGCTGTTTTTTCAGTGAAACATAACCTCAAAATTTTCAAAAAAAAGTTCGAATTTTCAAAAGTCGTAGAACAAAAGTTGTTCGCCTAGACGTCTAGAACAACCACCTTTCGGCTTAAAAGGGCTTGCCCGTTACATCTTGTATACAGAAAAACCGCGAGGCGCACCAAATATTACATGAACTGTGGAAATAATGTTCCGTTTTTACCCTTTGGCTAAGGAACCCTAAATCTATTTTCATCGTCTGAATATTTGATAGCGAAAAAAGAATACAGCCGCTAAGTTGGTTCTCTCGTTCTCCTCTCCAGTGGGAATCCACTGCGAACAATAGCAATGGAAAAAACTTTGTTTCTATTGCAATATTAAATGTTATCTTTAGCTGGTTCGCACGTTTTTGTTTAGATGATAATATTGGGTGGCGAAATGTTTTTTTTATTAGTTTGATACTGTTTTGTTTTCTTAACTTCAGATAATTAAATTCTCCTTAGACTGTCGTAGATAGTCTAACTAGCGTTGGAATTTGTTGTCGACTACGCGACGCAAAGAAGGGTATTTAATTTACTAGCTGCGCCCCGCGGTTTCACCCGTGCAAGTCGCGATGCCGCGTTGTTTGAACACCTACCTACCGCAATTCAAAAATCCACACTTAAACGGTCTCCCATTGAAGTAAGGTGAAGTTTGTATGTCAGTAAGTGATGATGGTGATGATGATGATGACGATAGATGACGATTAGTGGCGATGGATGCAATCAAAAGATTACATAGTTTGTATGTATCTATTTGGTACAGCTTTTGGGGTGATTGCGTAACTTGTCTTATTAGTCTTGTCTTAGCCCTGCGAGTGTCACTAAAGACATGAAAGTTAACAAAATTTCAATTGGCTACCAGCAGACGACATTTTATTATAAAATTCAAAACAAAGGGTGACATGTCAAGTGGGTTATCATTAAATAGGTATTTAAAAATAATCCTTAAGTTTCTTTAATCATTTTTCATTTAATTTAACCATTTAGGATCTACAACGATTTGAAGTTGGTTAGCAACCGTTCATATTTCTACTATCGAATCGCCGCCAATATCGCGAAATACACTGAAATTTTTCGAAAACTACTTGGAATCCCAAAAGTTGTACAACAAAAGTTGTTCGCCTAGACGTATAGAACAACTCCTTTTCGGCTTAAGTGGGCATCCCCGTAACACCTTGTATAGCGACGAATCAAAAACCTCCCCCTTCGTTTTTTTCTGTAAGTCGGTAAAAACAATATCGCACCTGCTCTTAGAAGTTTATTTGAATAACCGAATTCAGTAAAATCCTAAGCAATTTATCATGACAATATCTCACAAATGGCTATGACAATATCCCTTTTCCATTTTCTAGTCTGATTGGATCTCTTGGGAACCCGAAATTTGGGGCTATTATAATTAATATCAATTGTTATGCTTGAGTTATTCCTAATTTGATAATTTCATTGCATAGATTGGGATGTAAGACTATCGTGTCACCTGCAGATGCTAAGTGATGATGTAGTCTAAGATTGCTTATTACTAGCATGCTTATTGCTTAACTAAGCAGTGGAACAAGATCCGACTGAGGAACACGCACTACAAACCGCATGGCGCTACAACTGAGAGCTTTGACCGAGCCTAAGATGTAGCGCCAAGCCAGTCAAGCCTCCCCAAGACACTTTTGGTATTGTTATTTTTAGCCAGTTAAATTTTTTCACAGATTATGTGATTTCTGTTGCTACTATTACAACAAAAGCAAAATAAGACAATACAACAATCGTGATTTTTTAGTGATTTACAAAACCGTTGGTGCGCGAAACGAATTCGCTCTTGGCCAGTTGTATTTGATTTAAATAAATATTACAAACACATGGTAGGTATTGGCCAAAATTTCTATGCCGCTGGCAGAAAGAAATGCTATAAGACTAATAATTAAATAATATTAAAATATTTAATTTATAGTTTTCACGATGTTCAATTGAAATTAAACCTGTTTCCCGATTCTAATGGCGTAGTTTTTGTTATTTATAGCATTGTTGTAATGCTACTCCAACGTTTCGTAGCCTTTAGACTCCTGTCAGACAATGCTAAAAATAATAATTTCAACACGATTGTTAAAATCGGAATATTAGTATTATATAAATAAGGCCTGTTTTGTCATTCCACGGATAAAAAATATCTATCGAATAAGTTTTTGAACCCAACCAAATTTAAAACCCTCAAATCTTCTAAATTTAGATTTCTTTTCTTTTTAAATATCGTAGTGACGTTTTTTATTCGGTAGTGTTACATTTAATTTGTCAGATACCCAAGCAGCATTGCAAGCTGCATAACAGCTGCATTTCTATCCATTCTTATTCTAAAAACTGTATTCAAGCTGCATAAAGGCTGTTTAAGCGCTTATACAGCCTTTATAACTTCAAAAAGGGGATATATCTCTATCTAGAGATTTAAAAAATCAGCCCTAAATGATATATCAAAATAAGTCTTCTTAGTATTTCGTAAATTTGTTTTTTTGCTCAAGGCATATTTACTAGAAAGTCTAAGTCTTCTTAGATTAAATATTAATGAAATTTGTACCTATTTGTACTAAACTGACTCAAGGACATCGAAACTGAACATCTTACATCGATCGCTACGTGATTAAATTCCCCTAGTCCTGTGACATTGTAGCTTCCTGGAACATCAGAGATACAGATCCATTACCCCCGTTTGAAGCGGAATAATGTTACCTGCAAGTGTATAACTCGATTGCAGTTAGGGAGAGTGCTTTGAGATTGTATTATGCCAAAGACGGTAAAGCCAGTTGACTGCTCATACCAAGCTTAGCAACTTCCATGGGGCTAGGTGGCGCTGTGTGTTCGTCACAGGATTTATTTATTTATACCGCGATTTTTTCTACAAGACACAAGTTACCGTTGCGGGCAGGTGGTGAAGTGATAATCAAACTTTGTGATCGACTGTTGTGTTACAGACCTATCTATCTATACTTAGCTGAAATCTATTTGATTGACTTTGCTAAGCACAAACTTTGACCTAGACAATTTTTGGTATTTATAAAGCGATCGTCGCAACAAAAACTTTATTTTTGCTTAGTAAAGTCGAAGTTTTTTAATATAATAAAATTTTAGAATATAAACCAAAGTTTTTTTAATCTAAACTTTGCTTCTCTGTTATGACTATGAAGTTATTTTTATTTTATACGTCTACATATTACAAAATTAATTTCGACTATAAATTCCAATTCAAAGTTTATGCTTAGTTTTTGCTAAGCTCAGTCTGAGCAAAGTCTAAGTACGCACTATAAATTTCAGCCTTAGCCTCTTTCCCCAGATTTATAGACAACTCGAGCAATTCCTTTGGCTAAGTAAGGCAATTTGTCTCGCTTTCCAACGTCTTAGATAATGTGACAGAGAAATTACTGGACTTTAGTTTAATCTTTAAGTACTGGTGTTTGTGATTGGCTGATGCGTTACCTCTCTTGTTCTTGCACTAGAGTGCTACTAAAATGACGTACTATTTTCGTGAGGGGGAAATACTTACGAGCAGTCAACTGGTTTATTCGTCTTCGTTTTATTATGCCTATCACAGAATCACAGGCAAACCTTAATTTGTGTATATTTATATACAATTGAGTCATAACACTAATATACTCGTATATAAATAATAAGTATTATAAGTATTAATATTAACAGACACAGCGTAATCCAGCCCCAGTTTTACTGGCTGGGTCCATAGGTGTTGTACTTTGCCTGCCCGACTTCAGATGACGAAACATTAAAAAAACACATCCAAAACCAGAAAAAGGCATTATGGTCAGTATAATACTCGTTGTTCCTGGCAGGAAACAAACCCGCAATCTTTTGCTTTGCATCGGGCAGCTAAAGATAATAGTGATGTGCAAGACAGGTGCTAAACGCTAGTAAACTCATTAATAATCATTCATTTTTCAGCAGAACATTTCACAACAACAATAACATCCGTGACCTCTTGAACTTTCGACTTTGACAGGAAACTGTCACTTGACAATGACAGACAAATCATTCGTAATTAAGGTAATCCCACACACTACTGTCTTTGATCTCGGGTAGTCGAATCGATAAGAATCGATTCCCAATTTGCTTGTGTGGTCGAGCCCTTAATTACGCCATCTAGTGTGAAGTAGATCTATTTCACATCGAACGACCTCGAAACCATATAGAGTTTATTAGAACCTCAACATAGAACACTGCTCTATGACTAGAACGCGCGGATTTTGAACTTTCCTAGACTTTTCGGGAAAATTATAGAGCTTTCCTATTTCCTGGGATATAAAAGCTGCACCGGACGGTGCAGCCATCAGTTTAAGTTTTATAAGTTTAAGTTTGACAAGTCAATTGAACAGCGCTCAAGTGATCGAGCTACGAAACTTCCAAGTGATCCGGAGAATCTATCAGTGAACTAAAGTATTTATTGTGAAAGTGCTATCAGTGAAAACAGTGAAATAGTTTGTGCCTTTTCAGTTGAGTTTCAGTGATCGAACTTACATAGTGTTACAGTCCGCTTTTATTGAACTAATTTGAACAGATCAGTTGTGCACCGTACTTTTATCGAACCTAATAAATAGTTTGTTAACATTGTAGTGAGTGTTTCAAAGTTCCCGACCAACCCAGCACCCGTAAAAATACCTTGACCCAAGAACCAGTACCGTGCTTTTCATTGAACCATCGACGGGTCATCGTGTTTTTCAAGTGATAAACATATATGACAAAAAAATAGATCGTGTTGGCAACATTAGCTAACCCTATGTGGGAACATGAGAATACTACATTATTTTATAGGTACCAGCCTGGCGCAAGCCCAAGGCGAATATACTTAAGCCCATAGAAATAGTAAAAGTACCTAACTAGAAAGCTTATTTCGTCAAAAAAACGATACCGCTTGATGTTAGAGAGACCCCTGTCTGTCCTTTTCTCACTTAAGTGTTCGTCGGTTAGTTAGATAAGGACAGACTGGACCAACTGGGTTCAACAGGACCGTTTTTATATATCAAAGCAAAAACTACCGTAATCCTAAGGAACATGATTGAAATTGAAATTTTAAAAGTTGTCAAGTGCACAATCTTCTAAGAGCGAAGACGACGATGTAACATGTCTCTGGTTAAGCCTAACAAAGGGCATTTAAAAGTCAAAAGAGCAAAGTTTGGAAGTTCGAGCTGAACCTTGAACATGAATGGTCGAAATTTTGTTACAACCTCATTTTAAAAACCAACTAGCGTTTTGGTAAACCTTTTGACGAGCACAGGCTTCGATGGATAAACAATAAACATTCTGCTATCATAATGGTAGCCTACTAATTTGTGTCACTGTACGCAAGGGCCACCACTTACGCAGTAAGACGTCACGGGAGCCTACTCCAGATTGGCGAGGGCTACTTTTTATCCCGATATTGACGACCTCTGTGGCGCGTCGGGCAAACGCTTGACTGCAATGCAGAAGGTTGCGGGTTCGATTCCTGCCGGGTGCAATTATTATTCTCAATGCAGTTACTGAAAGCAATATTATCAAATAAATAAATAAATAAAATTTTATTTCCATCAACCTAATACAAACTTCGCTATATAGTGATTGAGACCACCATTTAAGCAAAAAAATGCCTGTGTTAGGCGATCTCGCTTCCTTATTATAATACTTAGATAAAATATAAATAAAATATAGATAAATAGTACCGCTGTCTCTACACATTTTTTCTCCTGAAAATTACTATAAATAGCATGCCACTACTTTCGTAATGTAAATCCCGCTTAAGCTGCGTTATGTGACTGGTCATTATTAGTGATAATATGGGTCATAAGTATTTGTTCGGTCACGAAATCAGGATAATATAGTGTTACGTTATGGCTGTGGGGCACAGAGTGAACTAACACGTATTTCATAAGTTTTGAGACCGTGCCAAAGGCAACCGTTTCACATTTAGCGTGACAAATTCGTGCTTAGGGAGGTATACGAGTATATTTCACGAAATGGCGTCAGTAGGTAAATCTTATCTATCGGTCAATGGACGCCACTTCTATAGTGCCATAATTATCTCATTAACAGTGATAGTAAGATAGTTGATATTTAACTGGGACTTCCAAACAACAAATATGTTTTTTTATTGTGGTACAAAACCCATAGTAGGTGTGTATGGGGCCCCTAGGGGTGCGTATGAGGCCCTAGAGTTTGTGTATAGGGCCCATTAAGACTTTTGGGCCCAAGAAAACTTTCAAGTCGCACTTGGCCAGGTTTAAATCACCTTGCGTTCTACGTAAACTTTAAATCATCCATATTAATAAATAGGTGTCAATAACTTAGTTTACACCGGTATATTTTGTCCACAGAACTCGCAGCGTCTAGGGCGAGTGAGCCGGGCGGAGGCGCGGGCCACAGCTATGGTGTTCATCATGATAGTCTCCTTCACAGTTGCGTGGACACCCTACTCGGTGTTCGCACTTCTAGAGCAGTTCACTCCGGCTGGAACGGTAATTATATTTTTTGTTAGCTTCGTAATTTGTCCCACTGCAAGGGCCTCTTAGAGGGCTTAGCCCGCTCCGGTTTGGTGTATGTGCCTTAATGCTTCCGGACCCTTGTGACATGACAGTCCTTGGACATGTCGGTTTTCTCATTAAGAATGATTTATACTAGACCGTCACACGTTCCGGGTCCGAGCTGCTTTGTCTGTTGCTCGGCTGCGACTCGGTTGCAACAGACCGATTGACTGCTCGCCGAGCAATGGACAACGGAGATCGGACACGGCACGGCCAAGTGACGGTCAAGTAGAAATCATCCTTAAGAGCGATGTTTGACAGTCGAGATATCTACTATTACACAGCCACTGTCTTGCCGCTTATGTTACGATGCCGTCAGACCATCTGGCTTATTCCACCGCTTTTCTTGCCTTCTACCGTGCTTCTACCCAAGTTTCCTGTTTTACCACTTCAGTTTGTGACTCCTTCACGAAAAAAACGCAAACTTGGTATGCAGATAGATGAAGATTTGTTTTATCATATGGGCTAATTTTTAACCACCTCAAAAAAAGGAGCAGGTTCTCAATTCGTCGCGTATATTTTTTTATTTAGTGTTTCTGAGGAATCAGTAGGGGTATTCTAAGGGCATCTGTCTGAAACAGACGTCCTTTGACATCGGTTGCGGACTGAAGCTACCTACCTTAAAACTGCAAGACACAGCTAGTTATTATAACTAGCTGCGCTCCGCGGTTTCACCCGCGTAAGTCCCGATCCCGCGGGAATATCGGGATAAAAAGTATCCTATGTGTTATTCCAGGTCTCCAGCTATCTATATTCCAAGTTTAATCGCAATCGGTTCAGAAGTTTTTGCGTGAAAGAGTAACTAAGTCAACACATATAAACTTTCGCGTTTATAATAAGTATTAGTAAGAAGTAAGATAGTATGAGCCAGATTAAAATCGAATAGCTACATACCTTTAGCTAAGCTATCAGCTACATACACGTGTTAGACAAACGAAAATAACGAAACCGGGCAAAATACATATTTCAAATAAAAGAGAACAGAACAGTCTTCAAAGCAGATTAGATTTCAATGGCGGGGTTGGTTATCGGAACCCCAGTTGCAGATAAAAGCGAAACAGTTTGTTGTAAAACGAGATGTTATTTGGTTAAGGTGATCCTATTAGGAACCGAAATGTGATTAAATTATTTACTAGCATTACAATGCGGTTTTAACTGAATAAGGGCGATTTCTTAAAAATACTATACCTCCGCCTCGCTAGAAATTGAACTCTAAAAAAAAGTTGGTTGAATTCCACCACTAACTATACAAGGTGTAACGGGTAAGCCCTTTTAATCCGAAAGGGAGTTGTTCTAGACGTCTAGGCGAACTACTATTGTTCTACGACTTTTGGAAATACGAAGTACTTTTCGAAAAATTTAGGTGTAAAGTTTACTTAAAAATCAGCTGTTTCTGAGAGTTCGAGGTCATTGACCTTATGTTGTCCTTTTATTTAGTTTGATGGTTTACAATCGAAACTTCAATTACCTTTATTTTCAAAAGCAGCTGTTTTTTCAGTGAAACATAATCTCAAAATTTAAAAAAAAAGTTTGAATTTTCAAAAGTCGTAGAACAAAAGGTGTTTGCCTAGACGTCTAGAACAACCCCCTTTCGGATTAAAAGGGCATATCCGTTACAAATTTCATACATCTTTTTCCTTCTTAGGTTAGCGAATTCAACCATCTGAGCCTACGGCAAAAGTTTCTACAAAATAATTTAATAGAATTTCAAAGGATATGTCTATATAAAAATTCATTATCATCATCATAATCTCAACCCTTATCCGGCCACCGCTGAACATAAGCCTCCCCCATACGACGCCACAAATAGTAATCCCGATCTACCTCCATCCAACGACTCCGAGCTACAATGTCGTCGGTCCACCGAGTAGGTGGTCTTCTAATACTCCGTTTCGCATTACATCGTAGTCACCACTCGAGAACTTAAAAAAGTCGATAAACATATTGGTTTCCTAATTTATTTGTAAATTCGATGTCACGAATTTGGATACCTAAACCTAACCTATACATACCAAAGCCATACATAAGCCAATTAGCCATCATATGAATATTGCATACATTATCACAACGTAATAATCTGTTGCTATTAACGAGCTATTTTGATGGCTAATCCTTGATCGAGTAAGTCGTTGTTTACATTCAAATTCTCCGAAACGAATATACCAAAATAAGTCTGATACTCTGCGCCCGTAGGTTAAGGGAGGATGTGATGATTATATGATGATATCAGTTTAAGGGATGACTTATATTAGACCGTCACGAGCGCCTGCCGGGTCTGAGCATTATTTAGTTTATAATAGGGGTTAAAGTATGAAATTGCCGTTTTATTGCAATAGGTTCTTTGAATTGACATAGAATCTTCATGGTTTGAGGTTTTCGAATGAAACTTTTTTCAAATGGTTTCTGTGATGTTCTTTTTTTAAAAAATGTGGAACATTTGAATATCGACTTTCAATTGTTTTTGTTATTCAATTTAGACAAGAAAGATGGATACAGCGAAAATTCGAGTGATTTTTGAATACGAGTTCCGACGCGGAACTAACGCGGCAGAAACAGCCCGCAATATCAATGCTGCGTTTGGAGAGGGGTCTACTAATGAACGCACCGTGCGATTTTGGTTTAAACGCTTTCGTGATGGAAATTTCGACTTAAAGAACGAGCCACGAGGAAGACCGCCCACACAGGTGAATAACGATGAATTAAGAGAGATAGTGGAAGCCGATCCTAGTCAAACTACCCAGGAATTAGCGGCATGGTTTAACGTTACCTTACCCACTTTATTGACTCACTTGCGTCAAATCAATAAAATAAAAAAATACGAAAAATGGGTGATTTGACTGATCTGCAGAAAGAAACGCGTGTTGAAACTTGTGTTGCCTTGTTGAACCGGTACAGAAATGAAGGAATATTGGATCGAATTGTAACATGTGATGAAAAGTGGATTCTTTATGATAACCGGAAAAGAAAAATGCAATGGCTGACCCCAGGTCAAATGCCACAACAGTGTCCTAAAGCAAAACTTACCAATAAAAAGGTAATGGTAACTGTTTGGTGGTCTCAGCATGATGTTATTCACTATAGTTTTCTTTGATCTGGTCAAGCAATTACGGCAGATGTCTATTGTGCCGAACTCCGAACCATTTTGACAAAACTAGCAGTAAAACAGCCCCGACTCATGAATCGATCTTCACCATTATTGCTCCACGACAACGCGAGACCTCACACAGCACGAGAAACCATTTTGACCCTTCAGGAACTGCACTTAGAAACCATTCGTCATCCTCCGTATTCACCAGACCTTGCTCCAACGGACTACCATTTTTTTCGTGATTTGGACAATTATCTACGTGACAAGAAGTTTTCTTCCCAGGAGGCAGTACAAAATGCTTTCACACAGTTTGTGCAGTCTAGATCGTCGGAGTTCTATCGCAAAGGCATTAATAACCTTCCCATTAGATGGCAGCAATGTATAGATAATAATGGCAACTATTTTGATTAAATAAATTTGTTAAAAATTTAAAAAATAAACAATCAAGATTTTCAGTACAAATCGGCAATTTCATACTTTAACCCCTAATATAATAATGCTAATATTATTTATATTAGCATTATTTAGTTTCATCGCAATCGGTTCTATAGTTTTCACGCAAAAACAACTGAACTGATTTCGATGAAACTATTGATTTATGAGTGTTTTTACTCAAATGCACCTATTTTTTTTTCTTTTTTTATGTAGTTTTTTTTAATGTTTTTTTTTGTTTTTGTTAACAGGTGTCGCCCGGCGCAGGAGTGATACCAGCTTTGGTAGCAAAAAGTTCTATCTGTTACGATCCTCTCATTTACGTGGGAATGAATACACAAGTAAGTTTTCCAAGTTACCTTATACATAACAGGAACCCGATTCCCTTACCAACTCATGTATTTACTGGTAAGCGAGTCATTGTAGCGAGATCTATATTAAGAAACCAGCGGCATACAATAATTTATAGTAGGTAATTTTCACCAAAAAAAAAGTGTAGGCACTGCGGTACTATTTATAGCTATTTGATAAAATCGCTTCCAGTACAAACTGCGAAAATTTTATGAAATTGACTTTATAATGCATGACTCTAAGGCGTGATTTATACTAGACCGTCACAAGGCCGTGCCGGGTCCGAGCTTCGTTGTCTGTTGCTCGGCCACCACTCGGTTGCAACAGACCGATCGACTGCTCGCCGAGCAATGGACAACGAAGCTCGGACCCGGCACGGCCGGGTGACGGTCTAGTATAAATCATCCTTAATTATACTTAATGAGTCAGTTTAACATCCAATGACCTATTTCGCGCTAGGAAAACGATCTTTGGATATTAAACTGATACATTAAGAACGCGACTGATGTGAAATCCCTTCCGATTGAATAGTTTTCTTCATAACCGGTATCAAATACATCTTTAAACAATGTTTGATGTTATTGTACATGATACAAGAAGTGTCCCCTTCATTTCAAAAACAATAAAAAATAACTTTAAATACCACTACTATACAGGCAAAGTTACCCCTGTTTTTTTTCACAAAATAAATCAATTTTTCTTCTAAATCCTTAACCGCTATATTTTCTTATAGGCATCATAATATTAGAAAATATAATACCTAGAACCTCTTCATCGCATTTTATAAAAATATTATTTTAATCTTCGCTAATGATTGATTTTAGGAGAAATTGTAGATTTTCTCATGCAATTCCATCTCGCTCATGTATATGCAATCGGACAAGGACCGATAATTATCATCTATCGCCGTCTTAATTATACTTAATGAGTCAGTTTAACATCCAATGACCTCTTTCGCTCTAGGAAACGATCGTTGGATATTAAACTGATACATTAATGACTCCGCTCATCTCAAAGTGAGCACCTGCGAAGTTACCGCGCAACTTCTGTCGTGACCGGCATCGAAATCCCACTGCGCAAAGGAATAACCTGCGCGGTTAAAATGATAGCGTTGATTTGCATGCATACATATTTTTATTAGAGTACATTCAAGATGCGTTCACACAAAGCCAGAATATTAAGAATAAGTTTGAAAAAATTTGTATGTTAAAAATATAGTATTTTTGCGTGCTTTATGTTTTTTAAAAGTATATAGTACGTAGACCTGAAATATATTACAATACTATATAATATAGTACGGTTGGCAACCTTAACTGAGTGCCGCGTCATGACTAGTGTGCACGTTAAAGTTTGTGTGTGTTGCCATACTGCTCCCTCTATGTACTGTGGCTAAGGTGGGTAAGCGGAGACGCTTTATCATAAGCATCATGCATGATACATGTTCCGACGGAGAGTTGTTAGTACGCAATGTAATATTAATTTTATATTCAACAGAACGTAATAATCAAATACTTATGTACCCTTTTATTAGGTTTTTTTACCACAGAAATTCCTTAAATTTTTCTTATCTTATTTTTCATATGCGTTCTAAAGGCTCCTAGACACTGTGTTGATGACTGGTGGTCATTCATGAGCAAGCTTACGCATACAGCCATAGGACTACTAGTTTTTAATGGCAAAAAAAAACAAAATAATTTTTTGTTTGAGAAAACTGATGTGGGATGTGTTATCGCGAGCATTCTCGTGTAATGGATGATTTATATTAGACCGTCACGACCGCCGGTCGGGTCCGAGTTTCGTTGTCCATTGCTCGGCCGCCACTCGGTTGCAACAGACCGATCGACTGCTCGCCGAGCAATGGACAACGAAGCTCGTGCTCGTCACGGTCTAATATACAAGTTGTAACGGGTATGCCCTTTTAAGCCGAAAGGGGATTGTTCTAGACGTTTAGGCAAACAACTTTTGTTCTACGACTTTTGAAAATTCAAAAGACTTTACGAAAATGTTGAGTGTAAAGTTTACTTGAAAATCAGCTGTTTCTCAGAGTTTGAGGTCATTGACCTTATGTTGTCCTTTCATTTAGTTTGGTCTCCTACAATCAAAACTTCAATTACCTTTATCGACAAAAGCAGCTGTTTTTTCAGTGAAGCAAAACAAAATTTTCAAAAAAAAGTTCGAATTTTCAAAAGTCGTAGAACAAAAGTTGTTTGTTTAGACATCTAGAACTACCCCCTTACGGCTTAAAAGGGCTTACCCGTTACACTTTGTATATAAATCATCCCTTATGCAACATATTTTAGAACCCTTATGTTTAAGATTTGAGATTTACATACAACGCGCACCTTGTAAGTCGAATCTATAATATCATAACAAATGAATGCTCGCGGTGAAAAGTAAATGTACCTTTACCTTACTTAGGTTGTCATAGAACACGTAGCTCTGTAAACGGCTGACATATATAACTGAAATGATGTGCTTTGTACATGATTTCCGGAATATTCTCTTCACTTTGAAGAATGCCGCTCGCCCCGTTTCACCGGCAAAGTGTGTAAGAGTCTTTATGAAAGGGTTTTCAAGCATAAAATGAATATTTAAGCAGCATCTACTAATGTTTATTAAATTTTTGAAGGTTTAAAGAATGCTTGGTATTGACCAGTAGGTATTGTAAAGTACCATACCTACCTGCAACACACCTCGTAATTGGTTTTCCGTTTTAGCGCTGTTTTTTTATGTTTTTGTTTTTAGCTCTTACAGCTGAATACAGAAACATCATTTAACATTTGAGAGGTACTTAAATTATTGAGCAGCTTCTAAATTCAAAATTAGTATGGCAAAATTTGAGTTTGAGAGCTGCTTCTTTGTTTAAGTAGTTCTTAAATGTTGAGTAACGCTTTTGTATTCGGCCGTTAGGTTTCCAAATAAATAAATAAGTAGTCTACTTTATATCCACATATTCTCGCTGAATCGGGAGTTACGCGGGTGAAACCGCCAGGCACAGCTAGTTGTTTCATATATCTGCATTTAGATGTACCTACAATATACTTATCACAGTCCTAATGTTGTACTTAAGGGCAAAATGCACTGTTATCATAACAACAACTACTATGAGAAACTTGTATGAAACAACTAGCTGTGCCCCGAGGTTTTATCCAATCTGAGGGAAAAAAGAAAGTCGTGCAACACCATTTATAACTCAAGAACGACTGAACCGATTGGTGTGGAGGTAGCTTAGAACCAGGAGGAGGACTTTTTATCCCAATATTCCTGCGGGAACGGGACCGGGACTTACGCGGGTGAAACCGCGAAGCGCAGCTAGTATATATTTATATTAACATAAATATTCTTGTTCCAGTTTCGTCAATCAATAAAACGAATCTTCAGCGTTCACACAAAAGAAGCATCAGACACACGGAGATTTAACACGAACACTATGGTATCACCTGCTCACCGCCTATCCAGTCTTAACACCAGGGTCAATTCTTCGGAAATCACCGTCTCCCAAGTACCGAGAAGAGACAAGAAAAACCTCCTAGATAGCGAATTTTCAGTAACAAACAACGAAACTCAAAGAAATTTAACTAAAGGATTTGAATTAGGAACGATAATTGAGAACAAAAACTCCGGCGCAGAGAGATCTGGTGAAACCGTTTTCGATGACGACAATAGCAGCCAGAAGAAACTTGAAGTTTTCGGGGAATCGTGTCAAATTGGCCAGCAAAAATCGCCCGTTCTCACTTTTATTAACACTGAAAGGCTGCTCTTTACTAAAACTGATATCAACATTGAAGATAACGTTTTCGGTAACGCAGCTTACGAAGTCCATCCAACAGATATTTGTAATGTTAGCCCAGAATATCAAACTTCACGTCCTAGGCTAATGAAGCAGAGCTATTCCTTAGACCTAACTAGGTATTCTTCTGATACGAAGCCGAGAAAAATGTCGGTAGAGACGAAACTTGAAAATGTAGCGCAACAGAAAGGGTTTTTTAAGGAGACTTTTACTAAATTTTTCGAACACGAACAAAATAAAGAGGATAGTTATAAAAGTTACTTATGTGAGAGACAGTCTAGTTCTCGTGACAAAGTACAGTTGTAATGGAAGATAGTAAAAGGCCACTGTCTTTGGCATAGATTAAGGACAAAATGTTTCTCGAAATGATGTGCGAAGCTCCATTGCAACTACGTGACCCGTTGTCCGAAGTGAACGCAGTGAAACGTAACAATAAAACCGCCGTGTTCCTTGCCATTAAATTCGACAACTGTTTATAGAGCTATACAATATTTGTATGGTTTGAATGTGACAACGATATTATGTAAACGGAACAATGTGTGCGTGTAATTGTGTATAGTCTGCTTTATTATTTCTATATCTGTGAATTGACACATGACATACAAGTCTGGCTACCGAATGTTGGCCCTTAAAAGGGGGGCAAATTTAAAAATCTAAAAATCTAATAATTTCCTTTTCTATCTAATAATTTAAACGGCTCTACTGATTTTGACGAAACTTCGCATAATGGTAGTTTAGAAAGATGATGGAGAGTAACATAGAATACTTTTGATCTCGATTACTTACCTCGCGGGATCGGGTTCTGGGCTGTTAAAACTGCGGGAGCAACTAGGTAATTTTAAATGCGAAAGTTTGTATGCGAAACGTGACATGGATGTTTATTGTACTCGTTCACGTAAAAACTTCTGAACGGATTTTGATGAAACTTGGAATTAACATGGTTTATGATAATTATAGATCATATGATTGTACATATTAGAAAAGTAATGATAAAGATGTTACATAAACGAAAATGAATTAAAATAACACATTTTCAAGGTAACAATATTTTCTCACGTTGGAACTCGAATAAAGTATCAAAAAATATTGTCGTACCTACTAATCTAATAAATTCTTTATCTTGACTGAGGTCACGTGCGTATAATGATGCTATGTAAAAAGTTTGCCAATTATTCCAGGGCCAAGAATCGGTAGCCAGACTATACATCTGTCATAAAGCGATTCTGTCTCAAAGCTAATCTGCTGTCATAAAGCGAATCTGTCCTAAAGCGAATAACCGCTTGAAATACATATTTTAGCGCTGCGTCGCGTTTCGGCGCTTTTTAACTTAGGGTTTGATGCATAACAACGGGTTATGCATCAAAATAAGTTTTTTCATACAATTTTCATGAACATTAGCCAAAAATTATAAAAGCATACCAAAATACTACTAAGCAGTTAATTCTTTCGTAAGAATTGTATATGGGAAGGGAACAATGCTAGATTTAATGTGTCGCAAAATGTCCATGATAGATACCGGCGGATGTAATATAAAATCTTAAACCATAGCATAGATGTTAGCTTAAATTTAAAATATTTTTAATACAAACGTAGGATAAGTAGTATAAAAATAAAATTCACCGAATATAATCTTGCAACCTCGTTATGGAACCATTTGAAATTTAATAGTACTTATCAACCTACGCATCAATTATTTTCTGCAAAATCATGTAGAACTTTTTTTTTGCTCACCGGTTGCCTACATCTTACTATAAGTACCGAGCTTCGGCTAATTACTGCTAAAAGGCCTGGTTAAGGTCAAACCCAGTAAATATAGTATTATATTATGCAAAATTGCAAAAAAACTCACGTTTTACTTCATACTAGTAACTTTTGAGTTCATACTCAAAAGTTTGTATGTAAAAAAGGTTTTTGAAATAAAGATGTTTTTCGAAGAATCTGTACGTAATAAAAGATGGTATAGTCAAAAGAACTGTGATAAATATACGAGTGCCAAGGTAAACGTTAAGACACCATATATTTCAAGTAAATTAAAATAAGGAAGTAAATAAATATATTACTTAGGTAGGTAAGTAAATGTTAAATACGATTAAAGCGGTCCTTATACCATCCGGTTTCAGGGCTTCCTTAAGGCCCCATACTCACCCAATGACGTGACTGGGATAGGGCTAGCTAATTTCAGATATGTAAAAGAAGGACATAAGATGCGACTATGCAATATTTTAGTGAGTAAAATCAAACAATTCCTGATAACAAGATAACTATTGCTTTTTTAGAAAACCTGTTCTACTAATTCAAGTGTATGTTATTATGCATTTATAGAAAAAATAGAGCTTTAAATAAGTCACTGTAAAATGAATATTTTTGGTTTTTAACGAGTTGTTTTAGATACATTTTTCTCTGTTATATAAGTTAACCAATCGTGTAAAGATAACTACCTACCAAAATGAAGATAAGAGAATGAAAAATAAAATTCTAAAATAGTACTTATTTCGAATGTTTTGTTCTTTTTTTATAATTGATAGGTCAAACGCTTTTGAAAGGGAAAGGGAAAGCGACGATGTGGTCTAAGATACCTTTTCACTCGTGACTTGAAGACCCCCCAGTTGTAGACATCCGGGAAGAATACTTAGGCAACCGATTCCATTCCCTCGCAGTACGAATAAAGAATGACGATGATTAAAAAATTGCTAAGAAATATTAAGATCCCTGCCGCTAATACAATGAGTATGTCACCTTAAGAAAAAAGGATACCTATAATCTTTCCTTGTGCTAACGTGGTCGACGGCTTTCTTCCAAAAATAAGGATATTAAAGGAAATATAATGTTTGTTTACTTATGCCATAAAACCAAATCAAGGGAGGCATGGTCGTGGCGTTCCTAAACAAATTTGGCTCTTATATCATTCTCATTATCCAGGGCGGAAACTGTAGACTACGATTGTATGTAGAAACAGAATGTATCTTATAGTTACATTTTACAGAGTTTTAATCAGCGTATTATTAATTATTTTCTTACCTCGACGTTTATTACTATATAAATGATTTAATAATTATTATTAATTATCTTACTAGATAATTAATAATAATTATTAAATCATTTATTTCAGAACTTAAAATTCCATAATGAATGATACAATAAAAATTAAACTAAACATTACTTATATTCAATTAAAATTAAAATATATAAAACACATGTCAAAATAAATATGTCCAATACCTCACTGGACGCCAAATAAGGCTTTAACGCGATAATACGCGATTAAGATCCGGTAGAATGTAACTGTGTTAAGAAATCATGTGAATTTAAAAAGTTTATTAAACACATTGAACTTATCTAGTATCTAATAACACATTGAAAAAAAAAACAATGAGTAGGGTAAACCGAGGTGTAACTAGCCTCTTTAGGTAACTGGCCACACGAAACTTAATTGCCTTATAATAAGATTTGTGTGCAACGTACGCCATCTTTGAGCATTTGTATGAGTTCCGTAATCAATTAACCTTTCATTTTAATTCCATTTTAATCCGCTAGAGAAACCAGCGACAATTTGGTGACCATGTTTTAACACTTGGCAGACATGTTCAATCGTGCACGGACGTTTGTTAATGAAACATTAAGAGGTGTTTGTTAAGAAAATTAAAGTTTTTTGCGGAAATAGTGATTATTACATAAATGGTTGTTGCTTATTGGACAGTATTGAAGGTAAGTTTTTAAAAATCATGCGATTCGCTATCAAAAGTTACTTTTAATGAGAATTGAGAGGGGTGGCTAGTTACTGATATATATTTACAACATTTTTTAATTACTGTCAGCCTATGCCAGTTAATATACATTTACCTAACTTGTGTTTTTGGCCAATATTCGCCTTTATTTGGAAAGACCGCAAGGTCTTCTTTCCAACGCTACCTATTTTATTGATTTTAACGGGGTTTTTCTAGTAACTGGCATAGGTGGCCAGTAGGATGGCCAGTTACTAAACATTGTTTTATTTTTATTCTACAGGTAAAATAGGAGCAATAATAATGCCAAAAAAACGCCAATACGCAAAAGAAGCTATTGATAAGGCTGTCAATTTTGTATTAAACGAAGGGGGTTCTGCACGCGGCTTCAAAAAAATATGGCTATATATAAAATATGGCAGAAATTTCACGTTCCCAGTTCCACGCAGATGCCATTGGCCATAGGTAATATAGAAGATCAAGACACGAAAAGTGAGGACCTACAGAATATTCATAATACTACAATTGACCAACGAAGATTTAATGAAAATTCAGAATATGGGTCAACAAGAAATAAATTATGAGGACTTGAGGAGTGAAGGAGATTCAGAATAATATGAAAGAAGATACTGATGCTAAAGAAACTGAAAAACAACTAAAAATTGATTGGATCCTTGATGAGTTTACTGGTATATTTGTTACAAGAGAAAGTAATGCAGTGTTAAAAACATCTATTAACATAATGACTAAAAATAAAAAAAACATGCCGGAATTGAAAGAAATATCTTTAAATGTGGTAAATACAGAAGGCTACTAGAAATCTCAAGACTTTAATTTAAATGAAGCTGGCCCATCAAGTTGGAACGAATGAAACTAAAGAATTCACAAAAGGAAGAAAAAGAGGCTGCTAAAGAAAATAGAAAAAGATTACGAGAGGAGAAGAAGTTACAAATGGAAAATGTTAAACCAAAAAAGACACCAAAGTATATTATTACTAATAAAGAAAAGAAATAGAAAGTGGCCTTCAACGATCGTCATTTACAAACTAAAATTAAGAATCATGATCGAATAGTATGCTGCGATGCTTGTTTATCCCCTGTAATAAAGATAATCATTCATTGCCATCAGTGTGACAAACGATTTCACCAAAATTGTATACCATCTTTTCACAGAATGCATATTCCAGAAGACGATGATGATCATTTCTTGTGTCATCTCTATTATAATTGTAATGATACTGATTCTTCCGGTGATGATGAAATTTACAATTCCGCCCTCGAGGAATCAAAACAACAAGGGTTTTGATAACGTCTTAACGACGTGCAATATCACTTATCATAATAAGTTCCTAATAAAAGTAAATTTTGATCTCTTTTAGCTACTTTAAGTTTGTTTTTTGTTAGTTGATGTTGTTGATTTGTTATAAAATTTAATAATTTCAAGTAAGTAAGTACAATTTTTAGTATTAATAATGTTTAAATGTAAAAATAAAGCTCTGTTCTTTTATGGCCAGTTTCTAGTAAAATTGTAGCCAGAAACTGCATTTAGACTGCCAGTAACTAGTAAAAAGTACCTTTTTTTAATTAAAGTTCTTGTAAAACCATTTTATTGTTATTACTCGATTAAATAACATTTTTTTTTAAAATACATGAATTTGTCTTTCATTTGATGTATTTAACATATATTTCCACCAACCAATGGGGTGCATTATATCGACTTGATTGAGAAAAATTTCTAAAGTGGCCAGTTACTACTAGTTTTACCCTACCTACACTTTTATTTCGATGTGTCCTGCAGGTGTGGGTTGACTAAGAAAGCCTGCAAATTGGATGGTGTAACGAACGCTTTACTTAGATAAAAAAAAATGTAAAAGATGTCGATGAGCCAACAATGGCACAAAATATCTACTTAGAAATGATTAACATTAGACCGTCACGTCCGAGCTTCGTTGTCCCTTGCTCGGCGAGCAGTTGATCGGTCTGTTGCAACCGAATGGCGGCCGAGCAATGGACAACGAAACTCCGACCTAGCCGGCGCTCGTGATGGTCTAATATAAATCATCCTATAAGAATACTTCTAAGGTTACCTATTTAATTTTCATTATTAAAGCTTTCAGGCGTTAGTCCTGGTTTCTTTCGTTTAAAAATTACTTTTAGTTATCGGACGCCTACATCATATTATTATGATAGGTAGTAATATAAAGATCACTCTCTAAATTTCAGTTCTCTAAAGTCTCCTAAGGCTGAATTATATTAGACCGTCCCCGTCCGACAACGGACCGTGCCGGGTCCGTTGTCCAATGATCGGCCGCCACTCGGTAAACAACGGATCGGCAACAGGCCGATCGACTGCTTGCCGAGCAATGGACAACGAAGCTATGACCCGGCACGGCCATGTTAAGATTAATTTCAAAACAAAAGGTAAGTATTTAAACAAAGGACATTATTAGAAATATTTTAAAGAAAAAGTAATCTTCGAAAATTGACTCTCGGCAAAGATTGAATTCGGGTCTCTGGATCAAACCCCGCTGTGAGTGAATTTTTGAAGATTAATTATTTTTCCTTTACAATATTTCTAGTAGCCTTGAGCAATGAAAACAAATTACAAAATGCAAGACATTATTATTTGATATTTGTATAAATAAGTAATGCCGAAATTTAAAATGTCGATCTCCACTAAATAAATATAAATATTTTAGTACCTATTTTTATTGTAGTTATTATATTTATATTAAGATTATATTTAAGTGTGTAATTTTTTGTCAATTATGTATTTATGTCAAATGTTAACGAATAGGTAAGTACCTAGTCAAATGTCAAAATGGACTTGACTTTAACTATGACGACTTGACTGTTTCGTTCGATGAAAAAATAACCTGCAAATATTGATAATACTTGACACTGGTAAATGTCCGAAAGGAAAAGCCATTTAAAGAAGAAATGTCAAAATGTTAAAATTGTAAGATATAAATACACTCTTCATAAATATTCTAATAAGTACCTAACTATTTCAATTTAGTTTTAACTAACAAAATTAGTTTTTAATTTTCTGACCAATTTTTATTTATTTTTAAACGTTTTAAGAGCATTACTCCAAAGCAGCGCGCTTCGATTTTAGGTAAATTTACTCACACAGCTTTACAATTCGCGCACACACAGCCGTTTGTGTTGGAGCGCGTATACCATGTATCATACGACGATTGTTCATTTACAACTTTGATACTTGGACAACTTTTCTTAGATAATAGGTAATGTTTTCGTTTTTATGTAAGAACTTAGTTTTTGTAGTTTATTGGTTTTAGTTTTTTCGTAAATTATAATTCAGGTAAGTATTTAAGTTTATTGTATTATATGAGCAATTAAATTATTACACTTTTAAACTAGGAGTTCGCCCCGAACTGAGACCTCACGACCCCCTATCTCCCCAACCCCCCTACCGATCCGGCTCATCTTCGAACTCATAAATTCTATTAAACTAAACTACACGACATACTAACATACAAAGTTACAAAGATACAAGTGCCAGACCCGTCTACACTGGACCTCACTCGCTTCGCTCGTTCGGTCAACTATTCATAGTTATTAGGAGTTCGCCCCGACCCCCTATCTCCCCAACCCCCTACCGATCCGGCTCATTCAAGTTATCGTCGAACAAACATACAAAGATACAAGCGCCAGGCCCGTCTACACTGGACCTCACTCGCTTCGCTCGTTCGGTCAATTAAATTAAACGGGGCTTGATGGCGTATACAAGATGTAACGGGCAAGCCCTTTTAAGCCGAAAGGCGGTTGTTCTAGACGTCTAGGCGATCAACTTTTGTTCTACGACTTTTGAAAATTCAAACCTTTTTTGAAAATTTTGAGGTTATGTTTCACTGAAGAAACAGCTGCTTTTGAAAATAAAGGTAATTGAAGGTTTGATTGTAGTAGACCAAACTAAATGAAAGGACAACATAAGGTCAATCACCTCGAACTCCAAGAAACAGCTGATCTTCAAGTAAACATTACACCTAAATTTTTCGAAAAGTACCTCGAATTTCCAAAAGTCGTAGAACAAAAGTTGTTCGCCTAGACGTCTAGAACAACCCCCTTTTGGATTAAAAGGGCTTACCCGTTACACCTTGTATACACTATAGGTACTTTATATTTACTGTACCTTGACATTTTACATATGTGAGGGTTATTGTGAACCCTCACGATATAACGGGATGTAAGACCATCTCCCTGTAACCTGGTCGAAACGTCGAGTTACAGTAAAATACGAGATTAAATCCAGTTTGCTTTAATTATGATAAGTTTATCTTACTAATATTATAAATCCGAAAGTCTGTTTGTTTATTTGTTTGTTTTCTCTTCACGGTCAAACGGCTCGACTGATTTTGATGAAAATTTGCATAGGGATAGTTTAAACGATGGAGAGTAACATAGGATACTTTTGATCCAAAAAATCCTACGGGATCGGGACTTACGCGGGTGATAACTATTTATTGGATGAAAACTTGCATAGGGATAGTTTAAATGATAGAGAGTAACATAGGATACTTTTGATCCCGAAAATCCCGCAGGATCGGGATGCGGGTGATAACTATTCATGAATGAAAATCGACACACGGGTAGGGTAAGTGATGTAGAGTGGCATCATCATCATCGTCATCCATCGTCATTGATCGTTATTCATCGTCATTGGTCGTCATCCATCGTCATTGGTCGTCATCCATCGTCATCGTCATCTTCACTTACTGAGATACAAACTTTACCTTATTTTACCTACCTACTGCAGTGCAAAAATCCACACTTAAATGGACGACCAGGACCAGGCGCGGCAGCGCTTGGCATCCTGGCCTAGCATCAGTACTGGCATCAGTACAGTCCAGCCTGGCATCAGTACTTCCCTGGTCGTCCGTTTAAGTGTGGATTTTTGCACTGCAGTAGGTAGGTGTTCGAACAACGCGGGATCCCGACTTGCGCGGGTGAAACCGCGGGGCGCAGCTATTAGTAAATAAAAACATATCGTGTATAATAAAATTTTAATATCTGTCGTCTCGCTGTTTCATAGACCTAGCTTTTCGGGGATCAACAATCTCGGGTAATGGACATTTGTTATAAAAACTGATTATTCGGTGTTCCATACTCGTTCGTTCTAAAATTTTATGCCTCTGATTATTCTTTCTGTCTTCAATTTAAAATCTTTGCGAAAACTATAAAACCGACATCCATGACAAAAAGTTGATATTTTCGCGCAGCCGCCATCTTGGATTAACATTTTGACAACACTATCGGCTTCACCACCCTCGAAAACCATGAAAACGACACCCATGACGAAAAGTTAATATTTCCGCGCAGTTGCCATCTTGGATTAACATTTTGACAACACTATCGGCTTCACCACACACAAAAACCATGAAAACGACACCCATGACGAATAGTTGATATTTTCGTGCAGTCGCCATCTTGGATTAACATTTTGACACCACTATCAGCTTCACCACCTTTGAAAACCATGAAAACGACATCCATGACGAAAAGTTGATATTTTCGTGCAGTCGCCATCTTGAATTAATATTTTGACAGCACTATCAGTTTCACCACCCTCGAAAACGAAAACGAGATCCATGACAAAAAAGGTGCTTTTTTTATATTGTCATCTGTTTCTGAACTATTCCCAAAGTTTTAGCCCCCTAGCTCGTCGGGAAGTGTCTCAAATTGAAATTGTAAGATTACGCCCGAACCGACAAACAAACAAAGAAACAAGAATTGCGGGTGTATAAAAACGTGGGAAAAAAACAAGAAATCCACATTTCTTTTCATAATAAAATTGAACTTCATTCATTCATTATAATAAGCACTCACCAAAATTTTGTTATTTTTTTTAATGAAAAAGTATCAAGATGCGTCAGTTGCGCTAAAAACTCGCCAAACTATTGCTATATTTACGTAGCGCGTGACGCCGAAATTGACATACGTCCTACCTCTGCAAGGCCTCGGCCGGTTCTGACCGCTGGCGTAGTTCAGCGTTGGTTATATAGTAGAAAAAGTAGTTCATTGTAAACTTTATTGTAAACTAACCAAATATTTTATTTAAAAAAAATATATACCATGTTTTAGATCGTAAATGTCTACATTTACTAGGTCAAAAAAAAAACAAAATTACTTCATCGTTCATCCTAAACTAACATGTTTTAAATCATGAAGTTTGGCTTAAAATTACAGTATTGGGTATACTTTTCTTGAATGAAAACTCACAGCAATCGTGTTTTTTTTTGAGCTATGTACTAGTAAATGATATGATTGTATTAAAAGTAAGACTGTTTTATGTTTATCTATAACGGTTCAACTACAATCTCGACCCAAACTATACCGTCAACGCGCTTTTTTAAAAAAGAGCTGGAATAAAAACTATTCTAACAAGAAAACCATACGATCAATTAAAAATATTTTTCGCCATGTAGTAGATTATGAAATTTTATATAATATGAAATCAATATCCCATGTACAAATTAAGCAGAGTATTATTATTTTCTCGTCGAAAAAAACATCAATAACGGCTAAACGCTCTTAAGCGATATGTTTTGTTGGGCAACATAATTTGAAACGGAATCAAAACGAAAACGAATTTTCTTAAATTAACAATCGAAGTTAAGGGGTTAAGACATATAAACTGAAAACCCTAGTCAATAAAAAAATTGGATTATTTTCTGACGCAATTTTTTGTTCAACTTATTATTGTACGGTCTTCTTTAAACTGACAGTTCTAAACTATTCATTTTGTGGTACTGAATTTAACTCAGCGTAACAAAATAGCTTTTTGGAATTTATAAACTAAAATAAAACAATGCAAACAGAATTACTACCATTTCGGTACTACCTACTTACATTTTGGTGTAGATATTTTTTTTTCGGTTTTGTGGCCTAACTTCATGTCAGACAAAAAAATATGTCTAAAATAATAGGGAAAACATCCGAAAACATTGCGTCAGACATTTAAACAAGTATAGAGGACTGTGAACGTGTTATATCTAGACCAAACAAACGTCCTAACAAAGACAACGAAATACAATCACAGTGAAAACTATTTATCAAGGAACGCCTGCAAATGAACATCTGTCTCTTTTGTTTGTGACAGCTTTTATAGGCACAGTGTTCTTGTAGAAAATATTGTTTCTAGAGAGCCTTATACTAGAGTCTTATTTATACTTGTAATAGCAAGTAACTTGCTATTAGGAGTATAAAGACTCTATAAATAGGTACCTATTAAAGGTAAACCAATATACAAATCGTTTGATTGTTCCATAGTCGTATTGTTGTCAGCTATTACGCAACTCGATTGAAACAATTGAAGTTGTTGTATTAGATCACATCATTCAGTAGCAAACTAATTGCTATTGGAATTTAAATTAGCCACTGTAACTGTCAAATTGTATACCCTTAATTGCAAAAATCAACAAACATTATTGAAACGATTAGATTTGTTTGAGTTTAATTGAGTAAATTAAGTTAATTGTTATTAAATTAAATGTTGTGTTACATTAAGTTATGTAGTATTGTTTCAACCGAGACTTAGAGAGTAACATAATCAGCTACAAAATTATCACTGGCTTAACACAAATCCAGTCTTTGGATACAAAACTATTTAATAAACAGCTGTTTTCACAAACAAGCCTATGCACACACGGGACTCAGGCTTTGTCACAGTTTCGCTTATAAAACAGCAAGATGAAGCATTAGGGTACTCATATGGTCGTTTGTGAATACAACTGAAAGTTAATTTACGCCAGGAAACAGAACATCTCATGTGGACATGGTCGTGGTCGCCTGCATAGCCGATATTCTCCCAAGCATTGTTTTTGCTTTGAGAAAACCATTGATTTTAGTAAAGTATTATGTTTACCCAAACTAGCTACGTCCTGCGGTGACACCCGCGAAGTCGGGATCGAAAGTAGCATATGTTTCTTCTCGATAATGTAGCTTTCTATTGATAGAAGAAATTTTGAAACCGGTCCAGTAGTTTCGGAGCCTATCCATTACAAACTAACAAACAAATAAATAAATCTTTCCTCTTTAATTTACGAATTAGTATACAAGGTGCAACGGGTAAGCCCTTTTAATCCGAAAGGTGGTCGTTCTAGACGTCTAGGCGAACAACTTTTGTTCTACGGCTTTTGGAAATACGAAGTACTTTTCGAAAATTTTTGAGGTAAAATTTACTTGAAAATCAGCTGTTTCTAAGAGTTTGAGGTCATTGACCTTATGTTGTCCTTTTATTTAGTTTGATGGTTTACAATCAAAACTTCAATTACCTTACCTTTATTTTCAAAAGCAGCTGTTTTTTCAGTGAAACATAATCTCAAAATTTTCAAAAAAAGTTTGAATTTTCAAAAGTCGTAGAACAAAAGGTGTTCGCCTAGACGTCTAGAACAACCCCCTTTCGGATTAAAAGGGCATACCCGTTACAAATTTTATACATAAAGATAAACAACTCAACTGATTGTTGATGTCAGTGAACTAAATATGTAGGGCTCGGCGACATTAGGCAGTTCGAACGTCTCATTGTGATTCCCGTGATATTTATGTCATACTAGCTGCGCCCCGCGATTTCACGCGCGTTAGTTCCGTTCCAGCGGAAATATCAGGATAAAAGTATGTGTTACTCCAGGTTTCTACGTAGCTACCTATATTAAGTACAACAGCTTTTACGTGATTGGTTAACAAAACTACATACACATACCTATAGTTACAAACATACATACTTTCAGCAAATAATATTTCTAGAATAAGAGCACAGAAAAAGATTTTTCCACTATTATTTTTCGACATATCTCTGATATGACATAAATCTCAAAGGGCAACAATCACCACCCAGTTTAAATGCGACTACTTTAATACCTGAGATCTACGTCGAGTTTTAAGTGTAAAATGGTCAATAATTATCATTTATTCATTAAATTTAGTGATTAAACAGGGTGCGGCAGCGTCACCTGACGAATTTAACTTGCTCAGTACCAAGTTATAACTTATTCATCATAGTATCTATAGAAATGAATGTTTATTTACAATGGAGACGTGGACACCGCAACATCGAGCGTATGTCGTGGAGATTCGGAGGAAGTTCCGTAATCACTGTCATATCAACCCCTGCGGGAAACTTCCTACGCGCAATACTATTCTGAAATGGATTTAGAATTTTCGTGAGACCGACACTCTGAATAAGAAGCTATTCTTTGCGATTTGCGAATTTCTCGCAGAGAGTTAACAAGTGTAATGGAGGGTCGACATTTGACTAACGTTATGTTCCACAAATTTTAATGATTAATATCTTCCGTAAAACATCAACATAATAAAACCTTACATTGTTGTCTTCATATAAATATGATTGTGATACTTCAGAAAAAGCCGGTGTAACATTATTTCAAAAACCATCAGTTAACGCTGCCGCACCCTGTAGAATACGGTTCAGTTCTCGCGATGCTGTTATCAAATTAAATCCATTTTTTCCTGTTGATCCGTAAACAGGGGCCTGGATAAACCTCAAAACGTCGGGCGATGAAAAATGTACCTAATACAATAAAAGGAACGCGATAAATGATTTTTATTAGTCAATTAATCAACTAAGTACATAAAGGTTCAAATTCTGCAATTCAAAGAAGTTAGACAATAATTTTATGTACCAGTATGGTTATTTACTTACTCTAAAAATTCTTTTCATAGGTAGGTACATACCGTACTTACGTTGGTTTTCAACTCAAAGCTTTTAAAAGCATTTTATAGTGACATGGGAAATTGGAAGATTGGATTTAGGTTTTTAGAATTTTTATTCCGTTACTACGTGTACAGAAATGGCAAGAGATATTTCTGGAACATTGGGTATTCATGAAAGACGAAATTATAAGTCCTATAGCCGTACCAGATGATTGAACTCGCACCTCGCCGTACCGTCTAATTATGTTGCGACTTGTACCGACTAATATCAACTAGACTAACTAGTCTATGTGTTCTAACTACTAGTTTACGTCTTATAGTTACAAATTATTATTAACTAATTTTAGTGGTGCGGGGGAGGTGAGGTTCTATCGTCTGTACGGCTATTTACATGGTATAATTAGTTTGTTAAGTTAAGACCAGTGTTACAGTCATAAATAACATAATTATGAAATAGATTATACTAGTTTAAATGTCATCATAAATGTTTTAAATATTAAATTAATAAATAAAAAACAAGACTTTAAATTTTTTTTCGGATGTTTTATTCCACCAAGTATTACTTACGGCCAAATATGGAAACGCTACTCAAGATTTGAGGGCGACTTAAAACAATTAATTAAACTCCTAAACTTAAAAAACCCACACTAATTTTGAATTTAGAAATTATTTTAATAGCCTATAAATCTTAAGTTGCGTTAAATAGAATTTTACCCTATAGTTAGAATAGAAGTTTGAAACCTGGTGCAGGTAAATTGTAAAAATATAATAAAGTACCTACTTCAACCGTCTCAAGACTATAACTAAAAGATGAAAGCAGTGGATAGCTTTGCGCAGAAAACAGTCGCTGATGCATTCCCTTTATGCAGTTACTGTCTGTCGGCCATCTTGCTGTATCTCACGGACCGTGTTAGTTAAACAGTTGAAATTTTTACAGATGATCGTACTTTCTTTGAATATATACAATGTGTAACGGAGAAGCCCTTTTAAGCCGAAAGGAGGTTGTTCTAGACATCTAGGCGAACCACTTTTGTTCTACAACTTCTACAAACTCGAACTTTTTTTTTAAAATTTTCAGGTTATATTTCATTAAAAAAACAACGGTTTTTGAAAATAAAGGCAATTAAAGTTTTGATTGGAGTTGACGTAACTGAATGAAACGACAACTTAAGGTCAATGACCTCTAACTCTGAGAATCAGCTGTTTTTCATGTAAACTTTACACATAAAATTTTTGAAAACTACTTCGAACTTCCAAAAGTTGTAGAACAAAAGTTGTGCGCCTAAACGTCTAGAACAACCCCCTTTCGGCTTAAAAGGGCATCCTCGTTACACATTGTATAACTCAAAGGTGACTGACTGACTGAAATAGTGATCTAACAACGCACAGCCCAAACCACTGGACGGATCGGGCTGAAATTTGGCTTGCAGGTATGTTATGACGTAGGCATCCGATAAGAAAGGATTTTGATAAATTCTACCCCCAAGGGGATAAACGGGACTTACGCGGGTGAAACCACGGGGCGCAGCTAGTAATATTATAAAGCTGAAAGTTTGTGTGTATGTGTGTTTGTTACTCAATCACGTAAAAAGTACTGAACCGATTGCGATGAAACTTGGAATATAGGTAGCTGGAGACCTGGAATAACAAATAGGCTATTTTTAATCCCGATATTCCCGCGGTAACGGGACTTATGCGGCGGGTGAAACCGCGAGGGCTTCTGCTCTGCAGTGGAGCAGAATAGCCTTAAAATAAATGAAAATATAATTAATAGCACCTTATACTAACATGTTTTGGAAAAAGAACTTTGATTTTATTTTACCAAGGGAATTTTTTATTAGGACTAAAGTTATAAAATGATTATTTAGTTATATCAAAGGTCGGAATTAAGCTATTCATCAAACTGAACTCGGTGGAATACAGCGATATATATTAATAACTAGCTACGCCCCGCGGTTTCACCCGCGGAAATGAAAAACGCATTATCACGGGCGCGGGCGGCCGAGCAGTTGCACTTATTCGTTCATTTCTCGGGTTCTACCAATTGGATTTCGATGCCAAGTATACCACGACCTTCCTTGAAAATAGAACTATCCAATTTTAAAAACCAGATTTTAAACGAATTAGTCGTTTTCAATTGTATCTATAAGGAACCAACAGAGATTAAAAAAAATAAAAAACCCGACTGCCGTTAAAACTGAAAAGTAAAAAACAAGACGATACCTAAAGGTAAAGAAACCTTAAAAATCGTTCGACGCATCTAGGAGCCTTAAAAAATTGTGGATGGACTCGGGTGGGACTTCAACACAATTTGGTGTCATTATACTTTTCCTTAAAAAGGAGTCCCACCCGACTGCATCCACAATTTTTTAAGGCTCCTAGATGCGTCGAACGATTTTTAAGGTTTCTTTACCTTTAGGTATCGTCTTGTTTTTTACTTTTCAGTTTTAACGGCAGTCGGGTTTTTTATTTTTTTTAAATATTTTTTTTATTTAACGCTTTTTAGTTATTAGAGATTAGATACAATTACACCAGAGAAACTCATTAACTCTGGATGTGTGTGTATACTCCAGTAGCGAGGACTCGAAATCGGTTAAAGATAGGCTATCTAAAAGCCTTCAATATTATAATAGCTATTCTTTTTGAGTTTTGCTGAGATGGCTATGAAGTAGGCAGGTCTTCATCTTAAAATATAATTACCAAATCCGAAAACTTCGTCGCGACTGGTGATACAAAGGCTGGCGGTTTCTTGTCCTAGCGGATTAGCCTTGCTATCCATTATACATAGCGCGACATTTCAAATTTTTAGTTAATTACTTATTGTAAACATAGTAATTGATCTTCTTCTTCTTTAAAATGGCTTTTCCTTTCGGACATTTGCCAGTGTCAAGTAATAGGGGTTAAAGTATGAAATTGCCGTTTTATTGCAATAGGTTCTTTGAATTGACATAGAATCTTCATGGTTTGAGGTTTTCGAATGAAACTTTTTTCAAATGGTTTCTGTGATGTTCTTTTTTTAAAAAATGTGAAACATTTGAATATCGACTTTCAATTGTTTTTGTTATTCAATTTAGACAAGAAAGATGGATACTGCGAAAATTCGAGTGATTTTTATGAGTGAAAAACATAACACTTCCTTTGGCAGTCGTGTAAAAAAGAGAAACAGACAGACAGACATGAATTTTAAAAATTTAATTATTTTATTCTACTACTTTTTCTAAGTCCTCTAGACAACTTCTTTTTTAATTTACTTCCAAGTACAGACTTTTTGTCCTCTCTTCCTTTATTATAAGTATAGATAGATATAGATAGAAGATAGAGATGGGTCGACTAGTAGTCAGGGTGGCAGTGGGCACCCCTACAAATTTAAAAAATGTTACAAAAATCGAACCAAATATTCATAAATTAACAAGAGCACGGACAAAATGCTCTGTGGTTTTAAAACCTATTAAATAAAACCTAGTCTGCAAATTTGACGACCTCTGTGGCGCGTCGAGCAAACGCTTGGCTGCAATGCAGAAGGTTGCGGATTTGATTCCCGCTGGGTGCAAATATTTATGCTTTAAAATAAATATTTGTATCTGGTCTGGATGTATTATTTCTAAGTAAAATATGTATGTATTTACATAAGAAAAATAAATATAAGTAGTATATCCATTGTCTAGTCACCGTAACACAAGCTATGCAGCTTGCCATGGGGCTAGATGGCGCTGTGTGTTGGTTACAGGATTTATTTATTATTTATTAGTTGCGCCCCGCGGTTTCACTCGCGTAAGTCCCGTTCCCGTGGGAATATCGGGATAAAAAGTAGCCTATGTGTTCATCCAGGTCCCCAGCTACCTATATTCCAAGTGTCATCGCAATCGGTTCAGTAGTTTTTGCGTGAAAGAGTAACAACCTCACATACATACATACATACATACTTACATACAAACTTTCGCGTTTATAATATTAGCAAGATTAAATTGTCTAAAAATTATGAAATTACATGACACTCTTTTATTGAATTAGTAGTACGGTTAGAAAGTGGGTAGTCAGAAAAACGTTTACAAATAGGTACCTCGCAACCGGGATGCTCTTTAAATGTCTCAACATAATATATTAGCTCTATTCTATCAGTAACCATTTTTAGAAGTTTTTAACCAGAATATCTTCGAGTTATAAAGGTTTGGCATTGCACCGACCAGTCGGCAATTTTAAAACCGACTAGTCGGCAAAAAACTACAGTCGGCCCATTTAAACTATCTATATCTATACTTATAATAAAGGAAGAGAGGACAAAAATTCTGTACTTGGAAGTAAATAAAAAAAAGTTGTCTAGAGGACTTAGGAAAAGTAGTAGAACAAAATCATATCATTTTTAAAATTCATGTCTGTCTGTCTGTTTGTTTGTTTCCCTGTTTCTCTGTCTGTTCCTTATACAATTAAAAATCCGATTACTAATCCGATTGAAATCTGGTGTAAAGTATAGTTCTATTTTCAAGGAAGGTCGTGGTATACTTTGTATCGAAATCCAATTAGTAGAACCCGAGTAATGAACGAAAAAGTGCAACCGCTCGAGAACCGTTTGGCCGCCCGCGCCTGTAATAACGCGTTTTATCACATTTCACGGGTGAAATGTGCGTTTCACGGGTAAAACCGCGGGGCACAGCTAGTCTCTTATATATATTTCCGCCTACTACCGACATCAGTTTTGAGTTAGGACTCTGTGATGGGAAAAGTTTGACGAACTGTTATTCTGTACCGTAGCATGTTAAAAGTTAGTTCAAAGTATACAACGACCGACGTGAGCGAACAATATGTCGTAAATTACAAACCGGAAACGGGTGTACCTCCCTTGTTAAGTACATGCGGTACTAAATAAATAACACAACAGCACAACATTACATACAGCGCATTCTATACCCAAACATACAGTGCTAGCAACTTTCAAGAATACTTTTTATGGTGCTGTAGTGGCTGGGACATTGTTAGAGGTCAGAGAAAGGTACTATGATACCTAAAGAAAACACCCAAATCCAGAATCACAAATTTATTAAAGGCATAAATTCCTACTTGCAGTTCCGGTGGAAAATCGAACCCGCTAACTTCTGTCGGAAGATGTTCCGACGCACCACAGAGGTCGTCGGACGGAGTAGATCCATCACACGTAGGTACCAATAGAATACGATGAATTGCTTGCTTTAACTCCGACATTAGTGGATTATCTTGATTGATTTAAGACTACGTATCTCATAGCCGTAACAGACATGCGTACCCACGGTGCGTACGTACCTTACCTTTAAATCATGTACTTGCCGACTAGAGCGCTGGTATGTATGAGTATGGCGAGTATGAACTATAAGCACCGGTATGAACGGTCAAAAATGACAAAAACGATGTCATCAGTCACCGCTAGGGTTACGGGAATTGACTGTTTCTCTCGTTAGAATTTATTCTAGTAATAATTATGGTGAAATGTTCAGTGCCACGGTGTAAAAATGATTCGCGGATCACTATTTAACCTCAACATTTGAATATCTATGTATAGAGCATCTGCTTACACTTTGCGCAGTAGGCAAATACCCATAGGTGCGCTCTATAGTTTGCTTATGTATACTCAATGCCGACTATTATGTATTCTGTACCCGACGTTACAGAATATGTCTAAGTTCACATTAGTTTTACTAATATCTGTGGTGCGGCATTGCGATCCGGACTAGATTCGATCGTCTGTTAATAGTACAATACACGGTAAAATATTTACTTCCTTTTTTCGCGGCGTACCTAGTGTTAGAGATTTCAGCCTAAGGCTTTTGACTTGACCTTGCGACTTCAATCAGAGATGTGAATTTTTAGTTTTAGCGGGAAGAAGTAACAGTCGACCGAACCCGCGCCACACCATACTGTCAAATGATGTACCGACTATTAAGTACCTATTGTGTGCCAAATTACTTTCTCGAAAAATATTCAATGTACAAACAAGACAATGTTCATAAAAGCGTGGTAAAGAAACTCTACATAAAGAGATTAGAAACGGGACAGAAAACTAAGCTCGACATAGGGGTAATTGAAGCAAGACAAGAAAGAAAAACATTTATTGACAACAAACACACACATAAGAAGGTACATACGAACAATGGGACACAATTTTTAGATAGATATTAATATAATATAATATTGAAAAGGAAATAAAAAACATAAAAGAAATACAAGGGTTTTCGGCTCGACATTAAGGGATAAAATAAATTACGGCTTCGTTAATGTATTATATGTATAGATGTCGCACTTGTGGGGTTCGATCGTCTGTTACGGCTATAACATCCTTACAGATCTTTCAGTTTATTATTATTATTTACGGTTATATTTGAGCTTCATTAAAAGGAAAGGAGAGCGCAGTCGGTTCATTACCGCAATTAATTTGCAACTGCTATCTTTGTTTGTAATTGCAATGTGATATTAGATGCTCTATGTAGGAATTTACAACACTCTTTATTAGTCTCTACTTGTATTTTAGAAAGAATGTAAAAACTTTTTGTTTCTTTGACCGCAAGCAGCTGTTTATTGGGATTGATAATTTCGATGGCTAAGTAGTTGCGGGTTCAATTCTCGCTGGGTGTTTACCTATGCTTAAAAATACATATTGGTTTCTAATGGGTGGGGTTAGAAATACATAGAAATCACCCATTCTAGTCTGGGAGGTTTCTATGTATCATAAATAATATTATGTAAGTATGTGTAATAATAAATGTAGTATGTAAATATTATGTAGTAGGCATATATAGTACATGGCTAAATCTTAGTTTGGTGCTAGATTGCGCTGTGTACAAAGTTGTGCCTTATTTATTTAATTATACTTTACTAGCTGCGCCCCGCGGTTTCATCCGCGTAAGTCCCGTTCCCGCGGGAATATCGGGATAAAAAGTAGCCTATGTGTTATTACCAGCATCCAGTTACCTATATTCCAAGTTTCATCACAATCGGTTCAGTAGTTCTTGCGTGATTGAGTAACAAACACACATACTCACAAATTTTCAGTTTTATTTTATTAGTAGGATAGGATAGGATAGCCAGACTTATTTGTGTTTTATTTTTAGCCGAATTCAAAAAACTTTGAGGTTTTAAATTAGGCTGTGGCTTTTTTATGCACCATAGACTTTAGTATCTGGTATGAAATATAATCGTTAGGGCCCTTTTTTCTTTTGATACTTACCCTTATAAATATGTTTTAGTACTGAGTGCCGCGTCACGACGAGTGTAAACGTGTGTGTGCAGTTACCATACTGCTCCGTCTATGTACTGTGGCCTTAATCCTCAATTAAAAAAAAATTAAAACAACAAAACGTAGGTACTTAGGTATCTACAATACAACAAAGGATGAATTCTAAATAAGCGCTGTAAAAGCTTTCTTAAATTTTGTTAGGGTACCGTAGGTACTCAAAGGTAACTAACGAATTTAGGTTTACAAAGGTACTTTAAGGGTCCAGTTTTGACACTTTAAATTCCACTGTCAGTTTTGTCGTTTGTCACCAAATGTAGGTAACTACTTACCTATCATGAACCATGTCTAAGCAGTTGAAATTCACTGATTATGTAATTCTGTACTAAAACAGATTAATATAAACATTAGAAATATTTTTCGAAAGGAAATATATTTTCAAAAAATCCCCACGACAGGATTCGAACCTGTGCCCCTTGCTGACCAGGCGAGTGCTCTAACCACTGAGCCACACAGCAATCACATGCAACACTGAGTGCGAGTACAACTCGCACTTGGCCGGTTTTTACGAAATGGGAAAGGTATAATATTTAAGTAGGTAGGTTGTTATAAAAGAAATATTATTCCTATATTTTTTGTGACCTAAGCCTCAAATTCAGAACATAAAAAGGCAAACAAATGTCCATGACATTAGCGTGGGCTTCTCTTTTCCGAGGGTTTGCTAATACTATTGTCATTTTCATATTCCGCCCTACAATGATCGTTTCTCATTGTTTTGTCGTCCTTTTGTCGCTCAAAAATAAAGTAAATTTGAAAAGTAAGTAATCAGTCAACCTTGGAAAAGCCAACTGTAAAGTTGGCGAAAGCTCGGTTCGTTTAAAACCATGAATAAAAACGCGATTAAACCGGATAAATAAAGTGTTTTATTATGCAAAATCGCGAAAACCATAGAAGAAATTAAAGTAAATTTTATTTAAATTTTAGTTTTTGTGGTTTTATAAAGTACTTTTTTTTTGAAGTCGTTTTCTTTTAAATTACTTAGCTGATATATTTACATTTTACCGGGTCTTAATCGCGTACTATTATTTATTTTCTTACCTCGACGTTTCGTTCATATTACAATGATCTTGGTCTCGTGGTCTCCCCTCGAGACTGATCTTGGTCTTTGAAACCAAGACCTTGATCGATGTTAACAAATCGTGTGAATTTAAAAAGTTTACTTAGTTGATGTTTTTTGAATGTTATTTTATTTAGCTGAACGACTTAGTGACGACTTATGTAAGAGATCATGCCCTACCAGAATCTCTTATATTTTGACTAGACGCATTTAAGTATTAACAATAATAATTGATGAGCTATTCACCACTATCTCGCCTTGATGATAACGTCATTTATTTTGGTTATTATGATCTAAGTAAGACTAAATACTTACACAAGAAATAAATACTTACTACAAAGTTAATTAACAATATAAATAATCTAAGGTGAATGACCATTGAGTCCAAAAGTGCCCATCACACTGGCGGTATACCCCCGTTGGATCGCCAATTGTTGATCTAAATTGTAGTATAGTTTGTACAGACAAGAAATAGGTATGGGAGAAAATTTTGTCACTATCAAGAACAAGCAGTGAGTCAGATTCGGAAGGTAAGTTATTAATATTACTACTTATTCAATTATTATATCCTAGGTTAGTACCTATTTCTAATATTAGGTGGTAGGATTGGGAGTTAGTTACTCACCTAAATTTAACCTTAGCTACATAATACAAGATGTAACGGGCAAGCCCTTTTAAGCCGAAAGGCGGTTGTTCTAGACGTCTAGGCGAACAACTTTTGTTCTACGACTTTTGAAAATTCGAACCTTTTTTTGAAAATTATGAGGTTTTGTTTCACTGAAAAAACAGCTGCTTTTGAAAAAAAAGGTAATTGAAGGTTTGATTGTAGTAGACCAAACTAAATGAAAGGACAACATAAGGTCAGTGACCTCGAACTCTAAGAAACAGCTGATTTTCAAGTAAAATTTACACTTAAAATTTTCAAAAAGTACTTTGAATTTTCAAAACTCGTAGAACAAAAGTGGTTCCTCTAGACGTATAGAACAACCCCCTTTCGGCTTAAAAGGGTTTGCCCGTTACATCTTGTATATGTAAGTACTAGCTGCGCCCTGCGGTTTTACCGGCGTAAGTCCCGTTCCCGCGGGAATATCGGGATTAAATGAAGCGTATGTGTTAGTCCAGGTCTCCAGCTACCTATACGTAATCGATTCAGTAGTTTTCGCGTAAAAGAGTAACAAACTCATATACTTACATACATACAAACTTTCTCGTTTATAATATTAGTAAAGAGTAAGATGTGGTTTATCTAGAAGTTAGCAAGATGGCAATGGAACAAGATACCTTCCTTTTTCTTTGAGTGGACAGGTCTATGTATGTGAACAAGGACGAGTCCGCTTAGCTCCTAGGCTGACTTAGGCTGGTTAGATGGTAACCTTTCGCGAAAAAAACCAAAAGTGCTGAAGCGATGTCAAGACGACTTAGGGCTGATTTTTCATTCCACATATAAAAGATATCTGTAGAATAAGTTCGAACCCAACCAAATTTAAAAGCCTTCAAATTTTGATCTTCTTAATTTCAATTCATTTTCTTTTTAAATATAAACTTAAATTCATTTTCTTTTTAAATATAAAAAGAAAATCCCCATTGAACTAAGATCCCCATTGAACATTTGGTATCTGGACGACGGTACCCTGGGGGGAGCTTCGGGGCGGGTGCTGGAGGATTTGCGGCTTCTCATTCCTCGTTTGGCGGAGATTGGGTTGAAGGTGAATTCTGCCAAATGCGAGTTTTTTCCCTGTAGTCCGATGGCACGTGATTCTTTCCCTCTTTTTAATTCTTTTCTTCCCGGGCTCAGGGAACTAACGGCGGAGAATTTTAATCTTTTGGGGTCGCCGATTCTTCGGGATGCGATTCCGATGGCTTTGAAACAGCGCAGGGTTCTTTTGCGGGAGGCGGTGTTGCGTTCGAGGGAGCTTCCAAGCCATGTCGCTCTACTTCTTCTGCGTATGTGTTTCGCTGCTCCGAGGGTTATGTATCTGCTTCGTACTGCTCCCACTTGTTTGCATTCGGTGGGGGTCGATGCTTTTGACACCTCGTTGAGGGAGTCTGTTGAGGAGATCCTCAATATTAACCTTAGCGAGAGTCAGTGGGTTCAGGCTTCCCTCCCGATTAGATTTGGAGGGTTGGGGGTAAGACGAGTCGTGGATGTGGGCTTGCCGGCCTTTCTTGGTTCGGCGCATGGGGTGGTGGGCTTGGTCGCTAATATACTCTCATCGAATGGCGGTCAGGTTGACGTTCCCTTTGTGTCGGAGGCGTGCGAGGTGTGGCGGGCTCTTAATCCTGGGGAGGATCTCCCGGATCGTCCGGAGGTTCAGCGCCCTAAATGACACAATACGCAGGGCCTTAATTTCGGCGAACGTTCCCTGTGTGTTGGAGCCGCCGGGCCTTTCCCGCACTGATGGTAAGAGGCCGGATGGTCTTACACTGGTCCCTTGGGAGAGAGGCAGGTGCTTGGTGTGGGACGCCACGTGTGTTAATACCTTTGCGGTGAGTCACTTGGCTCGTACTTCGAGGGAAGCCGGAGCCGCCGCAGAGGTTGCCGCTGCGTCCAAACACGTTAAGTATGCCCCTCTTCAGCAGCGTTATTTATTTGTCCCTTTCGCTGTTGAGACTTCTGGGGCTTGGGGGGGTGAGGCCATCAGTTTCATAAGGGAGGTCGGGCGTCGACTCAGGGCTCGGGGGTTGGACTACCGTGCTGGAATGTACTTGGTTCAGAGACTGTCCATAGTCATTCAGCGGGGGAATGCAGCATGCATTCTGGGGTCGTTTGTGCCGAGTGTTTCGCGGGGCGGGCTTTTTTAATTAGGTTAGATTAGGATTTGTATTGTATTAATTTATTTGTATTTTATTTAATTTCTTATGTTTTGTTGTTTTAATTTTATTTGTATTTAGATATAATTTATACTAATGTGTACATAGATATAAGCTTTTTTTTTGTAAACAGAAAAATATAATATTAATAAATATTAACATTTATAAAGGATGTGTTAGGTTAAAAATTCTAAAATATAAAATATGTTTAACAATTTGATAACATAAATCAAATATTCTCGAATTCCGCTGTCTGGCATCGTCGAAGACAAAGAAATTTTATTCTGTACTGCAAGAGGCCCTTAAGTAGAGGCAATTAGCTTGACGAATTGCCTAATGGCTGCCACATCGCTTTTTACGGACATTTATTTTTATTTATTATATCTATCTTAATTTTTTCAGACGACTTCCCTCAAAAGAAAGCGGTTATTTATAAATATACATCCTAATAGATCTATTTGGATTTTAAAAAATGTTTGTATGTTTTGGGAGTAGAGAGGCCTTTGCCCTGCAGTGTGACACTACAGGCTCCTAATAATAATAATAATAATGTATGTTATTTATATATAGAGACACATTCTTTTTAAAAATATATCTTTAAAGTCAAAATCCAACATTTTTTTTCTCTTTAAGATTTTATCATATAATCGTTTAGAAACGGCAATCAGAAAACTACCGTGTCTCCGGTATGCGACCTCCAATGAGAACTAGACTATAAGAAGAATGATTATGTGATGTATTTATACACATATACTCATGAAATGGGATCTACGCATAATAAAATTATTTGTCAGAACTGAAAAGGGCAAAGTTAGGCTTGAAATTGTCACCACCAAATGGTGATACGAAGATAACCGTAATCGTGGTAAGCAGTCGTACCTTATTCTATAATAGACGCACTAAAAAGACCTTTTCCGTATTTAAAACGGCCCATTTCCGGACCCGCCTGATAATTAAATGGTGGAAGAAATAAATATCTCTCCGCCTAAACCCAGGGCACGAGTCGAATAATTAAATACTAACCTAAATACCGACACACGCCGGGTTGTACCTACGTTAGTTAGTACGTGAAAATTTCATGAATAAACTATTTGTTTACCTTTAACACTTTCACAGGTATTAAATTTAAAAAAAAGTAGAGGAATTTAAAAGCGATTCTCTATGGTTTTACAACAGTGTTAAATCATGATTGCGTTATAATTACATGTAGTAGGTTAGAATAGAATAGAATAGAATAGAAATATATTTATTAGGACAAGCACACAGCAAAAACAACAAAACAGAACAAAACCAAATGTAGTAGGTACATAAGTAAATAAAAAGTAATGTAACCATAATACCATCAACTGAGTTAAGAAGCCATGTGGGAACCTTAAATGGGCCGGCCTCAGCAAAAAAGCTGTAGCCGGTAAACATACTCAGCCACAGCACTGGTCTTCCGGCCGGACTAAGCACAGCGATGCAGAAGGCACCGCTGCACGGTTAGCATTTCACCACACGATGGAAAGAGACAAAGAGGTCGATGTTGTAACATGCCTGCCTTTAAGAAACCTATTCACTCTTGACTTGAAGGCTCCATGGTTGTAATTATAGGGGAATATAGACGCGGACAGTGAGTTCCGCTTTGCAGCGTTATAAACTCCATAACGCAGTGAAGTGGTCCTCTATATTAGTATAGATAGTCAGTAACGCGACAGTTAGTGAGTATCCCAGTCTAGTGCTGTCTTGCTACTGAATTCGTGTAGACATTGGTTTTAACCTAGGTTAATGTGGACTTAGACCTGACCTTAAAGACACCTGCTGGGGTTAGTAACCTATTGCTCACTAGTTACATTCAACCTTGTTCATTGCTAACGTCTGCATTATGAGTTAGGAGTAAAGTAACTTAGTCAAGCTACCGGTTACGTATTTAATTCAATCCAATTCAATGCTGCCTTAGACCTGGCCAGTCCAGCTATTCTTGCGTTGCGGTGGGTTCTTATTTTATTTATTGAAAGACTAATATATTATAATTTATAGCTTCTTTAATTAAGACGTGTTTCATGGTTAACACTTGAACGAAAGACAATATACGGATGTGACCGATTGACTATAGACTAAATAATCATAGATTAAATTAATGTTAAGGCTTAATGCGACTGATCTATAATATACAACAGCTATGACTTGCTACTAGATCCGTGTAGACAGAAACTAGTATTTCAAATCTATAATACTAGTTTCTGTACTGCCTGTATTTATAATTATAATTTGTGATGAAACAAAAAAAAATGGTCAAATTTAATTATGATTATTCTTTGAAAAGCGATCCAACGAGCCTTACTTACTAATCTATATTAAAAATTGAGGGTCCTTTTATTTAGGTAATTAACTATACTTAATTATTAAGCATTCGAAATATTTCAAAGGAAAATCATCATCAAATATCCACTCGCGGCGAGGTTTGAACTAGTAGATATGTCTTTAGCAATAAAAACAAATTACAAAATATTTCATAAGAACTCGTCAAGTACAGAATGTGTGGGGACATTCTGTACTTGACGAGGGACAAAATAGCGCCACTACAAGTAGAATTCAAGAAAGTTTCTCAAAAGACTCTTCTTAGATTAAGACCCACGGTAAAAATAATTGGATCAAACTGCTAAGTTTGTAGTTTAAACTTTCTCATTTACAGTTAACATTCCCCCTGGGTGAGAAATGTAAATATTTAAGGTACCTTCGGCTGAAAAATATGGTTCTTGAAAATACAATTTAGGTACGTACTTAAAATAAAAAACTTCACTGGCCCTTATCTACGAAACGTGATATGATGTAAGAGAATATTTTGTGTTCATTTAGTTTTTCTTTATCCAAATATTCGTCAATAATATTCGGTTACATCGTCCGTCAACAGATCGGTAAAGGACAAGATATCTATCTACTGTTGATTATGCCGGAGACTTCATAGGTCCTTTATTAAATTAATTTATTAATGTCATACCCAAAGAGTAAAACCGTAAATAAGTGACTTATAAATATTACTTTACTAAAATATCCTCGGTTGCGAGGAGATAAGTCACCAGGATTACCTATGTCATCAAGACTGACCAGCCGCGCCGAGGGGTTTTTCATTGTTAATACTTGTTTATCAAAATGTTTTCAATTCAACTAAGATCCTTAATGATCTTCTTATTGCAGAACCTAAATCGTTCAGCTGAATATAAAAAAAAACATCAAATACTTCACAAAAAAACAGCATTAAAAAAGTTTTTATTTAGAAATATTTTTAGCAAGGAATTCCTGTGTAACTCAGTGGTTAGAGCAGTCGCCTGGTTAACGAAAGGACGCAGGTTCTAATCCTGTCATGGGGATTTTTTAGGAAAAATATTTCCTTGCTAAAAATATTTCTAAGTTTAAAATGCCTTGAGCAATAAAATCAAAAAGGAATATTAAGTTTTTTTTTAATAATTTTTAAAATGGTCGGGGTGTTTACTGGCCGCAGACCAACATTATGTATATTATACTTAAATCAAAATATAACCTATTTATAACCTATACTAAAGCTGAGATTTTAAAATATCACACAGACTACTTTCTACCCCGTAATTCCCAGGGGATCAGGAGAAGCAGCTAGTGTGAATACAGCCCCAATATTACTGTAAGTAGGGCATCCGTCAGTGTAGGTCCCGTTTGAACAGAAGTGCCTGTCGCGGTGTGATACAAGCTTGTCACTCACGTGAAGAATTGCTCATCGCAATTTTTTTTTCTTATCGATTGTGAACCGATTATGGCCGTATTCTAAGCCAGCCAGTGTCAAGTATTATTTATAAGTTATATTTGCAATTTGTATCAAAATAGTCAAGTCGTCGTAGTAAAGGTCAAGTCGGGGACATCATTGTAAATGGTGGTTCTTTACAATGACGGTTCATGTGAGCTTTGGAGACAACGCTAAAGTCCATTCCATGTTTTGCACCGGTTTTCACTTTCACTACACTTGTACACCTTCACAAAACTAAATTGATAAATGCCCCCGAAATTAAGACGGCGATAGATGATAATTATCGGTCCTTGGCCGATTGCATATAAATGAGCGGGATGGAATTGCATGAAAAAATCTACAATTTCTCGTAAAATCAATCATTAACGAAGATTAAAATAATATTTTTATAAAATGCGATAAAAAGGTTCTATTTTCTAATATTATGATGCCTATAACAAAATATAGCGGTTAAGGATTTAGAAGAAAAATTGATTTATTTTGTAAAACGGGGGTAACTTTGCCTGTATAATAGTGGTATTTAAAGTTATTTTTTATTGTTTTTGAAATGAAGGGGACACTTCTTGAATCATGTACAATAACATAATACATTGTTTAAAGATCTATTTGATACCGGTTATGAAGAAACTTTGTAAAAAAAAAAAAAATTGAATCGGAAGGGATTTCACATCAGCCGCGTCCTTAAGCAATTTACACGCAAATGCGTGAACTAGGTTTCACTAAAATGAAAATTTAGCAACACACCTCCTCAACGCGTTCCCGCCAAAAAAACCTATCGCAAGGTTGGATGAATATTACTAATCTTCTTATTATTATAAACGCGAATGTTTGTATGTACCTACGTGTGTATGTGACTTTGTTGCTCTTTCACGCAAAAACAACTAAACCGATTGCGATGTAATTTACAAAAACAGTAACTTACTATAAAAACCTTAATCTAAATACAAAGTCCTACGGCGGCAGGGCAGGGCACAGGCTACCAAAGGCTAGGGCCGCAGAGACAGGAACCTTCCTGACTGACGATACGTGCCGTATCAAGGACGACTGCCAGATGAGTCCGGCTGAAGTGTGAGGAGGACTGAATCTTGTCCTCCACTTGACCGAGTGTCCACAACATAATATGCCGAGGCAGATCCTCGTTGGCAGCAGACACGCGGCTCCTTGGACGTTTTTAATTGGACTATGTTTATGTTTATGTTTTTGTTGTTATCCCTTGTTTTTTTTATGTGAATTGTTGTTTTTTTTTATTTATTTTAAATCTTTGGTGTTCTTCTGTGTGTTTGCTGTTAATAAATGTTTTCTATTCTATTCTATTACGATATTATTATATCTAGAAAAATGCTCCGGGTGTCACTGTAACCCCGATATAATAACAGCAGACCACTTTGGACTCTATTAGAACGAAATAAAATCAATTATCGCCATGTAAGTACAGTTTGGTGGAGGAAAACAATAACAACAATAAAACGTTTCCATTACCGAATATCTTGCTCTTGTACCATATTAATTTGTTATGCAATTATAGACATTAGGAATTTATAGCTGTAAACAGAAAATAAATTGAAAACGCTTGTTGTTTGTCCTATTTAGAAAACAAATAAACCAAGTCAATAAGTATAGGTAGGTAGGTAGGTAGTAGGAACTCGTACCTACAGTATGTTTCCGTGTTTTGTCAAATGGAATTTTCGTAAGATTTCCAAAAAATATTTAAAAATAGAAGTCGGGCATTTTTACTGGATGGGTCCATATTGTAGTTTGGCTGCCCGACTTTATATGACAAAACAGAAAAGTCGGTGGCACTGTAAATAGAGGTTACTTTTGTTCTTTTATAAGTCGGTTTTAAAAAAAACAGGTAGGTGACTTAGGTAGCGGACCCTGTACTCAGGTAAATGTCTTACTAGGTCATTTACCTGAGTACAGATGGTAGGCTCCTAATCCATATTTCCGTGTTACGTTACCATAAAGTGGATAGAACAACGAAGTTGATTGAACGATCGCCCAGGGACCTATCGGTGAGTAAATTGTACTTTCTATAGAAACTTTATTAACTGTACCTACCTATGGAAAAATATAAGAAGAGTCCTTCTCACACAAACTAATAGAAGAGATGTGGTACCGGAGACCTCTAAATTTAAAAAAAATCTCGAGTAGGTGAGGATGAGGCTAGATTGTACCTTTTTTAACTATTTACTTTAATTATATATACCTAACGGTTACAAACCCATCAGATACTATAGTTATGGATAATCATACACATCTCGATTTGGTATTATATGAAAGAACGAGCAAGCGATAATCTTTAAACACATTATACCTAATTTTGAACGTCGAATTTTTAAAAACGTCTCTTAGAATTATCGATCATTTAGTCGTTAAAAGCTACCTGGCCACCTGTCTACCAAATTGTTGGGCAATGTAATATAGGTAAGTTACATACATGGTATGTAGCTTGACATGGAAAACCACCAGCCTCCGAGTTTGATAGATAAGTGGTACCTACTTACTCATCAATCAAAAAATAATACCTACTAAGAAAATTGAGGAAAGTTTTTTGTATCTAAAAAACAATGACGGAGCGACTACAACCGTCTAATAAAATATACTTAGGTAAGTACTTACTCCGCTTACGCAGTTTTTTTTTTTCGAAATGACAATTAATTTAAAGAAGATGCAAGTCTGCAAAGGCAATGAGAAATAGGAACGTTATTTCAAAAGAGAAATTAGTTAAAACCTGAGTATAAAAATACAATGATTTTTTATGTCTTATAAGATAAATCGTCGCGAAGTCACCGCGTTGTCGTTCAGCTGGAAAAAAAACCAGTTCGAATAGTATTAAAAAAATATATGTGAAAAAACCAACGTAAAAAAAGGTTTTTTTTAATTATCTGTGATTATTAATACCTAATATTTTCTATTTAAAACTCACTTAATTTTCTAATTAAGTAAATGTGAAGCACGGAATAAATACCTGCGATAAAAAAGCAGAAATAAAAAAATCCAAATTGGTACTAAACTTTTAATGCATTATTTAATTCCTGTGCATCCCGTAACGTACCTCCGTAATCGATATTCTCATAACAAAATATTCATTCATCGTGACTTCGGTCACATCACAAAATTAAATAATCTAAATACCTATGTCTTCATCCCAATTTGTGCCTCTTTCTGCTTCTTACTTAGTACTTTCTGTTTCTGACAATATTATAGTAAATTATTTATAAATTTACCAACTCTTAGTAAATGTAGTAAATGAGTGACTTGCTGCGCCTCCGAATTTCACTCGCGTTAGTCTCGATCCAACTGGTTTAACTTGTTGGATATCGATCGATGTAAAGTACCTACCTAGACCTCCCCTTAAAACAGAGCTATCCAATTATGCTCCAATATCTTGAAAAAGATGGAGAACAAACTGTCAGGAATTTTATACATGTAAGCACTTCTTACAATTTAAATTGTTTTGTTTGTATATCTTACAACATTATAGTGCAGAAATCATTTGAACTTACATAATTATATTCTATTCTATATCTTCTATCTATACTTATAATAAAGGAAGAGAGGACAAAAAGTCTGTACTTGGAAGGGACAAAATTATATAATTTTTAAAATTCATGTCTGTCTGTTTTTCTGTCTGTTCCTTAAACAATTAAAAAGCTAATCGAGGAACGTCGTGGTATACTTTGCATCGAAATCCAATTAGTAGAACCCGAGTAATGAAAGAAAAAGTGCAACCGCTCGAGAACCGCTCGGCCGCCCGCGCCCGTGATAACGCGTTTTTTACTTTCGCGGGTGAAACAGCGGGGCGCAGCTAGTATAATATAAATATCATATTAAAATGCAAATACCCCGCGGGTTTGCCTGTGTATTTTTAATTTTTATTTCGAATGTAACAAAATATTATGTTTTAAAAATGTCAGATATTGGCAAAACTAGGAAAAGAGTAAAAATGTGTAATTAAAAGACAAAATATTTCGACAATTTTATTTAAATAGGTCTATAGGTATCAATAATTACATCAATATACTATGAGCTTAAGCAATATGATAAACATTTACAAAATTTAAAAAAGAACTCATCTTACGACATAAAATAATTTCTTTTTTTAATAAAATTAAAAATCGTATCTTGCAATTACGGTAACAAATTTTTTGCTCAAAATTAAATCATATTTACAATGAAAGAATGAGGTGAGAAAGAAAATAATAATACTTATTATAGATTCTTCATACGAATATATTAAAATTACAAAATGTATATTCATCAAAAACGGCCTACACACACCCTCTAATCGTGAATATAGAAAAATCTTTACTAATATTCAATCTTTTACACTTTAAATAAGGCCTAAAACCCATTGCGATTTATTCCAATCAGAACTCGTACGGTCAAAAAACTTAATACTTCGTAATTTGGTTTTATTGCTCAAGGCATATCCACTAGAAGTATTTTGAAGGAAAAAATCATCTTCAAAAATTCACTCACGACGAGATTCACATTCATTAACAATATTAATATTCATAAACATTAATTGCGCCGCTCGAGATGTAAACTCGTGTGGCCTAATTGGTTAGAGCGCTGCAGTACTGACGCAGAGACGCGAGTTCGAATCTCGTCGCGAGTGAATTTTTGAAGATGTTTTTTTTCTTTAAAATATTTCTAGTCAAAAAACCGGCATTGCAGTTAGCACGCGGTCATAAATTACAGGAAAAAACCGCACGGAAGTAAATCGCAATACGATCTACGCCTAAGTAGAAAATCAAGGATGTTCCTTTTGAAAAATTAATGCTCGAAAATGATTTCCAGTTCAAAACCACTATAGTGATCTATACTAACATTATAAAGAGGAAAGATTTGTTTTTTTTTGTAACGAATAAGCATCGACTCGACCGATTTCAAAAAGGATTTCACCAATAGACAGCTGCAATATCGAAGAGTAACATAGGCTACTTTTGATCCCGATATTCCCACGGGATCGGGACTTACGCGGGTGAAATCTCGCATGGTAGCTATAATTTACATAACTTCTTAAACAACCCCCTTGAAATTTCATTTTGATCTAATAAAAATACCAACTCCCTTATAAAATATAATTTACACGTGACTAAGTTATGTGACGTTTGTCTCTGTCTGTCAACTTTGAAACTTCATCTTCTTCTTCTTTTCGTATAGTGGTGTGGCTCACCTCGTGTTAGAGTTTTCAAATCGCCCTAAGGCCTCTAACTTGACCTAACGACTGTTATCAGAGATAACAACCGGGACCAACTGCTTAACGTGCCTTCCGAAGCACGGAGGAGCTCGAGAAAATGATTTTTTGCCACACAAATTTTCGGTCACCCATCCAAGTAATGACCGCGCCAAGCGTCGCTTAACTCGCACAACCATTCAAGATCGGCAGGTACAGTTAGGCCAAGAGCTCCTCAACTTCATGTGACAGTAAAAGACAAACGATGCATAGTTATGCAGCGCAATAATTAGCTTTTCTAAGTAAGGGGGTAAGTCATCGTCAATTCCTATACTAAATTTTATCTAATCCCATGTCATTATTGTATTAATTACTTTACTATGGCTTGTCAGAGTTCAACCCCCTCAATACCATTATTCCTTCTTGCAATATTTTTAACTGAGGTACTATATTAATTAATACTTTCGTATTTTGGGTAAATACTTCAAAGGGTACCGATCATATTTTAGCATATTTTCAAAGGATTTTACTAGATTGCACATTTTGACTTTAAGTAATTTGATTTTAAACCCTTGAAAAAGCTAACTGGAAAGTTTGCGAAAGCTCTAAGAAGCTAATAAGACGCAAGTAAAACCCGCTAAATATTGTGTTTTATTAAATCTAATTTCATTTTTCAAGTTCGTCTTTGTAACCTACAAAATATGATCGATACACTTAAAAGTTACATTCATTTTTTTATTTTAGATATTCCGCGCTACCATGCTCGTTTGTCGTCCTTTTGTCGTTTAAAGAAAAATAAAGTAAATTTTAAATAAAAAATACCCCGACTACTTTTAAAAACTATAGATAATTTAAGAAAATCACTTGTTTTAGTTTATTTTTCTATTTTTTTTAAATTATTTGATGTGTTTTTGTTTAAGCTGAACTACAACGCGACGACTTCGCGACGACTTAAAAGACATCATGGTATTTTATTGAATTGTTTTATTAAATCTAATTTCAATTTTCAAATTCTCTTTTGTAACCTCCAAAATATGATCGATACCCTTTAAAGTTACATTTATTTCTTTATTTTAGATATTAACAGCACAGTCTTAACTACTTCAGTCCCTTAACACCACCGTTTTGTGAGCTAGTTGCGGTTTTAGGGTCACGTACCTCAAAGAGAAATATGGAAAACTTGAAAATTAACCTCATGTTACTAGTTTTAATCGCTTTGCTGTTATTCTAATAAACATTTTATCAATGCACTCAATGCAATTACAGACCTCTTCCTCCGGAGTAGACCCTTAATAAAAGCGAGGCACCGAAAAACAAGTTTAATTTCAACCCAAAATCGCGTATCAGAGGAAAAAATCTTCATCGAAATCTCACCTAAGTTTTTTGATAAATAATTCTCCTTAAGGTACGTTTATTCAGACTGAAAGTCTATCAATTTTCCATCGTTTGTCAGAGCTCCTTCTATTAGTAATTTTAAGTCTTTGTTTATTACATTTGGCCAATTTACCCATCATAAAAAGCATTTCTGATCGTTACAAGTGAACTTATTGTAAAGTAAATAAGTTTGTTATAACGCCGTCATTAAAGAAAGAAAAAACATTACTTACATCCCTCTGTAGTTATGGAAGTCTCAAAATTAATTTTGGCATGTTTAATTTTGGCTTGTTTTTGGACAAAAATACCAGCTAAAGGACCAAAATGTTTCAAAAAGGCTTATAACTAGTAGTTCTGCGAATATTAGACCTCGCGAGCTCTTTATTGGAAAGACCGAGATATTAAGTTGCCCTCTTTTGTGAGAGAAATACCCCACAAATAAAAAAATCCCCAACAACAAAAATAATTATTCAATCTGTATAGGGTATGCCCTTTTAATCTGAAAGGGGGTTCTAGACGTCTAGGCAAAACACCTTTTGTTCTACGAGTTTTGAAAATTCAAACTTTTTTGAATTGAAAAAAAAAATAGCTGCTTTTGAAAATAAAGGTACTTAATTGAAGTTTTGATTGTAAAACATCAAACTAAATGAAAAGACAACATAAGGTCAATGACCTCGAACTCTCAGAAACAGCTGATTTTCAAGTAAACTTTACACTTATAATTTTCGAAAACTACTTTGAATTTCCAAAAGTCGTAAAACAAAAGTTGTTCGCCTAGACGTCTAGAAAACTCCCTTTCGGCTTAAAAGGGCATACCCGTTACACGTTGTATGTATATGCTCATAGAACTTGTATGTATATCAAGTTTTATCTAAATCGGTAAAAAACTTGTAGAAGAGTACTCATGAATACTGACAAAACCAAATTTTGCCATACTTGAAGCAGAGACGCTTCACTGTAAAAAAACAGTAGCTATATCAGTCTATTACTAACCACTGTGCTGTAAAAAATTCTGTATAAAATTGTAAAAAAAAACCGCCATGTTTAAAAAGAAAAAATCCAAAATGGCCGCTAAACATTTCGTTGTCACTTAAGTAAATAGTAAAGGTCCATGCTATCATTTCAATTCTTTAAAATTCCAATTTCGGTACAATTCTCCTATATCACGTTAGTTTTATTTTGACATTGATACAATGTCACGATATTTTTTGACATTGCCATAACTAGGTACATTAAAATTATCACTGGTAAAATTAAAACATTAGATTGCCGAAGTCAGGTTTTCGACTTTGGCATTAAATATGGCAATGTCAAAATCCCAAATCAATGTCATTTTTACTGGGCTCAAATCCCACCAAGATAACCGTTTTTCGCGTCGTTTTAATCATTAATTCCAAGAATTTTAGTAAACTCATCCTTTTTTGGAAGTCAGTTAAAACCGTTTCTTATCGTAACATAATAATTAGTAGGTATACAATTTTACTATTTAATTCTGGTCAATTACATTTATTTTCTTTAACAACTATAAATCACACTGTTCTCTTAAAATTGGTGTCATTATCAACAAACTGCATGCATTATATAACATCTAACAAAAGAACTACAGTACGGTTTTTCACTTGCTGCACACAGCGGGTCGTTAAACGTGGGAAAGACGCAGAGAGTATCTAGCTCTCTCTCTAACTCATGGGTCTTATGCTAATTTGACCCATGCATGTGTGCGTTATTGCTATCGATACCCTTCCTATGTTATTTGACCCGTGTGCAGCGAGTGAACGTTTGAACCATAGTAATCTAGTATCAATTCATAAGACACATAATAGTATTATTTTATCAATGAGAAGTTTCAATTCTCTCTATTTTACCGATTCTGCTGACCCTATGTAGAATGAAAAAGTTTTAAATTAAAAACCTTCATTTCGCTTCGATCCTTCTTTTTAAAATTAGAATATTCATCATCTCAAATTTTTAAAATTAGAGCCTTCCGTTCTCCTGTTAAAATTTTTAAAAGTAGAACTGTCAATACCTTCGCTTCAAGAATCATTACGAAACGTAGAACCTCCTTCCCATATTCAAAATTTAAAAATTAGAGCCTTCAATTCACCAGTTTCAAATCTCAATTCATTTTAAAATTAGAACCTTCATTCATCAGTTTCAAATTTCAATTCATTTTAAAATTGGAACCTTCAATTTTTCTGTCTCTCTCTAGAATCTTCTCTACAAACGCCTTTAGGGGGCGAATCTCTGCCTTTACTAACTTTGGATGTCTTCCTTGACCTTTTGAACTTGGCAACGTCGTCACCAAAGACGTCACCAGTCCTTAGCGCCGAAATGAGGTCGTCAAATTCTCCTTTCTGGCCGTTAGTTAGGGTTCCATCTCGGGAACTGTCGGAGTTGCAATCGGAGTTCGATTTCCCGAGAGATTTACCTACGGAACCAAGCTTGCTTGACTGTTTGCGCTCCATTGTTCGTCTTTTGAGCTGTTGGAGAAATACGTTTTGGTGAGATTGAGAAGTAGATAATATAGTAAACTAGCTGCGCCCTACGGTTTTAAACGCATAAGTCCCGATTGATATCGGGACAAGATTAAGAAGTCATGTCCGTTTCTAAGGTCCCATCTATCTTTATACCAAAATTCATAAAAATCTGTTGACCGGTTTAGGCGTCAAAACGGTCAGTCAGACATATAATAATTTTAGTAAGAAGTAAGATTAGCTATTTTCTACACCATTTTTATTCATCATGGTGTTCATCCCGGTACCTAAATTTAATGACTATATCAAGTAACCTCCAAAAAAGGCTTTATTGATGGCAGGCTTTGCCACCAAAAAAGGCTTTTTTTTTTCAAAAATGGACCCAGTTACTGGAATAAGTGACTGATTGTTTCAAGTGACTGGACCCAGTGACTGCATCATGCGTTAACATAGAATTGACGGATTCAGTGACGGGATCAAGCAAAAATAATAAAGTCAATTGAGTTTTATTACAAAAACACAAGTCAACCTTGCGAGCAAGAGGTGAGGTAATACTCAAACTTTGTGGTTGGCGAAATCTATAGTGCGTACTTCGTTTTTGCTCAGACTGAGCTTAGCAAAGGTTAAGCATAAACTTTGAGTTGGAATTTATAGTCGAAATGTATTTTTTAATCTATACTAATATTATAAAGCTGGAGAGTTTGTTTGTTTGATTGTTTGAACGCGCTAATCTCAGGAACCGCTGGTCCGATTTGAAAAATTCTTTTTGTGTATGATAGTCCATTTATCGAGGAAGGTTATAGTTTTGATCCCGATGTTCTTACGGGGTCGGGACTTACGAGGGTAATATAAAATAAATCGCTTCCCGCTGTGTGTGTTTGTATGCTTATAGATATTTGAAACAACGCAATAATAAAACATTTTATTTACTGGGTTTAATCGCGTTTTATTCATGTCAACCTTGAAAAAGCCAACTGCAAAGTTGGCGAAAGCTCGGTTGTTTAAAAATTATGAATAAAACGCGATTAAAGCCGGTAAATAAAGTGTTTTATTATGCAAAATCGCGAAAACCATAGAAAAAAATACTACGCAATAGATAGAGTGGTTCAATACAAAGGTTTATATGTATATCAAAGGCTGATATTCCCGCGGGACAGGGACTTACGCGGGTGAAACCGCGGGGTGCAGCTAGTACACAAATAAAATAAAAAGAACTTCATAGTCATATCAGAGAAGCAAAGTTTAGGTCATTATTTTTGATCGCTTTACATTCTAAATTTGAAAAACTTCGATTTTACTAAGCAAAAACTTTGGATAGTTGCGAGGATCGCTTCATAAATACTAAAAATTGTTTTAAGGTCAAGTTTTAGCTTAGCAAAGTACGGACTATAGTTTTCAGCCTTAGACTCTTGGCCTTCTGAGCAATTGGTTTTATCGTCTTTGGGGTCAAACGCCTGCATCAAGCGCCTATATCAAGCGACTATATCAAGTGCCTGTAACAAGTGCCAGCATCAAGTGCCTGCATCTAGTGCCTGCATCTAGTGCCTGCATCTAGTGCCTGCACCAAGTGCCGGCATCTAGTGCCGGCATCAAGCGCCTGCATCTAGTGCCAGCATCTAGTGCTCGCATCTAGTGCCTGCACCAAGTGCCAGCATCAAGTGCCGGCATCTAGTGCCTGCATCAAGCGCCTGTATCAAGCACCTACATTAAGTGCCAGCATCAAGTGCTAGCATCAAGATCCTGCACCAAGTGCCAGCATCAAGCGCCTGCATCTAGTGCCAGCATCTAGTGCCTGCATCTAGTGCCAGCATCTAGTGCCTGCATTAAGCGCCTGCATCTAGTGCCTGCATCAAGTATCTAACCTCCTGTTCATGCCGCACGCGCCGCTCGTCCTCATGCCGGCGCCGCCTGGCCGCGTCGCACTCAGCGCGCGCGTCCCCCAGCTGCGTGAGGAAGCTGTCCATCGCACCGAACAGCAGTTCCGGGGACGTGGTCGGCTCCTCGCCGAACGCCTGCGCACACGCCTCGAGGCGGGTCTTCATGTCCTGGATCGAATAAAGGATTTTAAACCAGAACTCAATTGGGAACCTCCACCATTCCACCATCCTCATCCATTCTTTCCTCCAAAAGAACCACTTTTGAAATGTGTTAATATGAAATCAGTTAAAATACGCCTATAGGTAGGTACACGTCAAACGAATAAGGAGGAACATAATATGACAAGCTTATATGCATAACTAGCTGCGTCCCTCGGTTTCACCAGCGTAAGTCCCGTTCCCGCGGGAATATTGGGATAAAATATACAAATTTCGGTGCAAGTACGTTATCTTTAACTAAAGCAGGCATATCCACAATCTACATCTGTAAATGATAAAGATTTCAACCTCAACAATAGATAGCATAACGGCCACAAAGCCCATGACGCTTTAGACGTTTTAAGATTCATTCATCCAGGACATGGAATATGTTGGACACCACACTTCGAGATCCTAAAGCATACAACTAACCTGGAAGAGATCATCCAACTGTGTGAAGGTGCAGAGCGCATGCGCGTGGAAGTCCCTCATGACAGGAACGAAGGCATCTCCCGGAGCCGCTGGTCGCCCCGAGTGGTACTCCAGTTCCTTCGCCACGTCATGAAGACCAGCCCTCAGAGCTGCCACGTCTTTGGATAGCTGTTCTACGCAGAGTTTGCCGGCGGATCTAACGTGGGGGAGGTCTTCTTCGACTCCGAGGAGGTCTTTGAACTGGGGGAGAGAAGACTGGGGGTTAGTTGACATTTGAAGAACTGTTTGAAGCGTTAGACTAGGCAGAAAGATCGATTTTTGCCATGGTGAAACAAATATTAAAGACGAATGATGATGGATGATGTTGCTTCTGCTCGATGATTAGCATATAGAATAAAAACGTATGCGTATGATCTATTCATTATCTAGTACCCATATCACAAGCACAGTTGTTTACATCGGGGCTCGATTGCGCTGCGTGTATTGCAATATTTCTCAATTTATTTAAAGTCATGCTTCAAGTTAGCAATAATGTTCGGCGACTTGATTGTGTAACAATGTTGAAAATATCAGATCAATGAAATAGGTGATGTTTCAGCGCAGAGGTAGAATATTAAGTAGCAGAGTATATATGTATTAAAAAAAAGTGTAATATGTAGTATATTCGTGGTCTAGCACCCATAGTACAAGCCCGCGTAAGTCCCGTTCCCGATCTGCCATAAACTGATTCGAGACTGCGGTCTAGTTTTGATGGTTCACTCACACCACTAATGCAAGTGTGTCCTCACCTGAGTCTCCAGCAGCTCGACGAGGTAATGCAGCAGAGTGGTGTTCCTGGCGACGCTGGACTTGGTGTCCGCCAACTTGTTCAGGGAGGAGAGACGGAACCCTGAAGCATTGCCTCGCGCACCCCTGGAACCGAGCAGTATTAAACATTACTTCCTAGTAATAACAATGACGAGTTCTTTGGCCTGGCTGCCCTTGCCAGTCTCGAATGGTCGTGTGGGTTAAGCGACGCTTGGCGCGGTCTTTACTTGGATGGGTGACCGAAATTTCGTGTGACAAAAATCATTTTCTCGAGCTCCTCAGAAGACATGTTAAGCAGTTGGTTTCGGATGTTATCTCTGATAGCAATCGTTAGGTCAATTTAGAAGCCATAGGGCGACCTACTGTCGTATCATCTAATTATCAACGTCAAGAATAAGAATAAGAAGAATTTATTGTTTAAACTATGTAGGTACATTGGTCTTACATTGGTCACTAATGTAATATTAGTGCACAGTCTACTCATTTCGGATAGATTTAACGGATAGATAATATGGGTACTGAAAACTCTAAAATCAAGACACCTATGACGTAGCCAAATGATCATGTGCATTTATTGTTGTACAAGAATCCAAAGGACAATGTTTAAAAACGTCCTTCTATTCGTCCAACTCTTAAGGTCCGGCGTAGAAGGTGTACTGTACCTGTTCATGTAGTTTCCAATAGCGAGTACGACTTCAAGAAGCGCTCGCAGTCGTCGCGAGCGCAGCATCTCGCGCGCCGCACGCAGGATGACGGCTGCGCGCGCGCCGGCCTCGCTCGAGGCGGCCGCGAACTTCTTCTTGAATAGAAGCGTGCGCACGCGTTGGGAGTAGTGAGGGATTCTGTGAAAAAATAATCGATAATTTTTTGGAAAGCATTTCTTTAAGTATAGTTATCCAAGTGTAGGAAACACTTTAAAATATAACAAAAACGGTTAATCGAAAGTTGTTGAATGTCGGGTGCTTGGTAACCGAATACATTATATTCTCTGAAATCAGCTGGAGGCAGGCTATTCAGACAGCTTCGGTTAAAAACCGACGATATCTCTGTCTGACGGCCTCAGTGGCGCGTCAAGGCCCGACTGCAATCGAGAAGGTTGCGGGTTAAATTAAATATTTGTGACTAGTCCAGGTGTTTTTTATTCATCATAATGTGTGGGTAAGTGTGTTTGTTACTCAATCACGTAAAATCGCTGAACCGATAACCATGAAACTCGGTATGTAAATAGCTAGAGACCTGGAATATCACATAGGCTACCTTTTATCCCGATAATCCCGCGGGAACGGGACTTACGCGGTTGAAACCGCGGGGCGCAGCTAATTTCTCATAAAACCTTAAATGTTATTGGCCTACAGAATCGGTAGCACTCTCAGCCTACTCACTTGGATATCTCATACAGGAACCGATCAGCTCTCGCCATGCTATCCAGCTCGTCCTGATGTTCCTCCAACAAGGCAGCCTCCTCAGCGCTCGGTGTGAACTTCAGCAGCTGCTCCACCATGTCTATTGGTAACTGCTCTCCGGAATCCATTCGGAGTATGGCACTGGAAGGAAATTGTTTAGCATTTGAAAGAGTATGAAAACTGTCCAAGTCAAATCTAACCAACTTTAAGATCTCACATTTTTAAATAACGGCAGTTATTATAGGTATCCAATAAAGCAAATAAATAGAGTTAAATACTTGTTCGTAATGTTATTTTCTTCTTATAAATACATATTTCAATTTAGCATAGAACTTGGTACTCATTTAGATCTCCATTCTTTTTGCGGTAAAAACCACAGCTCAGCATAATTTTTGTATTGAAATTGGCTCTCATTTTTTAAATTCATGTTTTTGGTTGGATTATTTATTGACGGCATTGTTTCAATGCTTGTACCGACGTTTCTTAAACTTTACAGTCAGCTTAATCATGGTAGACTGAGTCGTCTTATTGTCTTAGAAACGTACCGACAAATCTCCTCATCAGACATCTTGAGCTTGGACAGCAATATGGTGCAGTTCTGAGCTCGTCTTCCGTCGATCACGGAGAGAATCTTCGTTCGAGGCTTCGAACCTAACTGACGTAGGTCTTCCACTGATCCTTCGTTCTGGAAAGAATAAAAACCATCAAAATTGTATTGTTCAAGGTATACAAACGTATGTCAGCCGACTTTCCGAGTTCCACAAGGTACAACTATTTTGGAAGTCCCACTGGAAACAGGGTTTCAGAAAAGCATTTTGTCAGTACTAACATTTTTCAAGTCAAACACTAGAGCATCATTAGAACAATTGTATTTATAATTTCTTCTATGGTTTTTGCGATTTTGCATAATAATACACTTTATTTACCGGGTTAAAACGCGTTTTATTCATGATTTTTTAACGAACCGAGCTTTCGCCAACTTTACAGTTGGCTTTTTTCAAGGGTGACTGAGATGTAATTTTTCTATTTTAACATTCTAAAAAGTTACTGTAAACTACCGCCTCATAATTATTTGTAACAAAGCGTCCCAGTGTACGTAGACTACAGAGTTATTGTAATAGTTTTGAATTTAAATTATAATTATTATTATTCCTAGCTAGCTCAATTGTATTTATTCACGGCAAGTTAGTAGAACGGACTTCTAATTCTTTCTAAGTTTAGGAGTAGATTATCGAAATTAGTCGGTTTTTCTAAATCTTATAGCTCTGCAAATCCATCTATTTTCCTTAGGCAGGCGCATCCACTAAGAAATCTGGTCGGTGCTATCTCGAAAGTATTTTCTAGGTAAATGTCCTCTATCTTAGACCGCATCCTTACTTACCATTTGTATTAAACAACGTATTACATATACTAATATAACGTTTGGATCATTCAATATTTGTATTTTTGTATGTTTGTTGGAAGTACCGAAACAAACTTAATAATTCTTGCACAAATTGATAGTAGATTAAAAAAAAATTGTCATTCATGGAATAAATGATTGATATTTTTCTAGTAGAACGCCATTGTTAACGACCAGCTCCTTATGTTTTCTTTATAGCAAATTCTATTGGTCCAACTGTAGGTTATCTGCTTAGTAAGTCATTATATGATTATTATATTTAGCCTTTGGTGTCCCACTATTGGATAAAGGCCTTCCCAAATTCCTTCCACGTATCACGGTCCGCAGCAGTTACTGGCTACAGAAAGTCATACTAAGCAATAAAACGAAGAAATACCAATAGACAGTATTAACAAAAATCACTCACCTGAACTCCATTCTTTTGATAAGCACAGAACATCTTATCAATAGTATGAAGATCCATCGTGTTATACAGCTTTGTATCATCAAGTTCCTGCCATATAGTTCCTTGGAGCTTCGCATCGGGGAGTTTACTCCAGTTAAAGCTCTTGAGGGGGTTCCCTGGGGTTGGTACGTTCTTCTTAGGCTTCGGAGCGGGGGGAGCTAGGGGGGGTAAGGGAGCTAGGGGAGCGGGGGGAGGTGGGGGGAGAGGGGCGGCGGGGAGAGGCGGGCAGAGAGGCGGTGGGGGAGGAGGGGGGATTGAGCTTTCGACGGCGCTTTTTAGGCTGCTCACCTGGGGAAGTTAAAATGTTCCTTTAAAACGTTATCAATCATACTAATATTTTAGGTAATAGATTTAAAAAGTAACCCCCTTACCCTTATAAACGATGATTAACAGATGAAAAAGTTATGTGACGTTTGTCTCTGTCTGTCTATCAACTTTGAAACTTAATGTCACAGTAAAAGACAAACGGTACATAGTTATGCAGCTATTAACCAGTGTTTATAAGAAAGGGGGTTAATATTTATGTGTTTTTGCTCCTTCATCACTCACAAATCACTGAAATGACTGCGATTATACTTGGTTTGTAAATAGTTGGGGACCTGGAATAACTTGGCTGCAAAGAAAGGGTTATGTTTTTTTAAATTAACGACCCACTTATGAGAATATGTACGGAACTCCCAGCGAAACCTTTTGCTATCTATACGTTTATTTATTTTGTGAAGATTTTTATAGTTAATACCTACTGTTCTTTGTGTAAAAAGTTTATACCTAACTACATTATTTATAGAGTCGGTAAATTGAATTTTTAAAAAGTATGTGGTAAAAATAGTGAATTTTACCTTCGCATCGTCTGGTATGCTTCCTTCACTGACTAGTTTTTCAAACCTTGCCCGTTCCGTTCTCTCTTGATTAAGCTGCAATAATCAAGTTTAAATTCAGATATTTCGTCAAAAATCTTTTAAAATTAACGTTTAAAGTAAGTCGGTGGGTATACTAAAAATTACTTTAAAGTTTTAAGTTATCAATTAATTTTAGCGCTTGCAAAATAAAACCGCATCCCATTGGAAGCTAAAGTTAAATATTAATAAAATAATCATGGACCGCTCCGCATAAATGAGAAAATATAATTAGGTATAAAATTAAAAAAATAATTGAATTTATTATGTACTTAAAAACTACAAATAAAAAAGGTAAATTCGAGTAAGACCCTCCCTCAGCACCCGTATCATCTATCTAGTTGATAACTTAGTTTCATAGGCACCATAAAGTACTTTGCTGCTTTGCAGTAATTGCTGGTGATACTACGTTACGTCAAAGCAGCACTATTATACTATATAGTGCCTAAGAAACTGAAATGTTCACTAGATAGATTGTACGGGAGCAGGTGTGTTAAATAGTAATATTATAAGAAAATAGATTTTGGTGAAACGTTACATACGACATGAGAACATATTTTTCAACTAATTGACTTACCAAGTCAAGGTCATCATTACTAAAAGTCACGGTCAGACAGTCAAAAAAATCTAACAATCTAGACTTCCAAGTCCCCACAACCGATGAAATTAGTCATCAAGAAAAACACAATAACTATATGTTTCAACCAATAATCTCCAGTAATAAATAAGATTCAAGGTCAACGAAGTCACATCATAAACGTCGGCACCGACAGTAGTCTGACTTCATAGAATTCGCGCATTTTGAAATCTCACCCCACTCGACATGTGCAATATGAACATTGAATAGTGTTAGTAGATCGTGTAAGTAGGACCTTCCCGCACGTAGATTCTTGTTTAAAAGAATACAGGCGAGTCAGCTTAATACGTCTCTCTGTACAGTAACCAGGTCAAGGTCAAGTCAAGGTCAATGGAGTCAGGGGGTCAACTGCGGTCACCTGTTGTTCCAACTGATGCGATCTACACGCTGCCGCTCTCGCTCGCTCCGTACACTCCATATGTGCTGCCGTCTCTTTCTCTAGACGTTCCTTCAGCCTTGAGACGACGGTTTCAAGTTCTTCTCGCTCTTGACTCTGCTGGTCGACTTGTTTCTCCTGTTGTTGTTGTTGTTATTGTTAGGTTTTTGTTGTTAGATCGTGCGGTGTTGGTTATTTTGTTGTTTAGTGCTGGGATTATTTATAGTAGTAGAAAGTTTGGACTATGACAAGAGGTCACTTCATCAATATTGACCGTGACCGATAAATTATTTTGCAATAAACGGAGCTTTAAATAAAAATTGAAAAACAGAGCGATAAATAATCCCAACTATATATAGCATTTAATTTAAAATGTCAAATTAAACATGATTATAAATGATTTGATGACAATTGTGCCATTTTAGAACAAAATATTAGGAATTTATTAACTTTCTGAATTCCCTTAGTCCAAAATCCTGAACAGGAATGGCAACAGAATAAAAATGACTTAAAATAAAGCCTCCTTCGATGATTGAGCAGATGTGCAAATATTTTCTTCCACCATGAGAAAATTAGAATATTGCAACCACCAATTGCTGTAATGAACTGCCCAGGCTTGTCAGAACCGAATTGCCTAAAGCTTTGCGTGTTTAATTTGTTTTCCTTCTGATAATTCCTTAAAATCTATATTATATTTAGTTCCTCCTACCTTTTTAGAAAGTTCAGAAGCAAGATCAATATTTTCTCGTTCTAGATTTTCAGCCTTTGATCTCGCTGCGACTAATTCCTCTTCTTTAGCCAAAAGATGAACGATCTCCGCCACGTTTATTTCTAAAGGTGCTACGTCTGGATCGTACACCTGGAATGGTTAGAATCGTTAGAAATTGGAAGCATTGCAAGTAAATCATTCTTATGAAACGTGACAAAAAAGAAACAAAGTAAGTGTTCAACCAAGTTCAGAACATTTCAAGGAGTTCCGAGGATTGGAAAAGGTCAAATATGACTTCAAGATGGAAAAGCGTATGCTTGTCTGTGACAGCGTAAGTAAAAGTTCATAAGTTTCTTTGGGTTTCTGCTGCGCTACGCAATCCTATAACAACCAGTGCTGGCATTAAGGGGTTGTATTGTTACCTTGGTAGTATCAGAAGTGGATCCAGTGTCGCTGTTGACCTCGCTGTTGGCGCGGCTGCTGGCAGCTGGCTGCTGCAGCACGATCTGCTGCACCACGCGATCCAGCAACAACCAGTGCTGGCATTGAGGGTTGTATTCCACTGAGGAATAACCATATTTTGGTATAAGATCCAATACATTTATATTTCATTAAGGATTTCATCGCAGGCAATATATGTTTTTAAATCGGACATTTCGAATGTTTATTCGTATCATGGTGGCAGAAAATCGACAGAATTTCAAAGAGTATTCTTGAAGACATACTAATAACCGCAAATTTATAAGATCCATAAAACATCGATCAGCTAAATCGTTATAGAAAATTCCGTGGTCATACATACATGGCAACAATAGCATATGCTCCAACAACGACAGTAGATGAGGATAAGCAGCCGTATGACTAAGTTTCCTCCTCAACAATTCGAACATGGAAGCGGCACTCTTCGTATCAACGTGTTCTTTGTCAAATCTACGCGCCAATTCGCGTTCGTCTTCATTTCGAACCATTTCGAAGAACTCGATGTGACGGTCCAAGGTTTCGTTTTCGTATTTACGAAGTTTTTCTATTACTGGTGAAAGAAGAGAGTTTATTGATATTAAGAATTTGGCCAGTGAGCACAAAATAAACTTAGTACTAAAGCATTTATAGCAGCATCTAAAACTTATAAAAGCTGATTATAAGACAGATTCAGTTAAGATCTAAAATAAAAGATGTCATAACAGAGACGATTTTACTTCTAATGAATTAGTTTCAGTAAAACTGCAAAAAGTTCCAATTATTAAATGACAACAATTTTAATGCACAAAAAAGCTTTAAATAAACCTTTGTTTATTATTTTCCGAAAAACACATACCTACGAGTAAACTAACGATCAACATACTGTGTATTTTGCAGACGGATCAAAGGATATGACCCTTTTGATCGCCACTAATCCGCGATGAACATCACCCTCCGAAATGACATCCGTCAATCTTTAACCCTCTTAACATTCAATAGCAACAATACAAAAAACCTTTCTCACCTGGTTGAATTCCCAACATAAGCAGCTCATACCGCAAATGCAATCTGAACTCCAAACTATCTTCGCCAGCTCCATAGTTAAGGACGGCGTTAACGAACGACATGATGGCAGTCTTAACGCCGAGGTCGTCTCTATACGCTCCGGTAGAACGATCCAGCTCGTTCATGATGCACTGAAAACGGGCTCGTTCGCCCGCGTATTTTTGGAAGTGGATCATTGCTTCTAGCACCTGGAAATTTGGAAGATTCAACTATAAAAGTAACATACGTATTCCCGGCATACAGCAGCAAGATGTCTATCGCTGACGTGGTTTTGGTAGTGGATCAAAGCTATAAATTTGCAGATACAACCTAACTACAAATCACTTCCTATTGGAATGTAAATGTCCTGAACAGCAAGTAATTGCTATTTCTAAAGCAGCCGCAAAAAACATATAGATGGGATTAAAACAGGCTTAAATTCAAGGTATTTAACATGGTGATCTATTCATCCTGATCATTTATTTCAACATTATCTATATACCCATATAACAACCCTTTATGGGCCTAGTCTCCTCAAACACCATCTACCATCCATTTCAATAACGCCTATTCTATCATCAGCCACATAAATTACGCTTATTAATCTTAACAATTCCACGTAATGGCATCAGATTTTGCCTCATTCTCACCTTCTTATGTCCACCAGGTACAAGGCAGACAGCACCAAGAATTTCAAGAGCAGCCACTTTCGTCTTAACATTCTCCGTATCAAGAGATTGTGCGATCAGATCTATACTAGTCGGGTGGGCTAGCACGTGAGCTCTACCAGTCTGAAACGTACAAAGTAAAGTAAGTTGCAGGCTACCAACATGAAACACCACAATCCGACATTGTTGCTGAAATATTCCAAAGAGAATAAATTACATTAGTGGCCTTTGAAGAAAATTGAAGAAATCGGCGTTTGTTAGCCACTAGACAGGAAGAAAACAAATTAATATCTTGATAAAATATCGCAGGAGATGCATTGTAAACGAGGTCAAAATCATCGTAGAAGTTTGTAATACACGCAATAACTTACCGAATTATTCATAAGAGCCTTGATTCCAGCTATCAAGTTATGCCTGGTAATTGCATCGTCCCTCGGTGCTCGCTGTAAAGCATCCAGTAATGCTCCTAAACCTCCTTGCTTCACGAATCTGAGCACAAAACTATGCGCTCGGGTCCGTAACGCGGTCTTCAGGCCATCAACGAGGGCGCATACTTCGGCTGGTGGGGGACTTCCTTCTAACGATGCGAATGCCTAGAAAATGTGGATATAAGCTTAAAAATGGGTTAACTGTCATATGTCTTTGACGGTGCATTTTGCTGGCAGCCTTAGTTATTTGACACATTAGCTCTTAGTAATGATAAAGCAAAAACATCGTGGTAGGTTACCTCTGCATCTTGTCATTACTCATTAGACTGAGTCGGGTCGTCATTTAGTTGACGCTATGTTCCATTCCGAGACATTTATTAGTGCAACCACTAAGAAGTCCTCCTTAGCGGTTCTACTCCAGTTTTCCTATCTTCTTGCATTGCCTTCTCTGACAAGTTACACTAGGACCTAAGAAACTTACATCAGCAATTTCATTTAGCGCCTTGATATAGTCTTCAACCTGCGGCGCCGTAGCCAGCGGCATCACCTGCCCTGGTGGCGGCCTTCTGCTGCAGTAGATCTGCCATTTCTTAGCCGCTGGTAGAGCCATCATAGCGGCTTTGTTCGGAGCTGTCAAGTCCAGCTCTTCCTGTAGACAAGATAGTATGATTTTAAATGACTGTTTCTTTTTGAGATAAAGTAAGTACCCGCGTAAGCGAAGAGTTAAAGTGGGGAACGGAAAGTCAATAGTTTTTTCACCTAGCTAGACAATGTCTATCTATAGTCGTCGATTATAAATTATACTTTGGCGTTATTAAGCTTTGTCATTATTCCAATCAGACATATCTAACATAAATTAATTAAAGTACCTAGGACCTTAAAGAATCAGAAAATAAAAATTAAGAACCTTCGAAAATATCGGGAAGTCACTTCTACACGTAAGAATAATAATTTTTCATTCCGAAAATATCAAATGATCGAGACTGATATGGATAAAACTAAATCAACTACCTTACCGCAGTTGGTCGGTAGTTAATTTATATTGCCACACATCAAAAACAAATCTACAACAACCTACTTAATAAATGTAACTATGTGATCGGATATACGGATGTAAGCAAAAAAAACCTGACTTAAACCACTAACTACACGCTCACGCTTAGCTTTATAAGAAACAATTTAAGGAACTACTACTATATTAAGACAAGAAAATGTAGTTCTAAACGCGCCTTACCTAATTTAGAATGCATTTAATGCCTAAGTGGGGAACTTTACATTCTTGTTTTGCAATAATTCTCACAACATAATTTTAGTTCTGTTCATCAAAATTAATTAGACCCATGCAAAAATTATTTTAGTCTCATGGATTTACTGGCGTAAGTTCCGACCCCATAAGAATATTGCGATACAAAGTAGCCTATGTGTTATTCCACGTATCTAGTTATCTACGTACCAAGTTTAATCGCAATCGGTTCATCGGTTTTTGCGTGAAGGTACAACAAACATACTATATTTACCCAAATTTTCACCTTCATAAATATTGAAAATTAAACTCATTTTCCAGTTTTGATCGCGTTACTTTGATTACTTTTCGCATTTTATCAATGCCCTACCTTTCGAGATATTTACAGACTCTTCATCGTGGTTATAATCTACTTATAATTATTAGTAGGATTTAACATAAATTTAGAAAGAACTTAACCAAGATCCGGGTCTGATCAAATCCGAATCTCCTGGGCCCGTAACAACAGAATCAGATTACAAAAGATAAAAAATCAATTATAAATCAATCAACTTTTGTTCGAATTGATAACAGAGCAACTGAGCCCGTACATTACGTATTACATTTTTTCTAATCTCTCTCTAACCAGTCTTAAAAGCAGCATACATAAGTAATAGTACCAAATCATCAAACGTAATCCATTGAATGCATAACAAGTGAACAAAAGACCGCACTTTCATTTATCTAGGTGTGATTATTTTGTAACTAGTCAGTTAAATACACCGACTGGTAGACATCTAAGTGCGTATTTTGCCTTAGGGTTTGTAGATATTGGCTACGCCATTGTAATTTCTACTTCTTAAAAACCGGTGGACAAAAAACATGCGAGCCACTAGGCACGAAGCAAGTCCCCTGCTTAAGCGGGCGCATCCTTACACTAGTAAGGCCACTACACGAAAAAAAGAAGGTCTCCTATCCTTTTGTTCACGTCGTCATTTTAAATCTCAATGTACCTGATAAACGCAAGAAAGTAGTACAACAAGGACCCGAGCTATCAACATCTTTATGACAGTCACCATATGCCTTCAAACGAGTTAGAAAGTTGTTTGTAAGCCCCGTGTTAAACAAAGCCGGCCCTTCATTAATTCTTTCGTCGATAGTACTTATTATAGTTACTTATTATGCTATTTGGTTTTATCATTATCGTGGATCTCTGTTTGTCTGTCGCAGTCATTATGCATTGACGTTGATTCTTTGCTTTCATTTACTGTTTTACCCCCGTTATTTATAAAAGCTAATTAATACGCTGCATAACTAAGCATCGTTTGTCTTTTACTGTCACATGAAGTTTCAAAGTTGACAGACAGAGACAAAGAGAGAGTCACATAACTTAGTCATGTGTAAATAATATTTTATAAATAAGGGTGAAAATATCTATTTCTCAGCCAAGCGATGTTCCTGGTTGCATCCCTCACGGGATCTCGTAGTGCGCTTAGATTCAGTAGGTCTTATTGACCCTACTGCAAATAGAATTGGCAATGTTTAATTGTTTATACGGCCGGTCGCTTGTGTGATTCAAATCCTCTTCGAGATCAAGCAGTTTACCCGCCCCTGCAGGGGGAGAATTTCAAGTTCGCCAGCTGCCATTTACTTATAAGGCGTTTACTTATTATTTTAAAATTTTAATGCTTAGATAAACCGCGGGAACGTGTTTCCTATAAATGCATTAAAATGAGCCTTTTCTTGTTTTTCATCTAATAATCGACCTTTTCATCTAAGGTCATCTTTCTAAGTAGGTGGAGTAGGCTTACTTAGCACCTAAAGGTACCTACCACACTCCCAGCGTATTATTGTCTAGTCAGCAACCCCCAAGGGAAAGAACCGATCATGAACAATAAGTCTTTAGAACTAACTATAAAGGTAACTATGGCCGTCGGGTTCCTCACGATGTTTCCCTTCACCGTAAGAGCGGTGTTAATAGCGCCTATTTAAAGCATGTTCTTTACTGTGCTAGAAGCTATATAACTTCCCGTAAATTATTTGGACGTATCTAATTTAGAAACCCAGTATTAACAGTTTCATATCTCGACACGGATATAGTAAAGAAATCAAAATAAATCCTTTCATAGTAAGTAATTAACAGCACCACAAATGACCGAGAGGTCGTCAAGTCAGAAAATTACTCATCATTAAAGTAATTTGACCATAATCATTCATTTGAAGGCATGCCAGAGGTGAGAGACATCGAATAAAATTGAAAATAAACATTTTAGTTCAACATTTATGTAGTTGCACAGATAGTAACACCACCACTAATTAGACTGCAGTTGTAAACGTTTAAGAGCTTTAATTTGTGTTCTAAAATCTAGACTATCTCAGTTAATAGCGACCTCCACAGATACGAAGAATCTTTGTGATTAAAATTGTAAAAAGAAGTTAATTTGATAGACCTACATTTTGAGAAATGATTTCAAGTCACATTTGACCTGATGATGTTTTACCTGTGCGAGAAATCGATTTAAAAATTAGTGCGAGTCGAACTCGTGGGCCGAGAGTTTCGTACCTCGCCGTATTATGCCGCCGACCCATAAAAAATATTGCGTTTTTTGTATGGGGCCCCTTTTAAATTAAAACACCCTAAATTTTATATCGTACGATATTAGGTACACAAAACACCATCTAGCCCCCATTTTAAGTACCTAGTGAGTGAACTGACTGGGTACTAGTTAGTTCACTCGTTTCATTAAGAACCAAAACGTGTTATACTTTGTAAAATAATAATATTGTTTACAAAAATATTAGGCGAACAAATTTGCCACTTAACATTTACATTGAAAACTAGATGACCTTTGAATACTAAATGACTAGATGACTGCATATTAAAACGGATCACTTGATTTTCAAAACAATCATATATCTTTGACTTTAAATGCAGGTTAACATTAGATTGCTCTAACAGGTTGGTAAAGATCACAGTACCGGATTCGATACTTGGTCCTAATTGAATATAGAGATAGGTATAATAAAATTGAACCCATAGACGGAAACAGCTGACGGCTGGAGCTAGTAGCACCTAGTAGTAAATTACAATTTACTATTTATAGCTATGAGAGAGCTATTGCTTGGTAATAGCTATATTAGATATAGCTATTGCCATGAGAGCGGTGTTGGTCTAGGGGTCCCGGCCGCGCACCAATGTCTTTTTCTATAAGATTTTTTGTGCGCTATTATAATTGCTCTTACAGTGACGGAAAACATCGTGAGCACTCACCGCGGTCCGAAGACATGGGACATTCGCCAATCTGGAGTAGGCTTCCGTGGCGTATTAATGCCTAACCCCTCTGATAGTATGTTACAGTATATTCTATGGATTTAGAAAATTCTTACGGGATCGGGACGAATATACAATGTATACCAACTGTGTGGTGCGGCGCAACCAGTATAATTGCAGCCAAATAAGGACACAAGCTTGAAGCTATACTTTACAAATGGGTTAACTTTAACAATAAAATACAGAGCGGCGTACCATCGGTTAGAAGGAATTAAACATTAGAAAGGATTTATGGAAATTCTCAAGAGATGGAGACGTGAATTAATCAGCGGGCCACACCTAGTACGTAGATGTGAGTACCTATAACACACTAGTTCAAAGAAAACTTAATTTGTTTTCAATGTCCGTTTGAAAGTGTTCAATTGAGTAGGTAAAGTTCAAGAATTAAATGTTTTAACTTTGAGCAAGAAACAATCATGACCACAATATGACGGACATATCAAAATGATCTTATCAAAAGCTCATATCATAGAATCATAGAACAAAGTGTAGGTATTTCTCGTATCATAGGATCGCATTGTTAAGAACAACCTGATTTTTTCAGAATGCCAAATCAAAATTAAATATTCATTTGTCAATTGAACCCCGCTTTTGAAGAAAAGATCCATCTTTTCTTCAAAAGCGGGGCTTTTTTTATTTGTTTGGTTGGTGGTGGTGGACCACCACCAACCAACCAAACAAATAAAATATAGTTTAAAAGCGTTAAAAAAAACTTAAGAGTATCTTTTAGAAAAATCAATAAAGGGTTATGGAGATATAAGGGGAAATTGAATACTACAAACAACCAAACATACAAAAATAAGCGCTAAAAACTAGACCTTGCCTGACTAAACACAGTCAGGCATTGAGAAGACAAAGCCCATAGTCACTCAAAGATGACTGTTTATCTACATCTATACTCATACTAGCTAAGTAGTTGACATAGGCGTTTGCACAGCAACAACTATTCTAGCTAGGTATAATACGAACCATTCATTAACATCCATAGTAAATTTCAATCTAAGCTTGAAACTTGACGATGGAAAGCGTGAATTTATCGCAGTTTCTAGATACATGCGAAATGAATACGTTTTCCGTTTAAAAGGGACAGAATAAAGACGTCTGAAAGGTGCGCCTGCGAGTGAGAGTGGATTACCATAATGGGTCTTAGAATACTTACTTTGAATCGGCCGATAGACTGATAAATCTATGAGACGATTTAAAGTAGTTTTAATTCAAAGAATCTAGTTCAAAAATGTTCACGATAGAAGTTTGGTTTAATGTTTTAAAATTAAACGAGAATAAAAATGGAGGAATGCGGCTTGCGGCTTTTGGGTAAGTAGGTCAAAAGGCAATCTTTAAAGGTGTGACTTACCTATATTAAAAAATAGTGTACTTATAGTACAACATTTTCATAAGACATTTAATGCTTCAATTCATGCTTTCATACCTGATATAATATAATAGGGAGTTCTACAAGAAACAACGAAATCGGACCAATGAAATAATATCTGTCGATAGAATTTTTGGCCGTGCTAGCACCAGCGTAGAAAAGGACGCTTTATGGAAACTCTACTCCATCTCCATCTGGTCATCATCATGATACTCCATCCGTTCCTATAGTCGATGTCATAACGTAAAAGGCGACTAAGGGATCTGGGAGAGACTGGTGAATCTGGAGTTCTCCCTGCCCAGTGACGGGTAAACTGCTTGGTTTCAAGGTGTAACCTAGTCATTTTATAGTGTAGTGTAGATGACCTACTTTGCTAACCCCAAATAATTTAGGGTTTTAGCGGACCCTGGGCTCAGAAGACGATTACAACTGAGAATATCGCTCAGATAAGGAGGATAGGAATTCTTAGTCTGCGAAACTCTATAATGAGGTTCTAGTCAGGTTTCAGGGAAATAAAATCACAATAAAACTTGATAATTTCATTGATTAGATTAGACATACTTAGTTGTAATGTTAGCAACTTGAAACGATTAGTTGAGATTTAATCATGGAAATCGTGATTAAACGATGAGATTTTCCTCGACAAATTAGATAGATACAAAGATTTTAATAGAGAACAGTATACCGTTCGGTCTTAGTGTGTGAACTCATGTAAACTCGAGCATGAAAACTATACGTTTTTTTATTGTTCAAGACATTCCATTAAAAAAAATTACAAGAAGAAATTCACCATCAAAATCCTCCCGTGATTGATGACCGCGTCAAATGCGTTCCCGTGTGGCGCACTCGCCCGGCAAGCAAGGGGTACCGGTTATGCACCCGGCCACAGTTTATTTTACCGTAATTTTGAATATGAATTACTTATAAAATATTTTTAGTTTACATGTGTTACAATTTTCATACAACACAAAGAACCTAATGCACCATGTCACCGCGGTCGTGTGTTTTAAACGAGATTCCGATACAAAAGTCTCACAGAATTACCATTCGACTTTGAACGGTGATTCGAACAGGTTAATATTTTCCCTCTTAATGCGGACTATTTGTTCACCTTCGTCTGGTCACGAGAGATCGCAATTCTTTTGTCAGGTGGAATGCGGGTCAGATCATTGCGAGGAATTAGTTATGGCTAGTCAATTCATTTGTATCCTTCCTTTGTTTGTAGCGTCTTGACATTTTAGTGCATTGGACTGTTGGACTAATAATAAGGATCCTGGCGCCAAAATTATAGAATAGATTAAATTTTTTTGTATTTTGAAATAGCGTTTTTACCACAAAAAAGCATGCGGTAACATCGCAAACGTTTTTGCGCTAATGTGGGAATACCAAATGCTGTCCTCATAGAAAATATACTAAATCGATATAGCAAAAACGGAATAAAAACGCGGCGAGACGTTGAAGAAAAAGGGACGCAATATCGCAAAATATCAATATCGCAAAAATATAAATATACCGCACCTGCGTAGGGACCTATTATTGTGACAGAGGCTTCCGCTACAAAAACCAACCTTGAAGAACTAGGTGATCAAAAGCAGACGATTGACTGAACGTGATTGAGCTAGTGTACCCTAATATTCTACTTCTTACTTCTTGCTAATATTATAAACACGAAAGTTTGTACATATGTATGTAGGTGCCTTTGTTACTCTTTCACGCAAAAACTTTTAAACCGATTGCGATGACACTTAGAATATAGATAGCTGGAGACCTGAAATAACAAATAGGCTAAGATATGACCCCGATATTCTTGCAGGAACGGAACATACACGGGTAAAACCGCAGGTCGCTGCTAGTAGTATAATAACGTTTACAATTTCTCTTTTATCTCACACAAGGATAACCGTATCTAATAACTATTACGTCTACGAACTTCCTTGATAAGCAGTTGTGCAACCACTTGGAATGTTTTAAATACGAAATTACAGTAATATACGTTAGTAGGTGCAGTGCAGGAATTTTATCGTCACTGACAATGAATTAATCTATGATGTCATTTGTTTTAGTTACGTTTGAGCTGCTGCTGCACTCATCAATTTAATTTAATGACAATAATTATAACTGAGATTAAACTCATTTTTCAGGCATTGATTGCGTTGCTTTATAATTACAACTTCTTTGTCTGCTGAATCTTCATTTTTTTATATAAACGAAGTTCTCGGTTGCATCCCTCTCTGAAACCCCGGAATTTTTGGGGTTGGCAAAGTAGGGATGCCTTCATTGACGATATCTACTGCATTTGGCACACTTTTTACGTGCACCTAACACCAACCCTTCTTGGGACCAAAAGGTTTTCTGCCTTCGCGCGGGGAGAACTAAAGGTATGCCGCCGGGCTGAATGGAAAAACGACTCAAATATTACAAACGTCTTTTATTCTACTTTACTTAAAAGTTATCTCAAATTAACGCCAATATTATGTTTATTGGGAAGCGAAAGGTCTCGAAGTACTTCACGCAACAAAGCCATAAATTAAACTTAATACTTATTACACATTACTTAGAATTATTCGACTGGTAAAACTAATTCCAAGTAATGTGTTACAAATACTTGAATTATTTGAACCAAATAACAGCATCGGAACCGGTAGTGAGAACCGCCTTCGACATAATAATATATCATTCAAAAAACATTCTCATAAAGTCAAAACATAAACACTTCAACATTAACAGCTAAAGTTCATATGGGAAAGTGACTGCGGTATCACTTTCGTTTGTCTCCTCTGTAATTTTAAAATAATTAGCCTCGTAATATTATTTAAATATATTAACTTTTACAATGTTATGTTGTTGAGTAATTCTATGAAATGAATTAGCAATCGACTATACGTGCGTAGTAGATGCATAGATGTTTATTTGTGATTTTGCTGATTAGAATTTGTTAGAAGATGTTACAAATATAGCAGGATAAGATAGTAGCTATGAGGCTATATCATCATCATCATTATCTCAGCCCTTAACCGTCCACTTCTGAACATAGGCCTTCACCATATGACGCCATAAATAGCGATTGCGAGCCACCTCCATCCAACGACTCCCCGCGACCGCCACAATGTCGTCGCTCCACCGAGTAGGTGGTCTTCCAACACTCCGTTTCGCATTACATCGTGGTCGCCTCTCGAGAACTTTAACTCCCCATCGGTTATCTGTCCTTCGAGCTATATGGCCTGCCCATTGCCACTTAAGTCTACTAATTTGAGAGCTATGTCGATGTTTGGTCTAACGCTATATGGAGATGTTTATTTATATTACCTGTACTTGTACTTGAACTGTACTTGAACAGGTACTGTTCAAGTACAGGGCGTAACCTAAGGTTGGCCGTTTAGGCCCGACATAGAACAGGGATAGGGCTACCCCACCTCTTCCAGAGGGTGTCGTAAAAGTATCGCTACTAGTCCCTAAGTCGTAGTTACCCTATATAAGTGGTCTTCAAGTTCTTAAATTTGAATTGAAGTTAAAATTTACAATATAACTAATAATATAACTAACATAACTTTCTGCATCCTAAGCCTGTCTGTATGCACAGCCTAAACTGATGATAATATAGAGCAGAAATCTGGAGTGTACATTTCTCTATGTTGCGAGCCAAGAAAAGAATTTTCGAAATTCACACGGGATCGGGACTTACGCAGATGAAACTGCGGAAGTAGCTAGTCTACCTATAAACACAAAAGTCGTTTAAAACTACAACACGGACCTAACCCGTAAATTTCAATTACCAATCACTGAATTAAACCAGATTAAGAACCAAATTGAGTGAAATCACTCGAAAGTTATTTCGACGTTAAAATAAATACACGTCAATTTAAACTGGACATTTTATTAACTGATAATTTAATAACTCAATCGTTTCGAGACGCCATAGCCACTGAATTAAACGTGTATAACACCTTCCGGCTGTTTGTAACTCTGTATTAAGCTTTTATTAATATTCAAAGCTTATGGGCATGACATGAAAGCGAATGATTGTCGAAATTGATAAATAAGTACTGAAGGAATGGTGAAATCTTTATGTGAAGAGGAAACCTACTTATTCTCCAACGTAAAGCGATTAGTCTCTAGGTGCATAAAGTTTGCATTATAGACCTAGGCCTTAAAGTAATTTAAATTTTGAACGTTGTGGTCAATGCGGACATAATCACTAAGGTTCAGTTTTATGGAAGGCTAAAGCAAATAGTTTTAGTTAATATAAAGCCCGAACTTTTTTTTACATCGGCTAAGGCCGGTGCCTGGTTTCGTCATTTGGATGCATTATTGAAAAATTTAACTAAAAAAGAGCTGTAATATATTTCATGCACGTAGCAACAATCAATCGTTTGTTGTTAATTAAATGTTTATCTTTGTAATCTTTTTTATTGTCTCGCAGTGGATGTGTAAAGTAGAGTGTTCACCTCGAAAATAACGCCTAGATTAATCTTGGGCGCTAGAATCCCACGCTTCACTTAGGACTCTAGGTACTCTAAGTTTTTAAGTGAAATGCTTAACTGCAAGCGACGATTAACCTTCTAGTCTCTCACAAGAAACCTGTCTAAATTATTGGGTTTACATATTCAGTACTTCCACTTTGTAAACAAATGCAAAGTTTTTTTCTTGTATTTTGTATTATTTTCCGAGTATTTTCCTCAACAAAAGTTCACAGGCTAATAAAGATATCAATCATTTTTAATTGGTCTACAGATTTAGATCAAAAGGCACCTACTCTAGGTAAGGTAAGGTGCACACTATCGAAGATAGTGTAAAACCAAGTCGCTTCCCTCTGAATGTCTATCTGTTTGAATGTATGCATAGCTCTTTAAAAGTACGCAACGGATTTTGATGCAGCAAATTTATATTTAGCAGATAGAGTAATTCAATAGGAAGATTTATAAGTATAACGCATCCTGATATTCCCGCGGGATCGAGACTTACGCGGGTAAAACTGCGGGATGCAGCTAGTTGAAGATAAACACGGAAGATTACTTCAGACATGACGACAGACATACAGAACAGAGTTCACAAATGATGATAGATACACAATTATGAAACTCAACATCAATATTATGCCTTGACAAGAAAATCGGTACATAGTGACAAAATAATAGCGCTTACAAAGAAATTTAACTTCACACAAACAGTGGTTAGAGATTACAAAGGGCAGAACACAATTTTATTGTTGTGTGGTGGCAACAGAAATAACGTCATCATCTGTGAAAATGCCAACTCTCTAGCCAACACAACTATGGTGGGTCTGTAGTCTAGCTATCCCAGCCTGACATAATACAAGCAGCGTCCCGCCGTTCAACCCTCGTAAGTCCCGATCCCGTGGGAATATCGGGATAAAAAAATATTAAATTATAATCCAGATGTCCAGGTATCTGCATACCAAGTTTCATCGCAATCGGTTTTGTAGTTCTTGCATAAACATCCAAACAAACATCTAAACTTTTGCATTTATGATATTAGTGGGAAGTGGGATAGTGATAAGTGGGAAGTGGGATAAGCCTGGTGACGACAGACAGGAGGAGGAAGGATTGGTGGTTCGTCCGCCATCGTGCGCGGAGAACTCCAGAATCGCTAATCTTCTCCAGATCCCTTATTCGCCTTTTACGACACCCACGACAAGAGAAAATGAATAATTATTCTACGAAGATGCCCTATTCGATGCTATGCTACAAGGCTAACAGCCCAATATAGAAACGCAACTTAAAATTTGTGAGCTATTTAAATAATTGAGCAGTCTAAATATATAACTCAAATTTTGAGTAGGGTTTCTGTGTTAGGCAGTAAGGTGCACACTTTATTCCGTTATTTTAATATCTTAGTAAAAAGATAACACGAATTTACGTAAGAAAAACAATGATGAAATTATCCATAGAACTATGAGAAACTTCGCTGTAGGTGTTATGAAAACCTGTCTCGACAATATGTATGTGAGATTCGTTTTAATTAACTAAATAAGTAGGTATTATTGTTATTAAAATTCTTTTAATGTTAAAATTAAAAACGTCTTTGTTTTGGATTCAAGTTAATTGAGTTTTATTACGGGACAATGGCCGGAAATGTTTAACAAACGAATCTTTATATTTGAGCAGATTTTAGGTAAGTAGTTAGAGGAAAATTCTAGTGAATAATTTAAACTGACTTTAAAATAAGAACAAAAATAACCTCTACATACAGTGCCACCGACTGATCTGTTTCGTCATCTAAACTACAATATAGACCCAGCCAGTAAAACTGCCTGACTGCGTGGCCTTTGGAGGCTCGTCATTCTGGAATAAGACTTACCACAAGCTCAGCGAACTTGGCGTCGAGCTCGTCTTGAGGCGGCATCGGATGCGTCGGCGTGACAGCCTGAAGAGCCAGCCCGCCTTCGCCCCCGACCACGCAGTACGTGATCTCTGGAGGCTCGTCATTCTGGAATAAGAGACAGACTAGTTTAGATTCGTGTTGTATACCTACTAATAAAGTTGAAATTTTGTGAGTATGCATGTTTCTGTGTGTTTGTTACTCAATCACGCAAAAACTACTAAACCGATTGAGATGTAACTTAAAATATAGGTAGCTGGAGACCTGAAATAACAAATAGGCTACATTTTATTCTGATATTCTCGCGGGAACGGGATATACGCGGGTGAAACCGCGGCTAGTTGTATATAAATTTGATGACTTAGAATCGTACGCAGCGGCCACGTACGTACGTACATACGTACCAACTTAGTAGTTAATTTTAGATGTTTTGGTTGTGACCATAAAATTGTGGTCAACAACCAAAACATCTAAAAAATCACATCGGTTCAATAAAGAGGGCAATATGACATGAGGTGACATTCAGTTAAATCAGGAATTTAAAATTTTGACTTGTTGACTGGCAAGTCAAATTCATTGTCGAAATCATCGCTAATCAACCTTCATAAAGGCTATTGTACTTGCTGGTGAATTAAGTACCTAGAGATTAAATATAAATATTACGTACCTACAATGAAACTTTTACCAGTTACATTCCAACCTCAACATTTCATTTCATTTAATGTGAAATCCAGAGCTTTTAAAGAAACAATTAGTTGTGATACTAATAAATAAAACGAGAGGTAGAGAGAAACCGTAAAGTAAAGGTTAAATATCGCTCATAACCTTCGTTTTCTATTAATCCTTATCAGTAAGTCGACGTTCCCCGATGACGTGAACGCACACTCATTTCCATTATTAATGGTTGAACAGATTTTAAAGCAATGTGTTTTACTCTTAACGTCTTTGGGCAATTTATCAGTCGAGGATCATGGGCAAGTACTAGAGATGTTATTATTTGAACATTTTTTGTTTTAAAACTTTTAACGAATACCATATGAAGTAGGTAGTAAGTAAATGTTTTAGGAACTCCGAACAATGTCATGCTATTCCCTTCACTCACTACATGGGATGCTGAAGATTTTGCAATGTGGAGACGTAAGAGCAGAAAAGCGGACGCCGGACTCCCGAGGGGGAGAAAATTGGTAAGATGATGATGAACAATGTCATGGGTATTACTATGTTTGATCGAAGTGGAAGAATAAAACAGTTAGTAGCGGAGTTAATTAAGAGGAGAGCCAAGAAGTTGATTGATGAGAGGAGCTTTAGGGCATCGAACACACACATGACGAGTGTGACAACTGACAAGGTGTTGGTCGAAGTGTGTAAAACAGGAACGCAAAATCTTATTTTACTATTTCCCGTCGTCGGACAACCAAGCAAACTATTCCACGAGTTTGATGCATATCCTGGAAATCCGCACTAAGCATTTCATTAAAAGTGGTCCAGTGGCTTTAGTCTGACTTAAAATTCAATAGCAAACTTGCCTTTTTTTCATTTAGGTATCCCATAATTGAAAATAGGTCAGATTGACGACCTCTGTGGCGCGTCGGGCGAACGCTTGGCTGCAATACAGAAGGTTGCGGGTTCGATTCCCGCTGGGTGCAAATATTTATGCTTAAAATAAATATTTGTATCTGGTCTGGGCGTATTTCTATGTATAATATGTATGTATTTACAAAAGAAAAATAAATATAAGTAGTATATCCGTTGTATAGTCACCGTACCACAAGCTTAGCAGCTTACCACGGGGCTAGATGGCGCTGTGTGTTCGTCACAGGATTTATTTATTATTTATTGGCACCGCGCCGCAGAGCGTAAAGACGTGCCACTTGCATTAAATATCTTATTAAAATCTAAACAGACTTAGATTACATAATGTAAAACTTTTTAGAAACACATTACATAAATTTTTTAAATTCACACGATTTGTTAACATAGTTAGGTACATTTTACCGGTCTTAATCGCGTATTATTATTTATTTTTTTACCTCAACGTTTCGATCATGTCGAGGTAAGAAAGTAAATAAGAAAGACCCGGCAAAATTTAAACTATAATACATTCCATCTTTGTGTTACCAAAAAATAGGATATCAATAAAAAATCATCCGTACAAAGTAAAAATCCCAAACTTTCCATACATTCTTCTGCCAATCCATCTCAATTGCAATGAAGAGATAAACATACAGATGCGAAAAAATATACCTGCCTTCAACAAACAGGCAGAGTTTTTTGTTTTATTGGTCATAAATTGTTCGAAGTCGTAGAGTATCGATTTAATATCGGCCGATGGTTGATAATCGAATGAATATTAAAAAGGCTACGGCTGAATAGAGCTACGCCTAGCCTCTGGGCAGCGATATTCATACGTCGTAAGTCCCGATCCCCTAAGGATATCGGGATAAAACGTAGCAGATAATTAATTAATTTAACTTAACTTCAACTTGATAAATGGGTCCCTGAAGCAACAATTATCATAAAATATAGATAACTTTATTTGTATAACATAACACAAGTTAGCAAAATATATAAACAGAGTTTTTTACCTTGGGTATCTTTTTCCTCTATTACATTTTACAACTTTAACGCGGCAGTCGTACAACTATTATCTGTATTGAAAGTTAAGTTAAATTATCAGCCGATAAAACATCTTTCATCATCAACAGTCTGTACAACTTCACATTACCTGAATACAATCGCTGCAATAAAATGATGATTTAAATTGAAACGAGGAAGGCAAAAGCATGATTTCCTTCCTTTTAAGGAGAGTAAAATAAGGAAACCGTTGACCGACACTGACAGGGAACAGAAAAAGACAAGAATGTTCACTCGAAACGTTTATAAAGTAATTAAATTAATGTTTATAGTGAATTTATGTTCCTTTGCTGTAAAAGTTGTAATTATACCACTTACTCTAATAGGTGTATAGTCAACGTAAATAATTATCTTACAGTCGTACTTATGCAGGCGACTATCTAAAGCTACGTCCGCATAGTCAGGAGGCTGGCTTAGCGGCTAAAGGCTAGCGAGCGAGTCACCTGACTAAAACAAACCGTCTAAAAAGTTCGCGACCGGCCGCACTGAGAGCAGGGCGCCTAGCTGTGTATTTTGTCAAAATGCAAGCCACTAGGAGCTAGGCGCTAAGCAAGCCGCCTGCCAATGAGGACGTAGCCTAAAGGAGACCTTAGTGCCTTAGCTAAGGTATGGATCGTCACATTGTTGATGAATGTCATCAACAATTTAAGAACAGAACCTATTCATTAAAGTTGGTGATCATAAGGATCGAAGGTGCTGAGTATTCCACGCAGAAAACCTAAGTAAAGATAGATAGACGAATTATTTTTCATTCATCTATCTTGTTGTTGTAAAAAATACAACAGAAAGAAAGCATAAGCAATTTAAATTTAGGTGGCACCGTGCCTTATTGCGTAAAGCGACCCTTCGAGGCATCAGGAAAAGAAGTTTTGTCGAAGAAGATATCATGATTATGTGACGCTGACGCTGTACCAGCTGGAGAAAGAGAGCCAAGAATCGGAGTGATAGTGCAACTTTTGAGATGGTCTAGCCTCACAAAGTATTGCATGCAACAGCATAAGTAATAATGCATAGCCTGTCCCTCTACTTAAGACATAACCTACCTCCTTATTATAATGTAGGTGCATAGCATAATAAACTCATTTCGTATTCAGTTCATCTATCTGTCCCAATACTTAGGTACCTACCTCATCAATATTAACTTAGTAATTTAAGCTTTGCCTAATAACTTTAATTGCTTCATTTGAAATTCAAAATGGGGTACTTTGTTAAAAATAACTTGAACTAAATTAATATTTTAACCGACAGACCTTTATTTTCTTGCATTCGATTTTCGTAAAAAAGGTTTAATATAATTGAAGAAGAAAATGTTTTTGAATTTAAAACATAGGTAATAAGAAGGACATATTAGGAGGTCTGGAGAGGTCTCGAATTTCAGGCGTTGTTAAAGCATATAATATAATAAAAACAACGCGATAAAAACCGAAAAAAAATCAGTCTAATTTAAATCCACCATACCAAAAACTGAATACAATCTTACTTTAATACTTAATCATAAGGAAATATACTAATAATCTTAATTTTCAGAAAAGTATTTAAAATACTTAAAATTCGGTTTTTTTTCTCAATTCAAATAATTTTCATAAAACTACAATTAATCGCTGCCTAAATACACAAAACAACTTATACTAAATTCTGATTTGATCACTCGATAATGGCAGAATTAATAGTTATGATTAGTTACTACGATAGTAATAGAAACTAAAAAGAACGATGAAAAAATAGTAGAATCTAAACTTTAATTAAAAACATCATTTCAATATAAGTTCTTAATTTATGACTCTTCCGTTTTCTCCAATTTCATACATTAAAAAACGCCATATCATTTCCCCAAACAAAATTAATTTAAAGCTCCTTTATCAGAGTAAAAGATCACGTCTTCTCCTCAAGAAATGAGTCATATCTCGATGACCTTTGTAGGCGCCAACGATGCATTTTATAAACGTTGGACGTTGACAATGTCGCTCGCTGTTTCATTGACTCTTGAACATAGGGGTGTTACAAACTTCAGCCTAATTTGGGAATAGTAATACTATTTAGGGAAATACTGAAATAATTGAGCAGTTTTTTTATTTCAAATTAGTATAACAATTATGTTTGAGAGCTGCTTAATTTTTTAAGTCGAAATTTATTTTTTATTAGTTTTTTTGTATTCGGCCGATCCAGTAATACATAATCACATCATATAGACGATGCTACTTCCACGACATTTACAAACACAGCACGACATTTACAAACACACCTATACATTTACAAATATAAATATAAGATATAATACCTAAATTATCATTTACACAAACCACTGTTCATTCATCAAGAGCTAGTCGCATCAAGGACTACGTTATCATCACTGATGCAACATCAAATATTGTATAGAGGTCATGAGCAGACCGAGCGAGCTGTGCAACAAATATTTACAGAAAGAACAATGGAATTTTATAGACGCTACTCTTATGAAAATTACGCGCTAATTAAAATGAGCTGTTTACAAATACAATATATCTGAATTTGAATTGCAACTAAATGTTATCCAGAATACGTGAATAAATTATACGAATACATTAGATAGACAATACTGTATTTGATCAACGACAAAAACAATACATTTAAAAAAAAACAGGACCCAGGTAGCTGAAGTCACCCGAAAAGAATTGGAACTCCGGGCCAACAAATTCTGGACTCCCCACCAACGGAAGACGCTTACCCGGCAGACCCGGTCGAACGTGAGGAGTATTTGAAACAAGTATTCGGTAAAGCATTTTTTAATAACCTACTTATTAAAATCATCTTAAAGTATAGGTGTTTTAACTGTATAAAACATAAGTAGGCATATAAGTATACAGACGTCACAAAGCAAAATTTAGGAGAAAACAACATCCAAAGTCTAAAATAAGTAGATAAAGATACCTAGATCGTGCGCGTGAGTACCGACAGAACAATGCCAATATTTTGCAAGAAAATAATATGTAAATGGTTATGTTTTACGCAAAGATTGTATTTTTCGAAGTCAACGAAGTGGAACTAAAGCGCAGTCGTTAGTAAACGTAACAACTCTATCGCGGTCTGTTTCTATCTAATTCTGACATCCGATGCTTGTGAAATGGAAAGATAATCATTATTAAAACTAATCTTATGAAAAGCAACAGATCTAAGGAGCTTGGAAAGGCTCACACTTGTCCTTTAAAAATGGATTTTTGTAAAAATAGCAATACGGTCAGGTATGCGTACTGTAAATCAAAATATCTTGTATACATACAAAATTTAGTCCTGAGTAGTCATGACTGATTAATTAATTGGCAGAATGGCTTAATGACTGAACTATATATCAACAGCTAAAACCGTTAGTCCTAGGTATGTGAAATTTGGAGTGTGTTCTTTCAGTTCTTTGTCATATTATGTACGTATGCATAAAGAAAAGATTTATCGTCCCGCGTCCCGCGGACACACTCGCGTAAATCGCGATCTCGTGGGAATATCAAAACCCTATCTTATCGGATGCCTACAATAATTATTATAATGTATAGAGCACACTTTCCAAATTTCAGCTCTATACTATCACCGGTTTAGGTTGTGCGTTGATGCATTAGTCAGTTAGGACAAAGCATTATATATATATAAAAAACGCATTTGCAACATTAATATTTTAATCAGCCGACCAAACTACAGTTAACAAAACTAACAAAACTCCATAACAGACGAAGTTATTTCAGTTAAACAGAGGTAGTTAAATAATGAGTTACGATGCGACTGTCAACCCTGAACAAGGAGAGTTGTTATTTTGGTGGGTGACTTCAGCGGGACCGTGTCGAGAACCGAGACGAACAAAGTAAGTAATGTGAGTAACAAAGTATAGGGTACTTATAATAATTATTTTTTATTTGGCGTTAGAAACGCTAAAAAATTTAGTTGTTAGTGGTTCATAATTTGACTACTATGTCAGCAAATGTTCAGTAAAGATGTACTTGTTAACGCTCATTTAGTAGAGTAGGTTTCTTAGTAACTGCACTAGCTAATATAAAGGAAGTGAAGAAAATAATACCTCGATTTTATTTTAGGGTGTTAGCTACACACTTGGAAAAAAATTGGAAAGAATTTTAACAAGTATTTTTTTTTAAAGAAAAAAACTTAGAATACAATACTTACATTCGATTTCACAGGTATCGAATATTTTCTAAACGTGAAATTAAATCTTCTTTTCGATTTCACCATTTTCAAAATATTTCAATTTCACCAAAAACCCTAACATTCAAGCACCCTAAATTTCTACTTTTGCGGAATACGTATAACTTCACGCATTAATACCACTCTAAACTTCTCCCATTTAAAAATTATTTTCCATCAGACTCATTAGGTAGATATTAAAATCTAGTATGGTAATATGATATCTATCTCCTATTTACTAGTTACATTAAGTCTAGGTGCCATTACAAACAAGAATATTAAACGAAGGTATACTACAAGCGACCAACGCTCGAGCACGTACGTCAAGACCAACTAATCATTCCTCCCGTGATATCCTACTTGACTAATTAACTTTCCAAGGGCTTATCGTCTCGCTCTAATAGTCATGTTTACTAATTATATCGTTTAGGGAATACACTAGCTTTGACATTCGACGTCCCTTGTATGGATTAATTTATCTATCCTACTAATGTGAAGATGTAAAGGTTTGTGTGTAGGTAAGGAAACGAGTATCTTTGTATCCCACTAATACTAATGTTATAAATTTTAAGTTTAGATTTTAACTTTCAAAAGTTTAGATGTTTGTGTCACAAAATATCTACAAAACCGATTGTAATGAATCTGGACACACAGACACATAGGCTGCTTAGGCATAGGGTGCTACATAGGCTACTTTTTATCTCAATATTTGCACGGAATACAGTTAAGTCTTCTTCTTTTCTCCTATATTACCAATCATCCGAACATTCACTATCTCCTTCACATCCCAGTCCAATTCAGTCTAGCCATTTAATCTTAGGTCTTCCTCACCGTTAATACTCATCAGTTTTTCGTTTCAATCCCGACTTATCACTCCATCGCACGTCCATACCAATCAGTTATTATTAGAGACAAATAAAGGTGAGGACTAAACAATAAGAAGTGATAATTAGTCAGCGAGTGAGCACACGCCCTTTGATTTGTTTAATTGTGAGCGGATTCAACAGGCCGTGACTGTATGAATAACTGCTCAGGAAGCGAAATTGAAAGCTTCCAAACAACAATACATGTGACATACCTAATGATTTATGGGTGCTATTGAATGATGAGCTGTATATCAAAATTTCTCACTGTTTTGTTTGCAAGTAAAATTATAAATAAAAGATCTGGCTCGAAGGATCATATAACACTGATTTCGGGATTAATAGTACTTGATGAAGTATTTTGTAAAATAATTATATGTGAAAATTACTTAATAACGGGATATTTACCATGTTTAATAATTTATCGAATTACTAGCGAAATATCGAGCTCCGCGAATAAATTATTAAACATGGTAAATATCCCGTTATTAAGTAATTTTGGTAGTGAAAATAACCATGTTAGTTTAAAATCGTATAATCATATGTGATATAGATAAAGAACTTGGCACTTCACTCCAATTTATTGGCACTGTGGAATGCAAACAATTGGTACCTTTAAACTATCTATAAAATAGTCCAGTAGTTCCGATAATTATCTCTTTCAAATATTACTTATTCATATTTTATTTCGTATGTTAAACCGCATTAATACCATCTACAACTAAGTACACAATTTCCAAAAGTCCAGTCATTGATTCATCAACGAAATCATACCCATAACTATACAGATCTAATTAGTTAATCTAGGACACCATTAAAACTCCATTCTCTGTCAATCTAATAGACATTTACCATTTACCACCAATTAGACAAAAGTAAACATTACGAAATTTATACCCATTTCAATTAACAGTACCACATTCAGAAAGAATTGACCTTTGCTATGTAAAGACTCTAATCAAGTTTGAAACGAAATAGACACCATAATAGGAGATCACAATGAAGCCACTCATCTATTGACCTGAATGCTGGATTTGGTTTAAAATATGGTTATGATTGAGTGTGGCTGTAGTGCGTTGTCAATTGACATATTTTAGGTTCAATTGCGAGGGTTCAAGCGATTCTGGGCGTTCTCAGATCAGAGATTTATTGATCGACAGTGTAGCCCCAGTATTGAATAGGGCTAATTCATTTCTTTCCGAAGGTGTCATAAAAGGCAACTAAGGGATCTAGGAAAGACTAGCGAGCATGGAGTGACTTGGGGGTTTAGCGGATCTTGGGCTCCCGAGAGAGCTGTAAACCGGTCCGAACATCGCTCAGAGAGTTTTTGACTGAGCGGGGCGTTTCGTTCGCATCATAGTCTTTTTAGGAACTAAAATTTAGCAAAACTAGACGGGAATAATTCCATAATGCCTGCGCAGGTGTCAGAACCATAAAAAAGCTAAATCAACTCTTCCACCAAATAAATTTGGGTACAAAATTTCCAATTACTTGTTTTAAGATTTCAGTTGGAATTCTTAAACAATCCACAAGTAATCGGGCGATTAAAAATCTGTTTTTCACATCCGTCCTTAACTGTCACGCTGTGTCAGATCAATTGCGCAGATACAGTGCGAGTTCAGCATTGCGCAAGATCATCGAGTTAGTTAGTTTTGGCATATTTGTTAGAACATTTCATAAGTTTCTGGCATTCCAATTATCTACAAGTCAGATTTAACGGGTAGCTGTTGAAAATATCTAATATTCATTTTGTTAGACTATAATTACAAAAGTATCTCTGCCAGTCTGTAAACCAGGAGTTTACCCATATTACGCTTTTACCCATTTTAACTCAACATTTATACATTTTCTCGAGGTCTTATTCCTGCTTCGGAAGGCACGTTAAACAGTTGGTCCCGCCCGGTAGTTATCTCCGATAGCTGTCGTTAGGTCAAGTTTCAGGCCTTAGGACTACTTGACGACTCCAAGACAGGGTGAGCCACACTATTATGCGAAGAAATAAAGACCCAAAGTAGTTCAGGATAAAAATGTACCATAAAAATTGATTCAGCCGCTTAGATGTGATAACCTAACAAAAAGACAGAATTACTATCGCATTTATACATAGGTTCAGATTCATCATTCATTATAGGTAAGTACTAAGTACCTGCAGACTTTCATTTTGGAGAACATATTTTTGCTGTATATGACTAATTTTCTATCTTTCCTATTTATAACAAGTGTTTAATTGAATATGGAAGCTGGATAATATTACGAACGAAGCAGCAGGTAAACGCAAGTTTAATTAAATGCAATTTAAATGAACAAAGCCGTTTTCTACCGGCTTTCGAAGCCGGTCCGCCTCACAGGGTCAGTCTATCACTAATGGGCCATTCACACAGTGAAATTGGAAATTGACAAAGTCAAGGTAAGGTAGAGGTACGTATAAACATTTAATTTCATTGGCCTATTAAATAGCTGGCGCATGCGGCGAGATGCCAAGATAACTAAGTTGAAGCATTGATAAACTAAAAAGCTAGCTCGCTCGAGTTACGACTTTGTTTCGTACTTACATACAAATAACAAATTCTTCATTTCGTTATCTTAAGATGAGCTAAACTGTAAACCCTAATAAAACACTTTATTTATCCGGTTTTATCGCGTTTTTATTCATTATTTGACCCGAGCTTTGAGCTTTGAGAAAGCTCGGGTCAAATAATGAATAAAAACGCGATAAAACCGGATAAATAAAGTGTTTTATTATGCAAAATCGCGAAAACTGTAAACCCTAGTCAAGTTCATTGAAAATTGTTAATTGTTTCATGACAATGTTGTTGAATATTTATTTGTGTATTGATTGTAAATTTCTTAAATTTTAATGCAGTTTCAAAAGAAATATGTTAAAGGGTTCAACGTTTATATCTACGTTGTAACCAAAACAGTTGATTTTTGTCTAAAATGTGGATAAACATCAAAACAATAAGAAGTTTTTGTCTGGAAATACACTAAAATATAAGGAACAATACCACCTACAATCCGTACACAAATATTTTTCCAACAACATTCCATTATGACATAATCAACAATTTTTGTTTAAAAAAACCCGACAGAAATCTACCACCTTACTTACAAACGCTGGTAACTATTTATCGTTTGTGATTCAAAGTTGACAGACAGTGACAAACGTCACATAACTTGATCAACAAAGGTCATAACTTGGTTGGTTTACTTGGTCAATCATTATTTATAAATAAGAGGGTTTCAGTTAATCGGAAACAAACCGTGATTGTAGGAAAAGTACCCTTAATATATATAATAAAGATGGCAAATTTTGTTGAAAAGGAACATTCCTTTATTTCCAAATAAAAGCAAAACTTCATTTAAACATTATTAACAAATCATCTGCTTGAGCTGGAAATTGAACCTGTATACCTCTTAATTATATTGGCCTAATCACAATTCGATGCGCGTAGCCAGATCTCGAGATAGCGAACTAATTTATGTCTTTCATAGTTCCATTGTTTGGAAGCGGCTTTATCCTTGCTTTATCAATATAAAACGCCCTAAGAAGAGCTATTGTGGCTTGTAATAACGGGGTTTGAGCTGTTATGGGAAATGTGGTACTATTTAGACACGTTATTAGAACAGGACTAGTTGAACTAATTATAGACCTCTGTTGAAACAATAAAACCTGGTGAGCCTTAAGTTTAAATTTTTTTTTTTTTTTTTTTCCATTTATTACCAATTAAACAACATAAAAAACATATAATATTTAGACTTAACACTTAAAACCAACAAGGTTTGTACTTACGCTAAGCCTTAAGTTTACGTCGACCATGTTCAAACGGTTTAGGACTATGTTCAAATAGAAGTTGGACAAATAAGTATGCAAAGACTTAAAAGTTTTTGTCAATACAGTCATATAGGCAAAAGGTTTTACTTAGGGTCGCAAATATTACACAGAGAAGAAATAAAATGTGTGTTGAGCTTATATTTAATATTTTTGAAGGTTAATTTATTACGTAATTCTGTAGGTAGATTGTTTATAAGTTGAGGAACAATATAGTCAGATGTTCGCCTACCGTACTCATTATTCACGCGAGCCGAGCTGCAACTTAGCTGACGTCGAGCTACTGAGCGAGTGCAAACAGGGTGCTCCAAAATCGGCTGATTATTGACAGTTATAAAAAATAGTTTTTTTAACAAAATATATTTAACCTGCGTACGGACGGGTAAAACCTTACAATATTTAAATAAGCCAGCATGATCATCGCTAAACTGGGTTCTAATTTTAGTTGACACTATATTCTTTAATATTCGGACTTGAAGGTCATAGATTTTATTCAGATAAGTTTTATAAGTACGCCCATAGCTACACAAACCATACTGAATATATGAATCGGCTAGGGAGTGGTATAACATTAATTTAACTTTAAAAGGGATCCTATTTTTTAGTATTATAATATTTGCTAAAAATTGTCTCAGCTTATTACAAACGTGTTCTATGTGGTTGAACCAGTTAAACTTATTATCTATCTGAAGACCCAAATAAGTCTGGCACTCCACTATGTCTATAGGAGCACAATTGCAATGGCTTGGAATAGGTGAGTGCAAACATTTGTGGTCGTGTGCAACAACGCCTTTCAGTGCAACATTTCTGATATAGGGAGATTTAATCGGTAGCAGTTTCGTTTTTGTAGCATTAACAACTAGCCCTACATCGTGGCACCATTTTAGCACAGTGTTAAAATCAAGTTGCAGCAAATCGCAAGCTTTATTCGGGTCTTTGTTAGCAACCACCAAACAAGTGTCATCAGCAAACTGGTAGCATGTACTATGCTGAATGTATTTATTCATTTCGTTGACATATGATAGGAAGTGGAGGGGTCCTAAGACCGAACCTTGGGCCGTGCCTTCCGTACTACATATCGGTTCACTGAAAACGTTGCCTAATTTGACCTGGAACTTCCTATTTCGGAGGTAGCTGGTACACCACTCAAGTAACGATCCACGTATACCACAGTGGCATAATTTATCTATTAATTGATTATGGTTCAGTGTATCAAACGCACGAGAAAAATCAATAAATAGAACACACACATGCAGTTTTTTATTTAGGTAGGTATTTACTTCATCGGTAAATTTACGTAGTAGGTCAGATGTGCCCTTTCCTCTCTGAAATCCAAACTGATTTTGATAAAGAACATCATTTTGTCTATAAAAATTGTGTATTTGTTCACAAATATATTTTTCGACAATTTTGTCTATGGACGAGAGAAGAGTGATAGGACGATAGTTAGTAAAGTCATTCCTTTTCCCTTTTTTATGTATAGGCCGAACACATCCTACCTTCAACTCATCAGGATATGAGCCCTCCTTTACGCTACAATTGATTAAGTCTGCAATAGCTCCCGAGACCTCGCATTGTACACTTTTGATGTCTGAAACTCTTATATTGTCTGAACCAGGTGCTTTCCTTGGATTTAGACTTTTAATAATGTCGCAGACTTTATCTCCCGTAGCTTTTTTAAAAAACATACTACAATTGGCAGGACTACAACGGTTATTCGTATCAAGTAACTTTGTGCTACAATTGGGTATAATGTCCTTAACTGCCTTATCGAATTTTGTAGCAAAGCTGTCAGCAATTGATTTTGTGGTAAGTCCTTGGTTCTCGAAAGCTCTTAGTACCGCTGCATCAATTGATAATGTCACCCGGCCGAGCATATCGTTAATAATCTGATACATTTTTTTCGTATTTTTATAGTTTGCTTGTATTTCCGCCATATAATAGTTATTACGTCTTGTTTCCAAAACTTTATGAAGTTTGTTACGAGTTTTATTATATTCCAAACGTAATTTAATATCATAAGGATTTTGTCGCCATAATCTAAACGAATTGTTTCTCTTTTCGCTTAATCGAGTGACATTTTCATCGATCCATGGGGCTTTATATTTATTTAACTTCTTTTTCGAATTCATTTTTATGGTACTGGTTGCTGCCGCAGATGCATTTTGAAAAGCTGATTTAATAAAATGAAAAACATCAATAGCTGAAGTCATGCTGCCAGTTTGTAACCACTTAACTTTTTTTAATTCTGTATTAAGAACGTCAAAGTCAACAATTTGTTTTGTACTATACTTTTCATAGCGAGACGATCGAGAACACGCTGTATCGCTAATGCAAGCGAGAACCACTGCTCGGTGGTCAGCTAGTACGATATCCAACGCTGCCGAGTACGGACGTGATGTGGGGAACCGAGTGAAAATATGGTCAATGCACGATTTTGTTATCTTATTTAGTTTCTTTTCAATCCTAGTGTACTCTGAAATACCACACATCAGTCCGCGCTCGCCAAGTGTCTCCAGGAATGAGTGCCTAAGTGGATTAATGCTCTTTAGGTCGATATTAGTGTCACCGATGAGCAGCAAGTTTTGTTTTGAATTGAACTCAGCTACGTATTTGTCCAACTCCTTAACAAATAAAGGTTTGTTATCACGAGGAGGTCTGTACACAGCACACACAACTACCTCCTGCTCTGAGTTTAGTTTTAATATACCTGTTATATTTTCGAAGGTCCTAGACTGATATTGAATATGAGTGAACTTAAAATAGGATCTAACATAAACAATGATGCCTCCGCCTCGTCTATTTGAGCGCAGTTGTGGGTACATAGTATAACCAGTTAAATTATACAGTTGAACAATGTTTGAGGAAATACCTGCTTCAGTTATAATAATAACATCTAATGGGATCAAACAGTCATGAATAACCTGTTGCAGTTTCGTAAAGTTCTTTATCATTGATCTTATATTAATATGCATACACGTAATACTAAGATACGTTTTATTAGGCAATTTGTGAAAAAAATCGTTAATAGAAGTACAATTATTGAATTCTGTTACATTGAAATCCATAAGTTATATGAGTAGAATATATTAAATAAATAAAAGTAGAAGTACCTAACTAGTTATCTACCTACTTGTTATATCTAAGGAAGATCGTTAGATAGGGTTTGTATGCGCTTGAGATCTTCAGTTGTGCGAATATAAAATATTTTGCTAGTGTCCGTTTTCCTGGCGCATATTCTCCCCTCCTTACACCATACATATTTAAATGATTTACTTAGCTGAATTTTAGAAGTGTATAGTAACGTTTTGAGGTACTTAGTTAACGCTTCTCTAAGGTAAACTCGGTCCATGGCGTTGTCATGAGACACGTTCGGCATCAGAGTTCCAGCCGTGAGGCATTTCTCCCTGCTAGCAGCAATCCAGCGGGTTCGCACAGAAGGGGTCCTCATGACGACAAGAATCTGGCCTGGTTTGTCTTTTGATCCAGGTAGACGCGAGCATGACTCGACGTCTTCTTTGTTAACCTCAAGCTTAGAAGCTATCTTTTCTAATATTTTAGGTACCTCACTAGGAGGGACATCAGGTAGACCTGCAATTTCAATACAGGAAGACAGGGTTTTCTGCTCAAAAGTATTGAGTCCTTGTTCAAGCACCGTCACTCTCAGATCCAGGTGCTTGTTCCTATTCGTCAGATCTCGGTTTCTATTCTCCAAATCTTTTATAATGGCATCTTGCTTTTTAATAGCCTGCTCCATGGTGGTTAGCTGGTCGCTCACGAACTGCATAGAGGTCTCAAGGTTCCTTATTTCCGCTTTAAAGGTTTTCTTTAGCTCTCGGGATATATCCTGCACCAGCTTGCGAGTGTCAACCGACTGGATTTCACATCCAGATTCGAACTCATCCTCATCGCTATCGTCTGGAAGTAAGAATGACGACCTACGGGAGACGTTCTTCAAACAGTCGTCGCAGCTCCACTCGATCCCGGGGGAATTCTTGAGTGTATTGATTTGTTTGTTCGATAATTTAACACATGTTGGATCTGCATGAACAGATTTTTCGCATCGACTGCATACTAAACCTGGCTTAGTTTTGGTAATATTTTTATTACATTTTGCACATTTCTTGGATGCCATCGTGGGTAGATGGAAAAAAAAAAATTAAGTAAGCAAACACGACTTGTCACTATAAAGGACCGACGTAAACTCGGTCCAAATAGAAATAGAAAGGTGAGCGTTTTATCAAAAACAGATTTCCAAATAGAAAGGTGAGCGTTTTATCAAAAACAGATTTTAAGTAATGATGCTGATGCTGTTTAAAATGTTACGCTGTCACTAATTCATCTACAGTCAGGTTCAAAGTATATGTCCACTGAACAAAAAAATCCTTTTAGTTATCTTTCAACCGTTTTTAGTTGAAAACTTCCAAATTTAATAGCGATCAACGGGCCTATTATCGAAATAGAAATAAAAGATGATCGAAACTAAAACAAAAGATGTTAGATATTAAAATAAAAGACGATCGAAATAAATTGGAGATATTTTTAAACAATTATTATCTTTGGCAAATCATGCATGATCTCCCTTCATTTATTAATAATTGTTTATCTTAAAAGTTACATACATTATTATTATGCATGTACCAATGGTTAGCAATTTTACACTTCGACACAGTAATAGAAAACGAAATTTCACGAATAGCATTAACCTGTGAACTCAATGCGAAGCAAGACAATTTTCTAATTTAAAATATTGATTTCTTACGCCCTTAAATTCCGCCTACAGCAATACACGAGTGAAGCCAGCATTTCACTTTTTAAATGGTCATACCTAACAGCAAGTTTAATAAATTGTCAAGAACTGGACATTGGTTAAGGAATTTTTAGTATGAACATCTGTATTCCCTGGTTTCACCCGCGTAAGTCGAGTTCCCGCAAGAATATATGACAAAAAGTAAACAATGCGTTATTCCAGGTCTCCAACTATCTTTATTCCAAGTTTCATCGCAATCGATTCCGCAGTTTTTACGTGATAGAGTAACAAACATACATACGCCCCAACTTTCAGCTTTATAATAATTAATAGAAGTTCAGGCGCTGAATTTTGATTGCGGCTTGCAATTGAATTCGCGTTACCAGTGTAAACCATTTTCTCCAATTAGGTAAGTGTTATATTTCGAAAATAGCGTGCGCCATGTGGCCAAAGTCATTTCATGAATTAAATTAGTTAAACGCAAACTATTTATATGTATAGAATTCATGATTGGAATCGATTGAAACGAGCAAATCCTTGATATTTAAGAGCGCGAGTATGCCGGTGAAAGTATCACACCCTACGCTCCCAGAAACCTGATACTGCACTGTAGCGTTAGATTACTCCGGCCAATTGATACGTTACGGAACAATTCTTTGCGGAGGCCGTAGTCTATTTGGGACATGATGCATAGAAACACAAACAAACATTGCCGTCTCCTGAACGTTCCCAATTCCCAGAATATTATGTGATTTTAATAGTCATTCATGGACTACATCTAAGTTCGCTTAGCGATACTCATTGCATTTTTTACGATATATAGGTACATAATAATATTGTTAGGACTGCAGCAGCTTTTTATAGTATAGTTACATAATATATTTCACGTAAAAGGAACATGAGAAATGTTCGAAAAATCATCTCTACGTACAGTTGAAATACGACTTGAGGTAACAGGTGCATATTTTAATTTTATTTTTTTAGAAAGTCGTATTCTGACTGTACTAGTAGGTCAGTAGGTACTTAATATCTTTATTTTCCATGCTCTACCCCTAACATGGACCATAGTGTACGAACCATCTGGTCCAGTGTCAATTAGCGTGTCTTTTAGCGCCTGCACATTGGAGGACGTGATGGAGATCAAACCTGCTACTATTACACTACTATCATCTTCATCATCTCAGCCCACATCCGTTCACTGCTGAACATAGACTTTGCGCTCCTGCGAGTCCATCCACTAACGACTCCCCACGACCTCTACAACGTCGTCGGTCCACCGAGTAGGTATGTGATCTTCCAATACCCCATTTGGCAATGCATCGTAGTCACCACTCGAAGACTTTTACTCCCCAACGGTTACATTCCTTTGAGATATATGGCCTGCCCATTGCCACTTAGTCTGCTACTATGTTGGTAATATTAAAAAGAGAGGTCGAAACACTGACAGTAGGAGATAAAATAATATTAATCTCACCTGTAGACAAGGGCACAGCGGCCACCTCCGTCGCAGCGCGTGAGGCATCTTCTTCCTGGGGACGTCGGGCTCTGGCGGGGGCTCGCCGCACGCCCAGCGGACGAGCCGCGCGCGCGCCGCCTCCGCCGCCTCCACGCCGCGGGACCACGATGGCAGGCCCTACAGGACAAAGGAAATACTAGCGTTAATAATAATAATAATTAGCCTTTTCCTCAACATTTTGATGATTTCTACAGCGCAAGCAACTTTTAATCCATAAGAAGACACAACAAACTCATGGGGTCAGCTCATATTTTTGCAATGATCATGAGCGATTCATTTTGTCGCAATTCTAAAACTAAAACGCATCGGCCTAAATCGTACAACAAAGGTGACTGACTCTTTATGCTCCGATACATACGTGGCCAGTGCAGCTATTAAAGATTTGCACTTGAGACCTAAATCATGATTTCCTGACAAAAATGTCCAAGTCTAGATTGTTACGAGATAAGTAATAAATAGAGTATTGACCCTTGGACCTAGGTTCAGAGCTTTCTTGACGCTTGGGTGAGCAACTAGCTTGTTATTATTATTATTTTTACAATTCAGAATTTTTAAGATTTAATTACCGGTATTTTTTACGTTACTTTTTGACGAATCATCTATATCAAAGAATCTATTCAAGAATCATCTACAAACCGCAGTTGTACCTTCGAAAAGTTTCAGGAAAAAACATCCATATTTGTGCCTTTAATTAATTTAAGTTTAATGATAGCGAGCATATGCAATCAAAATATATTCAAACTTTAGTAACATTAAAATACATTATTTAACTAAATGTCAGTCTGATGCGACGAGAAACCGTTTGATCCGTTTGCGGTTTGATCGTCTGTTACGGCTGTAAGATGTCACACAAATCTTTAATAACGTCTCAACTCAGAAAGCCGACAGACCGACAGACAAGGTAGATTTAATTATAACTGACATTAATACAGTGTTATAACTGTATATATCACTATATAATGTTAAACATAATTGTTGAATTTAACGCATGATACTTAACAAATACCTAACACTAAGTAGATACAAAAGTATTGCCAAACAGAGCATAAAAGACACGCGTCTTATTTTGGAAATTTATCGTAACATACCATTTATATTTATAACAAAAACAGTGATTTAATAGAATTGTGGCCGAATAATAAAACGTTACTCAAAATTTGCAAGCAGCTCCTAAACTCCAAAAGGCATATGTACAAGTATTAAATTTAAAAGCTGCTCATTTATTTAGGTACTCAGCTCCTAAATTTTAAGTGGCATTTATCTGGACAGTTCATATTTTATTACTAATATTATAAACGCGAAAGTTTGTAAGTATGTATGCATGTATGTGAGGTTGTTACTCTTTCACGCAAAAACCGATTGCGAAGAAACTTGGAATATAGAACCTGACGGACCTGGACTTGGATTAACACATAGGCTATGGGACCTGGATTAACACATAGGCTACTTTTATCCCGATATTCCCGCGGGAACGAGACTTAGTGGGTGAAACCACGGGGCGCAGCTAGTCATACTATAATTCAATTCATTCAGGTCATATTATTGGACAAGGACAAACGGGCAGCAATTCTGCAATATTAACAAAGTGGATTGTTAATATTGCAGATCTCATTCGGATGCTCGGAGACGTCTATCCACGAAAACGTTGGCGAAATGACCTGGAATACTTCAAGCCAGGCTGACAGGGGAGGTAGTCCAAAACCACGATCAATCGATGAAGGGCGATGGGAGAGATTGCCAAGCAGTGGAACAGTATAGGTTAAAAAATATATCTGTATATTCGTAATATAATACAGGTGCCATGGTGGGTATGTGATAATATTATTATACTTCCGACCTACTGTGAGCCACACCACTACACGAAAAGAAGACTACCTACCTGTTCTGTACCTACCAACTTTAACCTTCAGAGAAGAGGTAATTTTAGGTAAAACAAAAGACTTTCATCTCCACCACATTTCCAGAGCTAAGTTGTAATAATAACACAAAAGTGACACACAATTTGCTAACAAAAACCATATGGTAGAGTAAAAGTGTGTGCTTACATAACTATATACAAAATCAAAACACATAACACTAGATCGTCTCGATATCTCAGTCAAGGACAAGATGCCTGCATCAGAAAATCAAGAGCTGGTTCGACCTAGCGTGTGCTATCTGATCACGCAATGTAACTGTACTTGGATCTTTCTGTACCTAACTGTACCAGATGAAAGCAATAGTAGAAGTAAAGTGATCTAAGGTTTACACTTCCGTGCACAGTTCTTAGGACTCTGTTAGTATTGAAAAAATCATTTCTTATACTTACTTTAGTCTATTGTCTACATACTAAAATTGATTTTAAAATGTTAGTTGTTTGTTTTTGATAAGTTTATTCTCGTCGTTTCCTATCTTTTTATGTTTATGTTGTTGCCCTTTCTTTACTGTCCGTTAATTTATTGAGAATATTAACAAAACTTATAGATGAATAGTTATAACAAGACCAAAACGAAATGATTTTAAAATGTCATGTTCTCAATTGATTATAATTTCAAGCAATCGGAGATTATATTTCACGAATACGTATCTATTTTATTGCATTTCATTACCATAACAAGAAAATCGCGGAAATACTAAAGCCTTCTTTCTAAAGATACGTATGTAGGTACCTACGCGACTTATAAACTTCGTAACATTGAAGCGAAGAAATCGGTCAAGGACATTATGATCAAAATGTTATTTACATTTGCTCTAAATGAATACCAAGTTTTGTGAAAATCGGTTGAGAAACAATGACCAGTAGAGAAGCTATGTACTAAAAGTCGAAAGAAAATATTGCTAAACTTGAAGCAAATTTGCCTTGCTCACTCGGTAAAAAATGCTTACCATAGTTGGAGGAAGAATTCTTTTTTTTAATGATTTAATAACCATTACTCATCAGGCAAATGCGAGCAAGCGAGCAGTTCAACATAAGTAAAACAACACTCTTTCCTTTATCCTTAGCTCTGTTGACTTGACTATGAAGTTTCAATAAGCACTGAGTTAGGTAGAGATTGCGAAGGGGTCAGGGTACTCAGAATTCATCATCATCATCAGCCTGTTGCAGTCCAATGCTGGACATAGGCCTCTCCAATTTCATAATTTCGGCTTTTCGCATCCAGAGTTATTGAAAGTAAAAAATCGATACAAATAATTTGCACTGCACTCTAAATTATGTTAATCAACTCACAGATTGTACATCGGAAAGCGAAAACATTTCGACGCCTACTTTCTTCCGTGTTACTGTGTTCTGTGATGCAATCGGAATAGGAAGCGGGAGTAATGGGTACATACCATTTGGTAAAAACTGGTTCGAAACGTACGAGTATAAATATTTATGTATCCATTCATTGTTTTCTGTACTTCGACTGTTACAATGTGCAAGCATATGTTTAACAAGTGAAAAACTTTACCAGAAACAACTTTGTCTTTCATCAAAACAATACGTAATGACTTTGATATTTTGGTCTGGGTTTTGTTATTATAACTTTGGCAGGTACCTGTATGTATGTAAGTAAGTTGGTACTTTCAAGTATTAGCGTATGACTAATATTTTACCAGTTGGTGGTATGAGACACAATCTTGTCTGATCAACAAAGATGTATGTCCATATGTCTCACATGCCTTATACGTACTCGCAAAAACACGAGGTTTCTTTATTTACCTTTGGCTGGTATGGTTATCGTATCACAGTGGTACCTACAATGTGCAGGATCGGATAATTGTCGCTGGTTGGAATCCCTACGAAAATGACTTTGTGAGGCATTTTTCAAAAACCATTTCATACCATGTTCCATTCTTTCCTATACCTAAGACACGTAGGTACTCTAGGTACCTCTTCGATTGTGACTTTTTAAAGTACCACGATTGGAACTCACAATTCTAATCTCATATTTATTTATTACGCGATTAAGATCCGGGAAATATGAATTTGTAAATAAATAAATAAATAGAGGCTGCACCAGACAACAATAAAATATATTAAGTATATCATTAGAAAATACATTTCTATTCAAAGCCTCCTCGTAAGAGAATGTTCAAATAACATGTAACCAAGAAATTAATACAAAATTACATCAAAATTAATATTCAACAAAAAACGTGTCTACATAATCGTGAGTAATATTGCATAAACTCATCCATTAGCTTACACCTCTGAACTCTACATTCTACTAGACATGACTTTAATTAACTGTTAAACTTAATTATAACATGACAGACAGAAGACTGAAGGAAATAAAACGAAAAACACGATTTTTATGAGGTACAACATACTAGTTGTGCATTAAAGTGACTGACGAAATAATTATAAATGATCGACAGGAAAATGTCAAGGCTGAATGATATTTTAATAACTTTTTTGACTATACAATAAATACGAAAAATATACTTATTAAATTACAATAGCGCAGGAACAAGTTTCAACTAAAATTCTAATTCTCGATTGTAACAAAGTGTTTCCCAAACTTGGAAAATTAGTTTATGAAAAAATACTTAAAATGAATGAAAAATTGAATTTCTCAAATAGCTACGTTATTTATCTGATGATTCAAGACTCTTTAGATTTTTATAATCAAAATGACGAATTAGAATTACCAAAACTTGCTGAACCGTTATCAAAAAATAATGAAAAGGGAGAGGCAAGTTTGGGACATTTAATTTGTAGAAATAAGTGAACAACTCAAAACCATGAGAACTAAAATAATAAAAGACATTTTCAAACATTCCTCCAATAACAATGCATCACGATTCTAATACGGTTCCACTTATAATAATGTATGCATAATTCAATCATGCATTATGCGTGTACCTAATCATGTAATAACCAATCGAATTCGTAACTATTCGCTAAAAATATAACGATAAATATTAGATGTAATATAACTTGAAGTATAAATAACCGAACGTTTCATAATAGTACCTAAGTAAGTATTGAAATCTAATTTTCATTTCTGATTAAATAATAATTTAAATAATCCATATCAATTTATGTAATTCTGCGTTCTTATTAAGTTCTTATAGGAATAAATTCTAATCCTACAAAAACCGTTCGCTTATTTAGTAAATATGTATATTACATAAGTACATTGGTTACATACCCAATAACTATTAAAGCTTCACTTGGACCAAAGAAGGTCATGCCAGATCTATTTGTTGTACTTGTAGGTATGGTCAGATCGATGAAAATTCAACTACTGTGCCGACCCCAAATATTCTTGGATAATGTCAGAAAGGTACCCCATTACCTACTAGCTAAAACACTCGCACATAAGTCCCCTTTCGACCAAAAAAACTACATTGAAATAGGTTCAACCGTTCGTGAGCTACAATGCCACAGACACGCAAACTTATAACACCCTTCTTTTTCCGTCGGCGGGGGTTAAATAGAAGAAGAATGATTCCGACTACTTTCCATTACCACTATAAATTCAAGTAAGATATATAAATAGCATGTCTGTCTATATGGCTATGGACATGCTATTTATGTCTATAGCCATATAGCCAACTTATGGGTGGCCCCATAAGTTTAAATAACCATAATTATCATTTCTCACTGAAATAATTACGCTACCAAGTCGCAGAGGTCAAACAGATCATCCTAACGCATCAGCACACCAATATCTCATCCGTACTCTCACCTTTCATCGAGCAACAGTAATCAGTGTAAAAAAGCCGAGTCACGTATCAAATGTTCTAATAACATGTTGCACAACTAATGGGGTCGTTTGTTGCGTAACAGCGTTGCATCCGGAAATGGTTCCGGCGCCGGTAGCGAGGTAGCTAACTATTCATGTACTTAGTTTACTCATTGGATGTGCTAACTTGAGTCTGATTATCGGACTTGATAACATTTTGAAATTAAAAGTGCTTTTTATATTTAACTAGCTGCGCCCCGCGGTTTCACCCGCGTAAGTCCCGTTACCGTGGGAATATAGGGATAAAAAGTAGCCTATGTGGTATTCCAGGTCGCCAGCTACGTATATTCCAAGTTTTATCGCAATTGGTTCAGTAGTTTTTGCGTGAAAGAGTAACAAAGTCATGACTTTGTTACAGACATGCTCCCAAACTTTGATGTTTATAATATGTAAGAAGTGAGATATGCGTTGCGTGATTGACAGTGCGCTAATTTTAGTTTTAAGCCTAAGTCGCCAAATCGTTAGTATACCGATAAGTAGATCAGTTCAGCTAGTATGAAAGATACTCCAGTGTCATGTTCCATGTTCTAGACGCACGCATGCATGGTACATCTTAAACTTTATCATCACTTACCATCAGGTAAGATAATGGGCAAATTTCTAATTCATACTTTTGTACTGAAAATGTACTTCTACAATTTTAATGCAGTGGATGGGATTCCAACAGGTGAATATTCATGGGACTTTTTAAAATAGAATATTCAAATAAATATTGCACGACAGTACACACAGCGCTATCTAGCCCCAAACTAAGCACTAGGCTTGTACTATCGGTACAAGACAACAGATATACTACATATTATACGTTTTTTTTTTGTAAATACATACATATGATACATAGAAAACACCCAGAGCCAGAAACAAATATTTATAGTCAGCAGAAATATTTGTTTCCAGCGGGAATCGAAACCGCATCCCTCTGCGTTGCAGTCCGAGCTTCGCCCACCGCGCCACAGATATTGATCCTAGATTAACCACAATTCTTCGAAATCAAAATTATAAATATTTCCACTTAGATCAATAGTAAACACTTAATAACACTTACTTATAAGTCCCACATAACATTTGACTGAGAATAGTGCAACAAGGTGAGGAAAGCCTGAGACTGAATAGGCTAAAGATAAATAATAGGTAAACTATAACCAAATGTCACACAAGCCTTTTAAGCTAAAAACCGAGTTCAAAGCAAGCCGCTAACCACATTATACTCCAATACATCACATTTAATTCAACGACACCAAATACCAAACCAGTAAAACATATAGATAACTGTAGGTAAATTCATTTAAGAGAACAGTTCAGATGCCATAGAGTTCAAAGACAATTTCGACATATAAATACCGACTAACATGTGTAAGTAGGTACGAATGCAGACTAAGGATTTTCGATCAGCTGATAAATCAAAAAACACTGGAAAACAAACAACATTTTTTTTATTTCACAATTTGTTGCTTATTGTTTTCCTTTTAGAAATATTTTATGTAAGTATAGGAAAAATACAACTTCACAAATTCACCTCGCCGAGAGTGAATTTCTCAACATGTATTTATCCATAGAAATATTTTTAGCAAGGAAATATATTTCCAATAAATCCCCATGACAAGATTCGAACCTGCGTTCGCTAACCAGGCGAATGCTCTAACCACTGAGCTACACAGGAATCACGTGACACGGTATAATTTTTCGGCCATATCTTTCCTCGCCAATTGTTTTACCAACTAAGGCTTGGTTTCTGCCAAAATATTTCTATGTTTAAAATGCCTTGAGCAATAAAAACAAAAAAGAAATATGTATTTATCCTAATATTTCAAGAACATTTTGTTTTTCAAAACTTTTCTAATGTCGACAGTACCTAGTATGTCATACTTTAAAACTTTTATTTTAGAATATTAACTGATTCACAACAAAAAGTAAGACGATGTTTCAAAGAAAACACATTTTTATCTCGCGTTCCGTCATGTTTCTATTTAAATCGTCTCGTTTTCGTTTCGATCGTCATTTGTTTCTGTAACGATAATCGTCTATGAATTCGAAGTTGGCGGTCCGATCCGAAAACATATTTTAGCACCAGAAACATAGTAGAAACTTATTTGCAACTTATCATTCGTCTAAAACATCGATCGTTTTTTTTGTAAATAGCTGAACTTCTACAAGCCCCTAAACTTCTGCTTGCAATTCGAGTTAAGTATAAAAGAACTATCGGCCGATCGAAAAGTTTGCAGTCAAGTTTTTCGTTCTACTTATTTAATACGACAATATAAATTATTCAAGAACATAACTAATTACATGTAATGATTACAATAGATGTAATAAGAAATCTGTTCCCAAATGTACCTACGTTAGATATACTTAATAGTGTCTAACCTAATATAGGGTAAAAGTAGCTACGTATAGTTCGCTCAAACTATGGGTTAAAAGAACCCATAGTTCGAGCGTTAGTTTTCACAAAATAAGTAAGTAGTTCACTTACAGCTAAAAACAACAGTTGAAAATATAACCCTTTCCTTGCTGTCGGGTAGATAGAAGATGACCCTCGCAGCTGCTCCTGACTCTTTGCAACCAAGACTAATTTTAACACAGTTGAAAGTCGAGGTTAGATAGTAAATAAATAAAAATAATACGAGACTAAGACCTGATATATTGAACTATGTTAACCGGAGTACTCGATATTATTAGAAATATAGTTCCAAAAATTGGTAAAGTTCAAGGTTTACTTGTGGTTAAATCTTGAGAAACAAAATTGTTTCGTTGTTTACGCACTACAAACAGGAAATATCTGCCTATATAGATTAGAAATGAAATTATCTATTGTTATTGCTTTAGAAATTTATTTGTAAATAGTTCAAGGGAATTGAGGAAATTAGCTTTAAGTATTATAATAAATCATAAACTTTGCCACCTTCTCTTTATCATTTTTCAACGAAGGCCATTTATAAAAGATCTTTTCTTGCCCTTAGGGGCCTATACATACAACCCTAATAGCGTGACAGGGATAAAGCTAGCGAATTTTAGATGTGTAAGTGAAGGACGTAAGATGCGACTACGCAAAATTTCATTGCGTAAAATCAAACAATTGCTAGTTTCAAGATAACTAAACGTTAATCTTGAAATTCAAAACATTCACTGCCTGTATTGAGCTAAGTTCAGTTCTTATACAAAGTTTTATTAATTTTCGTACAATATTGACTGAGTAATATCACTTATTTGTACAATTTAGGGAAGTTGGGATTTTTTTTCTATCGAGAAAATTTTCAGGAATCGTGTTTTCACGACATTCACGTGTTAGTATATTAACTTTAATAAATATGGTGTCAAAAACTTTTATTTCAAATAACTTTTGTAGTAATTCATTCTAGAAACATCTGATCAGACCCTTAAAGTACTATGTGAAGTCGGTACAGCATAATCTTCCTCCTCAATGCAAATCTGCTATCCATCAAAATCTCGCTCACCAATTTTCCCCATAATTTGTAACGCAGTCCCGCCAACTCTTTTGCCTCTCTCTCGCACTTCTTCGTTATCTTATTTTCGAGGAGTGATGTTGCTCTAGTGTTAAGAGTTTTCAAGTCGCTTTACGCTCTTCAATTTGACTTAACGACTGCTATCAAAGGCAATAACTAGGACCAACTGCTTAAAGTGGCTTCCGAAGCATGGAGGACCTCGAATAAATGATTTAAAGCAACACAATCGGTCACCCATCCAATCTAAATGACCGCGCCAATCGTTGCTTAACCCGCCATTCAAAATCGGCAGGTGTAGTAAGGCTTCCTGAACTCCTCTCGCACTATGAAACTATCTTATAAATAAATAATAAATAAATTCTGTGACCAACACACAGCGCCATCTAACCCCATGGTAAGCTGCTAAGCATGTGTTACGGTGACTAGACAACGGATATACTACTTATATTTATTTTTCTTTTGTAAATACATACATATTATACATAGAAATACACCCAGACCAGATACAAATGTTTATTTTTGAGTATAAATATTCGCACCCAGCGGGAATCGAACCCGCAACCTTCTGCATTGCAGCCAAGCGTTCGCCCGATCCGCCACGAAGGTTATATAACCCTATAGATACCTAAATTACACGATTATTCATTTACAGCGTAAAAATAATCCAATTAGCATTAAAATAAACGTCTACCATACAACACAAACGCCTAAATTCATTAACAAAGTCGATCTAATCACTGTAACGTTAAAATCTCTTACCGCATTGTTTATTATCTTTAAACAAGTTGAGATTTGTTCCGGCGATCTTTCAATCAGACAGCCGAACGTTTCCGACTTCCCTTTCTCCTTAATTATCACTTTAGATAACAAGACTTTGTATGGGTTTGTGGGGAGCATTTCAGAAAGATTTCATTAATTTATCATCTTACTTATATTATAAACGCGAAAGTTTGAAAGTGTGTATGTATATATGTGACTTTGTTGCTCTTTCACGCAAAAAACTTCTTAACCGATTGCGATGAAACTTGGAATATAGGTAGCTGGATACCAAGAATAACACATAGGCTACTTTTTTTCCCGATATTGTCGCGGGAACGGGACTTACGCGGGTGAAACCGCGGGGCACTGCTAGTTATTTATAACTGCAAAAAGTTCTGCTGTTTCAGCCAGCACTGTTAGTGCCCAAGAATATCGGGATAAAAAATAAGGTCCCATCTACATATGTCTATATAAAATTCATCAAAATCTTTTCAGCGGTTAAGCGTTAAAAATATGGCATACACACAGATACATAGACGTTTTTGCATTGATAATATTAGTAAGGATAAGAATTATAATGAAATCTAGACATAAGCTCACAGACATCTAAAGCTCATAATAGTGATCACACTAGAAAAAGGGAGATCGGAACTCCCTTAGCGATGAGGCAAGGACGCCTATAGGCGACCTTATCGCCAACAGCGATTCCCATTAGGCAACCTTTCAAATCAAATCAAGTACATTACTGCTTTGAGGTAATTACCGGTAATAACCACGTTACATCAAAGCAGCAATGTACTGCATAGTGCCTGTTATATTCATTGTTGTCAGACGTCCACTGGATAGATAATCTGGGGGCTAATCGTTATACAACACCATGGGCGCCGCTTCAAATTATCAAATGTACCATGTCCACTCAACAAAAAACAATGACTAATTTTACACAATACAGTACGTAGCTTTCATACATCCGTCTTAATTTACCGAAACAATCCCACGTACATTACCTGCAACTGCTTTTCATCAAGTTCAATTTCATGTCCAGCATGTGTGCTATGAATAATTCAATGGATGACATCGTTTTCTTTTATGTGAGGTACAGACCGACCGACGTCAGTACAACCATCACAATTTATTGCTTGTTTACAAATGTTGTAGAAGTATTGGGATCACGGATCTTTGAGTTTTTACTGAGAGTCGCTCTAGTTTGGTAAAAAATAGATTTAAAGCTAGGTAGCCATTCTTCTTCTTCTTACCTGGTGTTAGAGTTATCAGCTGTAGTATCATCTGATTAGCATCCACCGCTACTAGTTGCTATTTACTGTCAAAAAACATATTTCGTATTCTACATTGCTGCTTTAAAGTAATCACCGGTAACAACCACGTTACGTCAAAGCAGCAATGTGCTGCAAGTTAGCCACTAGTAGCGCTGGATGCTAATTAGATGATACCACAGCAGATCGCCCTAAGGCCTGTAACTTGACCTAATTCCGCGGGTACGGGACTTACGCGGGTGAAACCGCGGGGCGCAGCTAGTTACATAACGGTGTCTACATCATACTTTGCTATTCAAATTATGACTGAAGTGGACCTCTGCGTGTTGACTTCGCCACGCAAGAACCATGTTTGTATGCCCACGTGGTAGGACATCTCTTTATACCTAGATCCACAAACCATAAATTCATTTCATTTCGTTACGTTTCGTTTTTTTTAAAGTAAATAATAAACAATTAGCACTGTTATATCTATCAATCTATATCCATAAAAGGCTTCTGACTTCTGACTGATTATCAAGCTTGATAGTAGAGAGTTAAAGTTTGGAGAATGTGTAATAAAATTATAAAGAAATTTAGACGCGAATTATACGGGTAAAACCGCGTGACAAAACTCAACTGTTTTTGTAGCATACGATATTTTGTATTTAAAGTTTAGCAATATGCCTGAATTAGCATATTTTTTACATAAAATCATTATTGTATTTTATTGTCCAATCATAAGTGACAAATTCATTTTGTATAAAAGCATTTATTTTGAATGTTTACCATCAATTTTATCTGACTTAAGTAACAGTGCAAGATGTCAAGGCAAAATAATGTACATATTTTCAAGACAAAATCTTTACATTAAAATTGAAAGAGCTGACTGACTAAATGACTGACTGAACTAAATATCAACGAAGAGCCAAAACAGCTGGTCCTAGAGACACGACGTCTAGGGAGTGTGTTCTTTGAATTCTCCACTCAAAGAACATCCACTAAGGAAAGGTTTCTGTAAATCCCACGGGATCGGGACTTATGCGGATGAAACCGCGGAACTCTGCTAGTTTACCTTATTTATACAGGTAAAAATATAATGACGGCCCCTGTGGCGCGTCGGGCGAACGCTCGGCTGCAATGCGGAAGGCTGCGGGTTCGATTACCGTCAGGTGCAAATATTTATGCATAAAATAAATATTTGTATCTGGTCTGGGCGTATTTCTATGTATAATATGTATGTATTTACAAAGAAAAATAGTGAAAATAAGTGTTCGTCACAGGATATATTTATTATATACCTAATTAGTAATACAATTAATATTCAACGAACCTGCAACCTTCCGCATTGCAGCCAAGCGTTCGCCCGACGCGCCACAGAGGTCGTCAGATAAAAGTGTATTACCAATATGAAGTGCAGATTACTGCAGACCCCTAGTATGAGTTTTGATAGTTTATCGTCTCAATGAAACTAGCAGTTTACTTCCATACATTATTTTAGTTCATAATAGTTACCGCTAGGGGCGCTGATGGAAAATGTATGAAGTAAACTGCCAGTGTCATCGAGACGATAAACTATCAAAACTCATACTATGGGCTCTGTATTAATCAATACAAAAGAAACCACAATGTTCAAATATATCCCGTTTCGTTGTAAAATGGAAACTGTTTTAATTAATTTTTAAATTTACTTACAGCACTGTTATGTTAGCATCTAGGAATACAATCTGGTACGAAACTAGTAAACATAGTTAATGATTGTTATCTACTTGTAACTTTGTAAACTGACTAAATAAATAAAAGGCGTTGTTTTAATTATTTTTTATTGTATTGTAAAAGTTAAGTAATCGTGTACTTAAACAAAAATGAAGGCAAAAGAAGGATAAATTAAAGTCCACAATATGTTTTCCGTATGTTTTGTAATTACTGTCTACAATCTACAAATTCTTCGATTCGTCCTCTTTACATATTATAATGTGGGTGTAACAAACGATCATATAACCTACAATTAACAACCACTACACTAACAAGGTGTTAACTAAAAACACCAATACCTATATTAAACGTTAAATGTAATTCGGTTGTATAATAAGACGATTAATTTAATAAACTGATGTATTAAAGAGATATAAAAACAGCCTATAAGAGTGCAGTGTGAATATCTAGGTCAAAAGTACTGTTATAGTATTTTATATTATAACGAAGATATATTATAGATCTCTCTTGTGCTGCTTTAAGATATGGTGAGGAAATTTCGAAATTCTACTATCCTACTACATCTTATATTATAAAGTTTGTGAGTATGTGTGTATTACGTATGTATGTTTATTACTCATCACACAAAAACTACAGAACCGATTACGATGAAACTTGGAATATAGATAATTGAGACTTCGAATAAGACATAGGCTACTTTTTATCCCTATATTTCCGCAGGGACAGGACTTACGCGGGTAAACCGCGGGGGCGCAGCTGATACCTATAAAAAAATAAATTTTAAAGATTCCAATCAATTCAAAATTAAAGTCAAGCAGTCAATCTTCAATTTCAAATTTGACGTTTGTAAAATAACATTCAACAATTTGCTACTCAATTTTCTTTAGATATTTCAATATATTTTGAGTTATAGTTTTATTTTATTTGCAATTATGTTGAATAACATTTTAGGCAAAACAACGAGAAGAAGGTAATTTCAATTATATTTTTTTACCTCGTCGTTTCAGCTATGTTACAATGGTCAACTGCTAGGGGGCCCGTTATGACGACAAATCGTTTTAATTTCAATATGTATTAAGAACTAGCTGTGCCCCGCGGTTTCACCCGCATGAATTCCTATCCCGTAACGTATGTGACGCATCACGTATGTCATACCGAGCGTTGCTTAACCCGTATGATTATTCAAAGTACCCTATAACTTATTTCAACCACTAAACTATCCCTGTACCAAATTTCATTCAAATCGGTTTAACCAAAACAAAAAATCAAAAGTAGCCTTTAACCTTTCTCGATAAATGGACTATCAAACACAAAAATAATTTTTCAAATCGGACCAGCAGTTCCTGAGATTAGCGCGTTCAAACAAACAATCAAACTCTTCAGCTTTATAATATTACTATAGATATCCTTACGTTAAGCCTTACAACCTACATAAATATAATTTTTTCGTCGTTATACTTAGTCAATATGTCTAAAGACATATCTAACGTAAGTACCTAAATTAACAAATTAGTATTAGATGGGTACATCGAAGGTTATAATTATTTAGTACTTATTATCAAAATCCAATCTATCACATACGACAGGTCTAAAATCAAGCAATATAAATGAATATCTACTCTAACCCTAATGGATGTTCAGGTTTTTGCATTCGACTTTCGGAATTCAGATGTCAGAGATGTCAAGGGAACAATTCCATCGTTAATTTGATTTGTTTAATTACTTTATTGATGAAGTTTCTATGACATTGGAAATCTTTAGGTACCTAAATAAAATAAAATATGTTCATGGTGATTTTAAATTTGCAACATAACCTTTGCGATTTTGATGTAAATTCAATTCAAAATGTAGATATATTTTGCAAATTTACAGCTGTAGGTAATAATTTTTATGATACATATCAAATGTTATGTTTTATTATCAACTACCTCGATTCCACGTGAATATCGAAATAAAAAATAACCAGTATGTTTTCCAGGTCTCCAGCTACCTGTGTTTCAAGTTTCATCGTAATCGGTTCAGTAGTTTTTGCGTGTAAGAGTAACAAAATCACATACAGACATACAAACTTTTGCGTTTACAATATTAGTAAGATTATCAATTCATCGTCTGCCTTAGACCTCACGACCTACCAGTTGAACTTAAATGACCCATAAAGTTGACTGGAATAAATAACTTTCAACGATAAAGGCAGTGAACAAGTTTGTTGACGTATCCTTGTGCATATAAAGTGCAAATCTATTATACATCAAACGTAACTAGTCTCTTTTTAGAAATATTTGAAAGGAAAAATTCATCTTCAAAAATTCACTTGCGGCGAGATTTGAACTCGCGTCCCTGGATCAGTACCCCAGTGCCTTAAACCGCTCGGCCACGCAAGTTCCCATCTCGAGCAGCGAATTTAAGAATATGAATGTTTCCCTGTCTACTATTTTTCGACTACGGCTCGATTGAGACGCCATCTACAGGATCACTTTCCAGTGATTTACCTGCGCCAATGATTAACTTTACAGTTAACGCGTTGACCAAGAGATGTCGCTCTTTTTCCTCTTAAATATTTCGCAAATTTGTTTTTATTGCTCAAGGCATATTTACTAGAAATATTTGAAAGGAAAAATTCATCTTCAAAAATTCACTTGCGGCGAGATTTGAACTCGCGTCCCTGGATCAGTACCCCAGTGCCTTAAACCGCTCGGCCACGCAAGTTCCCATCTCGAGCAGCGAATTTAAGAATATGAATGTTTCCCTGTCTACTATTTTTCGACTACGGCTCGATTGAGACGCCATCTACAGGATCACTTTCCAGTGATTTACCTGCGCCAATGATTAACTTTACAGTTAACGCGTTGACCAAGAGATGTCGCTCTTTTTCCTCTTAAATATTTCGCAAATTTGTTTTTATTGCTCAAGGCATATTTACTAGAAATATTTGAAAGGAAAAATTCATCTTCAAAAATTCACTTGCGGCGAGATTTGAACTCGCGTCCCTGGATCAGTACCCCAGTGCCTTAAACCGCTCGGCCACGCAAGTTCCCATCTCGAGCAGCGAATTTAAGAATATGAATGTTTCCCTGTCTACTATTTAAGTCTCTTTTTGATGAAATCTGGAACTTCCAAGCAGTTTTTGCCAGTATTGTAAATTAAAGCAATCAATGGGCAAGCAAGAGGCGTCAATAGAAAGGTATCTACCAAACGTGTTACAATTTTGGCGACCGCCTGCTGGGCGCAACTGCACGACCAACCATGACCATTCCAATCATAGGGTTGCCTTGCCAATTGCTATAATATTATTATACAGTATTATGATATATTTCAGCACTGCGTACTATACAATTTGTAACGGGTATGTCCTTTTAATACGGAAGGGGGTTGTTCTAGACGTCTAGGCGAACACCTTTTGTTTTATGACTTTTGAAAATTCAAACTTTTTTTGAAAATTGTGAGATTATGTTTTACTTAAAAAACAGCTGCTTTTGAAAATAAAGGTAATTGAAGTTTTGATTGTAAACCATCAAACTAAATGAAAGGCAACAAAAGGTCAATGACCTCAAACTCTCAGAAACAGCTGATTTTCAAGTAAACTTTACACCAAAATTTTTCGAAAAGTACTTCGAATTTCCAAAAGTCGTAGAACAAAACTTCTTCGCCTAGACGTCTAGAATAACCCCCTTTCGGATTAAAAGGGCTTACCCGTTACACCTTTTATATACCTTTGACTGCATAAATAAGGTTAAAATACTACATTTCGGGCATACTGATTATTCTAAAAGTTAAATTTGAAATCCACCCCAAAGCAAAGAAAGGGCCCTAGATCCATGTAAAAAAAAAGTTTTTTTTAAGGCGATAAAATGCCAATGTATAGTTTTACAGAAAATAAAACAAAAAACAGGCTACGTGCAAAGATATATTTATTATTGTATATGCTTTCTTCGACGTTTTCTACGAAAACACTGATCAATTTTTACTCGACCACGGTAAACCAAAAACAGGGGTCATTTTTGTATTTACCAATTGTAATCAGTTGACAATTAAATCCTATGTATTTTAGGTTGTACTTAATTTTTAATATAAATATAATTAAAATGGTAATATAAATGGTGATTTCTTCTATGGTTTTCGCGATTTTGCATAATAAAACACCAACCATCAACCTTGAAAAAGCCAACTGTAAAGTTGGCGAAAGCTCGGTTCGTTTAAACCATAAATAAAAACGCGATTCAGCCGGATAAATAAATTTTTTATGAATAAAAATGATTTAAGGAAAAAAGTGTTAGCAGCCCTAACATCCACCTGTCAGGGTGTTAGTGCAAGATCACTTTCACCACATCCTAGCGTCTGAGCGGGTACCTACCTACGTGACCATCGTGGTAACTACGCCCTCTTGACACACTGACGGCTGGCGGCTCACGGTCGCACGAAAGTTTATTATTATTGTACCTCGGCATCATATTACCCAGTACCCACCTATTGTTAAATGTTCACTTTTAACACTTGTTTTGTTCCTGTGAGAGACGATTTTGTGGAATGCAACTGAAAATGTGACTGTGAAACTGAGATAGTTTCGTAAATTTGATCAATTGTTTAGGTTTTGGAAGAAGACTGTTAAGCTTTTTTAATAAAAAATCTAGCGCAAACTGGAAGCATAGTCAGTTTCATTACAATCGGTCCAATGTTTTCTGAGATTATACTCCTAACATACATATTGTTACGAATTACGAACGTTACCAAGAGGTAACGTTCGTAATTCCATCATAATGTGTGTCTCTATCCATCTTTACTGAAATTATGAAGACATAATTTCAGTAAAGATGGATAGAGACACACACACTTCTAGTCTCGGTGTTCATTTGGTCCAATATTTAAGCATATAATACCCAGCAAACATCGAACCAGCAACCTTCTGCATTTCAGTTGGGGTATTCGCCCGACACGCCACAGCGATCGTTATTTGGTTCCTCCAAAGACCGATCATGAAACGAAAGATAGTATTAGTTTTACGCGAAAGTTATATTACCTCCACCCATAAGGTATTTCAATATATAGCTCTGAGAACTAAGAAATTGATTAACACCTATATTGTACATCAAATACATATAAAACATTAATTAACAATTTATGTTAACTTTCTAACAGCAATAAGAATGATGAAAGCAATATATGTGATGGATGAAATAAATAATAAAAAAACTATTCCAGATTTGACTTTTAGGCAATTACCTGTCTTACATCGAAATACATCCTACTGATATTATAAACGCGAAAGTTCACAAGTACTTAGTACAAGTGTTAGACGAAACTAATTGCTATGAAACTTGAAATATAGAAAGCTAGAGACCAAGAATAACACATAAGTTACTTGGGTTGGCACTACACATAGGTTCCGATATTCTCTTTCAGGAAAAAACCGCTAAACCGATTGCGATGAAAATTGGAACGTAGACAGTTGGAGACCTAGAATAACACATAGGCGTAACTTTTTATCCCGATATTACGCGCGGGTAAAACCTCAGGGCACTGCTAGTAGAAACTAAAAGCATAAAAGCCTTAGCATTCCCCGAACCCTTCCCCGCTCTAAAAGCAAAAGAACAATTCTCGTATCGAACGAATGATGAAGTGCAATAGTTTCGACATCTGTGGTATTGTTCGACTGAACTTTGCGGGTCTATTTACCAACTGATCGGCTGTGATAGTCGGTGCTTTATGTGTGAGCTAACGCATACTGGAACACGACACAATGATGGTACGACTGAAGCGACATAAGTTGCTTCAGTGAACGAGGATAATATTTGTTAGTAATAAATTTATGGATTTATGATGAGACATGACAATAATTAGGACATTGATAACATCTTAATGTTTATTTATTATAAAATTGTATGCCCTGACAGATTATCAAACAACGCTAGTAGTTAAAACTTATGGAAAAATCGAGTCAAAACTCGCATACAAATTTTAATATTTATGACACTTGGAAGAAATAGATTTTTGGAAATTATAAGAGAATCAGGGCTTACACGATAAATTCAGGAAACTAAGACACAAGTCATTTGAAAATAACACAATTAAGTAAACAAACATATTAGTATGTACTTACAAAAAAACAAACACACACACTCTGATCACAACAAGACAAATGCGACAAAAAGACGCATTTGTCATTCATCAAACATTCTTACCGATAAATTCGAAAGGTTGTCGCCACAATCATTATGAACACCTGACTAAAATTAAGTGGTAGATATGTTAAACTTATCGTCAAATACCTGCAAAGTCATGTAAAGTACCTACATAACTAATATGTTTTAACACGAATTTGCACTTATCAAAATTTGTTGAGTGCCGTTTGTTCTTTGCTAGTTATGGATGAAGGTGATCTAAACGGATAAATCAAAATGAGTTTTACATTCTAATTAACCCATATTATATTTGGTACGAATTATGAATTTCACTGTAAATGTTTTCCTTACCTACCTAGACTACCTACTCTACGAAAGCATAGTCCACACTATTAATATACTTGACGCGAAAGTTTTTAAGGACGTATATATGATTGTAAAGATGGTTGCAACGGAACCTGTGTGACTAAATTCTAACTTGTTTGACTATTTAATAATTTATGTGTGTGGACATTCATTTACAACAAGAGAATAGGTAATAGAACAGAGCTGGTCGGCAGTCGCTCAAAGCCTGTTTAGAGATGTTTTCCAGTAGGTGGTACTTAAAAGCATATACCTGCGTAAACTTTCAGTACACCATATTGACTGAGTTATCAATATTATCTATGATAGACTATATGCATCATACAATGATATAGCGTCGTCGCCAAAGGTCGTCGTTATCTACATTTTAGAGGAAGACTACATTTACAAATAAAGATTGAATTATCCGCCAAAAAATATTGCCACTTATTGTATATCGTTGCTGGCTACTTCCCCTTACTATGCACCTACTTTATTACATTTGTAAAAGTGATTAAACGCTCATCATGTATTCCCAACGAAACGTGTTCCGATATCAATAAAAGTGCTATTAAATTATTAATAGCTTTGAGATTAGTGAGTAATAAAGTCGATGCTGACAATGCGAGGTCAAGTGGGAGTTGACCGATTTACCTACTAACTGACTGACACACGTCTGTGACTGGAGAAATTCATTTCTACACTTCAAATACTTAACATTTTGCAATAAATTTCAAACTTAACCAATATGTTGGACTACTATAATCGTTTATTGGACTACTATTATATTAACTAAAGCGCCGTGAGGCGTTAACTATAAGGTAAACTGTGCTTTTAGTGTCAAAAACAGCTGTTTTTTCAATTGAACATAACCTCAAAATATAAGATAATCTAGATAGTACGTGTTCTAACAACGACGTTCGAATTATATTTTGATTTATCTTTTTAAAGGTGTGTGTCACTACTCAAGCTCGTGCATCAGAGACGAATTTGAAATGCATCACTATCGAGCGTCCATTCTCCTTCTAGCCCAGTCCAGTTCTTTCCTTAAATGTACTTCCACACATACACTTCCATTAGGCAGTAAAATAGTAATGGAATAAGTCAATATCACTTGACCTTTCCTCAATTTTCCTTCCTACAACACATAACCAAATAATTGGATGGACTGTGAAGCAGGCCGACCTCCAGGCTTTGTATTGACAAATAGTTTTGACCCCGAGAGTGTACATTGCCAAGCCTATTGACATTGCTTTGATAAGAGACGTAGACGATTTGATGAGACTATTACAAATTAAGTTAGGTGTATGTACCTTTCTTTAATTTTGTTTTTTGACGAGTCGGAGTCTTAAATGAAACTCATTTATCTGGGGAGCCTACTTTAATATAATATAATATAATAATAATAATATAATATAACGTTTATTAATAAGACCAAAGTTTGCACAAATATACAATTAGGTAATAATAAAAAACCAATTTTGATTACATTTCAAAACTTGTTTAAATAAGTAAAAGTGCTTAAGGAGTACTCCTGACCCTCAAACTAGGCAAAGAGCCTGTGCCTTGAGGTATCAGTAGTCCTTTGAGGATAGAGTAAAGGAACCTTATTACAACAATGCTGAAAATAATAAAAACAACGTGTTTGAAACTAGAAAATGAGTTTCAATTCTATTCAACGTCGCGAAAACTTAAAAATTACAATACTCAAGATCCAGAGGGAATCCAGAGAGATTACCTATATCGTCTCTGATCTCTGATTGTTACGTCAAGTTAAGACCATCAAGCTGCTTCCGAGATTCCTCTCTTCTTCTTAGTGTGTATAGTGTTGTGGCTAACCTAGTGTTTTAGTTTTCAGGTCGCCTCTAACATGACATAAGATCAAAGAAGAGAGAGGTATCCCCTCTATATTACCTCTATCTTGAGTATTGTAATTTATCTCTACCAAAAAGACCTGAAACTGATTTATAAGAAAATGTCAAACAGCCTTATACAAAAACGCTAATTAAAATATGAATGGTAGGTAGGAATGGTAAAAAAAATATGCGAATTTTTGAGTTTGGAAGCTGCTTATTTGTTTGAGTAGACCTCATAATAATAATATGTTGAGCAGCGGTTTTGTATTTCGCCGTCACTGACGTAAAAAATGCTCGAGAAATCGAGACGAGAGGGTGAATAGAAGGCTATTTGTGTTTCAAGACAAATATTTATCTTGCTAAAAAGTTTAAGTATGCGTAGAAAACATATAAAAATCGTAGTTTGCAAATCATTTCACAAAAACTAACGGTTATCATTGTTTTATTGCTAGACTCGTAAAAATGGTTGCGTTATTTACAAACTGGTAACCAAGTTTTAGCGGATTGTTTCTTGCCAATAAATCGCCAGTGGATAGTAAGTAATAAATATTGGTTTAACAACAAGCACTTTGTTACTTAACTGGTGGAAAAATTGTCATTGTTAATATGCAAAATGGATAATAATTTGCTATCTAATGCCAACCATTCCGAGTAAAGTCTACATGTACACGATGCTTATTTGAAAACAATTCAAAACATCTTTAATGCATTTGTGACTGAATACAATAATACGACTACGTACTCGTTTGGAATACTACTATAAGTTAACGTAACCTAGCTTACGAAATGATCCTTGTCTTGTTAGAAGTATTAGATATTATCACAGTTTATTTAAGAAAAGGCCGCTTCGCGACGCTCTTTCGTTAGCCTAACTTTCGTACAAATTTGTTTCGCATTTGCCGCCGCAACTACCAGCAATCGAATGAAGTCATCGGTACGCATTGAAAAGTTGCCTCTCTAAGCAACGGTGCGTCCGCCGATGCGTACGATGCGGAAAGGTGGACGATTAGTTTTAATGCTTTATTTTGGGGATAGATCCCGCTATGTGCAAGCAATTTCTTCCAATATCTATTTACTTTCTTACAGGCAGTCAATCAAGACACCAACAGTTATTCAAGGTGTAACGAGGATACCCATTTAAGTCGAAAGGGGGTCTAGACGTCTAGGCGAACAACTTTTGTTCACTGAAAACACAGTTGTTTTTGAAAATAAATGCAATGAAAGTTTTGATTGCAGTAGACCAAACTAAATGAAAGGACAACTTAAGAACTTTAAGAAATAACTGATTGTCAAGTAAACTTTAAACTTAATTTATCGAAATTACTTCGAATTTCCAAAAGTTGTTATAAAACCTTTTATATATTACTTTCATAAACCAACAATAGATTTTCAATCGACCAGGTACTGACAACTGAAGCAAGCGTGTATTGTAAACACGCATATGTGACACGAACGATTGGTACAGTACAACGTACAACAGGCAAACCGCCTGCAATAGGTAGTAGGAACGTGTTGTAACTACTGCACAAGTTAATCACAATGCAAGTCAATTAATTGCCTGTTTGTATGGACTTGTTACGATATCGACGGATGGTAACGATTTTGTAAATTTAAAAAAAGAATAGAATAAAATAAAATAGAAAGAAGAAGAATAGAAAAACACTCATTGACAACAAACACACACACAAACATACAAACAATAAAAACAACATTTAACATACCTACCACAAAAAAAAACACACCATAGAACAAAGAACAAAAACATGAACATGGTCCAATTAAAAGTGTCTAAGAAACTGTGTGCATGCTGCCAACAAGGATTAAGATTAATTAGTATTAATTTTATCAAAAACAAACAGAAGTCAGTAGTTAACAACAATATTACCTACCTACCGTAGGTTTAGAAATATATATTATTTCTCACGAGCTATGTTTCCGTTTGCATTCGTATTGAGAGCCGTTCGCTAAAACCCTAAATTACTTGGTGTTGGCACAGTACAGTAAAAAGCATCATTCTATTTTATTATCGGTTGTGAACCATTAGGAAATTAGCAAGTGTCAAGTATTATTAATATATTATGCAAGTTATTTGCATCGAAACAGTCAAGTCGTCATAGTTAAAGTCAAGTCTAGGGAATCATTTGTAAACACGGCGGCCATTTACAAACATTCTTCACAGAGCTTTGGAGACAACACTAAGTCAATGTTTTGCACCGATTTTCACTTTCATTCCACTTGTACACCTTCACGAAAGTGAATTGATTAATATGCCCCCGAAATTAAGCAATTTGCACACATTTGAACTGGGTTTCACAAAAATGAAAATTGAGCACCACATCTCCTCAACGAGTTCCCGCCAAAACTCCAAAAAAGCATCATTAACAACTGCAAATAGATTTGACAAGAGGAGAATTTGGATTTAGGAAGAGATACTGTTACAGATACAACTGTATCCGTCGCTCGGTTTTGAGAAAATGGCATCCAAAATTGAGTATTTCACAAGAAGAAGAAAAGGAAGATATAAGACTTATGGACTGCTCGATAGCCATATCGATACCAACTGAAGTAATAGAAATATTATCCAACGCTTAATTTCCACACCGTTTTCAAATCATTTTTGAGTCAATAAAGTTTCGATTGCAGTTCAGTTGCAAGTTATAGTTCTTTATATTTTGAATGTATTGTTTGCATTTGCAATCATGTTACAATTATCTTGGTCCGATCATCGAAACTTCGAGTTAAGAGAATTTAAAAATAATAGTACGCGAATAAAACCCAGGAAACAATTATGAGTTCAAATCGTGTGAGTTTAAAATGTTTATTTGCAATGATGTTAAAATGACATTTTGGACAATTCTAAAACAGGACTACCTTAAAAGGGCACCTTAAAAGGGCATTGGACGTGTTTGTAGTAAGCAGTCTTAAATGCGTTTTAATTACCGCCAAAATGTTTACTTCGGGGAGATTTCCATTCAAAAAGTTTTCGTTGAAATCTCGATCGATATCTTTACTTATAAGGCATTACACAACCCATGTAATGTTATGTAACAAAAGTCCCTTATTCATCGACTGTCGTGAGAAGCGACGTGTTGATTACTATTGTCGGGTTTCAATTAATGCGAGCAGGGCGCGTATTCTTTAACTTAATCGTTTCGACATCGCTTCTGCTTCGTTAAATTTATCTCGAAAACGGGTCAACATTTTTTGAAAATATTAAGGAAGTTAGCTAAAGCTTTTGGAGTGTTAAGTAGTATTTTCTAGAAAAATACCAACAATTGCTGAGCCACTAAAAATACAATAAATGGTATTTTTTACAGAGCTCGATATGTTACCCACACAAAAAACTTTTTAATAATATTCGTAAAGGAAAAAAATCTAACGATGCTGAAGTGATCTTGATTGATAATTATAGAATAGGTGTCCTAAGCAATGGAGAAGTGAAACTGAACGATTGATTTACGACGGTATTTGAAACGAAACGGAACGGCTATTAATTAAGGAAGTAGCGAAAGAGTGATGAATTGCTTTTACGGGCAGTTACACTTTTTAAATGTGACTAAACAAAGTCAAATAAAAGTTAATAATATAGTAGGTATTACTGTAATAATAAAAAACATATTATTGTATCTTACTAATATGACTAATATCTTACTAATAGTATAAACGCGAAAGTTTGTATGTATGTATGTGAGGTTGTTACTCTTTCACGCAAAAACTACTGAACCGATTGCGATGAAACTTGGAATATAGGTAGCTGGGGACCTGGATTAACACATAGGCTACTTTTTATCCCATTTTTCCCGCGGGAACGGGACTTACGCGGGTGAAACCGCGGGGCGCAGCTAGTAAGTTCATATACTTAAGTTAAAAGTGAAAAGAAAAAAAAAGTTTTTTTATTAAATTTACCCTTAATTCTTGAAATAATTAAGTGTTTAAAAAAAACAAAGAAGAATTGTTGGTTTATTTTTCAATAACATTAGAACTATCTAACCGGTTTCTTCATTAATTATACTTGATTAGAATTTACTTAATTAGATCTATCTAATTCAGACATTGTGTTATTATGTGTATTGTGGGTATTACGATATTTAAAAACGAAATTTAAAATTTATGTAAATAGATACCCTATTTAAAAAAAACCTATCTATTTAATATGAACGGGCTCATAATTACTTCGTAAACGTTCCAAAATCTAAACGCTAGCACGTAACCGAATATATTCCGTAACTAACTAAATATTCCAAGTAAAGTAAACACGAAATACCGGCGCGCACGCTGCACACCGCACACCGCACGCGCATGTAAGTGCAAGTGATCATGCGTAGAACCACTCGTGCGCAGCGCACATTGCGGGTGTTGTGCTAGCGATGCGTTACGCTGTTATTGTTCTACTGGTGCTTCCGTTTATCTGTTACCAATTTGATGTTATTTCATTTTGTTCCATTTATATAATTTTATTTAATTAAACAAAATTATTATATTATCGGTCGATTCATTAGTAATTACATTACTTGGATGAAAATCCCTTTTTTCTTATTACAAATACATCGGATTTTCAAAAGTAGCACAAAACTTGTTCCCTTTGACGCCTATAACAAACCCTTTTCAGCTTGAATAAACGTCCTTGGAACATACTAACGCCCAAATACTTTAACTCGACTTTTGAGTTCTACTTAATATTTCATTAAGCAGCTCATAAACTCAAAAACTCGCATACACATTTTGAATTTAGAAGCTTTTCGATTTTTTAAATAGCCCGCAAATTTTAAGTAGCGTTTATCTATTCGGCTGTGAAACAAGAATTTAATTAACAGCTTAAAAGGGAATTATCTGTCAACTGTAACTTAAAATAAATCCCCTCGTGATAGAATTTCTGTAAGCGTGACACGTCTATCGAAAAGGCACAAGTTGTCCTGTCCATGCCATTGTTTCTACTCAGATTATAATGTCAAGTGATAGCAATTAATTGCTTATCTCATTCTCATTGTATTACATTACAGCCGTACTCAAAGTGTGCTCCGCCAACCCTGGGACTTTTCGCTAAATCTATTTTGTGTCTCCACTAAAGTATAAAGAGAAAAAGAAAGAAAAGAATTTATCGATGAAATACGCTTCTTTCGGCCGTTTAAGTGTCATGCGGATTTGCTTACGCGCGCGGGATATTCATACAAATTCCTCACTCATGCGGGATTGATCAAGGCAATTTCGCATTGCATTAGAGAATCCGCAGGACTCTAAAAATACTTTTTCTCGGGTCTAAAACTGTTTAACTTGATTTTAGTAAAGAAGGTATTTGGGAACACTTTCATTCGTAAATTGCAAAATTATGATCATACAATTTAGGGCTCCGTCAAATAAGTAGGTATTTGGCTTTTCAAAAGGGTTCCGTCGCAGAAAAGTTTGAGAACCGCAGCCGCAGTATTACAGTGTAATGCTAAGGCTACATTTGGTACGTAGTCGTATAATACTAATCAACCTATCACGTTCCTGTTTAATTAAATTAAAATCGTGCTGATATTTTAGTAATACATCCTGTTTGGTAAAATTTATATACTTCGCTTAATCATATTATACAATTTGTAACGGGTAAGTCCTTTTAATCCGAAAGGGGGAATTTCCAAAAGTCGTAGAACAAAAGTTGTTCGCCTAGACGTCTATAACAACCCCCTTTCGGATTAAAAGGGCTTACCCGTTACACCTTGTATATTAAACGGGTCGGTCAAATCATAAATAAATAACAAATAAATATGGCACTACGTTACACACACAGCAATCTTCCCAAACTAAATACTAGGATTGTACTATGGGTACTAGACAACGGATATACTACATTTTACCTATATATGTTTTGATTATTTTTTGATAATTCTACTAATACAGTATACATACATATATGATACATAGAATACACCCAGACCAGAAACAAATATTTATTTTTAATCATAAATACTTGCTGCATTTGAACCCGCAACCTTGCATTGCCTGGACCTGGATAAAAGCGTATCGGATAGGCATTCCTGCGCGATATCGGGTAAAACCGCCGGGCGTAGCTAGTATTTTATAAACCAAACAACACTTTGCGTACAAATGCCAACAACACGAACCCAACAAAGGTGCATTTTATCAATTATCCGACAACAAACTTAACATTTGCCTTACCCATACGCCATTGGTGACTTTTACATTATGATCGATGGGTTAATTAAGCCACGATAACCAGAGATTAATGCGGCCTTGTTGATGCCGGTTTATCTGCGTGTTTACTAAGTGCAACTTAATTAGATAGGCCTCTGTTTATAGAGTTCAAAAATAAGCTTAAGCTTCCGATTCGTCTAAATTTGGTAGCTAGCACACTAAAAGTAACTTTAAGAAAGTTAATAATAATATCGCACCCAATAATTATAAAATAAATTAAAGTATACTTCAAATACTTACAAAAAGTTTATATTACTTTCGACTATTTAACAGTTTAAGGAGTGAACCCTAGCAATTTTCATATGAATACTAAGTATACAATTTTGGCACAAAGAAAACAATGACGTCTCCACTCCTCCGACAAGACAAAAATAGGTTAAACACTCAAGGATACGTATACGTGTTAGTATTCAAATAAAAGCAAAACGTGTTAAACGTAAGATACCTCTAATTACTACAACAGAATTGTCAGAGAAAACCGCAAAGGTTGTTTACAGTCGTGATGATAATGGAGGCGGTTTCAAACCGCATCGATCTAACTCCTGACAGACTCCCACGTGGTGCGTGGCGAGGCGTAGGTGTGACTGTGTTACGCGTCGGAGACTTGTCGTACAGAATTATAGCATGGCAGGTGACGGATTGACTAACTGACTAACAGCCGAATACAGAAACGTCATTTAAATTTGAGAGGTTCTTAAATTATTGAGCAGTTTCTAAATTTAAAATTAGTATGGCAATTTTGGAGTTTGAGAGCTGCTTCTTTGTTTAAGTAGTTCTTAATTGTTGAGTAGCGTAGAAACGCTACCGAATACGGAAGTATTCGGCCGTAAGGTCCGGTTTACAAACTCGACTTTTGTCAAATTTTTACAACGTTGAGACATTAAGTCACGCACACAAACCACTCTCTACTCGACTATTTATTTATGTTATAGCATCCCCACCGACAGTCAAATGCAGGCATTCCGTGCGGGGTTCGCTATACCCGAGCGAACACGTGCACCACGAGCACCCCGAAGGGCGGCATCGGGGATCAAGTTAAAAAATGATCTAGTCCCCAAAGCTAGATAAAGGAGAGTAGCCTTGTGCCCAAGGACACTACTTGGTTATCTAGACAGGTACCGGAGCAATAAGACCGCTCACCACCCGCACCTGAATGAGGACCTAACGAGCTAGGATTAAGTCACGCACAGGGGCATTTGTGAATATGGGCGTAATTCTTTGCAATAACAAACCTGGCTGCCTAATCTATTACTAAAACGGCTCACTCAATAATGCCTCAGCTCTGAATTATTTCTTTCCGATAACGGCAAGAAATCAGCACCACTTCAAAGGCTTTAGCAAAAGCATACTTTTGTATGTATACATACTTTTTATCCCGATATTTCGGAGGGATTGCGACTTATGTGGGTGAAATCGCGGAAATGACAAAGGTGTATTGGATAAATTCATAAATAAATATGAAAGACGATAAATAAAATGGAAAGGGGGAACTTTCACAACATCTTCGATTACATTGATTCCTCGTTTGTGTAACCGCTTGAGATGTCGATTGGCCATTGTGCTGTATCGACGACAAAAGAAGATCGAGAAAGCATCGTGTGTAATGAATGAACGATGAGTAAAAAAGCCCCTAGTATGATGATTAACGTTATTTTATGGTGAGTGAATAACCTAACATAATCAGCCCGTTACTTTTTCCCATTGCAGGGCAAGGACCTTCTCTTAGAGGGGTTAGGCTGTAAGACGCCAAGGGAGCCTACTCCCGATTGGCGAATGTCCCATGTCTTCGGACCGTGGTGAGTTGTAAGACATTGTCGGTTCCCTCACGATGTTTTCCTTCAACGTAAGAGCGATGTTTTTAGTGCTCATAACTTTTTCTTAAAGAAAAAGATATTGTTGCGCGATCTGGATTCGAATCCACGGAATGAAAGTCGAGGTATCTACCACTAGACCAACACCGCTCATGGCTATGGTGACAGAATACATCTTGTCGATCCTTCATGTCTGAAGATCGCAACCACCATTCTTCTTCACCCAGTGGTACGTTAGGCTCCTCAAATCTAGATGAGCTCTTTGGTTTCAACTGATCTGACCGTCTCATGGGGGATGTCATAACACCTGCTTACCACTGTTCAAAAAGTCACTTTGCACAAATCCCGGCCAAGAAAGTACTGTTTATGCCAGCAAACGCGCCAGTGTCTGACCGTATAAACATTTGTCAAATTCATTAGGAGTTGAAGGCGTAGATGTGCTCAATGGCAACTCACCTACTATACCAAAATACTACGTGGATACTATGGATGAAACCGAAAACATCGCTTATTGAATTCAGATGAAAATAATATCTGACTTTATTTATAAAAATGATATGTTTTATCCGTGGCCTACTCCAAACCTATTTCAAAAGGACTCGGTCGGTAGGTTTCTAATTAATTGCTAATTACAATGTTTTGTCAAAAGAAGGCTACCTCATATGAAAGCTTGATAAAAAGCGTTGATGTGTGACGGCCACCTGAAAGATTTCGAGTCACGATTTTAATTAGTTTCATAAGTTTGGTTATATTTTAGAACGCTTGAGGCGTCTCAGGTGAATTGACTTATATTATTTTATGGTCCTTGACACAATAAAGAACAGTATGTACCTAATTACCTATGTGTCTATGTTTCACATACGCTCGATTGGTTTTAATTGGTTTTCTTATGAGTACAGACTACAGACTTAGGTTCGTCACTGGAAGCAACAGTACTTTGACTGTGACTTTGACTTTTACTTTCAGTGAAGAGACTGGTCGTATTTTTTATGGTCATTGTTTCTCAAAGACAATGTCAAGGTATATGGTCAGAAACATGAATTAAAAATACTACCAACCGAGCCAAGAATCCCGCTATCCTACAAACAAATAAAATTTCGAAAGTTAAGATGTTTGTCTCTCAATCACCAAAAAATTACAAAACCGATTACGATATGATACTTGGTAGCTGGACATCTGGCTTAACTGGATCTGGACTATTTTTTAAGACGTTTTTTCGCAGGATTAGAACTTGCGTGAGTAAAACCGCGTGGCGTTGCTAGAACATAATAATACCCTTCCCATGTGATGTAATGGTACCTAAGCGAAATCGTCCGGCAAAAAAAATGTAGTTGAATTCCTTGAGCAATAAAAAAGAAATATTAAGTAATAGGTATGTAATAAGTACCTATTATTGAAATTTAATATGTAAATATATTACATTACAATGCATCAAATCACGACAAGAAAATGATATAGCCTGAGACAAAATGTACCGAACACCGCTAAAGGCGTTATTGGATAAAACTTTAAAAATAAAAAACATTATGATAGATCGTATCTTAGGGTGAGCGTAGTCAAACTAAGTGTTCTTGCAGACTGGAGACTATTGTGTGCGATCAATTGTCTGATGAAATGTTAACCATTAATTTCAGGTTGTTGTAAAAAAAAAAAAAAAACAAATTTTTATGTATTAATATGAACCTTACCAAACAATAATCAAATTACATTAGAGAATAAGGAAGTAAGGAAAGGAAATAAGGTGGTAAATATGGATCGAGATACCCACGTGTATTTCATAAGACTCCGTCCCCAAAGGATAACAACCGGGCCCTTTACAGAAATTTTTGATCAGTAAATATGACTGATGATAAGTATAAGTTTATTCTTCTTTTCGCGTCTTTCGCGCGTATTTATAATAATTTTCTTTTCGTCTAGGTGTGTTACAACAGTCGAGATACCAAGACCCCGATTGTCATGTTTCCTGTATCCTTCCTTAGTTCTATTAACCCTGGTCTTTATTTTGCAGGAATTTAAAACTATATTACTTCTTGTAGATCAGTACATATAGAAATTCAGACCAAACCAACCGTAAGGAAAATAACATCAAAAACCTTTATTTCATTACTAATTCAAAGGTTTAGCTTGTTAGTGGTAGTTAGTTCTACTTCTTCTTTATGTAAGAAGTGATATTAATTAAACTATCGGCGGACCAAAAACCTTCCGGTCTGAAGAAGCTGAAATTCCCCGTGGCAATGAGATTGTGAAATATAACCTGATAAGGCGATAAGAGATCTAATTTTAACAGTTATTATTACAATACCTTCCCATAATGTTGTCGTTGTGAAATTTGTAATTAATTACAGGTAGCTACTTACCTAATTAATGTAGCAGTAGCAGTCCCTTGTTGCGAATTATGTACTATCTATTACAATTAGTAGTAGTTGAGTAACTCATGTGAACTCTTAATTTTGTTGTACCAACATTGGTCGGTAACATAAAAGTTCACCTTTCGCGAAGTGCACTTTAAGTGTAACTAAAAATTACAATAAGGCTACGTGCCTCAGGTGTTGGCGGCCTGTATCACAACGCCAACAATCAGGTTAATCCCCGCCTATAGATGTTTTACATCAAAAGAGATGCAATCCTTAATTTCGACTTGACGAGACGCGAACCTATGACCGAATTAGTAAAGGCGAATTTTTCGATTTTTTTTTAAATAAGGCTGTGTTCAACTCGCTCTAGAATCGAGCGCCATGCGCCATATGGGGAAAAGCGCACTTGTATTTCGCGTGAATGGATAATCACAGCCTTAGAGTGTCGTTTGGAGTTTGGAGGGACGCACATTGAGTTATATTCTCACTTTTTCTGTCATTTTGAGCACAACCTCTCATCTTTAGGTCCTGCCTAGACCTATTGATTAAACCATACCCAAGACGATAACCAATCTTGCTGGAACTCTGTATTTTGAGGAGCTAATTTATAGCAGTTTACCTAATCATCTAATAGGTAGGTACTTGAAGAGACGGACAGTCGAGAATGATGGACTACTCATAGATACACGTATCAACCTTGCCTTGAGTTGATTTTAAGGTACGAGGAACCTCGAATTACGCGATGCGGGTGCGGTCTCGTCCTCAGAACTGATAAACAAACCAATCCGCTTTCTTTCACCAACTACCAAGGATTCGGAGACTTTGTAAAAGTCATTGTGTACACAATACGTACATAAGTGTTTGTTTCCCAGAAGGCGTAGTGTTTACAAAGTCCTCGACGAACCTAGTCATCTTGTAATGACAAACGCGACACGCCCAGACAAAGGAGTTTGGGTAAATTAGGCCTCTTTTTACTGCCTACTAAAACTGGTAACATTACCAAAGATAACATACAATAATGGTAATATTACCATATTACCTTTGTTTATGTAAATTGTTTTGTAATTGCACTATGTTAGGCCTCTTTTTACTACCTACTGATATAACTGGTAATATTAAATAGACATCCAAATTTAGATACACATTTACATCAGCAATTGTCAGCACCCGTATAATCTTTCTAGTTACTCAATTTCATAGGCACTATGAAGTCCATTGCTGCTTTACATTGGTGATTAGGTAGGTATATTTACAACACTTTACGTCATAGCAGCAATATACTGCATATATAGTGCCTATGAAATAAGTTATTTACTAGATAGATAAGATAATATAGGTGCAGTAGAAAAACACAGTACACTTGGAGCACAAAATAGCCGCAAAACTGATTGTTACTTAAGTAAAATAACACTTCCTTTGGCAGTCGTGTAATAAGGATCATCCTTTCACACAAAGTGAATTTTACTGACTTTTATAAAGACTAGGAAATCTTCACCGCATGATCGGTTTTTTAAATATTTTATGACTTAACTGGGGCGGGCAACACCTTACCTGCCGTGGTGCCAAAATCCACTCTTAAACAGACGACCAGGGATGCACTTCGATGGGCGACCGTTTAAGTGTGAAATTTTGCACAGCGGTAGGCTGATGTTCGACCAGCTAGTGATTTATTATGCATAAAAGTAATATAAATACCCCAAACCCGCATGGTGTCGAAACCTTGAACGCATAAGTCAAATGTCAAGTTTATACAAAATTGCATTTGACACATTTATGCAGATTACCCACCCAGTTACATAATACCTACCTATGTATTTAAATGATGAAATATTTAAATGTTAGCAATAAATATATTCAAAGTAGATAGATAGATGCTACTTTACTTACCACATTGATCTTCCCAAGAATATGATTGATTTGATCTTGGCTGCACATTTTGCTTGAATCCTCGACGTATCTCCAGTAAGATATCACATTTTATAGCACTGAGTTTAGATGGTGATTAACACTTTGTTTGTTTTCTTTTTGAGACAGGATAGGTGATGTGATGAAATATCGTGGACTAGTGTGGTTCTATAATAAGGAGTATTAACGTTTTAAAATAAAATAAATAAGTAAAATTTATGCCTAGAACTCCGTGTAAGAAAAATAAGTTCAAAAACATAACACTTCCTTTTATGCATTCGCCGCAGTCGGGTAAAAAAATACATTTTAAACAATAGACAAAGTATTATCATTAAAAAACAATATTTACAGGGAACTTGCGTGGCCGAGCGGTATAGGCACTGGAATATTGATCCAGGGACGCGAGTTCAAATCTCGCCGCAAGTGAATTTTTGAAGATGAATTTTTTCTTTAAAAATATTTCTAGTATTTACAGTGTTTTAATCGCGTTTTATTGAATAGCGTTATTACAAAGTACCGAGCTTTCGCTAACTTTACAGTAAGCTTTTTCAGGGTAAGTATTATGTTTTATTATGCAAAATCGCGAAAACCATAGAAGAAAATAAGTCAACTTGCGAACATTAAATCTACAAATAACAAACAAATTACCAATTTCCAAAGAATTCTGTTATAATTTAATTTAAGTACTAATTAACAATGAAAACTTTTATTACTGCAGATTGTAATCAGACCGGTCGATGCGGACATAATGTATTTGACTGACTTCGCCCTGCGGTTTCGCCTGCGTAAGTCGCGATCGCGTAAAATATGGTTAGAGTAAGGTTACTTAAGGGGCCGTAGTAGGCCAGAACCGATGTTTCTAGGGTGAATTACTACAAAAGTTATTGGAAATAAAAGTTTTTAAACCATATTTATTAAAGTCGAGGATATTTACTAACACGTGAATGTCGTGAAAACACGATTCCTCAAAATTTTCTCGATAGAAAAAAAATTCTAAACTGCCCTCTAAATTGTACAAATAAGTTATATTACTCAGTCAGTATTGTACGAAAACTAATAAAACTTTGTATAAGAACTGAACTTAGCTCAATACAGGCAGTGAATGTTTTGAATTTCCAGATTAACGTTTAGTTATCTTGAAACTAGCAATTGTTTGATTTTACGCAATAACATTTTGCATAGTCGCATCGTACGTCCTTCACTTACACATCTGAAATTCGCTAGCTTTATCTCTGTCACGCTATTAGGGTTATATAAGCCCTTAATTACTTATGATTAAGTAACTATATTATTCTCATTCAAATTTCATAGTTAGAACAAATTCAAGACATTATTTTACATGTAACATATTTCTTTTCTTTCGTTTTCGCGGAATTCACTTTAAAAAAAAAAAATTTCAGTCTACTAGTGAGCAAGAAGTCTGTAAAGACCTCGGAACGGTCGGGCGTTGAAAAATGCTTAACAGCTAAAAATTAATAAAATAGCTCTAAGTACCAAATTTACTATAATTTCCTAAGTACCAAATTTTCAGTTCCCCAACTCAGATTTAATGTTTTTTTTCTAAGAATTTGTTAAATAATTATAAATTACATAAAGTTTCCAGCAATCCAACACGCGTAACCTCACCGGAATCGGTTTAGTATTCGTGCGTCTAAGAACTACAAACAAACGTGAAAACAATTACCAACCTATAAGTACCTGCCTGGTTTCTCTATTCTATCGATCTTGTGTTTATTTGTACCTACCGACTATTAAGTGACTGATGTAAACTTAACACTTAACATCAATTCGAACCTCCGTGGTTTTTAAGATGTTAAAATACCTGTTTTTTATACGCATTGTTTTTTTCTGATAAATAAATAAAAAAAATAAAAAAAATTACATACTAACGCACAAACTTTCACATTAACAATATTAGTAGAATATTATTTGCAACGTTACGTTTACGAAACCGGTGATTATTACTTAAACTAGTATTAAAGACTGCATTTTAGAATGCTTAGTGTAATCATTTGTACGGCTAAGTGTTAATTAGTTTATTGTATACAAACACAAACGTAGTATGTTGTAACAGAAGAATGTACTTAAAACTATACTTAAGCACAGTTCACCTATATACTTTTGTTTCAGAATCTTAGATCATAAATGTAAACTCATACATTTATTTGAAAGTGACAGCTTTTTGTTTACTTTTTCCTACGATATTTGACTAGTGGTAGATCCCCCGACTTTCATTCCAAAGGTCGTGGTTTCTAATTCAGACTGACCCATGTCATTTTTAACTTATGTCTTCTTTCGATTATCTCTTTGCGAAAAAGGTTTGTGAGTTTATAACATCGCTCTTACACTGAAGGAAAACATCGTGAGGAAACCCACGGCTTAATTAGTTCCAGACTCATTGACCAGTTCTAGGCTGGGCTGGGAGCGAGTAATAGATGCTGTTTGTAATTTGTATCCGGCCGGATAAGCAAATTATATTATAAATATTTTAAAGGAAAAATTCTTCTTTATAAATTCATTCGCAACGATTTTTGAAGATGATTTTTTTCCTTTAAAAATATTTCTAGTAGCTATGACTTGAGCAATAAAAACAAATTACGAAATAAATCATATTATTATGTTAATTATAAATTAGCGAAGTAACTTTTACCTTCCATACCATATTGTACCTACCATGGTTATATTATTTACCCATAATTATGCAAATACTAACAATTAAAACATTTCACCGTCTCACTTCGAATCTAAAATTATAATAATTAACGTATCATGCGACTTTATTGTGTGTTTAATACTTTAATTATGCAAAAATTTGGTGAAAACCAAAAAGCTGACCTTGCCGCCATCGCAGATACCTACGTTCGTTGTACTATTCTAGAGAAAGAAACAGTTTTCTATTTTTAGAGTAAATAAACCGTTTTCCTTGCAAAATAAGTAAGTACTTATCACAATTAATTTTCGAACTCCACGTAAACTCCCCTTTGCCTCAACATAAAATGTACAACGGCTGACCTCGATGAGGCTAATGAAGCTGCCATCGTTGTGGCACTTTTTTTAAACAGATAAAGTAAAGGTAATGGCTGAATGCTGACATGCTAAGAAGGCGTATTTTTAAAGCGGTTTCAGAGCTTTCTATAGTTTGAGGACTAAGCAACTATACCCTTTTTAGTGTTTCGTAGTCAACAAAAAACCCTTATAGTTTCGTCATGTCTGTCTGTTAACGGCTTTGATCGGAGATGGTTAGTACTAAAAAGCTGAAAATTTCAAAAACTTAGGTCAATCAGAATCAGATCAGGTGCTTCAGAATCTTAGATCAAAAATGTTAACAAAAAACTAAAACTTATACATTTATATGAAAGTGGCAGATTTTGTTTACTTTTTCTTTTATAAGTGCCCGTTCTAAATTTACATTATTGATCCAAGATTCTGAGATTGACATTGATGCGACAGAGTTTGTTAGTCCTCCGACTAACAAACTCTGCATGAGAGCATTGCATTAAATCCAAGTAGTCATTTAATCAAACAAGTCCATTCACGGGCCGTTTACTATTACAGCAATAGTAATAGATATAACAACATCGAATGATCTAACCATTACCACTCATTTCATAATACAATAATTAGGTATTATTAACTATTATACTTGTTTACAAATAATTTGGAGTTTACTACAATCAACAATTTTTAACGATCTAATTCGCGTTCAATATTGTTTGAAGACTTATCGGGGATTTTTCTAATCCCGTGGTGACTGGAAGATTTGGTGTAACATAAGACTTAAGTAAGTATTATTTTAATAGTAAAGTACTATAAACTCTGATTTACTTAAGTATTGATAAGGATACGTAAGTACACGCTGATATTTTGCCCTCACCGCCGTAACAAACACACTATGCATGGATTAAGCTTTTGTCATGACTTCGCTGACGTTGATAATTATCACCCACAGGAGCAAGGCAAAAGCATCAATCTACCCATGGAATCGTTTTTGAATACGGCTGTTTACTATTTTATAAAAAACTAGACATAATCGGGCTTTTGCATAACCGAGTTGCGAACTTCCTCCTTTTATTATAGTCTGATCAAAAATAAAGAAATAAGAATTTCATAAACGACATAATCAAAAGACGTATAATGTAACCTACCTACATTAAATCTCTGTTTGCATAACCCTTGCAGTGGATAATACCCGAAAACCGAATCCTGATTACGACTGAACAATACAAATACCGGTCCAAACTGGGCCCGAATCGATAAAAAAAACACAATTCAACATTCCAACGAAATCGAGAGTTCACTCGATAAGATACATACGAGGCCTATGTATCTATGTGAACATTATCGAAATATCGATTTTATTTGAGTACGGACACTTTCTCCTCCGAAATAACATGATGGATTGTGTGCCGATGATGTGTTGTTTTCCTTGTACTTTTATATTTTGAGAAATGTAGCCGATAAGAATTTAAAAAAATCTTGTTTAATTATGATTACGGTGCATGATATCAATAAGAGCGCTGGAGACGTATCAACTGCCTGTAACAAAAAAATTCTGTCGGGAACGAAATGTTTTAATGATTTTACGTAAATAACGTTTTTAGTTATGCTGATATAGAATTTAAACGTATTTTCGGTATGCTGTCTAGTTCAGTCTTAATACTTTGAAACATCGGGCTTTAAAATGGATTGATAGGTACAATTAAAGCAACGCTATTTAGTTTACATAAAATATCGTTTATTTGTTTTATGCTTATCAACTGTTTTAGTAGGAAGGTGCTCATAATATTAAGACAAAATGTTTTTTATGTGACGAAATATGGAATATTTTTTAAAGAAATGCTTTCCAAACGCACCCAACCTGAACCTGCATGTTTGGGGATCCGTCCCAACGCCACTCAACAAAAGACTTCAAAATATTTTAAAAAGAAAATACGGAATTACAAAGAAGAAACAAAACCATTATTTAACGTAACTATTAATCCCTAATACATCGTTATTCTATCGGCAATAAAAGCCTAATAAAACCCCCCGAATCCGGAACTACATCGAAAGTAAAACTAAAAACAATACGTCCATCGTTTTCTATACGTATACCTAAATAGCAAACATTGTTGTTAAACATGTTATGGTAAACGAATTAGGATCATCACTTTCACTAACATCTCGACGTTTTATACAAACAGCCAGCGCCCGCGCCGGTTGAACTTGAAAGCGAGATAGCTTGAATCTCGATTATTTCGACTTAGGATGGTTTTTCGGAATGCGGTCGAAATGGTAAACTGCATTAACGCGGAGTTCAAATAGTAACCTCTATTGCGAATGAAGGAAGATAGGTTAGACAGTTTTGGGATCCACAAATCCACGTATGTGTTACGCTGAAAACTAAGCAATGTTTGGATAAAAGGTTAGAGGGGCAGAAATAGAGTTAAATGAGGTAAACAAAAACAGTTAACAATAAAAAAACGTTAATAAAAACCAGTGAATTCTGAAGTTGTGCAGTTTTACGTATGAAGATCAGGTTGTATTGTTATTCATCTGCGTGACTATGAAGACTCATAGGTCTTTTATTTAATCAGTTACATTTTACATGCGTACACATTACTATACAAAAATAAGATAATATACGAGTAAACATTGAGGTAATAACAAAACATCATGATAATAAGAGATAAAGTTTCAGTCACAACTAAATTATACTTTTTGATATATTTTTTCCTAGTGACAATAAAATAACATTTTGCTTACTTACTCTTCGAAATACTTTTTTACTAACCTTTTTACTTTTTTTTCCAATATCGTGAATGTATCGACAAAATTAGCAAAAAACTCGTATTCATTATTTGTCACTATTTGTACCACTTTCGTTTGATACAGAAAGTTTTCACATTCGTTTATTAAAATTCGTTTTTAGAATGTTTACAAATGGAATCAGACTGTTTTTTTCGTTTTGAATCGCGTTGCTTTTATTAATATAAAGCATTTTTAATGGCCAACGTTTGAAGGTCTTCACTGATCTCTTGTTCACGCGAAAACCGAAGAAAAATCCGTTTATGTACAAGATTATTTATTTTATGGTATAGTATTAATAATGTGTTGTATGTATGTTTGAATTTTGAATTATTACGTATTTATATAATTGGCATGTAAGTACTTTGTTTTTCAGAATCTTATGACTTCATATGCCGAACTGGCAAAATATAGAGAAATTCATGTTACTCTAAACTCACCACCTGAATTGAATCAACAATCGAAGTTCCGTGTGCATCCCTCTCGTCTTCTATTACGTCACCACTTTGCACATATCCAGAATTCTTTGAGATTCCTAACTACTAGGTATTACAAAATAGTGTATAAGTTAAAGGGATTATAAAATAGTTAATTGCTAACTGCAATTTACGGTACGGCACGGCGAAGTGACGAAAACTAACCGCAGGCATGTCAAAATTACTACTCTAACCGTTTTCGTAAATAATTTCAACACGACGCGACGTTTTCAACAATGCTGTTAAATTTTATAGAATTATTGAATTTTACATAAATAAGTTTATCAAAATCCAATTAAAGATTCAATAACTTGTAAAGAAAAGAATAGAAGTAGAATTTGTAAATTTAAACTTCAACCGATGTTTTCCTTAAATGCAATGCTCCTGACGTGATTAATGTTATATAAAAATAATTTACAAATAATCTCAAAAATATTTGAGAATATGAGTTTTTATAAATAGAATATCTAGGTAAGTAAATCTATAGGTGGATACTAAAAAAATAAGTTATTTATAACGTTGTAGGTATTTGTTAGGTACGATATTATTTATTTAACTTTCAAATATTTGTAAACGTAAACTTTCACACGTGCACGTAGGTACCCAACTAACTATGGCACCTGTACGTAATAAAATAACGTAGGACAATCTAGTTGAGTGGCAAACGATGTAAGTCGAAGTGCATAGGGTCACGGTGTTTGAAAATTAAGTACCGAGACGAGGTGGTGCAATGAAATTGCATTCAGATGTTATTATGATCATTTTCTGATGTCAGGCCACCTCAAAGTTGGTTATCGTTTTGACATCATGTTTCGATAATCTTTTGCTTTTAAATTGAGGCCCTCTTGCAGTACCGAGTAGAATTTCTTTGCCTGGGACGAACGCTAGACAGCAGAATGCGAGAATATTTGAAATACTTATATCAAATATTCTTGCATTCTGCTGAGTATGCTAGGTAATATCAAATTGTTAAACTTATTTTATATTTTAGAATTGTTAATCAAACACACGCTTATCGATTACGCGAATAAATAAAAATCACATAGGTATTTTCCGAAAAAATACAAAAAAATTGACAGTTTTCTAAGATTTTTTTATCAAGTGAAGTTTCTTATATCGTGTTTAAACCGAATGGTTCCTCGTTAGGTTTTTTGAACTACGACATATATTTAAATCCGACCAAAAAAATGAGTTTACAATTCCTTACCATTGAATCAAAACAAAGTCGCTTTCGGAAATTCCAACGAAAACCTCGCCTTAAACTCATTTTTCGGTTTTAACCGTTTTTAACTTGTTGTTTTTTAACATTTTACAAACGCCCGACGTTTCGAAGGCTTTACAACAAAGTCACATCCATCTTTGTTAACTTTTTTATTTGAAAAGTTTTATGTTTTGTAAGTTGACAGTTCTATGTTTATATTTTTGATAGGTAAGTAGGTACTTAGTACATTAATTTTACCAAAATAATCTGAAAATTGTACGCAAAACTACTTTGAATTTCACAGTTAACGAATGCATGGGGGTAGATAAAATATGTTCCTAAGACCGTTAAATTGATTGTCTTGCTAATTAATATGCATTTATACCATTTTGATAACGATGTAAATAGGTTGGCTGCCGTTTGAATAAGAAATACGTTTAATTTTCTCTATTGTCGCTCGGCGCGGCTGGAAAATTTGTTACTAATTGGTTCAAATCCATATCTTTTAGTCTATCCGTAAGTAGGTACATGACTACCTATTTGATCTTTTGAAATAGTATAACTTAGTTCGATAAAAAAAAGACATTTAAAATACAATAAATTTATCTTGTTTGGGAAAATATTATAATTTGTTTGATATATTACAAGTCACATTGTATGTAGGTTAGACGTGGACGTCATTTTATGCATAATAAATAATCCAAAAAAAAATAAAAAAGACTATTTATGACTTTTTTGTATATTTTTACATTTTTAGTTTCGTACCTACCTACCTAAATACAAAAATTAAAAAAAAAACGAAATCGATAATAAGATTACCCGGTTTCAAAAGAAGTGTTACATTTCTAATCATACATCTATTAATTTATATTTTATTTAAACTTGAAAGTGGAAAATTTGAAATACATTGAATTTTAATTTATTATATCTAGTTTCTAAATGAGGGTATTTATAAATTTCGAATGCTTATTAATCCATAATTGGATTGCATAATTTTAGCGCGACTTTGAAAATTAATTTTGGATGCAAATTAATTTCTTAATATTTAAATTATTAAAAATAACTAAACGAACTAACCAAATTGGTATCATCAACTTTAATTACCTAAGTATACATATATTTGACCATTCACATAAAAGGTAAAAATAAAGAAGAATTTCCTTCTTTTCTAACCTAGGTATCAGATATTACGTATGTACCTAGGTACCTATGAATGGTTTATAATGCTACTATAGATCCAAACCATGTCCTTAAGCTACAATTTGATTAATTTTAGAGTATTTTTTCTCAAAAAAAAACATTTACCTACCAAGTTCCTAGGTAGGTAGGTAGTTAAATACACTTAGTAAAGTAATTATTTCATACCATAAAATTATAAAAAAACCATCACAGACTCAAAAAGGAAAACGAACACTTGCACAGTCCACAGAAAAGAAAAGTTTAAATTCAAAATTCGAAAAATATAGCGCGTAACGATGACATGGCGCGGTATCGACGGCGTATTCGCGCGCAGGTGTTTTTTTTTTATTCGAAAGGCGATGGCATGCCGTACGCGTGCTGCACTCGAAGTGCTGCAGGTGACTGAGCAAATCGACCGGCCACTATCACGCAGAATCATTCGCCGAACCGGTGAACCGCAGTAGCTGTGGCGATGCGCTTTATCGAACCGTCTCGTCTGGGCCTAGGAAGGCCCCGTTTGGTCTACATACATAGTTTTTAGAATAGGCCAGTTTTGAAAAAGGAAGAGAGAAAAATAATTCAGAAAAACATACCTACTTAAGTAGGTAAGCACATACATACCTGCGTAGGATGAATCGCATACAGATTCGTAAAATAATTCGTAGCTACTAGCAAACTTTTCACATTTCCGCTGTCTTAGGTCCGATCATTATGATTCTTTTAGAAAGAAAAGTATTAGCTTCTAGTTGGTTCCTTCAAAAGTTGGTGAAGATCTGATGGGAACCTTCGGAATAATGAGCACAAAAGCATCCCAGAATGTAGTAAATTAATAATCTTTGAACTTTTACAAATAGAACCGGCTCCAAAAGCACAGAAGACATCATATGTATACAGTACAAGCCTAAACTGAGAAAAAAAGTATATAAATAGTATTTAGGTACAAAAATAATATAATGTCTAGGTTCCTATACTTACTTACCTAATTATTTTACAACTACACTTATTTATAAATAAAATATTTCACAGTCTGATAAAACAGACAATTGTCATATTGTATTTCGCTACAAAGTGGGTATAGATGTCAACATACGGTGGAGAAAATAGTAGAAAACATTTTTGATCACTCACCTTACCGTACTAGAGCGGAGGACAATCGTTTATTTTTGTTTGCGCACGCGCACCGAATACCGATCACTGCCTACTTGCTCACCTGCAAAGAACAAAACAAATCGGTCACATGTGAAATTGTAGCACTCCATTTTATAAATTACACTGTAAGTGTGCTCGCAATAAAAGAACAAAGGTTTTGTAAGCATGACTTCTTACTTAAGTATCTACTTAGTTGCTTACACGAAGGTAATGAGCGATTAAACGTTACGTTCGTTACTATTGAAGAAACTTTCGATTTGAATTGTTTCTAAAAATAAATCTGAATTACGTATACAGATTACTGAAAATATCCATTCTTAAACAATGAATAAGTATGTAGATTCATACAATTATGATTATAGTTTAGGTTAAAGTTGTTAAAAATAACTATAGATACCTTCCGAAAATGAAACACTGCCTTTTAAATACCTATGCGTGAAAATTCAGGGAAAGCAAGGGAGGCATATTTATGAGCTTCAAATCAATATTCCAAATTTCATCGCAATCGGCTCAGAAGGCTCAGAAGGCTTTTGCGTGAAAGAGTAACAAAGTCACATACATACATACAAACTTGCGCGTCTAACATATTAGTAAGATGACTTTTATCTATGGTCTAAGTTGCGCGCTGTTTTTATAATATTAGGTTTTTTATCAATGGTCTAAGTTTCGAGCCTCTTGCTCTCGAATGACTTTAATTTCAAACCATACTTTGTTTCGTTCTACAATGTCCCTATCAGAAATGTATAACTCTTCCAAACAAAAACTGTTATTATAAGCCGCATTTGAGATAAGGTAGGAAGGAAGAGAGACTTTCAATCAAGATACGAGATAACAATGAGTTCTCACGACAGATGACACTGATATCAAACTGGTCATCACACGAGAGGCACGGGATTAAAACATGTTTAGTTGAAGCGTGACTTTAATAATTTTAATAAATAAACTTTACAGTTAAACATCCATCTATCAGATATTTATGTGTATTTAAAAAAAAATAGAAGTTATAAGTTTTGTTAGCCATTTAAAGTACAAATTACGAGGAGTTGTCATTTTGCGAATAATATCATTTAAGAGTTGACTTTATAAAAGTTGACCAAATACAAAGTGGACATTCGGAGAAGTTCACATTTTAAGAAGTTGACGTTATAAGAAATGTGATTATTTTTGTCCGGTTGACATTATGAGAAGTTGACATTATAAGCTACAACGACCGTCTTTACATATCAGAAAGAAGAGTGCTATAAAGGTCTCGAAACGTTGAGCATTGAAACAATGCTAAAATTATCCGAGTAAACGCCACGCGATTAAAACTGAAATGTAAAAAAGTTAAATTTCATTCCAACATCGCAAAATCACAAGAAAAATCTGTGTTTACTTTCTAATAAGTACTCAATCAATTACTAGATAATATAAATTATAATTATTTGCTATTTATTAGACAAATGTTATTAGATTCACTTCCACAATTAATTCATCTCTATATTAGGTACCTACATCATTATGATGCCTCTCTAATAGGTACTCGTACATTAAATTAAATATATAATATGTACGTACGTGTATTGTTTGTGAAATAAATAGTGTAATTGTACTGATTTAATTTCAAACTCAGCACGCCAGACAAATCTTTGTGATTTTTGGCCTGCATTATGTTTTTTAAGTATTATCTTCAATTTTAAATTAATAAATTAAAAAAAAAGCAATTAAGAAGATAAGTGACACTTACAAATTAGTTACAGGTAGTGTCTAAGCACGAATTACTTAAAACCTCTTACTCCAAAATTACTTATAGGTAAGTTATTATAATAATTATAACAAGAGAAACTTCCGACACACCATTGAAATAAACGAAACACATTAATAAAAAATTTGATTACTACAGATTGTAAGGTGGAAAAAATAACGTTGTTTACTCGTACCTATAATTTGGTCAAATGAGCGGATATAGACTGTCGGTAGTTGCTGGTAGTACTGTATGATTGATTGAAAGGAGAACCAGCAGTTAAGACGACGAACTGAAGAATTTGTAGATTTGGATGTCAATATTTCTCGGTAATTCTTATTACAAAACATTTGAAATCTCGGAATTCGGTACTTGGAAACCAAATATTTTGGTATTTAACTTATACTAAATTTAGCCTTCATTTTGGTAGTTTTGTTTAAACAATTAATTAGGTACTTTTACAACATAATATATAAAAATCACTCGTTAAAATTATAGCTATTCATTTTACGATTTTGGTTTTTCCTGTATTGATTAGTAGCAACTTGCACTTCATATTGGTAATTCAGTTTTACCTAGGTAATTAGCATTATAATTCATAGTAAACGAGAAATACTGTTTGTTTGGCGCTTACGAAGTCGGACCTCAAAACAGTAAGGTTTTTAGTTTATCAATTCTTCACCTTAACATAGTTATACCCAACCCAGAATCGCATTAAAAAATCGACGTGATTGTTCGAGGTAAGTACCTATGCGTAGTAGGAAGAAAAATTAAAATTATTCAAACGAGATTTTGTGTTGATTCCAAGATGTTAGATATAGGCTTCAGCAAGCGAAGCGAGCTTTCGTCTTTTATATACATTCTAAATTTAAATATAATAAATAGCATATAATAGATAAATATTATACAAACAATTCTTCTTAAAATTAGAACAAGGTTATCGCTACCAAAGCAGTATACTGAAATTCTTGAATAATAACCATATAGCCAGTAACATCGCTCTCACGGTGAAGGAAAACATCGTGAGGAAACCGACATGTCCTAGAACTCACCACGGTCCGAGGACATGGGACATTCGCCAATCCGGGATAGGTTCCCGTGGCATCTTACTACCTAATCCCTCTAAAGGAGGCCCTTGCCCTGCAGTGCAGTGGGACGGGCTGATTACTATGTTTTGTTATAACTGGGCAGTTAGATCACTACGGAAACAAAAAGGTCTCGATACCAGTACTTACCTACCTACTGCCCACACTATTTATTTATAGACTACAACAACTACATGTTTTACCTACTTTCTCTGAAAGTGGGTAAATCCGTCTATAAAGGTGAATAAGTTCTATTTAATTCAATAGAATGGATTACATACACAGTTTAATGCTTAAACCTAGATACTATTAGGGATGACAATAAGAAAGGTTTAACTGTACAAAATGAATTGCAATAAATTCTATTAACTTAGAAGCATAAATTATTAAATTATTAACTAACTAACGTAAGTAAAAAAGTCGACAGTGATTTTATGTTTGTAAGTAATTCTATTACTAACTTATTTTAACTTTGACGCTAATTTCAATTTTATAAGCCAGCCTGAATTCGTTTTTAACAATAATAAATGGAGAATGTTAAAATAGACAAATTACATCTCAGTTGACCTTGAAAAAGCCAACTATAAAATTGGCGAAAACTCGATCGATGTTAATAATGACGTTATTGAATAAAACGCGAAAAGTTAAACCTGGTAAATATTGTGTTTTATAAATGTAGAACTTGATTAAAATCATTTGAAAAAACTAACCCCGCTTTTGCCCCGCTTTAAAAACCCTGTGTTGTGTGAGCCATTCGCATTGGGGCGATGGCGCAAGCTCGCTTTTCTATCCAAATAACGACCACTAAACCAAGAGATTAAAGGGGTTATTATTCTTTCTCCTGCCCTAAACTATCCTTATTTAAAAAATAAACACATCATTTTATAAGATTAACTACTGGCCGCATTACCACAGTCTCCCTCTAAATCACTCGACCACGAATTATAAGGAGCCCGCAGCGGACATCAAAGATTAAACTTTAATTCCGCATCTTATTTTAGCCGAGGAAAATGTACCTATTTCGATATGCAGACAGCTGCTCTATTCCAAAACAAAACAAAAAAACATCGTATGGATTGAGTAAGAATATATTAGGAGTGTTTAGAATTCCGTAGCACAATAATATTTGGTACCGTTGTGTGAAAAGTTTAAAAGATATTTAGCAAAAAGAAAGGAGACCAAGAAACAATCTTACATCTTACAATGTTATAAACGCGAAAATTTGTATGTTTGTTTGGATGTATGTGAGGTTGTTACTCTGTGACGCAAAAACTACTGAACCGATTGTAATGAAACTTTGAATATAGGTAGCTGGATACCGGAAATAACACATAAGCTACTTTTTATCCCGATATTCCTGCGGGAACGGGACTTACGCGGGTGAAACCGCGGGGCACAGCTAGTAAGATATATAGATGAACGCTTTATTTGTAAGTACAACAAACAATATACAGAATATCATAAGTAGGTAACATAAATACACTGAAAGCTTAAAACTAAAACATTACACAAATGGGCGGCCTTATCGCTAAAAGTTTAAAAGCGATTTCTTCCAGGCAACCTTTAGTTATACCTAGTGTTTCTAGTATAACGAAATATCCAATTTGAACGATCAATATGATCCCAAAACTAAATGTACGGAACCCTGTCGCGTTAAATCGAATTTCTTAATGACCGTGACGAGACTAGCTCTCAGAATAAACGACTTTTACTGATTTAACAGGAGCTATAAAGACAAATGTTCGATTCTATTTGGAGAAATTCCTTTTAGATACACAAATCGTTTGTTTATTCTGTATTGAAACTGAAGTGGTTACGGACAGGTTTTTTACTACGAGTAAAATGGATTCGATTGATTTGTCGTTTGAACTTTCGTGAAGTGGTATTCTACAAATCTTCTTAAGGGGGCAGTTCTTGAGTTTTTACGTTTTTCCTTTGGGATTGGTTTAGTTATTAGCGGAAGTAAACTTTTAGGACGAACGGTCAAAGGAAACATCGAGCTTGGTCTTGAACGTCAACGTGTCCTCGCTTAGGTACAGTTGAAATGTTGGGTTGTTAGGTGGGCGTCATATTCGTTTTTGTCATATTCTTGTTTGGTCATATTTTTTCCCCTTTAGTCATATTCTGTTTAAATCAAGTTCTTATTTGGTCATGATATAATCCTTTTAAGTAATATTCTGCTTGACCACACCTACTGGATATAGATTTGGCAATGTTTTTATGTGTGGCCACCTGCCTGAATGGTAAACTAAGTTTACCAGTCTTCCCTACGTTTCTTAGTTGCATTACAACATTCACTGGAATAAATAAAGAGCGCTATCATATTATATTGACGACCTCTGTGGCGCATCGGGGGAACGCTTGGCTGCAATGCCGAAGGTTGCGGGTTCGATTCCCGCTGGTTGCAAATATTTATGCTTAAAAATAAATATCTGTATCTGATCTGTGTGTATTTCTATGTATAATATGTATGTATTTACAAAAGAAAAGTAAATATAAGTAGTAAGTATATCCGTTATTTAGTCACCGTAACACGAGCTTAGCAGCTTGCCATGGGGCTAGATAGCGATGTGTGTTGGTCACAGAATTTATTTAATACAGAATTATATGCCTGCGGTACACGACTAGTATAAAATATACATTTTACCGGGTCGTAATCGCGGATTATTATCCAGTCCCCTCGCGACCAAGATCATTGTAACATGATCGAAACGTCGAGGTAAGAAAATAAATAATAATACGCAATTAAAAATGTAAATATGTTAACAATCGTTTGAATTTAAAAAGTTTATGAGTATAAGATTATGAACAAACTAGAGCTGCGCCCTCGGATTTATCCGCGTAGGCCCCGATCCCGCGAGAATATCGGAATTAAAAATATCCTATGACCTTCTGCATGGCTCCATCTATCTCTGTAACAAAATCGGTTCAGCAGTTTAGACGTAAAAGCGTAACAGACAGACTGACAGAATTACTTTCGAATTTATAAATTAGTAAGGAAGTAAGGATTACAAAATAAAATAAAACATTATGTAAGTACCTACGCAACGATATCAAAAACCTCAACCTTTTTGAAGTCGGTTAAAAACTGCGATGAAAATGAACTTAAGCGTAACATTCTTAAGACGGCGATAGATGATAATTATCGGTCCTTGTCCGATTGCATATAAATGAGCGAGATGGAATTGCATGAAAAAATCTACAATTTCTCGTAAAATCAATCATTAACGAAGATTAAAATAATATTTTTATAAAATGCGATGAAGAGGTTCTAGGTATTGTATGTTCTAATATTATGATGCCTATAAGAAAATATAGCGGTTAAGGATTTAGAAGAAAAATTGATTTATTTTGGAAAACAGGGTTAACGTTGCCTGTATAATAGTGGTATTTAAAGTTATTTTTTATTGTTTTTGAAATGAAGGGGACACTTCTTGTATCATGTACAATAACATAATACATTGTTTAAAGATCTATTTGATACCGGTTATTAATAAAAAAATATTCAATCGGAAGGGATTTCACATGAGTCGCGTCCTTAAGCGTAACATTCTTAAGTAAACGCGGCGATTATTACAAACACATTACTCGTAATATAAAAACGTATAGTGTAATATATTACGTTAATTTTAATAATTTAGAGTTTAATTTTATTGCAATCGTTGCGTTGATTCGAGTGTTTTTAAATTCTTTTCGCTTCCGGATATTGGACAATTTCAGTGAAGGGATTGCTCATTAAATGTTTATTGAAGGCACTAAAAGAAAAAGTTTAATAAAATAAAATAAATAAACTCTTATACTTTACAACTAAACAATGTGTGTGGTCGGGTCGTATTGAAATTTGGCGCGCATCCGTATAATAGATCTAGTTGACGACGCAGTTTTTTAGACACTATGCTGTACATTGCTACTTGATAACCACGCCACGCTGCGTCACAGCACTATTGTATTGCAAAGTGCCTATCAAACTCAGTTATCAACTAGGTGCAGGCTAAAATAAAATAATTATTGTATTAGGATTAGAATAAAAACAAAATACCTACATGTTACAATGAAACTAATTTTCCGGTTTAAATCACGTTGTTTTAATTATTAAAGGGAAGAACCCAATAAGTACATAAGGAATCTGTAAAGACCCTGAAACGTAGGAACGGCATTGCAATAATATAATGATAATGAATGATTAAAACTACGCGATTTAAACCGAAAAATGAGTTTATTTCCATGCAAAGTCACAAAAACCGATGAAAAACTTAAAAATACTACCTATTTTTATTAAGAAACCATTTACTTATAAACTTTTGGAATGCCGTATTCACACAACTGTTAACAATAAATATTTGGATACATTTCGAAAACCGTCTGTTATTTTTTCTATAAGTCAACCAGAACTGTTATTATTTTGAATAACCCACAAACTTTAAATAAATAAAGATTAACTTGCCAAAGCTTAAACTTGACAAATGGCAAACATAATATAATAATTCAGATTAATAATATAGATAGATACCTTAACTTAATGATATGCTAACAACTCTAAAAGCTAAGTCAATTAAATTAATGCTTAGATGTCAATTAAATAAGATATGCGTGAATTAGCACGTCGTATGTGCACTTTGAAATAAGGATAACATGTGTCTTGTGCCTTGTCAACTAATCTATTTACAAATTGTCATTTATAATCAGAAGATACCAAACTAGTACAAATTACAGCTTTTTTTCTCAAGATATTCCATTGCATTTCTTTTAATTTCGTGATGTTGTATTGAAACTAAAATCATTTCAAGTCACGCGTACCGATTATATCCGTTGTTTTTTCTATTTTTATTGTTGTTGTTTTTTTTATGCTGTGCAACAATGCTGAAAATAAATACAACAACGCGATTAAAACCGGATCAAGATACTCCATTTACCTCAGGCTTCATGTTATTTAAATTAAATAAAATTAAATTTAAAACAAAAATAATAAAGCAACGATGGCTGTTTTAAATTGGCCATATCGGTCTCAGACCGAAAGCGAAAAAAAAAACACAGATTACTTCATGTACTTAGTTTAGTAGTCCGCGCGCGTCGGTTGGTCTTAATCGTTGATATTAAGGCGCTCTGTCTTAAGCTTATGTAAACGATAACAAACGAGGTCTTAAATAAAAGCCACTTCTATTTGTAACGCTAAATTAAGTACTAAGTATATTTAGAACGATTGTACCTACACACTAAAACATTCATTAGCAGAACTACTTTAAAGAAAAAAAACATAATCAAAAATATTCTAGTAGATATGCCTTGAGCAATAACAACGAATTACGAAACATTCAAAATATTAGTAGGTTGAGATAAGGATTCATGGATAATGGACAATTCGCCCATGTTAGCCCGTAGTGTTCCACTGCCCGACAAAGGCGTTTCTATGTATCGCCTTTGTCCTTTCTATGTTTCCCGATCTCCAACCTTAATAAAGATCAACACAGATCATCACGCCAATGTTTCCTTGTTTCTACCTCGATGACGTTGATCGTCTTGAGGGTCCAAGTGGGCAACTCAGTTAACAGTTTGCCCATGTTTGTCGCCTATCGCTTTTTACATTTATATAGGATCAATTCGCATGATCACATTGACTTAGTAATAAAAACTAAGTAAATTCAACTACAAATAGTTCTACAACCATATCATTACCTACATTACTAGATATTGCCGATGATTCCACTACATTTCCTAGCCATTTGTGGGAAGAGCTATTGCTATTATTGTTTGAGGAAGTGATTAATATTTATAGCGCTATCGACCGCAAAAACTGCGGGTAGTAGATGCACGTTTTCCGTAATTTACACTAGCAACCGACATGTATGTAGTTTTTAATTGACTAGTGGGTAGGTACATAGTGCTTTCATCCATGCCGTTTCACTCGAAGGCACTAGTCTACTAGCTGCGTAAGTCCCGATCCCGTGTGATTATTGGGATAAAAGTAGTCTATGAGGAACTCAGATTTCCAGTTATCGGCATACCTAGTTTTATCGTAATCGGTTAGGTAATTTTTGCGTGAAGGAGTAACAAACAATTGTACTAACTTACACTCAAACTTTAAAATAAAAGTAAGACATAGTAGTCTACGTAAGTATACGTACAGTTACTTATCCTGGACTACCGAGCTATATCCGTATGAAATATCATAAAAATCGCTAAATTATTTTATACCTACTTACTTGCCAGACATAAGCAGCATAAAATATACCGCCTTTACTTTCATATAGCTGCTCAAAATATCAAAACTTAGTAGGTAACCTAAGCAAATCTCATGACATTAGAGAGATATCTGCAGATATACCTGTATTTATGTATGTCAGTCAGTAGGTATGCATAATTGAGACCTCATTGGACTCCTCTAATCGATGTTATCTTTGTTGATGTGGAGATAAATTCATAAATTAAATTAGCAAAGCAAAACTACCGAAAAGAAGACGAGATACTTAACGAGATCCAAAATGAAAACGAATACTTAGTTACTTAGGAATTCATTCATTCATAAGAGAGAGTAAGCTTAAAATGTTTGACAACATCACAATGACCAGCAAAACAAATATCTCCAAAACACAAGCCGACCGACCGAGCGAGCAATATCACCAAAACAAACTTTCTTCGCAAAATGTTCACGACTTTCATCAACATATCAACTGAATGCTATATTCGTCATGTGCGTAGAGGTACAGCCATGGGTATTGTAAAGGTTTCATTAATATTGACATAATTTCAATTGATTTTGACAGTGGCAACCTTTTAAATGAAGGTTGACGGCCGGAAAGGAAAATGAAAAAAAAAAGACAGAGATGAAATGGCGCCTAAAAGCACTCGTGTGTTTATGTTTGGAAAAATTGGTTGTAGACTTAAAAAAGGAAGGTTTTTAGTAAAGTCAAGCAATGACAAAGATTACGATAGTTTAGCTAAATGTAGTGGTTATAATATCTGAGTTTAGTTGACAAGGAATGTTGTACTAGTGAATAATATTAAGATGATCTATTGTTGCAAGTAAACAGGTATTATTGAAGACATTATGTGAGTATTATTTACTTGAATCCTACTAGGAAAGAAAGATCATAACATCTCAGAAGTGACAAGAATCCAAGGATATAATATACGCCCACAATTATTTAATTTTCAGACGTGTTTTAAGACGATTTTAAGTAGAAGCAAGTAGATTAAACTTTGGTATTGTACGTACAATTCTAAATAACGTAGGTAGTGATTACTCGCTTACTGATAAATATTAAGGCATATTAATGTCCTTTTTGGTAATTTGTACCGGTGGTGGCAGTGGACATTATAAATTAGTACCCATGATAATTAGTATGAAAGTTCCATATGATTTTACTAATGAATAGAAAATCTATAAATTCAAAGAACATTTACACCAAATTTTGTGAAGATCGATTAAGAAATGCTATCTAAAGAGGATAAACAACACACTGGACTGTTGAGAGGTGCTTTTGCATGCTTGTTGGATTACCTGTCTTTGAATAAAATAAAGTTAGTAAGAAAGATAGGTATAGCTTAGTTCCTTAACTTCAAAAATATTCTATTGGACTTATATTTTATGTTTATCTAGATTGTAAGATGTTTATTGTGATAGCCCATTCTAAAATGAGAATAAGTATCTCCGTAAATTAAAAATTAACCTAAGAACGGGTAGTATGAGTGTGCTTCAAACTATGTGAACTAGAAACCATTTTTGAAATTCAGTTGATATAACAAGAGAAGTTGAGATTTGCAGTCTATATGTATACACAACCAGAACTTATTGAACTAGGAAATGCATTATAGACAACACCCTCACCGTTAGGGTTGGGATATAAACAGTTTTTATTGAATTTTATAAAAAAAAAAAACTGTTTAAAATGTTTTAGTGAATCTAATTTCATGAACTATGAAACTTGATTATTTAAATATACACTTATTTTGTTTCGGGGTAGAAAAATTTGAGTGAATATTATGAAATTTGAGGGAATTTTATGAAATTTGGCTTAGCTGTTAACCAAAGTAAGTACAGTAAAACGATTTCAATTAGTAAATTGACCAAAGATAGTACATTCGGATTCTAAACCTAGTATAGTGCTTATGAATTGAATTTAAGAAGCACCGGATCACTACATGAGTATTCATTTTGTCATCTGAAGTGACACACAATAACTAATTAATTTGCTTTTGTAGATATTGGTAAGAATAACATTTTGACTGTTTAACGTTATTTTTGCGACTGCATAGAATACTTAGGACATTAGTCACCACAATGCACATTAGTCAGGTTAGCCAAGCCATGAAAGAGTTTATCAGGTCTTTCGATTCCACTCGATACTCTAGACGTGAAATTGCACAGAACTATATGATTTTATCTTAGGTATAGTTGTTAATTGGACTGGAACAAGTTTTTGTGAAAAGTTGATTAACCCTGGGTATGTCTCACGCAATTGGTCTTCGTACAGTGAAGCACAATTAGTAATTTTTTAAGGACTTATTATAGTCGTCCGAATTGAGGAACGCATGGCGTGGACATTGAAATGTCATTGGAATAATAGATTTAAAATTTTATTTTATGACTTATGAGTGACCAAGAGTGTGGTTAACAATAATAATTTCGAATCCTCACATGCTTCCGATGACATATTATACAATTGATCCCTGTTGTTATCTGTCAAAAATCATAACAGTTGTTAGAGGATTGAGAACAACCTGAATATTGTGAGACTAGTGGAGCTACTTTAATATTTTACCAAAATAATAATATTGATGTACGCTTGTGCAAGTTACCCAGTACCCTAATAATATTATAGGGTACTGGCAAGTTACCCAGTACCCTATAATTAATAAAGATTATTGAATACTAAATCTAAAGTTATATTTTGACTTGAGCATTGACATAATTTTATGTTTTATTTGGGCATGATTCTGTGCAGTGGATTTTGTTTGTTTGTCTAGATATTAACGATGAAAGTAAGGAATTTGATACACTTGACAACGTTCAGAGTTGAATATGTTAAACCGCAGCAGTAGCCACCCGGCTATGGACGAACGAGTACAGTTATCAGCAGCAGTAATTGATGGCTCTAGCTTGAGTCCAGTTGGCACAGATGAAACCAGGTAGACTACGTCCATATGATTGGGCTATGTCTGCCGGATTGACTTGGGTGGACTACGTCCATACGATTGGGCTATGTCTGCCGGATTGACTTGGGTTGACTACGTCCATATGATTGGGCTATGTCTGCCGGATTGACTTGGGTGGACTACGTCCATATGATTGGGCTATGTCTGCCGGATTGACTTGGGTGGCATACGTCCATGTGATTGGGCTATGTCTGCCGGAATGACTTGGGTGGACTACGTCCATACGATTGGGCTATGTCTGCCGGATTGACTTGGGTGGACTACGTCCATACGATTGGGCTATGTCTGCCGGATTGACTTGGGTTGACTACGTCCATATGATTGGGCTATGTCTGCCGGATTGACTTGGGTGGACTACGTCCATATGATTGGGCTATGTCTGCCGGATTGACTTGGGTGGCATACGTCCATGTGATTGGGCTATGTCTGCCGGAATGACTTGGGTGGACTACGTCCATACGATTGGGCTATGTCTGCCGGATTGACTTGGGTTGACTACGTCCATATGATTGGGCTATGTCTGCCGGATTGACTTGGGTGGACTACGTCCATATGATTGGGCTATGTCTGCCGCATTGACTTGGGTGGCATACGTCCATGTGATTGGGCTATGTCTGCCGGAATGACTTGGGTGGCATACGTCCATGTGATTGGGCTATGTCTGCCGGAATGACTTGGGTGGACTACGTCCATATGATTGGGCTATGTCTGCCGGATTGACTTAGGTGGACTACGTCCATATGATTGGGCTATGTCTGCCGGATTGACTTGGGTTGACTACGTCCATATGATTGGGCTATGTCTACGATACGATACGATACGATACGATACGATACGATACGATACGATACGATACGATACGATACGATACGATACGATACGATACGATACGATACGATACGATACGATACGATACGATACGATACGATACGATACGATACGATACGATACGATACGATACGATACGATACGATACGATACGATACGATACGATACGATACGATACGATACGATACGATACGATACGATACGATACGATACGATACGATACGATACGATACGATACGATACGATACGATACGATACGATACGATACGATACGATACGATACGATACGATACGATACGATACGATACGATACGATACGATACGATACGATACGATACGATACGATACGATACGATACGATACGATACGATACGATACGATACGATACGATACGATACGATACGATACGATACGATACGATACGATACGATACGATACGATACGATACGATACGATACGATACGATACGATACGATACGATACGATACGATACGATACGATACGATACGATACGATACGATACGATACGATACGATACGATACGATACGATACGATACGATACGATACGATACGATACGATACGATACGATACGATACGATACGATACGATACGATACGATACGATACGATACGATACGATACGATACGATACGATACGATACGATACGATACGATACGATACGATACGATACGATACGATACGATACGATACGATACGATACGATACGATACGATACGATACGATACGATACGATACGATACGATACGATACGATACGATACGATACGATACGATACGATACGATACGATACGATACGATACGATACGATACGATACGATACGATACGATACGATACGATACGATACGATACGATACGATACGATACGATACGATACGATACGATACGATACGATACGATACGATACGATACGATACGATACGATACGATACGATACGATACGATACGATACGATACGATACGATACGATACGATACGATACGATACGATACGATACGATACGATACGATACGATACGATACGATACGATACGATACGATACGATACGATACGATACGATACGATACGATACGATACGATACGATACGATACGATACGATACGATACGATACGATACGATACGATACGATACGATACGATACGATACGATACGATACGATACGATACGATACGATACGATACGATACGATACGATACGATACGATACGATACGATACGATACGATACGATACGATACGATACGATACGATACGATACGATACGATACGATACGATACGATACGATACGATACGATACGATACGATACGATACGATACGATACGATACGATACGATACGATACGATACGATACGATACGATACGATACGATACGATACGATACGATACGATACGATACGATACGATACGATACGATACGATACGATACGATACGATACGATACGATACGATACGATACGATACGATACGATACGATACGATACGATACGATACGAAACGAAACGAAACGAAACGAAACGAAACGAAACGAAACGAAACGAAACGAAACGAAACGAAACGAAACGAAACGAAACGAAACGAAACGAAACGAAACGAAACGAAACGAAACGAAACGAAACGAAACGAAACGAAACGAAACGAAACGAAACGAAACGAAACGAAACGAAACGAAACGAAACGAAACGAAACGAAACGAAACGAAACGAAACGAAACGAAACGAAACGAAACGAAACGAAACGAAACGAAACGAAACCAGATTGACTTGGGTGAATTGCATTCATGTGATTGGACTTGTCCTGAAGTTTACTGGGTTGAATTGTATGGAATGTGTCTATCGAATGACAATGACATAAAATTAAGTAAAATTTAATGAAGGTAAAATAGAGGTGGCGGAATAGTTAGAAACTCCTGGGATGGGTCAGAACCCGATACAAAATTCTTAGTTGTATATTATTTTTCTGGACCAAATGACAAAAAGTTATTATGAGTAATTCCTTTTGAAAAGTTATATCCTGGAGGATATTGATGATTACATACATTACTTCATAAAAATATAAAAAGTTAAAGATCACAGATTACACCTCTTGATTTAGTATAAATGTTCTACGTTGCTCTCAATCAAAACGCCAGCATCTTGGGCACCGAGCCTCTAGTGGGCGTTGCCGACAACTTCTTACGTATAATTAATTTCACTAATGTTTTACACATACTTATGTCAAGTAACGAACCTGTATAGTTTTGGATATAATAATAATTGTATGATAATTTTGCTAAATGAAAGTACTTGGGTTTTAACATACAATGCCATTTTTTTTAATTGTCTATTAAAATGAATAATGTATTAGAATACCTGATCCGATTAATTGAAAGCCTTTGTTATTTTGAATATATATATTTTTTAGTATTTAGTTAGAATTTATGAAGTATATGTCAATGAAACAATTTCAGATACGACAAACTGTCGGCGAATATTATCAGAACTCCACCTGAAATTATCTATAATGATTTAATATAAATTGTATACACGTGAAACTGACCTCACTTCTATTTTATGAAGATTGGAATTTGTAGTTTTATTTACTGTAGAATTGACAGGAGTTATTTTAGCTTACTCTTCTCTCTAACTCTAATTGAAATTAAGTACCTTACATTTCCAGAGCATTTTAAAGAGTTACCATTGAATTTTTTTTTTTAATTACAAATCTGTTAATGAATTTGAATCTATTTAACTTTATAATGATTATTATTATTTTCTTTTGATTTAGACATATTTTTGAATTCAAAATATACCTAATTATCATTTTATATGATACTGTACTTGTACTTACCTATAATTAAATTTTTATGAAACTAACATTTGCATGCTCTATGAAGCATAGTACAAGGACATAATGTAATTTTTAAAGACCTGCTGTAATAGTTACCGCTTGACTGTATTTTGGCAAATAAGTTCTGAATCTGAATCTCAATAACCCTATTATATTAATGGCAGAGAGGTAAGATATTTAAGCAATGAAAGTAATCAAGTACTTTTTCTTTATTGTTACTATGTTGTAAATGTACTGTCAAAAAGTTGTGATGTTTGCTAAAACACATATTTAATTAAAATGTGCAATGGAAATCTTCTGATTTAGAGAATCTGAATTGAAATTAATTATATTTTAAGACAGCACCTACTGATGAAAGAATATGAATAGCTTTGACATATATTCATAAAGTCAAAGTCAATAATGCTTTATTCATTAATACCGTGTTCTCAATAAGTGTGCATGATTACATTTAATTGCCTATGATTTTAGTTGATTATTAGTTAAACAAAAAAATTTGATAATTAACTCAATTAAAGTATTATTAATTATTATATTTTAAATTTATAATTGGTATAATTTTGTCATTCTGGTAATATAATTGATATTTGCATATAAATTCAATTAATTAAAATCTGTATACTACTAACATAATCTTATCTAGAGTCCATAGATGAACTTTCTTGTATTTGTCATAAATGAATGGTTGGTTAATATCTAATTGTACCTAAACCTAAGCCACTTCATTGACCAACCGTCTCGAAAAGTAATGATCTGTTCAGGAAAAGTTTCTGTATCTGTTTGTCTTGATTATAAAATCGATAGATAGATAATGGCTTTATTTGTGCAACACAAAACAATACAACAAAATACAAATATTTACATTACATAAAGTAAAAACAAAGCTTATACCTAATGGATTTATAATTATTATGTTGTGTGATATCATGTTTAACTGGCCTGAATTGCAACTGAAAAACAAATGTTATTTTATCTTTAAACAAAATACGAACCAGGTACCAAGTGTAGGTAATTAAGAAACGTAACTTATCTGGTAAAAATAAAAATAATGTTAATTTTATGAAATCTAACATAAGATATTATGTTACAATGTTTCAACTTTGTGAATCAATCTATTAGGTGTACTAGAAAAATGTATACTAAGGTGATATTTTTGTATTTTTTTTCATTTCCTTTCATGGCCGCACACATGTTTCAAGTGTAAAGGTTTTAGCCCTTATGTCACATGGTGTGACATTATTATGCGTGCATGGGGACATGCACGGTGCCAGGATGGTCGAGTGTAAAGGTTTCATTAATATTGACATAATTTCAATTGATTTTGACAGTGGCAACCTTTTAAATGAAGGTTGACGGCCGGAAAGGAAAATGAAAAAAAAAAGACAGAGATGAAATGGCGCCTAAAAGCACTCGTGTGTTTATGTTTGGAAAAATTGGTTGTAGACTTAAAAAAGGAAGGTTTTTAGTAAAGTCAAGCAATGACAAAGATTACGATAGTTTAGCTAAATGTAGTGGTTATAATATCTGAGTTTAGTTGACAAGGAATGTTGTACTAGTGAATAATATTAAGATGATCTATTGTTGCAAGTAAACAGGTATTATTGAAGACATTATGTGAGTATTATTTACTTGAATCCTACTAGGAAAGAAAGATCATAACAGTATGGAGTGGAAAAGTGCTCTTTCATGTTCTCCTGTCTTTCATGGGTGATGGTGAAAGTTATGAACACTAAATAGTATAAGTACCAGCCGACTAATGTCCATAGTGGTTAGGCGTATGAAATAAAGAGGTCGTATGTTTCGACTAAAACTTATCACATTGGTTTTTAATGGAACCAAAAGTACCGAACCTATGTACAAAATAGTGTGTTTTCTATATGATATACTTACATAATAAATAATATGTCGGTCGGTATGTATTGGCAAAAAAGTAGTATTTGTTGGCTAGTACAAGCCTAGCTGCTTACTTTGGGGCTAGATTGTCCTGCAAAAAATGTCGACAGAAAAAATAAACCTAAGTTACAACAACTATCATAAATACAGATCTAACCAAACTAGTTCGATACAACTACAGACTACAACTTTCAAATTAAGAAAATCATGCAAAATTTATGCAAAAATAATTATATCATCGGTTGTAAAATAATTAATCTTGTTATTTTGTTATGTATCCGATCAATCGGTTGATATCAAACGTTAGCCATAAAACGGACTAGACTGCAGTAAGCGAAGTTGTTAAATATTAATCAGGCAATAAAATGGTAACATTATAAAGGTAATTAAAATTGAGATGAAGTCGTCAGAGAGAGTTTACGTAAGGGCAGCGAAATTGTTGGTGATTAACAAATTAACTTACAACACTCAGGTGTGAATCGAGTTTTTCTTTTCTCTTACAACATGAAGAGAAATAACTAATTTTGAATAATAGTTCTCCATATTCTCAGTCAAAAATAAAAAATATAAGTGAAAGAATTACTTCGAAACGTTAATTCGTTTCCGATTTATAGAGGTAAACGAAGTGAGGACTTGTAGGTACTCGGGTGTGACGTCATCTCACACTCGCTCAGTCCGCTCGCGCTCTATGTGTCAATGTCACAGTACATATTATTATCGTCTTACGTTTTGATTAGGGGAGCGTTGTAAATGACGTCACGTGACTGTTAGCGAGATTCAGTATTTATCGTAAGTTTAAATACCTGTTAAATCAAAACTAATAGTTATTTTTGACTACAACAAAAACTAATGTATTTGTATACATACAAGCTTTACTTATACCAATTAACATTCTGTATTATGGTAAGTTTTATTAACTACTAGCTGCGCCCCGCGGTTTCACCCGCTAAGTCCCGTTCCCGCGGGAATATCGGGATAAAAATTAGCCTATGTGTTAATCCAGGTCCCCAGGTACCTATATTCCAAGTTTCATCGTAATCGGTTCAATAGTATTTGCGTGATAGAGTAACAACCTCACATACATACAAAATTTCGCGTTTATTAAGTAAGAAGTAAGATATCTATATAGACAACTATATAGAAAATAATATAGTTACGGACATGGTCTCAATTCCAGTTAATAAAGTAGACAGTTAAAATATTGCGAAATAGTAGGTAGATACTAGTTACTTATACGTACAATATTTTACACTAAATTCTTGAAAAGCTAAATGGTTTACGAATTTCCGTTTTATTGCCGATAATTCACACCTTTAAGCAAAGTTTCAAAGGCAAGTTAGTACTAATCGGTCAAGTACCTACTTATTTAAGTACTATATAAATATTATGATAAGTAAGTAAGTACTTTTTGATCTAAACACATCTCAGTCAACCTTGAAAAGCTAACTGTAAAGTTAGCAATACATAAGTACATTGTAACAATGCCGTTAATAAATAAAACTCGAGTAAAACCCGGTAAAAAATGTGTTTGATTATGATGCCGAATCGCGAAAACATAAGACAAAACTAAACTAGATGACTTAAATTATAGTTTCTTCGCGATTTTACATTGTAATAACTAGTAATAAGACACATAGTAATAAGACACAATATTTTCCGAGTTTAACTCGCGTTTTTTTTATTAACTGAATCGTTTCAATGCTGTACCAACGTTACGCTAACTTTACTATCAGCTTTTGGTTTAAATTACATCTTAAAATATCAATTCAATACGCCCTATGCGTTATTAAGAAGACAAAAATTTTGCTGTAGGTACCGTACCTACGCCCAACAAGATGAGCGTTAAATATACTCCATATCCATTTCCTGGAGAAAATAATAGATGGACAAAACTGTCAATAGTATCAATGCAATGTTGTCTAATTAATACAATTTATTCACAGTACTTAGCTGTCTCTTTTCAAACACACGCGTGCATGCTTGACAACCATGCTGTTGCCTTGTTTACAACTTAGGCATTGTATTATTTAGTAATGTAAGATTATAATATTAAATAAATAGTTTATTTGCCAAAAACAATAAGTAGGTAGGTACTAGAAACTAGATACATACTGTACGGGCAATCACCCGGTACATTGATAAGATTGTATTTTGTTAGTAGATGATCGCTACCTACACAGATTTGACGGGGCTTCGATCACCGTTACGTAGGTAACTATAAAATAGTGGTAGTAATTATAGGTACTATGGCGATCCTCGTAGTGCACATAATATGAAGTTTAGGTAGTTTGAGTAAATGAAACCCGCGTCCGCACTCGTCCGAGGCGTTTATTGTAGTGTGTTTGAAATGACAATTAAAATGAATAAAAGTAGGAATGTGCAGCGTTAACTTAAATGTCGAGCTCATGCTCGTACACATACATTTCCAGATATATTTTAGCCACTGTTGCTAAACTACGCGTGAGCTTGTGTTTCAGCATCCAGCGCCAAGCCCCACAGACTACTGGTACAATAATCTGTTTAGTAAGCAAACAATTTATCTGTAAAACACTATAATCGTAGTAAAAACGAATGTAAAAAAAGATTATTTGTGTTTTAACGCTTGTCCTTGTGTGTTTTAATCTTCGAAACTTTAGAAAAGTTCGATGGCACGCAGTCATAATATTGTAAATAAGTTTAGAAACTTGACAGACTAAAGAACAACTTACCTACCGTTAAAAGCGAAACCAGTGGGTGTGCTAGCTGCCAGGATTCCTTTGACGACGACAAGGTGATCGAGTCATACAATCCAAGTAAAAAACTACCAATTATCTGGTCCTATCTAATCGGTACGTTACATCGACGACAATTTATGCATGGGTGAGCCCAATTTACATAATAGGTACAAGAACTTCGAAACACCTTCGAAACAAGGAAACGTTTGATGAATTCAATAATTGGGAATGTGCCGATAACCTACTGATCTAGTAATCTATGGGGCCTATTTCACAATAGTTTTAGAAAAGTTTAGATGCATGGAACTCAGCAAACGGCAATCTCGAACTTAATAAAATTAATAGGCAATAAAACATGGGATTTGTCATCAACACCTAACGAGCTTAAGAAATATTTCGCCAATATAACGTAAATATTGATTTTACGATGGTTTAAAGAGAATAAGGAGAGCCAATGGTATTACTTTAATCTGTGGGCGAAGGGCTTGGCCTAAAGTCCCACGAGCTATAACTTTGGGCCAGCGCCAGGCCAATTTACCACTCACAGTTTGCTTACATGATGCTATTTATTTGCATACATTTAGGACACTAATGTTGCTAAATTTAGGCTCTTATTAGCTCAGTCTGGGCAAGTAAGGCTTAACAAAGCTTAAAATTAAAGGCCCAGCACCCGCTCATTTTCTACCACAAGGACCATTCAAGGACTTACAATATTATAGAATATCACTTAAATTTAGTTTATGCTCACCATATTATCTCCTTTGCTTTCTTTTCGCGACTTTCATTAGTTCTGACATCATCTGTCTAACATTGGCGATGGTGTCATCAGAATACATAACGAAGGAACAGTTCCGATGCATTCCTTCGCCTAAACCGTACACTCGTTTATGGTAAGTGGAGCGGAAAACATGATCGACCAGACAGGTGGTTACAATGTAAACATGGGAGGTCCTGAGGCTTTTAGTTCACGCTGTTTCTTAGTTGGAAAACTAACAAGGAAACTTTATAACTATTTAGCAAAATATCCTGTTGGATGCAGGTCTATAAAATACAGGCTATTTTATAGACCTGCATTAAGGGAATCGTTTCGTTGAGACACCTGTGCATTCATGCATTGTATATAGGGTACTGTATCACTTAGAAAAAATAAGTAATAATGTTCAGGATACGGACTACGCGAGTATTACCGCAAGGCATAGGTGCGTTTCTACTGAAGCGGAGCTGGGCAGAGTTTGTTTGTCTGTCCGCTCCGCTGTAAGAGATGTCCCGTGCTGTGCTTAGCCAATTCCCAGTCCGCTCCCTGCTCCAGTTCAGTGGAAACGCGTTAGCCAGTTTCCGCTCCAAATAAGTTGTCAGTGCAAGCGGCGGCACGGGCAGTGGCGTAGTTTACGAAGCTTCTTATTACTTTTATCAACATACACACTTAAGTCCTTAATCCAATCTTAAACAATCCTCATGAATAGATCTTTTACGAAGCATCAGATTCGTATAAAATTATAATCATCGTGCACAAAACCGACATTCTGAAGAAATCACAAAAAGAACCTATAAAGATCAAAACAACTTCACTAGCATAGCAAGCGAATGTATCGAAATATTTCTTTATGACGTCGTGATCGAAACCCACAACGGTTTCAATAATTCATTTCGGTGTTGAATATTCGTAATGAATAAATTAGTACACATGCATTATGCAGGGAGATTAGGTAAGAAGTAAAGGCATTTGAGTTATGTTCGATTGTGTAGTAGAGTCTAATGACAGGTAATAGAAGCATAAGAATTGACTGGACTTAATTACAATAACTTAACCTAACCTAACCAAGACTCTTCTTAGAAGGCCTTGCTTTCAGGTAAAAAACTTAGACAGTAAAATGCACCAGGCACCTAATCTGGAATGGCGTATATTATGTGCATGCCTTCAAAGTCTTTCCTTTACTTACCAAATGCCTATTGAGTTTCATGTTCACGAAATTATGAAAGTATGTATCTACAGCGTTATTGGAATAAAAAATTAAACTCCATTTCGGTTTAATCGCGTTGCTTTTATTATTTTTAGCGATTTTCAACGGTCGACTTTTCGAGGACTTCACAGTATTTCCTGGAAGAGTTTAATTTTATATCAGCAAAGCGAAATCAGACGAAAAATTTTATAGGTTGGAGTTGTAAGCATTTTTTATCGCCCGACATTGCGGTAATTCTAGACCTTCTGTTTACGGGTAGTAAGCAAATTGCATCCTACACAATCTGCAGAAGACCAAACATACCTTTGACTTTATGGTTTACAGATATTTGTAATTTGAGAAATGTCTTTAAGTGTCATAGTTACTTAATAAATAAATATACTTATTTGTTTGTTTTTATGAATACACAGTAGTCTGATCCATAATCGAAACATCCATCCAACACCAGTAGCCGAACCCTAGAATGGCAACCCACGCACGATCAGTTAAGATCGCACGCCTTATAAGAAAGGTTAAGCAAAATGTTGACAAAGCTGCCGCGAAGGCTGAAGTATTGCTTTATCAGATCAACTGGAATGTAAGGGAAAGTGATGATTGATCAATCTTCTACGTTTTAAGACAAACTGAAGACTTTGAGACCAAAAAATTTCGAACTGTTTCCAAGTTTTCGTATTTTTTTAGGTAATGGTAACTTCAAATAAAACTCATTTCACGGTTTCAATCGCGTTGTTTTTGTTGTCAGCATTTTTGAAATGCTCTTCCTACGTTTTGGAGTCTTTGCAGATTTCTTCCTCATGCATGATAAAGAATTATAGGTACATATTCATGTATGAAAAATGTAAATAGATGCTTCAAAAGAACAAACTGTCAGATTAAAGCCAACGATGCCCGTGTTGTTTATCTAGCTAGTTGATAGCAGAGTGTGATGGGCACTTTACATTACATTGTGACTTTTTCTTAACGTGCTAAATTACCTCAACGCAGTCCCGTGGGAATTTCGGGATAAAAGTAACAATGTGCTATTCCAAATATCTGCATACCAAGTTATATCACAATCGGTTTCGTAGTTTTTATGTGAAGGAGTAACAAACATTTTCACGCTCTAACCGTTGTCGTTGGTCGTTATGAATAACACCCAGGTACATACGAACGTGAAAGAGGGTAGGTTTTCGTTCCAGACAGTCATTAATCTCTTCAGTGTCCCCTCATGTTTATGAAAGTCACCCCTCACCCTCGACCCTTGCAGACAAGCCTTGAAACCCTGCTTTCTTACATACCTGTGGTATAACCAACTATAACAAATGACTTATGCGTCCCAAATATAAGGTAGCTGTGCAGTTTGGGAATGGAAATCATCAATCAAATTACAGTAACGTTATGTGGATGTAGGAAGGATGTAGGTAAACTCTGAAAATATTATGGGTACCTGCGGCCCTAGCAACACTCTTATCGAATAACGAAATCGCCAATCGACAGATTTTTTTGTATGATTTTGACATAAGCTTGCGAAAAATCAAGCGTGACCTTATGTCAATTTCATACAAAAAGATCTGTCAATTTGCGATTTCGTTATTCGATAAGAATGTTGGCTAGGGCCGCTGTCCTGAAATTAGATGGGTGCGTCTTTTTCTTAGCATCGCAATTTTGTATCTCTAAATTCCTAACGAGAAGAAATACCACAGAGTAAATAATAAAACATGCAACATTACATCGATTCTCTTTTTTTTTTCAGGGAGAACTCAAGGTTTGCCAGTCTGCCCTAGATCTCTCAGTCGCCTTTTACGACACCCACAGGAAAATGGAGTAACCCTTTTCTATGTTGGGGCTACTACACGGCTAAATCGATTTAATTAAGTACCTACAATTATCATCTTTGTATAATATGTATGTATTTACAAAAAAAAGTATAATATGTAGTATATCCGTTGTCTACTACCCATAGTACAAACCTAGTGCTTAGTTTGGGGTAGATTGCGCTGTGTGCATTGTAGTGCAATATTTATATCATAACACAAATGCTCAGTTACATTTCCCCATAAATATTCAAGAGCGAGCGTTGCAATGACCTTGTACCCATCAAACAATGTTCTCTTTCAATAGCGCATTGTTTCAAACCCCAAATCGTTTTATTAGAGTGATTAGAGTGAAATGGGCCCTCTAACGTGCCTCTATAAGAAATTACGTAGGTACCGACTCTTAATTTCACTTCCCAATAGGTAGACCACCTACCAACAATAAGTTACTTTCTATAACTTCCCCTTCTTCCTTCCGGAAACCATTAAGGACCCTTTTATAAAAGATGTCAGTACCATACACAGGTCTGTACTTTGAAGAATAGGAATTATACGTGAATCAATGATTACCATAGGTACTTATATTGTAACTATTTATTTTATCAACGTAAGTTGTCCCCACCCACTGCAGGGCAAAAGTCTTTATTTCCAAGCTTGTCGGTCTTGGGCGGTGTTTGACCAGTCTTTATCGAATGCATTTAGAATCTAAATCAATGACGTGATGATCTAGAATCTAGATCATTCTCTACGGGGTCTGCCTCGGCTACGTCTAACGTTTTGTTAAGGCAATATTTTGTTAATTGAATAAAAAATTGGAATAGGTAACTGAAAATAGTAATATACTGAGAAGAAGAAAATTATCAAAGGTAGCTACTTAGTTATCGCTTTATTGTTTTGGGTTCGTATTGTACATAACCTTTAACCTTATTAGCTTTCGCATATTCAAATGATAAAAAAGATAAATTTATAAAGGTAGTTAAGTACCTACCTAGAAAATACAAAATTATTGTGCTTCCGATATATCGCTGGTGGTACTTTCTCCAATTTTTCTTTGAAAACATATGAATCTTCGATCTTCGGAGAAAGGAGACCACCAACGTGTCTATGGAATAACAATTAATTTGGAATCCTCGTTCGAATCCATGAGCAAACACGTGTTAGTGATGTTCTACACGAAGAGCAGAACTATCGATAAGTTTTTAATCTTTTTTATGGTGCCTTATTTCAAAATGTATTCTGCATCTGTGGTGCATCCGGAGAATTTCCGGCTGCGGCAAAAGGTTTTCGATTCGATTCCCACCGGGAAAAGGATTTAAATGCTACCTAATCATAAATGTTCGTCTGGGTATTTCTACGTGTATCATATTAGGTATGATTTTTCAATGCTTTTGTCAGTTTGTTAGACACACGTTACTCCATACAAATGCATTTCGTTTTTTTACCCCGCTAAATTAAACAGCTAATGAATTGTCAATTTTCCAATAGGTACTAGTGAAAAGCAAAACGGTAAATAGAAAACAATCAATAAAAGAAAACAAATAAAGCATAGAAAACAATCAAATTAAACTGGAGGCAAGATTCAGAAAGAAAACATGGGAAAATGTTTCATGTTCGAACTAAAGGCGAAGATAACTTAAAACAATATCGTGCTTGACGATGATAATAAAATATTTATACCTATTTAAATAAAATAAAAACAGCATAGACAGCGTTTTTTTACGTCAGGGTTTAAAATATAGTATTACTTAGTAGATATTTATAAACTATCGATATACAGCCACCACTAATATCGATATTCGATTAAATTAATGCATGGCGCGAAGGCCACGGCGGGCGCGTGCGTGCTCACTGAATGGGGGTCATATGTGTAGCTATCAGACGATGCGATGCGGATATGCATCGACCATCGCTGACCCTGTGCTTTTGTCAACATCTGTTTATCGATATTACATGTCGTGCATGTCACGCGTCCCTATGAATTATTTTAAATTTACGAGGTACGAAATATTAAAAAGGATTTTTTTATTTTACGTTTTATAGACGTAGTTTACCTACGGCAGGCTTGCGCCAGGTTGTGTAAAGATTTATCTAACATTTTTGACCGCATTGTATGAAGGCTCTGGCCGAGAACACCCGAGAAGCGTAAATATGAGGAGTTTCGCCTTCTCGTTCTCGCGTTCGCCTGTTCTAAGTTTGTTGTCGGTATTTTTGGCCTAGACAAAGGGTTTCTCGGGATCACGAGTGAGAAAAATGAGAATGTTGATAGCAGCATGTTCTGAAGTAAAGTCTCGGCGAAGCTTCTCGCCGAGAGCCGGTATCAAAATTATGTCGGAAAACTAGGTTTAACAATATGGCAATGACTCAGACTAGGCCAAGTGAGGAAAAATTTATTAAAAAAGACACAGATATGGAAGACGTTTTTGTTGATCTCAAAACAAAGTTTGGAAGAAAATTCCATCTGCTAATAGAATCCTCAGTCCAATCGCAGTAACTCTGTACCTACTATCTAACAATCAGTCTCTGACCTTTCTCCTAATTGAGTAACTAGGTAACTGCGGGCTACCGCATGCAGTAGCCATGGACAAGCGATCGTCTAACGAGATGAAAGTAGAAACTACGAAATAGATAGCTTTTTATTAATCAGAGAAACTGAAAGTTCAGCTGTTGAACTACGACCGTTGCTATTTTAGGAACTAAGTACAATGTAGCTAGTTACTATTACGAATTTGATGTGGAACTTGCTGACGCATCCTCATAAAATTAATAGTCCTTTCAAATTTTTTTATAAGTAACCGATAATTGTTTTACAATCTGGACAAGCAAATCCGGGCTGGTTAATTAATCCGACGACAATTATGCAAGACAGCCCTCAAAGGTGAAAGTTTGCATGAATGTGTGTGATTGTTGCAAAACCCGATGAACCGATTGCGATGCAACTGGGTATGTAGGTAGCTGCATAGAGCGCAGAAGAGGACCATAATATTTAAAAAGAAATAGTGGCGTCGTATTCAATAAACAATAACAATAGGGTACGCCTACAAGACCGTGTTCACCGTGATATTTGTCGCACGTCCGTCAGATCCGCGCTTCCTGTCGCCACAGAAACAAGTCGCGATCGCGGAGCGGTCCGTGACTCATGCCATGCGTGTGCGCAAGTCCTACTCAGAAAATACAGGCAGCACTTATTGTCCCTTAAGACGAAAGAATACCTATTACTAACGTTTTCTATACACACGTAGTCGACTGTTTCCTCTCCGGATAAAGACAAGTTTTATGTTTAAATATACCATAAAATCTATATCTACCATGACCGTGCCTATGTTTTGATTGTTTTCGTTTATAATTTAGGGTTGTTTTTGTAATTTATCTTCTTGAATTCAAATCCTTTTGTTATATCCTATCAATAATTAAGTAGGTGAATTAAAATTATTTAAATCTTTCTCTTTTAGGTATATTATTCTACAGGACGAAGATCACTGATTTCACTGGTTATGATTAATTGTCAAACAAAAACAGACCTTGTTAAAATTATATAGTTGAATTCTACGAGGTTGTATTCTTGAAACTTGTGAAAAAGCAAGCAAAATGTTCCAGATTTTCTGAGTAGGACCGGCTGGCGCATAGTACAGAAGCACAACGTCTCAAAGCACAAGCACATCAATTTAAACCTTATCATCGGGCATAAACACTCATACTGCTGTTATTCTACGAATGGTACATACAAATATAGCCATTATCAGTTAAGGAATAGCGCCTTTACTCAGTATGGACCATCAGCACGTGCTAAACACGTATTCAGACATAGAAACAGGCTTCCTTCAGCTCCCTATATATATATCACGTAATTTCACGTGTTCTAAGCAGACTAGAATAGATTTATTTATATTTTGTGTGTAAACAAAAGGGGTCGAGAATCCGATGTGAAATCATCTGTTAGTAATCTAAGAGCGAAACGGGAAAATAAGTGAAAATGTATAAGTAGGTAGGTACTTAGATGTAAGCGTGTTTAGTCATCGTTGAGTAAATGTCTTGGTTAATCCGAATGAGTAAAGTTAAATACAGCTTAATGACTAACAGACAGTGACCATCTTCCATATCTTCCGATAAATGAATGTGGTCTTAAAATATTGAGGATATGAACGCGAATCGTGAAAAAAATACTTGCGTAACCCCAATGGCCGTATCTTGCAGTTTGATGATTGGTATGAAAAGTAGGTACCTAATCTAAATTGATTGGTATGAAAAGTAAATCTCTGTGATCGGTCACCAGCTAGATGCAACAGGGTAACCATGATCAATCAATTCAATCCGCCATTATTCTTTACAGATAAACAGAATTCACTACTAAAATTACTTATTAACGGGGTGTTTACCATGTTTAATAATTTATTCGCGGAGCTTGATATTTCGCTAGTAATTTCAACCAGCTTGTTCACTAGACAAGCTGGTCTCAGTCAGACTGAGTCATAATTCTGAGGTTGAGGTCTAAATGAGGTTTTGGCTAGATTAGATATAATTTGATCTCATCTTATTTTAATTACAGGAATGATATTAAGTTCTATAACTTTTTCATTGTCCCACGTGTAGACCTTCTTTTATTTATTACAGGGCTATAAATAACCCTGTTAAAGATTTTTATGAAATGAAAATGAACTTGTCCTGACTAAAAAAATGAGATTAGAGACGTCAAAATAAGCTTAAAATTGATTTCAAATCAGAAGTCCTTGGTCAAAACTACTTTCATAACAATGTGCGCTATAGAAGATTTGTTAAAATCAAAACATCAAACTATAAACATTATACTGCCTACCTAATTGAAACGGCCTAGTTGTAACACCCGTCTGGAGTCGGGGACCGATCGATAGCAGCTGCAGTAGTACAAAAGAAATTCATATTCTACCTAGGTAGGTTTAAAGCCCGCTGCACATAATGGCCGAACGCTGGACCAACGTACATAGGTCTGTTTGGAGATAAGTTTGTATTTGGCGACAATATTGGCAACAAGCAACCGAAAAGGTAACTAAGTAGTTTTTTGAGTTATATCAAGTGCATTTGTCAAAGGATTTGCAAGACCAAAAAAAAATAATTTAACAATTAAAAAACCGACTTCAAAAAAGAAACAAAAAATAATTTAAAAAACAACCAAAAAAAAAAAGAATTGATAAAAATGACCAAAATAACCTCTACATAGGTACATACAGAGCCACCGACTAATTAATCTGTTTTATCATCTGAAGTCGGGCAGCCAAATTAAGTACAATATGGAACCAACCAGTACTGCCCGACTTCAGATGATATGAACAAACATAAAAAAAAAAAAAAAACGCGACGAATTGTTCGCGAAGTCCTCATCAAATTGTTATGGGACCATCTCGTAGCTCCCACCTTTCCATTAAAAAAAGACACATCTCAATCGGTCAAGCCATCTTCGATTAATCGATAAACAACTGGATTGATTAATGCGTTTTGAGGAGCATTTCCGTTCATCACTCCGAAGACCCTCATCAAATCCACATCAAATTTTTATGGGACCATCTTGGAGCTCCTACCTATCCATTAAAAAAAGAATCATCTTAATCCGTCAATCCGTCTTCGAGTAATCGGTGAACATACAAAAAAAAAAATATTATACATACAGACGAATTGATAACCTCCTCCTTTTTTTTTGAAGTCGGTTAAAAATGTAGTTTAGGAGTTTGACGTGACGTGACTCCACACGGCACTACTATTAATACGGCGGTAAGTTGTATAGAAATAAGATAATATCGCCGCGATTCTAACGCTCGTGGAGACGGTTTCTTAGATTCGTATGAATTTAGTAGGATTATATTAGTTATTCTACTGTTTTCGCGATTTTGAACAGAAATGAAACTCAGTTTCTTCTAGACTTTTTCCTCAAGGGTAGACCTCGTAGGCAGTTGATTAAATGTTTAATATAATAAAAGCAACGCAATTGAAACTGGTAAAATAAGTTCAATTTCAAGATATTATTCATTTATTAGGACCAACGTGTACAGCGTATGTTTGGCCCAGCCAGCATGTTCGGTAATGTACAATCGACTTAAGATAAGGATATAGTATACCTACATCCTACATCTAGGTTAAGTATTAACACCTATCGCGACGGAACAATAGACGAGTGTAAACTTTCATGAACAAGGTGATTATGTTCTGTAAGCTAGATTCATAGTAGGCGAAACTTTATTGAATGGTACAGTAATGTACGTACCTACCTATTAATAATTTCTAGAATCAGTGTGGCAAGACTTGCAAGCAAACCGAAGGATGCTTGAGGCTTGAATATGATAGGTTTGCCAGACAGAACAAAATGACATCAAATATATAACTAATAACTAATGAATATTACTTGTATATGTTCGAGACTTTTAGTTTAAACACACAGGTTACCTACCTGCCTACCCTGCCCTGTCGAGACATAGAAACGAGACACCGAAGCGAATGCCTCTTACCTTATGGGGAGAAACAATACGTCATCCAAATTCCTATAGGGTTTCATTCTATATCTCGCGACGACGTTCGTAAGTTGCAATAACCATGAGTGACTCACAAAACCTTTTGAACCTTAGATGGGGAATGTCGATTTGGAAGGAGACCTAAAACAAAGACGAGCAGAAAGAGGGTTTTATAGACTTTTTATAGATATACTTTGAGAAATCTTGCCGCTCTTTCGAATTCAATTCTAATCTTTCCTATAATAAATTGAAAAACGAATGAATTTAAGTAAGTACTTATCTAATTTAAGTCCTTTATCAAACTACATAGGCACTTAGACTATATATCGATAAATAATTATGTACCTACGTAAGTGCATGCATACTAAATGCACAAAATCTATTTATTTCCGCGTCAATTGTAGGATTTGTAGCTACGAATTACCACGAATAACTACGTAAATAATAACAATTCTTATGCAAAATTACAAGCACAATCATAGTTCGAAACGGATGTTTGCCATAACGTACCAAATGTGCAGTTCTAAATATAGTTTGTTGAACATCTGAGGGGAATTTGGGAGGTTCAAAGACCTCGCGAACCGGGCCCGTGCCGAACGATAAAGATTCCATTTTTGTAGGGGAGCGTGGAACGCAAGTTCATGGGCGTCAGGCGAGAGATGAGATGAGATTACAGTCTTTACTGTAATAACCATAATCTATTCAACATACCACCATTCCCGGGAACGAATTGGTGATGGATTTCACTACTGCACTTACGTCTTACGACAGCGATATTACCTATTGAAATGAAACTATCTATGCGGTAGACAGTGTAATAGTCATTTTGGATCGGGAATTCTCATTCGCAGGATTTTTTTGTCATAGCCACTTTCCTAGGCAATAGTGGACAGCGACGATTTTTTCCGGATAGTAGTCATTACTCTGGCTTGAAGGTCTGCAAATAAGTGAGTCTCATTTCCGAATACCGATTTCAAATGAATCTCATCATTCGCAGACGGGTTACGGGTTACGGGCAGTTATTGAGATTAGGGAGCCCCCTACCGTGATGATGTCACGGCGGCGCGGCGGGGGGATTTTGAATACTTAAGGAGCTAAAAGGATCACCCTTGACCATTTTCGATTACTTGCAGATCGATAGTCACATATTAGTCACTAGCAGCGCCCTGCGGTTTCACCCGCGGAAGTGAAAAACGCGTTGCACTTTTTCGTTATTACTCGGGTTCTACTAATTGGATTTCGATGAAAAGTATACCACGACGTTCCTCGAAAATAGAACTATCCAATATTGAAAACCAGATTTCAATCGGACTAGTAGTTTTTAATTGTATAAGGAACAGACAGATAAACAGACAGACATGAATTTTAAAACTTATATGATTTTGTTCTACTACTTATCTTAAGTCCCCTAGACTACCTTTTTTATTTACTTCCAAGTACAGAACTTTTGTCCTCTCCTTTATTATAAGTATGGAAGATAATTATAAATTGTGTTGAGGTATCTTTAACTATAGGTTAGAAGACAGTGGTTCATATGGGGGTCATTGATCTTCTTCAATAATATGTCACTCGTACCCAGAGAACAGATTGATTTAAAACACCATCTCTGTCATACCAGACTTAGTAGGTAAATTATTCTTGAGTTTATTTGCTAAATTACGGTACTTATATGGAATGTCACTTCGCAGTTAGTAAAGTAAATGATTCATTAAGCTCCATCATTTTAAAAGAATTTAGGCGATGGTAATCTTTATTTTCTTGAGGCACGACAATACTATTCAATTTACTTACGTCCTATCTAAAGGTACCGGTCGCTGTGTAGGTTGGCTATCGGCCAGACTTATAAATGTCCTGCTCAGAATCCTCCCACAGCTCACACAACTTCCTTATCCAACTTAGTTTCCAGGACGGAATTAACGTTTTCTCTGACCGCATAATACGCAACAACTTGGCTTGTAATAGCGAGTTCACAAGGTTCATTGCCAATTTAATTACAGAAATTAATGGGACAGCCAGGACCTATTATGTTATGCATAAACTCACTTTTACCTATACGTCTTCGCAACGTTTGTGCATTCTAATTGGCTGATTTTTTTTAGTCTTCCTCTTTAAACCTATAGTACCAACATGACGCATGACTTTTATTTAAGCTTGACTTGGATAAGTCTCTTTACTAGGTATATAGGTACCTACGACAATAAAGTTCACCACACTTTGAAGTCTCAATAAGTCAGATAATACCTAAGTAGGTAACTACTTTCCAAACTTCGGAATTTGTCCTGACATATCCAGATTTTTAGACATATCTCCGGATTCCACCGAATTTCGGAATCCCCTTCCCCCTCCGTAGGCAAAACTAAAGTACGAATACATTCAAAATCTCCAGATTTTTCTCATTTAGTTACTATCTACTTTTTTTCAATTACCATAATCATGAATAGGATTAAAAACCTCAATTTGTTTGACGAACTATATAGGAGATATACCCACTTACCTAAACTAAAGGAATTGTTTACACCAGACATAAAATGAGTTAGCCAGTTTACAATAACATTTAGTCGTGTGAAACAATGGAGTAAAGACTGCACAAAGTCTTTATAAAATAACAAAACTCGCTTGGAATTTATAAATACGATGATTTTGTGTGAACATTGAACCAGATCTGTAGGTAGTATAGTATCAAATTAATAAATTAGCGACCAACACGGACTCGATTGCAAATTCAGCGAAGTTTCGAAGTAAATGGGTTGACTGCAAATTAGTCTTTTGATATTTTCTTGTGCAGATTTCGCGATTTCACATTCTATGAGGTTTTTTGACCTTAGCAACAGATCAGAATTATTTCAATATTACAATACTAATACCTACGCACAGTGTGTTTTGAGACCCGATTTTGTTGCATGGTTCGGTTTTTTTTATAAATATAAAATTTAGATCATTCCTAGCACGACTGTGTGACTCCGACATCGATACGACTTGTAGTTACGTAGAAAATTAGAGTCAAAGTTTGCCGGTTATCCGGGTCATGAAAATCTTTAAAAAAATATTTAGAAAAAACTGTCCCACAAATTTCAGTTTTAGTTTCATTTATAAATGGTATGTATATTAATCCACATTGTCGCAAATTTTTGAGTTTCTACGATCAATAGTTTACGAATTATTGACGAATTTCTCAATTTTCTTCTTTAATTTATAACTTCACTTTAACGCCGAATTATAGCTTTTTTTTCAGACCTAACTGTTGTTTTTACATGCTTCTATCGACCATATTAAAACCTTAACATAATTCAGCGTTATTCAAAAGTTACACGTATTTTAATGTTTTTCTTCAGGGCTGTCACCCACATAACCGGATAAGTATCCAAATTTATATTGTGGTCTCAAAAACTTATACAATAAATATTATAAAATATGATACTTTATTTTTGTTTTTATTTCCCACAGAAATAAAATAAATCACTAATTATTTTCTGTATTATTTTTGAAAGAAAATTTTTAACTTATTAATCTTGTTTCTTTTTAAACCTGACGTATTGAGGACTTTTCAGTTCTTCGCGGCCACAAGCGATCTGAGGAAAACTTTGTCAAAATTTTACAAATCAGCTTCTGCCCGTGGCTTCGCCTGCGTGGCTTACAAGAAACAAATGTAAATCTATCTACCTATATACAGATACAGATATTTTATTGATAACTCAAGTTACATGTCATTATAGCTACTTAAGTAGGTGTAGGTAGTTAACTATTAATTAATTTAAATTAAATTCATATTATTAAATTAAAATCTTATAAAATTTGTAGGTACCAATATAATTATGTACCTTTTTAAATATTTAAACATATAATCATATTAAATCAATCAATCAAGCGTCGCCGTAACATCGATTTCCCGTTAAGTCGTTTTGTCGTATTGTGTTTCCCGTAATGTCCACAGGGACATTAAAACTTACAGGAACACGGGTTTCTTGAAACGCTGCATTCCCGTAACGTCTTTGGTCCGTTTTTGTTTTTTTAATTTAAAATAATTATTTCTTAGTGTTATTGTTCTAAAAGAAATTCCCATGCACAATTTGAGACTCCTAGCACTTAATTGTAGTTTCTGAGATTTCATGATAAATTAGTCAGTGATCTCAATCCCCTATTTCAGCTTCTTGAAGATAGAATTTTGAAAAATCCTTTCTTAGTACCTACATATCACAAAACCCAAGACCCTCTAAACTTCATGTCTTTAGGATCAGCGGTTTAGGCTGTGCGTTGATATGTCAATCAGTTAGGATAAAGAATTTTATAAATTATAAATAGATATAATAATATAATACATAAATATTGCTGGACAAATTACACATCACCATCTAGCCCCAAGCTAAGCAACTAGGCTTGTGTTACGGTGGCCAGACAACTGATATAATACATATAGGGTAAACCTGGGAGGGTTGCCTATAGTTTTTATAAAGCTTCATAATTTCATATTTACCGAAAGGAGATGAAAACAAATAATGACAATAGTTCAATCATATATTTATTAAAGAGGTAACATAGCAATTATAACAATTTAGTCCTAATTTTAGGAAATACAGCCTTTTATTTTTAGTCTGTCGATTAGGCATCTGTCCCATAGCTATGGGTGAGACGCCAATAGGTATCAGGGAGAGATGCCTACGTAATTATTAAAAGGAAAATGAGGTTTTATTTGTCACAAGTCATACATTTTGCAGGATCTCCACTACAATCTTCGTGGAACCATTCCTCGCATTGTATGCATTGCAGCCAGTCACAGTTTTTCTGTGTCGCATGATAATACTCTCCACATGCAATGCAGATATCTCCTAAGATGCTGCGTTCTATATCCTCTGTGGACGAATCGTCATGCACGGAGTAATCAGAATCCCCATCACTCGACTCATCTGATGTTTTTATTTTAATGATCTTGGGTTTTCTGGAATAATTCCTTTTAGAAGCTCCCTTTCTTTGTACTTTCGTTTTAGATTCTCCTTTCTTCTTCAAAAGTCTTGGGTTTTTTGTACGCACAGTCGCTATTTTCTTTTCAGTCTTAATCTTTATTTTTTAAATATTTTCAGGGGTTGTTAAAAGCGTCGCATGTTACTTCCTTTTAGAAGTAGTTCGCATCCCATAAGAGGGAACTGGGTGCACTTTATCCAAAACTTTCAAGGGTGTTTCTTCGTCAGGTTTGTTCAATGGATCTTTTTTTACTGGCGTTACTTGAATTGCTGGTTTAGATAAGCTGTGCCAGTTATTTAGATAATCTGTGCCAGTAGACGGTCCTGGACCCGTTTCTAATGTATCATCAGAGATGGTTGTTTTGTTCCGTGTATTTAACCCGCTGGTTGAAGGCTGTGACGTACCACTAGCAAGTGCTGTACTAACTGACGTCTCACCTGCCTGTGCAGGACTGTCAGAAATAAAAGCATAGTCAAGAATTGCATTTCTGTCAACAGGGTAAATTCCGCAAGCTTTAAATTCCGACGTACCATTATTTTGGGTGGCTGATTTACCGATTTACTACTGATTACAGATACTGATTTACTGATATTTATGGTGGTAATTTCTTCGTGGTTCATTCCTTGAGCTCTTTGTAAAGAAACACCTTCTGATTTACGCAGAGTGATTTCAGGATTTCGTCTCATAAAAGATTTAACCCAATAATAACCTGCTTTACTATTTTTTCTGTTGAAGTTATGCTTGAGATTTAAATTCTCTGCAAATCTAAAAGCCATCACCCGTAAATCGTCGATGGATGGAGCAAATCCCCTTGATTGTAGTTTCTTGATATGACTGACTATCTTCTTTTCATTATCTCCAAACAACGAGTTAGGACCTAGACGGCCTTTTTTGTTATTACCTGACTTATATCTACGTTCAAGAGTCCGATATGGAATTTTAAACTGCTTGCTTGCTTGATTACGGTTCATTTCCTTGCTGATCGCATTAATTGCGTTTCTTAAATCGCTCTCTGACCACAAAGCCCTGTTTCGGCCAGACATCTTCCTAACGTAGACCCGCGGCATCTAAAAAATAATATAACAAATAAAATGTTTAGTCGTCTTACACCCAAAATCAATTAGGCGTCTCTCCCAGATGACTGGGTGAGAAGCCTAGTATATTTTAAATCAGTAAAATGGAACGCACTTTAAAAATGGCGTCTTTGCCGTGACAACAATGATTAATACCATCAGTAAAATTGAAAAAAAAAACAAAAGAAGTTATTAAAAAATGTTGAATTTTTTTGGTTAAAATGTTCTTTAGAAAAAAATCATAGGTCTGAGCGATAGTACTTACATTTTAACTCGAAATAAATACAAAAATCACAATTATTTTCGGGAACCACTTGCACAAAAACTTGCTCCTAGGTTTTCGAAATACAACTGACCCGGTTGGATGCGTTCAGAAATCACTTTTTTTTTTAAATTTGATTTTATATTTTTGTAGGCAGATCTCCTCTATATGCATCTCTCCCAGGTTTACCCTACTACTTTTTTTTTTGTAAATGCATACCTACTAATTATAATACATACAACACCCAGACCAGAAACAAATATCTATACACAAATACTTAAGGAATGTTTATTATTCACAAATGATGGATATAAATCGAAATATCCGGATTTGGTTTTATTTTAGGTGAAGTGATAACCCTAGAGTCGGAAAACCCGGTTAAGATTAAATTATGTTATAACTTTTGAATAACGCTGAATTATGTTGTAATTTTAATATGATCGATAAAGGCATGTAAAAATAATAATTTAGTCCAGAAAAAACCCCATAATTCGGCGTTAAAGTGAAGTTATAAGTTGAAGAAGAAAATTGACAAAATTGTTAATAATTCTTTAATTATTGATTGTAGATACCCAAAAATTTGTGAAAAGGTAGAGTGTTATACATGTTACTTATAAATGAAATTAAAACTAAAATACGTGGCACAGTTTTTTTTAAATAATTTTTTTAGGGATTTTCATGACACAAAATATGCAAACTTTGACTCTAATTTTCTAGGTAACTACGAGTCGTATCGATGTCGGAGTCACGCAGTAGTGCTAGGAATGATCTAAATTTCATATTTATAAAAAAAACCGAACCATGCAACAAAATCGGGTCTCAAAACACACTGTGCTACGGATAATACCTACGTTCCTCCGTTTTCAACTAAGTTAGACGTTAGTATTCCCTGATGGGTCTCGTCACGACCCTCAGCATTGGGGAATCGACGCAAGGAGCAGAAGACGTTAGTAGGTAGGTGCCTAGTTAAAACCTTATTAGAAAGACAATCAACACCTTTAGAGCTAAGTACAACACTACATTATTCCACTGTGCTCTAAGTACTATTATTACCTATACCTAGTTACTACCACATTATTCCTAACAGGCAGACATCTAGAATCACGACGTGAATGATTAAATAATAAGACGATGGCTGGCAGGTAAAGAGATACAGTTTTTCTCACACTTCACAAGAGGTATACTTTTCCCTTGACAGGAATGAACAATATTCCTATTTATAATTTTGAGTAGGTACCTAGGTAACAAGATATTATTAAAATGCTCATCGTGAATTTATGTCTTTAAGGAACCAACGCCAAGGAAGTAAATAAGCAGAATTTATTGCAAAAGCCTTCGAGGCTTTACGGTGCGTGCAGTGCAATTTGAAACCAAATGAAAAGGTAAGTTAGGTAGGTGCCTAGGTGGTGCCTAGGCCTAGGTAACCAATGCTGATGCGATCATTTTTATTAAGTAGGTGGGTACTTTTACCTTACCTACCTACTGAAAAGTTTCCTTATTTTAAAGCTTGCGTATAGGTATCCTACAACTAATATACGAAGGTAGGTAAGTACTAATTTAGGTTATCTAGCTAGCTAGCTAGTCATAGAAACATAATAGTAAGCCGCGTAAGGGTGATGAGCAACTTAGGAAAGCCGAAGATGAGTCTGTACCTACTGCTAAGTAAGTACTACTACCTAAGTAGACACAATTATTATGCAGATTACAAATGAAATACAGACTCCGAAATAGTAGAACTGCAGGTAGAACCTCGCAATGCTAATGTAGAAATCTATAAAACCTCCAAAATCTACCGATTCATTCATTCTTTACTACTGATAATGTGTCCCACCAAGCAACAAAGAGCCCTTAAAATAAATACCGATCTAGGCAATATAAAATCTAATAAGTAGATGAGTAGGTAGCTACTGTTTTTTGATAAAAATACGATTTAACAGTAGTACCTATTGTTTCCTCATAATTACAATTAACTTACCTTAGATAACTATCGCTCTCGTTGTCCGGTACCGGTATTTGTAAACAATAAAACCACAATCACATTCACGACAAAATCACTAACAAAATCGCAAGCTTTTAATTTTGTTGAATACTTGGTTTGGTTTGCGACATCAACAGCTGTATGCACGCGCGGAGGGTTGTCAGACGTGTCCTTGGGGGACGCACGCCATGTTGTTATCGGAGCGGGCGCGTGTCGACTGCGCGCGCCGGCCCGCCCTTGTAATGCGCATGCGTGCGTCACCCTCCATCCCGGCCGGGCCGCGCGCGGCGGGCGCAATCTTGCTTCCTTTTCTCTTCTCTTCCTCCTAGTTCCTTCCGACGAGCTTCCGACCGAACGACGACCGACTGGGACCCTTTGTAGGAAGTCTCATCTATGGTAGTAGGCAGTTATTAGACTCATTGGTAGTACTTAGCCAACAAAAATTCTCTCACCACAACACTGCAGAGCTGAGAGTATTTGAAAACCTGTAAAGGTTTTATAACCTACTCTTCTGAGAGCAGTAGTTTTATTATAAGGTTCTATGCGTGGAATAACTTTGGTAGGTGTAAGCACTAAGGACACAGCGAGGATTTGTCAAAATTCTAAAGCAATACCTATGTGACAGACAATATAAGTAGTGAAAACATAAAATACAGCTTTAAATGTGGTGAATACTTACCTAGATACCTGTTGTATTGTATTATTTGTATAATTTGATATTTTATTCGAAAAAATATATTTTCCAAACCACTGACTGAACTTCTTTGCAACTTTCAAACCGAACCGACCGATTCTCTTACAAAAATCCCGCCACAACAGACAAGTATTTGCTGTCAATGTCGTGTCACGTTTTTGCCACTGTCGCAAATCAGCTGTCTCCGTCAGACGCCGTTACCGTCAGTCGTCAGTCACTATTCCGTCCTGTGTTGTGTGTTGCACGACGTTGTCTAATCTATGAAACCGGCCAATCTCCTACGTTAATTTCTTTATCACTGGACATTGGCGGAATTGCAACGTACTGTGCGCAGAATCGCCATCAGTCAAAATTCAATTCAGTCACTATTCCGTATTCGTCACGCTTGCTTTTTGAGTGTGTTGTGTTGGGTTTTTATAATCGAAAGTGTTTAAAAAGTTTATTTATTTATTGTGCTGTGACTGTGAATATAGTTTGTTATCATCTTAAAAATGTCTGACAAACACGGGTAGGTGCTAAGATTTTCGGCTACAAACAAACGGGTAACCTATTGGTAGAATTTTATTAAGTACTTTTAGCCAAATTTTAGGCAAACCTGCCTACTCAGTTACTATTTTTGTTTTATAGGGATAATAAAAAGAAACATGACCCAAAGGAACAGAGAAAACCTCGAGGCTCTAGAAAACAAGTTGGAAAATCTGATAAGAAAAATGAAAAGTCTGAAGAGGTTATATCAAGTTCTAAAGGTAGGTATTTATGACAAACCTTTGCTTTTTGAGTTAAGTATTTAACTAACATTTGACTAGTTAACTGTGGCTTGTAATTAAACTTGGTTAAACAGTACCTTTACGTACTGAAACTCCATTAGAAGTCCACACTCCACACTCCATGCTAGAAAAACTGTCAGATTGTAAGTCAAACTTGTTCATGAAGGGTTTTGGACCATCATCACAAAAATCACGTTTTTTGTATAGGAGTCCCACTTACATATTTATTGTAAATTCTGTGCTTAGTATTTAGTTGTTAAGAGGCAATAGAAATACATCTGTGAAAATAACAACTAACATAAATAATGCTTCATGATAATCACCCTGGTGACATCCATTACTGATCTATCTAATGTATATGACCATGTTCATTTTAAGAAGATATTTATTTTATTTATTTACATGTAATATAGGTATACATATTATTATTATATATGTAGTAATATGTATGTATAATTTATAGTTTTAATTGTTTTTAGTTATAAATGTATTTCACTCACCTTTTTCCTGTGTAAACACCCTACCTTTCAACTATCATGACTTCTGGTTCATCCAAAGGTTGCCTGGAAGAGATTGCTTTAAGCGATAAGGCCACCCATTGTGCCACCAATTTTTAAATTGTGTTTGTTTTCTTTGTACGTATTTGTATTTGGTGTGTATAATAAAGAATTTATTCATTCATCTGTCATGCATAAGCATGATACTAATATAAATATTGCACAACATTATTTCTTATATTTACTTACCCTTTGGGTATGGAACCCTAAAAACACCTTACAATCTCATTTTATCATAACATTCTATTCCAGTTTCAGTGCCGCAGAAACCACCAGTCTATGAAGATCCTGGGCCAGAGTTCTATAAGAACCTCAAACGGGAAACCGATGATATTATTAAGATAACTGAAGAAGAAAATTCAAAATATAAGAAAAAGGAGATTCAGAGTAATTGGGCAAAATATGAGATGCCGATTGAGAGTTATGAAGAGACAGAAGAACAGGATGTTGGAGCTGATTATGATGTAAGTTTGATCCCTTACACTCTAAGGACAAAATAACCTCACCTACATACAGTGTGACTAACTTACCTGTCATATAAATATAAGTAGTATATCTGTTGTCTAGTCACCGTAACAGAAGCTTAATTAGCAGCTTACCATGCTACCGGCTAGATGGTGCTGTGTGTTGGTCACAGAATTTATTTATTTTATTAATTATAGTATAATATGAAGTCGAGCAGACAAACTGAAATCTGGATTTACTTACTAAGACTGTCCGATTTCATATTGACAAACTAAGCAACCAGGTTTGCACTATCAGAATTACTTAGCTAGTATTAGGTTTTAGTACCTACCATACAAGTACTACTAAGTTAAAAAGTTGTAATATATCTAATACTAGCTGCCCCGGCGTAAATCCTTGTCCCGCAGGATAATCAAGATGAACAGTAACCTGTGTTATTCTAGGTCTCGACCTATCTATACCTATTCTAAGTTTCTTTGCTATCTGTTCAATGGTTTTTATATGAAACAGAAACCAAGTCACAAACATAAACTTTCGAATTTATTAGTAGAATAGATGAGTAAGTAGCACAAGACAGAGTACCCACCATTATTTACTTGGTTCCAGATTTAAATAGGCATGTAACTATATCTCTGAAGAAAGGGAGGCCTTTGATCAGAAGTGGGTCAAAGGGCAAATAGTAAAAGCCCATTTTTCCCCATCACCCCAGGAAAGACCTCCACACGCTTCTCCAAAGCAGGTTGCTTATTGAGGTTTAAGTAATGTTCCATTATTCGCATTTTATAATACCCTGGGTTAGGATGATCTTACAAGGGTCCCTCGTACCTTAAAAGGGAAAAAAGAAAGTTCTTTTTTTAACTTTTTGGTGTATGGAACACTAAAATGTAAGATGTACTCATCTAGAGATCTAAAAAATGTTCTCTTTGACTGCTGATGTGGAAATTGCAAATCGCAAAACCAAATGCAAAGTAATAAAATTGCAAACACACATGTGTTTGCAGCAGTCAACAAATCAAGTTAAAGCTGTGATTTCTATTACCTATAATTAGCAAATTGTACTCAAATGTGACGTCATAAGTTCAGGTTCAGGTAGGTATATTGGAAATTTATGTACCTAATTTACACGACCGAGTCACGTTTCCGTGCAAATAGCATACAAGACTTGCCTAATGGAATTGCGGCCTTAGAACTTAGTGTTTGTTGAGCGGGAATTGAAGCCGTAATTTTAGTGCGTCGCACTGCTTCGCCGGTCGTTTCTCTATCTTTTAGGTAAACGCTTTGGTAATATATCCTTTAAGGGTAAACTTTATACATTTCAGACCACATACTCACATATCAACTGCTTAGATAAGTAGTAATTAAACGCTCACGTATCGGCCAAAATAATATTATCTTTTGATACTTACAAATATTTATCTTTTTAATTCCAGAAACTCATCCAAATGCCATTGTCAGCTGGTGGACATTTTCAATTTAAACACGAAAAATCCTGGGACACAACCACTGGCCCTTCACCTTACGACAAATATTTTGAAATAAACATGGACACCCTATCAACAGCTATATCATCAATCCCCTTCTATGAAAGAAATAACGTAGACAAATCATTATTTAGTGAAACAGATATTCTAACTATGGATACCAGAGCAACTAAATATAAACAGAAATATTATAATGATAAGAAGTATTCAACAGCTGAAACAGAAGCCCAAGATCGGATATACAATTTACTTAAAAATGATGACAAAGTTGTAGAAGCTGATAATGATAGAAAAATAAATGATAGTGTAGCTCAAAGTGATATTGAAGAAGAAACTAATATAAATAAATGTACCGATATTGTACTAGAATTTAATGAAAAGACTTAATCTAAATGAGGATAGAGTTGCAGAAGTTAATAGTGAGACACTAAGCAAAGAACTTAATGATCTGGGAATTGAAGATATTTATAAAGATTATACAGCCCGGCTAGCTCAGTCGGTAGAGCATGAGACTCTTATTCATAAAGATTTAGTTGACACAGAAAAACAAAGTAAAAGTAGAGAAATTGAAGCCCTTATACCTCCAATAGATATTGAAAGCAATGAAGCTGCCAAAGGTGAACCATCCACAGGTATTACAACGAAATCTGCTAAATTGAAGACTAAAGGTAAAAAATGTCATAGAAATTCTTCTTCTTTAAAATGGCTTTTCCTTTCAGACATTTGCCAGTGTCAAGTATTATCAATATTTGCAAGTTATTTGCGGGAGTCTTGGCGGGAACTCCTTGAGGAGATGTGGTGCTAAATTTTCATTTTTGTGAAACCTAGTTCATATGCGTGCAAATTGTTTAATTTCGGAGGCATATTAATCAATTTAGTTTCGTGAAGGTGTACAAGTGGAATGAAAGTGAAAATCGGTGCAAAACATTGACTTAGTGTTGTCTCCAAGGCTCCGTAAAGATTGTTTGTAAATGGGCCGCCGTGTTTACAAATGATTCCCTAGACTTGACTTTAACTATGACGACTTAACTGTTTCGATGCAAATAACTTGCATAATAAATTAGAATACATGACACTGGCTAATTTCCTAATGGCCATAATCGGTTCACAACCGATAAGAAAATAAGTTATTTGCATTGAACAAAACAGTCAAGTCGTCATAGTTAAAGTCAAGTCGAGGGAATCATTGTTAAAAGGGGGCCATTTTTTACAATGTTTGTTCACAGAGCTTTGGAGACAACACTAAGCTAAAGTCCATGTTTAGCACCGATTTTCACCTTCACGAAACTAAATTGATTAATATGCCCCCAAAATTAAACAATTTACACGCATTTGAACTAAGTTTCACAAAAATGAAAATTTAGCAACACATCTCTCCTCAACGCATTCCCGCCAAAACTCCCGTCATAGAAATTAAAATATTATTTTATTGACATAGATCATAAAATTTAATATTGTATTAATAATCATAAAAATATTGGTTACAGATGCATCAGCGACGCCAAAATCAAATCCTGTAATTGAATCTCCTGAAGATCTTGAAAAGTGGCTTGATGACTTTTTAGATGAATAGTAAAAACCAGTTTACCTAAAAGTTGTGCGCCTTGGCGCTTGTAAAGTCTATAGGTAATAAATAAATAAATAATTGTATTTAAATAGCCATTTATTTTAAGAAAAAGTTACTAAATAAATATAAATAAGTAGGTACTAAATAAATAATAAAACAATTTAGAATTGTTTTTTTTAAAGTTAACATTTAAAAATGTGTTTACAGTTCAAATTGATACCTAATTTTACTCTGTATTTACAGTACACTGATGTAACTAAATATATCTTGGGAAACAAATGTAAACTATGGAAAATAAACATTTGTATCTTAGCAATTACCTGCGGGTAGGTACTACGTTTACATACCTACGATATTTTTTAATAAACCAGTCGAGCGACTGGGGGTACGGTCAGCAAAGGACTTATGGTAAGTAGGTACCATGAATATTTAAAATTTCATCAGTAGATGCTGACAATAGAGGTTAGGATATCAAGCATTACGCTTTAGTGATATCAAGAATTATCAACATACTGAGCCATTATTGAAAAAATACCTAACACTTTAAAATATGCACCTGGAACCTTACCGCGCCACTTCCGTTGTAATCGGCATCGAAATCCCCACTGCGCAAAGGAATAACCTGCCCGGTCTCTTGAGCTGCCGGCCGTTTCAATGACAGTTGAACTCTCGATGGCGGGCGTCCGCGTCGCCTTCAGTTGCATGCAAATTGTCGCAATAGTTTACACCGCGCAAGTTTTATTCCTTTGTGCAGTGGGATTTCGTTGCCGATTACAACGGAAGATGGCCGGTTGGACCATTGATACCTACTCTTAAGTCCTTTTCTGACTTACAAACATTGAACATTCCTTTCATTTTATTATAAACTAGCTGCTCCCCATGATTTCACCCGCTCAAGTCCCGATTCCACCTAAAGAAGCATCTAGCCTATGTGCTTTAATTCAGGTCTTCAGCCATGTACGTACCGAGTTTCACCAGAATGGATTCAGCGGTTTTCACGTTTTATTATTACTAGACCTAGGCTTCGGTGGGATTTAAACTCACGCCCTGCAAAACGCTATCCCCCAGCTCTTCCAACATAGCTACATGGCCACATGTCATTTGCATCAACTTTAATTTGATGTAATGTGTAAGAAAGTTATGTACCTATATTAGTTCCTATGATTCCGTCCACTAATCAAAATTATTATGAACCCACACTGTAAATTGTAGCAGTTTGTGTAGTTCATGATGAAACTTTCTACTTTTTGTCCACAAATTCCTATTTTTAAATAAGTTTTTGAAGCAGTGGGAATTTCTGAACTTTTTGTCCACAAATCCCCATTTTGCACAAATCGGCTAATAATGGTGATTTTTGGACAAAAAATTCGAAAATCCCCATTGGTGAGGATAATCAGTGGGCATTATAGGAATAACGCTTCTTTATTAGCTATTGACTATTATAATGTTATGAAGTTACTATTAGACTAATGTAGGTTTTAGAAACATTATGGAGCCTTGCTTCCAGGGTGTTCCATTCCAATCAAAGGTGAAATAAAACAGTGACTTGAGTTCTCACTTTATTAATAGCTTAAATACTATTTGGTAGCTACAATTTATTGTATCAATCAAGCTATATTGGAAGCCATGAAACGCAATTAAACTTGCTGTTTCAGATCCTCGAACTGCTATTCATCCTAACTTCCATACAAATAAGCAAGCATTTAAAAGTAGGTATAATAGATTTTTTTATAGTAGGTAAGTAATAGGTAACTTTAGACTAGACCTTACAAATGGTAAACCTATTTTTGTAAGGTCTAGCCTAAAATCTGCACTCGCAACTTCTGAAGTAGATTACTTCAATTGCTGTAGAGTAGACTTGCTTAAAGTAAAGTCACTCACTACTAGGTACTTTACAATTCAATATCTATAATTATCATAGTTCTGATAGTGCTGCTGCTGGCTCCTACCCGCGTCGTAGTTGTACGGTGGATTACGCCTGTACTGTTGTTGAGCTGGAGGCTGGTCACCTTGCAGAGTCTTCGCACGGGCTGCCAACTGCGAGACAAGCTGCGCAGGCGTCAGATGAGCGATGGACATCGAAGCTCCTTCCCCGACGCTGCCGCTTGGGTTGAACACAGCTCGCGAACTCACTAAATCCTGCTCCAACACTTGAGTATGCACCGACGCCTGGAACTGCCCTGGATCTACAGAAGTCTCCACATTCTTCATCACCGTCGAATCCCGGATTTCACACACATCGCAGAACGGCTTCGTAGTCTGCACTGCGGCGTCTTTCATGTTCTTCGGGATTTTCTTCTTTGGACGCGCGACTTCGTTTTCGAGACCTATGCTTGCTATGATGCTGTCGATGAGGTGCTTGTTCAGTTGAGTTGTAGTCGCTCCAGTCTTCATGGTGAACTGGAAGTCTACTGACATGTGCCTCTTGAGTGGTGACGCGTACTTCGCCGCAATTGCTTTCGGCTCCACAGCTGCAGTCTTCAACATGTTGTTTATAATTAAATGATTTGGTAGAGCCAATTTTTCCAAATTGTTAAGTGCAGATCTGCATCGATTTATAACTGTAAAATACAAAATTGCATTTATAAGTATTTCCAATACTTGATTCTCCTAAATAGATCATACTAAATGATAAATAACTCAAGTGGGAAATCTACCTGTAACTCTTGTCTTGGTATCCATAGCAGTACCACTATTTGGAATGCCTGTAACATGAAAAAGAAATGTGACCAAAATGTAACTAGTAAATGGTATGAAAGTGTGTATTTATTACATAAACAAATCCCATTTTTACCCTTATTTGGTGCAAGTTTCAGGTAGTCTGCTTTAGATATCTTGCCCTCAGCTACTAACTGTAAATTTTACAAAAAACATAATTTAAGATAAACAAGTAATTTAGAAAACTGACAATTGAAAATAAAAGAATTTTAGTGATATTTACTTTAGCTAGAGCATCATATGGCGTTTTAGCATCTCCAGCCAAAGACTGTGGCTTCGAAACAATTTGATTGGGAGACACCATAGATGGCGCAGGTACCATAGCGGGTGTAGTTCCTGGATTCAATGGTGGTGCCATTTGATTCATAGGCGCAGGTGTGAATGTATTAGAAGTTGGCGCGGATGGGAATGTATTAACACTCATGAGAGGTGGTGGCATGACAGGTGGCATCGGACTTGGCATTGGAGGCCCATAGTTGTAAGGTGCAGAATAAGACGGTGGTCCACCATAACCATATCCAGGCATGTTACCGGGATATCCGTTTGGTGGATATTGAGAATTGTCAGGATATGGAGGATATTGTTGATGATGTTCATGTGGTTCTTGGGGATAGAGGAAACTGTCTTGGCGGCCTGGTGAACGGGACCTCGTTCGGCGGTTAAAAGAATGATGATATGGTGATCGTGATCTGGAGCGGCGGCTGCTTCTACGGGGGCTTCTGTGGGGACTACGGCGAGGGCTGCGTCGAGGGCTTCTACGCCTAACAGGACTGCGCCTCATTGGGCTGCGCCTCATGGGGCTGCGCCGCGGGCTACGCCGAGGACTCCTCCTAGACATTTCTCTTGGCCACACTTTGTTTGGGTTATTATGCCACTGATTTCTGTTCTGACGATGTTCTTGATTCCAATTTTGTTGTTTAGGACTGTAACTCATCATAGTCCTTGGACTCCGCCTAGGACTCAATCTTGGTCGACGGCGTTCTCTTTCACGTACAGGTTCTTTTTCATGCTGCTTTGACAGTCGGTGAGATGAATCCTCTGTGATAACTTTTTTCCTTTCCAGTGGTTTCTCTCCATTGAAGAAGTCATCGAGCTCTGTGCCTGGAGGACGAAGATCATCCGTTGCCTCCAGTGATTTTGCTAGATACTCCTTAACCTTTTCTTCTTTATCTCTTTTGATGGCTTCATTAGTTTTATTTGGGTCGCGTCGGCTGCCAGGTTTGATGAATTCATCAAGATGGCTGCTGCTGTTGGATCTTCTTTGCCTCTTGGAACTGCTTTCCCTGTTAGATATAAGCTCTCGGAGGTCTCCAACGCTGTCCACTTTCTCGGCGTTGACACGTGACTTGTCTGCTTCTCTGTCAGGTTGCTTCTCTTCGTCCCAACTATCGATGATGCTGAGCCCTTCGATAAATTCGTCCTTCGTGAAGTCGTCGAAAAAGTCACTGGGTATGTTATCACCATCGTCAAGTCCAGCACCTGATTCTCTTCGTGAACCCATAGTTAAAAAAACCGGCACTTGCCAACACAGATTAGCACAAAACCACTATGAAGGTTAGGTACCACAACTAGGTACCTACTTTATTGGTTTAAAAAATACAAGACATAATTGGGTAATAAAATAATATAGGTAGTACTTAGGTAATTAGATTGTGCAAGAATATTTCGGTTCATAAAATATGAATTCGATTCCCACTGTGTATTAGCAAGAACATTGCTGAAATACACACGGGTAGTAAGTAAGTACACACAATAGTGGAGCAGGCTCTCTTCTCCAACAATGTTTGGCTAATCATTCAACAGAAAAATAATAAGTCGATTTGATGATAATATTAACGATGAATCGATGTTCTACCGAAGAAAACTTAAAATATTTCAACAAAATCACCGCATCGGCAACCCACCATTATTATTACTTTTTACTTTTTTTTTATTTTGCTTTGCTGGGTGTTAAGCAATTTCTATTATAGCCAATTTCAAAGTTTTGCCGAAAACTAAAACTCGTAACAAGTTTTTATAAAAGCTGATGAAAGCTTTTCTAAAAACTTGTTACGAGTTAACTTTCACATTCTTGCAATTAGTTAGATGAAGTTCCACATTTTAAATTCACAAATTTGAAATAATATATGATTGATAATTTTTTTTGTTCTTAGTTATGGCTTTTGTCAGCAATATAGGACAATTTAGCCAATTTCTCGTACGAATAGTGAACTACCACTATTATACTGTAATCGTTTGAAATAATTTTCAATGCGTGAAGGCTGAAGAAAAAATGGCGACGATTTTTCTCCAACCCTATGGAACAATTGTTTGTAACGTGCTAATTTCGTGTTTGGCACTGGTATTATTATTTTCACTTAACTCGTTGAACTTCGCGTAACTAAATTGGTAACTTACCGCCGAAATTAAACAATTTAAACGCAATAAAAAAATGTTTTGTAAAAATGAAAATTCAGGACAACATTTCACTAACGCGTCAAAAACAAAAGTCCTTGATAAAATTGATAATACCTACTTTGAAAAACGTTTAACGTTTTCTAAAATTCTGACGGCCAAATGTTTTTGTTAGCTCAAGGCTGTAGGCAAATGGTAGGCAACGCCATCGCCAGGCCACTCTAAAAAGTTGACATTGACAGAAATAAAATAAAAAATTGTTTTTCCGTATTCTCGTCTCGCGGTGAAATCGGAAAAAAACTGTTTGTTTGATTTTCATCGCGCATCGTCTGTGTTTGAAGAAAATGTTAATTTTCACTTACAAATTGTTGTAAATATACGTTAACTCTCCTCGGAAAATGGAGTGTACACAAAGATTAGAGTGCACTCAAACCCAAGACTTTGAATTTTCGCATCAGAGAGAATGCCCGGAACAAGTAAGTTTTCTACCAATATTTCAAACGTTCTTTGAGTAAATTACTTCCTGGAGACACAACCTGCACCAATTATCAAATATAAAAACTATGGCTTCTAATCCAACTCGAGACAATATTGATATAGAAAGACCGGTTACCGGTTACGCATTCCTGGAATTGCAAATTGACAAGAGATACTCCGTGATAAAACCCGCGAAAGCAGCGAACCTGCGAACAGTCTGGTAAAGTCGTTTATATTTATGTGTGTAATTTTCTGGCTTAACCTTAGCCGTCTACATTTAAGTTTCATGACAATCGGTTCAGCAACTTTTCGCGTGAGGGAGAACTAAGTGATATTGAAAGCCATAGTGTTGTTTGGATAAAGTGAGTGGAGCTATAGACAGATGAAAATAGCAACTGCTTTTACTACAATAATAGAATATTACTGTTTTCTTTCAGATTGGCTTCTTGGGTATATGTGGCAAAACATACCCTGTCAAGAAGGGCCCTAACAAAATTGGGAGAGACCCTCAGACATGTAACATTGTGCTCAATTTGAATGTAAGTTTTAAATTATTTCTTAGTCTTACCATACACATTAAAATTAAAGCTATGATAACTTTACACAAATAGTTACTAATAGTCCATCTATATGCTTGACAGCATATTTATGTGTATTTTCTAATTGAACATTCTCTTGAAGTACAGTAGGACATTGACTATCCTTTTATATAGGTGCTATATCTACTTTTGCTAGCAACAGCCGAGTATTGTTTTTGCCAACCAATTAGACTAGCCAGATTAAAAATTGCTGGCCAGATGGTGAGCATTATAATTAAGTCGGAGATATTCAGGTTTGGAATGACATGTGATGATTGACTAATCAGAACATTCTTCATACATTCTCTTACTGTCCCAGTTCTTAATCACATGATTTTGACTTTCTTTTTTAACCTCAGTGTTATTGTACCATATATTCTATAATATAGTTATATTAATTGCCTTATTTGTTCTATGTTTAGTTAATTAGACCTATGTAATTTAATATTATAGGTTGCATCAAAACTACTGCTGTGTTCCTAGCTACATAAGAATACTAAATCTTAGTAAGACCATATCATCACTTACCATTAATTGAGATAGGTGGTCAAATATTCATCCATTGTTTATAAATAAAAGAAGAGTTTGGATCCTGTTAAAATGATTATAATTTGAAACATTTTTTTCAGTCAATATCGAGACAACATGCTGTAATTAATGTCCTTCACAAAAATGAATTTATGCTTATGGACTTGGATTCCGCTAATAAGACAAAATTAGCCGGGGTAAGTATACAACAATTGCCCATATTAACTTTTTATTTTGCCACTTAATTTTTAAACGAAAAACTTCTAAATATTTCTACTAGTTTAGGACCACTCCCACCCCTTGTCACACAATGTCATACTTCGTCGACCCCCTCCGCCTTAACACGTGACGTAATTTATGAATGGCCCTTAGAAACAATAAAAAAAACATAATCCTTAGGGATAGGTTGGGTGGTAAAATTATCGATTTTATCATTTCTGTTAAAACCCAGTTAGGGTTTTAACAGAAAAAGGGTAAAAGTAAAAGGGGACTAAGGTCGGAGTAATTATTCCGCTTTTTGTTTCTGTCTGTTAACTTTGAAAGTTCTTGTCACGGAAAATGACAAAACATAATATGTTCTCACTACTCTGACCTTACTTCATGTCTATTAAATAAGGCTTAGTTCAATTTATTTTGACAATCTCTAGTAACTCATGGGAACACCCACCAACACGAGATTGTAAGGTCGATTTCCACCAAAATTAAGTGTACTAATGTTTATTTCTAGGTTGATCTATCTAAGACATTATAATAAAAGTCATGCAAAGTTATTTTTTAATTTTCTCCAGAAATCCCTACTACCATACGTACCAGCACCATTAAGTAACGGTGACACTGTACAATTCGGCGATATATTCGGCATATTCAGGCTTTTGCAAGAGGAGGATGATCTACCGATGACACAAGCATTAGATATCCCTGAGACTCCCGTACCAACGCGACATGTGTCTAGACTTAATATGGTAACCACTGTGCCTGAGTCGCCGGATGTTAGTGATAAGGTAATAAAAGTATGGTTTATTGTACTCATCAAAAATAATGGGACTTACAAATAAAATTAAAATCTAGACTGGCAATAGGCGGCCTTGCCACTGAGAGTGGTCTTAACCAGACAACCGTATCAACTCTGAAACTAAAAATTTGCTGGCATCCCTTTGATTTGGTTAATTTTTAATATTATAGATGATTTGACCTGTCTTTTATGGTATAAAACACTAATCTCTAAGAAATATTTGAATGATAGGTACCGATAACCTGAATCTGTTAGGTGACTCATACAAAATTTAAGTTGTGTATCTTTATATGTCAGTATGAACGTTTGTCCTAACTTTCCTGCTAGATTAATTATTGAAATCATGTTTAATTTTGAATTAGAAAAATAATCTGACATGATTTAAATATTTATATTAACAAGTCTTGCTCCCTTAAGGTACCAAATGGAACCCTAAAGAATACGCAGTAAATGTTTTCGTAAGTGCGCTTTGAGTACCTACAATAATTTTAAATGTTAAATGTAATACTTGTGTAGGATTATAAGTTCTCCTAACATTTAGTATAGAGTTTTCCTTTTTTTACTCAACTATTTCTTTTTTCAGGATGACTCTTTTATTCAACCTTCACAACCCAAAAACCAACATTTCAAAAGTACGAGCAACAATCATTTTATTAAACCTGGCAAAACTATTTCTATACAACCAATTGGATCTAAGCAAATTGATAACGTTTACTGGAATTCTTCAAAAAAATCAGTTTCGTTAAACTTAGATGATTCCACTACCAGCCTAAATAGTCCTCGGCCTTCTAATGAATCAAATCAAAAAGAAAATGAACAAAATATTCATGAAATGGAAACACAGCCTCCATGTCTTTCAAATGAAAACAATGATTCTATTTACACAGCAAATACGCAAATGCCAGTAGGCAATTCAATTCACACTGCAGAAACTCAAGCATTTGTTCCAAAATATTCGTCTCCATCTATCTACACAGCTGAGACTCAAGCATTTGTTCCAAAATATTCGTCTCCATCTATCTACACAGCTGAGACTCAAGCATTTGATCCATCTCCGTCAATCCACACAGCCAACACACAAATGCCATGTGAATTACCTTCTCCTTCCATACATAGTTTAGAAACTCAATTACCTGTAGATAAGTTACCTGAAATCAGTGAGATAGATGCTGATGATAAAGAAAATGATGACAGCATATACAATGCCAAAACTCAATGTTTTGTACCCCAAAAAGAGATTAGCAGGGCCTCGTGTGGTAAATCCAAATTGAACATATCTGATGAAAATATTTTATTTGATGAAGTAGACAACAGATCTTTTGAAGAACCTTTTGAATCGCAAACAATTCTCAGTGAGGATGTTTTATTACCTAGAGTCAACCATATTGAAGAACCTGAACCAGATATACCTCTGTCCCAAATTATCGTGCCTAAAACGTGCAAAAGAACTAATAGAATCGATTCCGAAGATTCTGCGGATGTAGAAGATATAAATATTTTACCGACGCAAATAATACCTAAACTTCAATCTACCGATGACGATGAAACTGATTGTGAAGAAGAAATTATTGAAAATAATGATCCAAAAACACAAGATACTGATGTTATAGAATTTCAAGATTTAACTACACAAGTGATAACTATCAATGATTCGCCATCTCAGAATAAAAATGTAGACTTTGAAGACATGCTTACTCAAGTGATTGCTCCCGTAAGTGTTGGGACTGAAAATGTCCAAAAAGATGTTGATTTTGAAGATTTACCTACACAAGTAATACAGGAAGACCGAGCTGATCAACAGGTTTCCGAAGACCTAATCAGTCCATTCAAAGTCCCCAAGAATACTGCTGTAAAGGCAAAGAAGAAAGACACTCCTAAACCTCATAAAATCAAATTATTGAGTCCAAATGTACAAGATAATAAAGAGTACGAGTTGTACTATCAAGATACTCAAGATCTATTCGATGATTTATGCACACAAAGGATCCCATCGCCGGAAATTGCATTGCCAATCAAGAACCCATCTTCAAGTAAAATAGTGAGCGTTGGAAGTGTCCAAAAAGAAAATTCTGACTCGCCAAAATTCGATAAACAGTCTACAAACAAGTTAATAGTAGACAGATCTCCAAGTTTATTAGACGCAGAGACGAAAGCAAATGAATTTGTTACAAATCTGTCGAGTCAAGAAGTAAGGACCATTATTGGAGTGGAAAAAGATGTAACCAAACTTCAACGAACAGGCAGCGATTCTTCTGACCTAGAAAGAACACCTCGCAAAGTTAGATCTTTCAAATTCATGGACATAGATTTACCAGACAGTCAAGAAATTAAAACCAGTGTATCACAGTGTTCTAGAACACTAGTCACGGAATCTTCTAGTGATTCCGAAAGTGAAAACAACAGCGAATCTCAATGTACGCCTATTCTTTTCCGTAAAAAGAAGAAAAAACCTAAACCCGATGCTAAAATTGATCTAATAAAAAAATTCAATGCTGAAACCTTACCTACGAGAGTGATGACGCGAGTAAGGAAACCAACTGCTAAACTTATGGACAGTGATAGTCAGAAGGCAGCTCAAAATATATTGAAACCATCATTTATGCCCGACCAAGACGACAATGTTGACAGGGAAATTATCAGCGAAAATATATCGAGACTAAAAAACAAAACTGATAAAACCAAAAATACTAAAGACGATTCTGGTATTGATGTAAGACCGGACGCTGATAAAAGTGATATGAAGACAGAAGATATTGCTGATGTGGTTAAAAGAGATAGGAGGAAACGAAATGATAATAAACCAAATGAAACGGACAAAGCAGAAAAAGAAACATCTACGAAAATAATTGAAACTAAACATAAAACTCACACAGATATTAAAAATAATATAGTACTTGAAGACACTTTAACGATAGGGAAAACAAATGAAGCACTTGATTCAACAACAACCTCAAAACGAACAACAAGAAATAAAACAAACCAAACAGACATCGAAACTGACCCAAGTAAACCTGTACAAAAAAGAAAATACACAAAGCGAAACACTAAAACGGAAACCAAACAAGAAAAATCAGTGTCCCCAGAAAACAGCAAAGTTGATTTAACAATAGAAACTGAAATAACTAAACCAAAACGTAAATACACTAAAAAGGACACTACAAAAATAGACCAAGACACTACTAAAATAGGAAAAGATACTACTACAACTAGAAAAACCACTTCGAAGCCAATTAAAGATATAGCGCCAACAAAAGATGCTGCGAAGACCGAAAAAGATACCACAACAACAAGAAAAGACACTTCAAAACCAAATAAAGATATAGGCCCAGGGAAAGATACCACAAGGGACACTACGAAAACTAGGAAAAACACTACGAAAAGCGAAAAAGAAAAACAGCCATCACCAGAAAAAGAAGTACGACGTAGCAGACGCCAGAAAGTTACAAAAGAACCAGAATTACCTATAAAATCTATTCTAAAACACAGTACATCTACTTATGAACACAGTACAGTATACAACCAATCTACAGGATCGAATTACGACTCTCCTATGCCATTGAAAAGGCCTGCAGATTTTCCTGCAACAGAACCGGTATCTAAAAGAACGAGGACTTTAAGGAGTACACCGGCGAGGATGGGCAAAACCCAATTCGTACTGTTTACTGCTTTTCCGTTTGAAGAAGTGAAAAAGAAGTTGGAGAATTTAGGTGAGTTATTAATCCTTGATTATGAAATTTTTTTGTTTAGGATTACTGTTCGAGTTTTTTACGGTAAGAAACCGTTTGAACCCTTTAACCCTTTGAAAACACACTTTGTGTGTTTTGTGAACGTCAGCCGTCAAAGAGCTAAGGGTAAAATCGGATACCTTTTACTAAGACTCTGCTGTCTGTCAGTCTGTCACTAACTAGGCTGTATCTCATGAACCGTGATATCTAGACATTTGAAATTTTAACAGATGATGTATTTATGTTACTGATGATGTTTCAGTATGATGATACTGATGATGCTGATGAAACATCATCATTAACAGAAACACAACAACAATAAACAAACACAACAACAATAAACAAACACAACAACAATAAATAAGACCCTTCGTGCGCGAGTTTTACTAGCACTCGGCTGGTATTTTTAAACATAATTACATTTTAATATTTCTTTTTTGTTTTTATTGCTCAAGGCATTTTAAACATAGAAATATTTTTAGCAAGGAAATATATTTCCAAAAAATCCCCATGACAGGATTCGAACCTGCGTCCTTTCGCTAACCAGGCGACTGCTCTAACCACTGAGCTACACAGGAATCACGTGAATCACAGGATTAGAAAGGAAAAGGATGCAGGTTTGAATCCTGTCATGGGGATTTTTTGGAAATATATTTCCTTGCTAAAATAATTTCTATGTTTAAAATGCCTTGAGCAATAAAAACAAAAAAGAAATATTAAAATTGGAGAGAAAGCGCATCTCATGTTGGGTATGTTTACTGTAAAGTAAACCACCTGAACCAATCAATAAAAGCTGCAAAGCTTGACCGGAAGATGGCGCAGAAACCAAGCCTTAGTTGGTAAAACAATTAGCGAGGGAAAATATGGCCGAAAAAATTATACCGTGTCACGTGATTCCTGTGTAGCTCAGTGGTTAGAGCAGTCGCCTGGTTAGCGAAAGGACGCAGGTTCGAATCCTGTCATGGGGATTTTTGGAAATATATTTCCTAGCTAAAAATATTTCTATAATTACATTTTGTCGAGTCTTATTCGTTTAATGCTACTAATATTAAAAATGTGAAAGTGTGTGTGTTTTGATGTTTAGATGTTTGGATGTTTGTTACTCAATCACGCAAAAACTACTGAACAGATTGCGATGAAACTTGGAATATAGGTAGCTGGATGCCGGGAATAACACATTAGCTACATTTTATCCCGATATTCCCGCGGGAACGGGACATACACGGGTGAAATCGCGACGCACAGCTAGTATTATAAATGTGAAAGTGTGTTTGTTTGGATGTTTGTTACTCAATTCCGCAAAAACTTCTGAACCGATTGCAATGAAACTTAGAATATAAGTAGTTGGATACCGGAAATTAAACATAGGCCACTTTTTATCCCGATATTTCCGCGGGAACGGGACTTACGCGGATGAAACCGCGGGGCGCAGCTAGTATTATTTTCTTACCTCGACGTTTCAACGATATTACAATGTTTGGGACCCGTTTTTTTGACATACGTTTTTATTCCAGGAGCGGTAGTAGTAACAGACGTGGAAAAGTGCACAGTGATATTGACCCAACAAATAAAGCGCACTTTCAAACTGCTGTGCGCGGTCGGACTCGGCAAGCCGATCGTCGGTCCGAGCTGGGTGCAAGCCTGCGCTGACAATAATACTGTCGTTGGTAAATATTTTCTTTATACTTCATTCTTCTTTTTATGATCAACTAAACTGTAGTGTTTGAAATGCCGACAGAATCGGAACTTACGCGGGTAGAGCCGCGGAACCCAGCTAGTCTATGCAAATATTATAAAGAGGAAAGATAATAAAACACTTTATTTATCCGGTTGAATCGCGTTTTTATTCTTGGTTTTAAACGAACCGAGCTAAAAAAAAATAAAAGAGTGCAATAAAGTGTTTTATTATGCAAATCGCAAAAATCGTAGAAGAAATTAAGAGGAAAGATTTAATATTTTTCATGATTATCTTAAAAAAATTTATACATCATAAAAAAAATTGATGCCTTGCTTCTTGTAAATTAATTCGAGAAAAAATTCGTTTGTTTCATCTCAGTTTATATAACAAATGAGTTCCAAAACTACATGACCAATTTAAAAAAAAAAGCTACACTGATTCCAATATTCCCACACGATCGGGACTTACGCGGGTGAGACATAGCTAGTATTTAACCTCTAGAAAAAAATAAAAGAAATTAAAATCTATCAACGACTTGCGGGAGGGGGGTTAAAAAAATGATTTTTTTTTGCATTGTTTGCAAAATATAATAATGCATATTATTTACAAACCTATTATTCAATCAATGCTAGAATATCAATAACATTGATATTTCCTATTATATTCTTATAAGAACATTCAGTTTTATTTCCTACTTTTTTCTAATTTACGATACAAAATACGATGAGTGGAAAAAAATCACCTCCAGACACTTTTTCAAAGTTATATCACTTATTGAATTACCTTAGGCCTTAGACTGATAAGATGTACGAATTTATATTATAATAAATGCTCTTTCCTAATCAATAATTAGTTTCACTTGTTGAGTAACAAAATAATTAGTAATTTGCAACGAAATTTGTGCCAAGGTTCAGTGACCCGCCATTACTACGAAAATATTTGTATGTCGTATTTAGGAACAAAGTACTTCATTAGATAGATCAAAATTTTGTGTTGGACGATAGATTATTTATATGTCCTATATTCAAGCACTAAGAAGTATATATTCGAAAAAGTTTGTCAAATAGCAAAATGATAAATTTCTAATACACATAACACAAGCCTAGTTGCTTAGAGTAGGGCTATACTGCGCTGTGTGCAACGTTCTACATTATACCTACCCTTCCCGCATGCCGACGTGCTTTCTTATGCGACTTTTCTATCTTTCATATTAGTTTTTGTAAAAAGTAAGAATCTGTAATTGGCAGTATGACCTGTATTATTTGCGGTAGTATAGTATTCCTAAGTGCTGTTGATTCTGTAGAAATAAATAAATAAAAATAACAAATATATATCATATTTATAATAAAACACTGTTTTAACCGGTTTTAAACGCGTTTTATTAATGATTTTTAAACTTTACAGTTAACGAAAGCTCGGTTCGTTAAAAAATCATGAATAAAACGTGTTCAAACCCGGTAAATAAAGTGTTTTATTATGCAAAATCGCGAAAGCAATATAAGAAATTACATATATTTATTTCAGACCCATGGTTGTACATAATGAAGGATGAGGCAGCAGAGAAGCGGTTTAATTTCAGCCTCGAAAAGACTCTGGTCGGTAAACGAAACTTCTTACACGGATACAACCTGTCGTCTACACCCAGTGTGCTGCCTAATGCTACTGAAATGAAGTGTAAGTACTAGAAAATAATAGAAAAAACCACTTTATTTAATACTCCAAAAATAATATAAATTATACAAACATTGCAAAGAAATTAAAACACAATGGGCGGTCTTATCGCCTCAAGACAATGGCTTCCAGACAAGCAATAATATCATTCTTATACAGTATTATATTCCACTAATGTTAAAAGGGTGAAATTTTGCGCGTAATCTACTGTATTGATTGTGTTAAAACTATACCCTTTTTAACGCTTTTTCAGAAACTTAGATAAAAAATGTAAACACTGTCATTTTGTGCCTGAAATACAGGATTACCTAGTTCAGGCATAGATAAAACAGTTAGGTGTATTTTGTAAAAACTGACTTTTAAGTTTAAATAGTTCCTAAGTTTTTTGAATAAATTTAATTAATTATTTATTTATCAAAGGAAAAAGTAAACAAAGAGCTGTCACTTTCAAATAGTTATATACTATATGTTTTTTGTTTACATTTTCGATCTAAGATTTTGAAAAGGGTAAAGGGTGTAGATAGTTGGAGCTAGCTGATTATGTAATCTGTTACTAACAAATCTTGATTGAAAGTAATAAAATTGTTGCTTTCAAGTTTTTCGATTACGGATAATAATATACAATTTGACAGTTTCAGCTGCTAGTTTTAATTGCAATGACAATTTGTTAGAATTACATTATCTGCTAGTTGGTATAACACGTCTAGGATAGGCATTTTATATCGTAACAGCAGTCCATAATATTTCGAAGACGATAATACCAGTTGACTGCTCATGAAAATAGTACGTCTTAATAGCATTCTCGTGCAAGAACGGCTAATAATCAGTCTAGGTATAGATTATTATTATTTCTAGTAGGGGACGCCAGCGCAAGCACCAGACGGGTGATCTGTCCTCTCATGTTGGGACCATTTCACCCAGTTCCCCAAGGCCCCTATAGGTTTTGAGTTAACTGGTAACTCACGGTGATGGCGACCCACTGAATCTACCTGTTGCTTTGCAGAGTTTTAACAACTGCCCTATTGTAATGTCACTCAGGTCCCCTTCAAATAGGGTATCTGAGTTCATTATTTCTCTCCTGGCTTTAGCGTATGCGGGGCACTCCGCTACCAAGTGATAGCTAGTTTCATCTTCTTCCAGACAGCTAGGACAAACGGGGTCTTCCCTTTGTCCTGTCTTTACTAGGTGTCTGTTCAGCTGGCAGTGTCCTGTGAGGACTCCTATAATGATTCTAATGTTGTTCCTACTTAGTTTAAGTAGGTGTTTGGATTTCTTTTTGTCCAACGCTTTTATAAATATCTTGGATTGCCTTAGGCCACTTGTTTCTACCCATCTTCGGTTGAATTCTATTTTCATTCTATGCTTGATGACACCTTTCGTAATCCCATAGGCTATGGGAAGTCTGGGTTCGGGTCCCACAAAGGTTTCATCCGCTCCTTTCCTTGCAAGTTCATCTGCTCTTTCGTTACCAGTTATGCCTTTGTGTCCTGGAACCCAGGCCACGGTAACCTTAGCTTTGCTACCCAACCTGTTCAGAGCTTCTTTACATTCTCTGACCAGCACTGATGTAGTTTCTTCTTTGTCTAGTACTTTTAATGCCGCTTGGCTGTCACTGTATATGACCACTTCATCCATAGTGTAACATGGGTTCTCGCTTATAGTGTTTGCGCATTCCAGGATCGCAGTTATCTCTCCTTGGAACACACTAGCGTATTTGCCCAGTTGTATGGAACTTTCTTGTTCTGTTCCGTTCTGATAAATTATTACCAGACCGGAGCCAGAGAGCTTTGTGGAATCTTTCCTGGAGCCGTCCGTAAAGCAAGTTGTTCTGGCAGTTTCTGCTTCTGCGACGTTCCAGTTATCTTTAGTACCTATGTGTATTCTGAATTTTTTATCAAAGATCCTAGTTTTCTTGATCAGATCATTATTTGCCAGGATCATTGATAAGTTACCTATATATTCGTCTTCTATTTTCACATGACCTTTATCTGTGTGATTACCTTTCCAGAGCTTATGGCTTTTTAATCGAAACCATTGCTCAGTGGCTCTTCTTTTGATTTCTATGTCCAGTGAATTAAGACCGAGGATCATCTCCAGGGACGCAGTCGAAGTGGATTTCATCGCGCCCGTGACCATCAGTCCCGCAAGTCTTTGGACCTTATCTAGTTCTTTTTTGTTGGTTTTTTGGGCAGCTTTGTGCCACCAAACTAATGCTCCGTGGAGAATTCTCGGCAGTATTATTGCCTGGTATACCCAAATAAATATTTCGGGTTTCATTCCCCAAGTTCTTCCAATCGCTCTTCGGCACTGCATCATGGCGACCTTTGCTTTAGCGCAAGTGTTCATGATGTGGGACTTGAATGTTAGGGTGTTGTCTATTGTAACACCCAGATACTTGATTTCTTTCACTATCTCTAGATTGATGTTGTTGATTGTAATTGGAGCAGGGAGTGATTTTTTTCTTTTTGTTGTGAATAGAACCAGTTTTGTTTTGTTCGGATTGAGGTTCAGTCCCTTGCTCCTACACCATTCTAGAGTAACTTTTAGACCTTTGTTCATAATATCTCTTATGACACTAAGAACTTTTCCTGAGACGAGAAGTGCACCGTCATCTGAATATACTTGTGTGTATATATGAAGACTGTTCACCTTCCGGATAAGTTCAACTATTAGCAGACACCATAAGAGGGGTGAAAGGCAACCGCCTTGTGGAAAACCTCTCTTAGCTCTAACTGTATGCGTTGTGTTTGCTAGCTTTGCAGTAATTAATCTATGTTTCAGCATGTTCTTTATCCATCCTGAAATCTGTTTGTCTATGCCCTCCCGTTCAAGAGCCTGTTCTATTGATTCCGGGGTGGCTCTATCGAATGCTCCTTCCACATCAAAGAAACACCCTAGGGCGTACTCTGATTCGCTTATTGATCTCTGAATCCGTGTTACTATGCTATGGAGGGCAGTTTCTGTAGATTTGCCCTCCATATACGCGTGTTGGTTTTCGTGAAGTGGATTAGAGGTCTTTTCTATGTCGGTTCTTATTAGTTTATCTAGGATTTTCTCTATTGTCTTCATCATAAAGGAGGAAAGGCTTATGCATCTGAAGGCTTTAGCATCTTGGTACGAGCACTTTCCTGGCTTAGGGATGAAGACCGCTCTTACCTTTCTCCAACATGTTGGTATGTAGTTGGTACCTACACTGTAAATATACAGCTTTAGTAGGTCATCTATAATATACTTCAGTGCTATTTGGAGCATTTTTGGGATAATACCATCCGGCCCGGGTGATTTGTAGGGCCGGAAGGATTTAACGCTCCATTCTATCAGTTCTCTTGTTATGACAGTTGTGGAACTATCGTCGAATGACGTAGTGGTCATTTCTTCGTCTACGAAGTTCACGCATTCTGGAAAGTGCGTGTCCATCATATTATCTAGAATTTCTTTGGGATCTGTTATTAAAATGTTATCCTTTCTAATACTGCCTAGTTGGCTGCACCTATCTTTGGCGAGTACTTTCACCAGTCTTGCTGCATCTGGGTAGTTGGATATATTCTCACTGAATACTTTCCAGCTTTCCCGATTTTCTTTACGGCATTCATGTTTGAATGTGTTTCTTTCTTGTCTATACCTATTCCAGCCCTCTTCGTCGTCCTTGTTCTTAAGGGCGAGTCTGAGAGCTCTTTTGGTTCTTTTCCTGGCTTTTTGAAGTGACTTATTCCACCATGGTTGTCCCTTACCTGGTTTGATTGTTATCAATGGACATGCCTTGTGGAATGCCTCTTTAAAGGCATTGTTGAGTCTTTCAGCCTCTTTTTCTAATTCTTCCTTGTTGCTTACAGCCATTGTTTTCCCTGGAATCCATTTCTTCATCTCCCTTTCGAAGATGTCCCAGTTTGTCTTCCTGGCATTTCTTATTGTAACACTTTCACATTCACAGTCTATATTGAACGTTATGCGGCGATGGTCCGAAAAAGAGTCGGATACATCAACTGTCCAATTCTTAACGAAAGTACTTATTTCGCGTGTCGATAGGGTGATATCAAGTACCTCCTCTCGAACGCGTGTGACAAAAGTAGCCACATTACCTATATTTAAAATTTCTAAATCGGAGGTGACAATAAAGTCCAAAAGAAGATCCCCCTTCCTGTTACAGTCACTACTGCCCCAAGCCACATGGTGGGCGTTGGCATCAAGACCTATAACAATTTGAGTGCTCCTACCTTTGCACATCCTTATCACCTCTTCCAGCTCCTTGGTTGGCGGCTCGAACTCGGTTTCACTGGGTGTGTAGGCCGAAGCGAGCGCCATTCTTGTTTTGTTGTTCTTATTCCTTGCTACAGTTATTTCTATTGTAACAAGGTCTCTGTAACACAAGGTTTCTATTAGTCCTAGCGATCTAACCCTGTTGCTAGCATAAATGCACGTCCGGGGAGGTAGCTCACCATCATTGTGATAGAAGAGTTTTCCTCCCAAGGAGTCAAGGCCGTCCACACGATTGTTTATCGTGTATGGCTCTTGCAGCAGGGCGATGTCTATACCCTTCTCGACCACATACCGGTTCAGTTCTGTCATCGCTTCTCGGCAGTGGTGAAGGTTTACTTGAAGAATGTTTAGTGTATTGTGTTGTTTTTTTTTATTTTTGGTGTGACCCATTGTGTTTGTGTTGTGTGTGCGTGTTTGTGTGTGTTTGAAGAACACACACCAAATGTGGTGTTTCCTATTTCCCGTCTTAATCAGAAACGGGGTCGCTTAACAGCTCCTCCTCCAGGATAAGGGACTCTTCGAGTTCCATATCTGGCGGAGGCAGCTGGCGCATCGCCCGATTATCACCAAGACGGGACCTTTGTGGCCTTGGGCTGCAGATCATCCGGTCAGGCTGGCGACCGCTTCCTGGGACTGCCTTGGAAGTACCCAACAGCAGGTCGGATCCTCTACCGACAATCTGCTTCCCACCACCGGATCTACAGGAGCACGTGGGCTTGTCTGTCTGTGCGTACTGATCTCTGGATGCGGCCTTACGCTCTTGCATTCCAGAGGTTTCTACTGCCTGAGGGGCGTTCTCCTTCGTTATGTCTACCTTAGCCTGGGACTTGAGCAGACGCACCTGGACCTGTGTCGCCTGGAAGTTAAGCCACACATGGTCCTTGATGATGTCCGGAGGTGTTCCGACCACCAGGCGCGTTCCCAAAGGAAAGCGTTCCTTGTGGATCAGGGACCACTCCGGAATCCTCAGGTGCTCTTTATAGTCATTCTGACCCACTAGCAATTCGAGTGGGTCAGAAGGAATCTCCTCCTCACGACCAGGCAGCCATATCGATGCTCTCTCTCTGTCCATTGGACTTACCTTAATACAGACATCGCCGAGCATGCCAAAGTCAAGGCCCAGGATCCAGCTTCTCGCTTCCTCGGTCATGGGTGTCACAAGGAAAAATCCTTCCGACACCAAGCCCGAGGTTGCAAACGCTAGACTCCCAACCCTGGCACGCACCGCGGTCTGGATGTGCTCCGCCAGTTTTTTCCTTATGGAGGTCGCCTCAACCTCCTCAAGCGAAACACCATCCCCTCGGTGAATCATCACGGCGAGGTCACTCTGCTCCTTGGCGGAACAGCGTGGCCCCTCCGCGCGACCATGCCCTTGGTTCGGCCTTTTCGCCGGAAGTTGCTGAGACGGCCCTTCTTTAGGGTCCGTGCTTTGACGTTTCAGCTTACGTAGACTGCTGCCTTCCGCGACATCCTCAAGGCTAGGAGCCGAGCTATTCGGTCGCTGGTTGGCCGCCGTGTAAGCCTCCGCGTTTCTTTTTTCTATTTTTTTTAACTTTCTATACTTTGAGCGGGGTATCCATACCTTGCCTCCCCGATTCTTGTCCGGTGATAACCGAACAGACGGCCTGGCAAGGGATGGATCTCCGCTTTTATCTTCTTCTACGATACTCATTTTTTCTACTGACGACTGTAGCGTCTCCGATACAGTACGTCCTTTCTTGGACACTTTCGTCCAGCCTTTTCCTTCTCTTTCAGCTTCCCGCGAAACTGTGCCCTCCCCAGAATACGAGGGGCAGCCTGTATCAACCGCTGTTGATACAGGGAGGGATTCTCCAACGGACAAGTCAACGTTGGTACCCTCCTGGGGTAGTATCTTTTTTGGTTTCGCTTCCATCGTGGATCACCATGTTAGCAGAGAGAGGTTTTGTAGGAGCGCTACAGAGCGAACCTCCGCCACCACCCATCGAATACGCCGACGTCCTGCTATCCCGACGCCGCCGACCTCCAGCGACCTAGTACCAGAATATGTCCGGGTAGCCCGCCGGAGGAGATTGGTTTGATTACAGAGTGACCTTCTCTGGCATGCATGGTTGGGGACCGCTTATTTTCCCTACCGCTAGGGATTATTCACGGCTAGCCATTAATATCTAATGGCCGTTCACTATCCACCACCCGTGACCCCTCTGATAGCTTGCAGCCCAGCCACAGAGAACAGCCCAGCCACATAGGTATAGATAGGGAAGTTATCGGCCAATTACAAAGAGTCTTAAGTATAGATAGGTAATGCAATGACCAATCACAAAGTTTGGTTTTTACCTCACCCCCGGTCCGCAACTGTGAGTTGTGTTTTGTAGAAAAGTTTGCAGTATGAGCAGTCAATTGGCTTTATTGTCTTTGATAATGTGTTCCATATTCATTTAACATCCTCTGTGTCCTAAAAATAAATATTTGTTTCTGGTTTGGGTGTTTTCTATGTATCATATGTATGTATTTACAATAAAAAAAGTATATTTTGTAGTAAGACTGTTGTCTAGAACCCATAGTACAAGCCTAGTACTTAGTTCGGGGCTAGATTGGGCTGTGTGTAACGTCGTACAATACTTATTTATCCTTTTGTCTCATCCCCAGTGATAGTAGAATGTTCAGGCGGGTCCTGGAAGGCTGGTGAAGGCACCAAAGGCAGGTGGATCTGCGTCTCCTCGCCTGCCGACCGACCACTGTGGGCTGAGCTCCGCCAGCGGGGCGCAATAGTGGTGTCCACTGAGTTTATACTGGGCGGCGTGTTGCGGCAGGTCGTTGATGTTCAAGGGAATCTACTCAAGTGATAGTTGTGAGATGTTCAAAGGAATCTACTCAAGTGATACTTGTGGGATGTTCAAGGGATTATACTCAAGTGATACTTGTGGGATGTTTAAGGGAATATACTCAAGTGATACTTGTGGGATGTTCAAGGGAATCTACTCAAGTGATAGTTGTGGGATGTTCAAGGGAATCTACTCAAGTGATAGTTGTGGGATGTTCAAGGGAATCTACTCAAGTGATAGTTGTGGAAGTGTGTATAGAGGGGTTGGATTAGTGGTAGTTAGTTACCCCCGATTAACTGATCTGACTTACTGATTTGAGGTTTGTGGGTTTGAATCCCTCCCGACCGCGCACCAAGTTATGTGTGGTATTAACAATGGTGTTACAGGACTCACAACTGCAGTTAAGTGCGTAAAGTACTTTCCACATGAATGTTTTTCTTTCAGAAATAAGGTAAGTCGGTGTACTATGTCATTTTGTATTATGTAAAAAATATTGCCTTCAATGATATACCTCTAAATGTTCCATTATTATTAGAAAAATAGTGATACACTATTTTTAGTTTTAAACGCGTTATTTGCAAAGAAATGAGTTATTTTAGAAAGCTATTTCAGTATCCACCGTTTAATTTTACATTTATTATGAATTTTTGAACTGTATTTAATTTGCTATTTGTTTCACTAGCTGTGTCCTGCAGTTTTATTCCCAAATGTCTCAACTCCCGAACATGTGAGACTTTAGGACAATCCGCCCTACCATGATGTCTTAAGTCGCGAAGTCACCGCGTTGTCGTTTACGAGGGGTACAAGTTTGAAACCCCTTCGGTAAACGAAAGGTTAATTTAAAATTTACCTTTTATTTTAGCGACAAAGCAACGATAAATGATCAAGGTAGCGCGGAATAAGCTAGGCCTTGAGCTTAATGCTACAATGTCAGTAATTGTTCAGTCTTTGATCTGAGCCCTTAGTATGAGTTTTGATAGTTTATTGTCGCGATGAAACTGGCAATTTACTTCATACATTTTCCATCAGCGCCCCTAGCGGCAACTATTATGAACTAAAATAATGTATATGGAAGTAAACTTCCAGTTGCATCGAGACGATAAACTATCAAAACTCATACTAAGGGCTCTGGCGTTTTTACGATTTTTGATTTTAATTATTTATATTTAGGTAACGATTACAATTATGTAGCTGTAATGTACCTGCTAGTTTTTATCGTAATTTTAAAGTATTTAGGTAAGGTTGTATTCAGAAAAGTTTCCAAGTCTTCTTAATTTTGTCTTAGATTTGCGCGATTTTGCATAATAAAACATTTTTTGCTGGGTTTTACGCGCGTTTTATTTAAATATTGTGTTTTATTCTACTTGATTATTGGATTCTGCTTGCCACAAAGCTGCAATTGTGCCAATATAGTTGTGAGGTATATACGTGTCTAAATTCGACTGTTTTTGCACGACAGAGAGGCCTCAAATTTGTGCTTGTGGAGTACGCTGGAGATATAGAGTTTCCACTTTTAAAAAAACTGTCATGAGTTCGGTTAAAACGCAAAGAGATTATAGCTTCATCAGTAAAGTCGTCTAGCCGTGGGGTTTTACTAAACTATGGTCAGTAACAATAGAAAATCAAAATTTATACTTAACTATTTACAAGAAATGCATAATCAAAAATCCTTCCTTGACAGGATTCGAGCCTGTGTTTTTGGGAGGATCTTTGATGATACGTTTCTTCTTGTAAATTAAGTATTTCTAGTAGAATGCCTAATACAAATTAACGATATTTAATTGAAATTTTCTAAAACCTTGCAAAGAAGTTAGTAACGTGGGATTGTTTTTATCTTAAAAGTAGATAAAAACAGTCCCACGTTTAATCCTATTTGCATATTTTGAAAATGTCACAAGAGCGAAACAAAAGTTAAGTATTAACTTTGACACTGGAATGTTTCTGAGTTCAACCATTTAATAATTTTACCAATTGAGATTTGTAATAAAGATTGGGTTACCTATTTTTAGATTTTCGTTTTAAAATAATAATGATGTATTTGTTATTTAAAATATCACAGCGGATTGTACTATGAGATAGTGTGCGTATATTTGTTACTTCGAAAAATGTACAAATACAAAACTGTGATTGTTAATATTAAAAGTTTTCGCCAATGATTTTAAAAAGTGTATTTTATTTTGTTAGGTGCGCCTCCCGCTTTTATGTAACTGATAAACATGCCTTATATAAGCATGCTACTTCATACCTACAGCACAATTTTTAAAACCCTCGTAAGTTAAATCTAGAGCCCATCGTTCGCTTTGGATTCATTATGTATGTATCTATCGCTATATAAGACAGGGCTTTAGTACCTCGGTTCATATTAGGAGTTTATGCACCGAGCGCCGAGGTACAAAAGCCCTGTGTATAAAGCGGGTGTCATATTGGATCCAAAGCGTACGAAGAACCCTAGAGAGTTAACTCCCGAGCGCAGCGAGGGTGGTAAAAACTTCTAGTGTCCTGAGTGAAGCGTGGGATTCAAGCGCCCAAGATAAAGATAGGCTTAATTACCGAAGTGAATACTCTACATATCTACTGCGAGACAATAAAGAGGCTACAAAAATAAGCATTTAATTAATAACAAAACAATAGATTAATGCTACGTACGTTTAGTAGTAGATTGTATACCAAGGGAGAAAAGACTATTTTTACGGCGAGAGTGTTTTTTGAATCCAGAGTGAAGCGAAGGATTCTAGAGTAGAAACCTGAGCGAATCGAGGGATTCATTGATTCGCCGGGGGATTTGAATTTGGAACGTGTATATTTGTAAAAAGTTTTAATCACCAAAGAGTTCCAATAGAAATAGAAGAGGAATACACTAGGAATAGAACAGGAGTAGAATAGGAGTAGACTAATAGTAGAGTAGGAGACTCGGAATAGACAAGGAATAGTCTTGGAATAGACTAGTAATAGTCTTTGAAACATTTGGATTAACAAGTTAAATGTACTCATTTTCTCATAGAGGGCGATGAAAAGTAGAATGTCTACCTCAGGAGCAAATACTATTTACAGCTCTTTATTAATTAAATTAACAATGTTACATCAAAATGACGACACTGAGCATCGGCCTTACCCGATGAAAAAAAAAGTTAAGACTTTATATTAACTTAAACTTACGTCGTAAACGACGTATTTAAAGTGATCTTAAACATCGAATTTAAAAAAAAAATGATTCTTAGAGGGTAAAATAATTTGCGCTCGAATCATAAGTATCATTGTATGTATACATTCTACTTTTTATGAGAAAATAAGTAAGAGACGGAGTTTTACAAATAGAAACAGGAATAGCCCGTAGGTCCTTGAGTAATTTATACAAATTGCGTTTGATCTCTATGAAAAATAAGATGCATGTTCCAAATTCACATCTCATTGCCGCCCGCTAAAAAGTTCTTAACGGAAAAGCTCCCACTTATAGAGGAACACTGCGACTTTCGAATAGAAGGGATGAAAATTCTATTTTCGAAATAGGTTATAAGAAAAACCAAATAATGGACATATTATTTTCCCAGATAAAATGAAATAAAACACAGTAGGTACTTACAATCTATATTAATATTTATTTACAATAATATACAATACTGACCTTACATAAAGCGTAACGACATTTATGCCCTTAAATAAATAGTAAAATACATAAATATAAACTGTTTCTTGGAATGTAAGAAATATATAATGAAAACTATAGATAATTATGTACTCAGGCAAATATGGTTCGAGTCGATTAATATCCTAGTTTAGTCAGATATTAGATGCACTTTCTACTCATTCTACTATAGTACAGTTTTTCGCTCGCTGGCTCGCTGCATTACATAGGGCCCATTGCACGTGGGAGCGAACGGTGATGAGTCAGATCAGTGATAAAAGTCAGTGCTAGAATTTTCGTGGTGAGTCACTGACTTGGTCGATATTGTGGCTCTCGAAATCACGAAGAACTTTATCAAAAGTATATCTCATATCACCATAATAATGCAAAAATAATGACTTAAACTTTGCTTCTCTGTTTTGACTAAGACTCTTTTTATTTTATTCGTTACAAAATGAATTTCGACTACAAATTCCAATTCAAAGTTTATGCTTAGTTTTTGCTAAGCTCAGTCTGAGCAAAGTCAAAGCATGGACTATAGATTTCAGCCTAAGTACCGATACACCGGTTTTACTTATAATTTAAAGACTGTTTTTATTGTTGTACGTACGTACAGACAGTCAAAAACATAGTAAGACTCAATACAATATTTCGTTTTCTATTTTGTAAAATATTTGTGCAATCCTACTAATATAAATAAAACTAAATGCTTGTATGTAATGTTTGTAATGCAAAAATTGCATTAATCTTTTAATTGATTAAAAATTGATTAACCAATTGCAATGAAACTTCGTAAGCAGATAGCTGGACATCTGGATTAACATAGACTACTTTCAAAACTCGATATTTTTTGGACCTACGCGGGTGAAACCGCGGGGCACAGAAAATGATGCATATTTTTATTACAATGTTTAAAACTATATCAGCATCAATTAAATTATTTTCATTTATGGCAAACTTAAGCTAATCAAAATTCGAAAAAAGAAACTTTTTGAAGAACGGGATATACTTGCTTATCCGGCATTTAAAATTCAATCATTTATTTTGGATAATTAATAACATAATATTCATACTTAACTACTACCTACTTACGATATACTTGCCTATACGTTATAAGTACCTGTGGCTCGATTCTGTAAAAACATAGCATGCGGAATGCTGGCGAACTGCAGGCGACTTGCAGTTAATTCAGCATTCTTGCAGTTAAAGAAGATGTGCGTTAATTCGTATTCTGTAAATGTTATTTTACTTAATTACTACTTAATTAGTTAAGTAGCCTTCAAAATTAAGGGCTACTTAATTATTTAAAGAGCTCCACTTGTTAATTAGCCAATCAGTATTTAAAGAACTTATAGAATAGCTATTATTTTTACTCCTGCAACAAATCGACTTCTTCAATGCTCATGCATCCCGCCTGCTTGTCGCATGCTCTGTTTTCACAGAATAGCCCCCCCAGAGCACGATATTTTGCCAATAATTTCAAATTGCTTGTTCACGAGACTGGAGCTTGGTAAAATAACAAATTAAATCATAAAAAATATCCCGTTCTTAAATGACATTTGTAGTGAAAACAACCATGGTAGTTTAAAATCGTATAACTTTTTCGGGGTTTCGTTAACTTTTTTTAAATACATTTTTTCCCTGAACCACAGTACATAGAAAAGTTAAGGCCTGGGGCACAGCAGCATGGAAACTACCTACAAATGCTGAAAAACGGCTCACTTACACAAACATGCGTCGACGAGATCCCTAAGAGGGTTTCGCGTAGATGTCAGTACTGACACGACGAGTGTATAAGTGTGTGTGTGCAGTTCCCATACTGCTCCCTCTATGTACTGTGCCTGAAATTTAAACTTCGAACTCTCTTTTAATGTCAAATTTAAGTCATGGTTTGAATAAAGATGTTCTATTATAATGATCATTTACACGATGCCGAATTTCAAAACCTTCACTGTTCACAGGCCAAATATTATTATAAGCTGCAATTCCGTTTACACTCCCTTTCGGGGGCCAAAGGGTAAAAACGGGACGTTTTACTAAGATTTCACTGTCCGTCCGTCACCAGGCTGTATCTCATGAACCGTGATAGCTAACAGTTTAAAATTTCACAGTTGATGTTTTATATTTCTGTTGCTGCTATAACACCAAAACCGAATAACATAAATATTTAAGAGGGGCTCCCATACAACAAACGTGACTTTAGTTTTTTTTTTTAAATAAAGTTAAGGGTTCCCTTCGTGCACTGTCCGACTCGCACTTTTTTTACTCGTTCAACAAAACCGGTTTTTTACTCACTTACTGGAATGGATTGGAAAACGACAACGTGTAAATTGTTAAAAAATTTAAAACTTAACTATGTACTACATAATCCAAATCATTATAATTACAATCTTTTAGTGCTAATTTTATTTTTGCAGCCGATCTGTAAATTAAACAAAAAAAAAATTCATCTTAAAAGTTCACATCACACAGCCGGTTTCTTAATCGGAATTCACACAGACTGCACACTTATAAAGAAAATGTATAATATGTATGTATTTACAAAAGCAAAATAAATATAAATAGTATATCCGTTGTCTAGTCACCGTAACACAAGCTTAGCAGCTTACCATGGGGCTAGATGGCGCTGTGTGTTGGTCACAGAATTTATTATGTATTATAATGTGTGCTGTTAATACATCTTATTCTTATTCTTTTATATAATATTCCATTTGGACATTAGCCAGTGTCAAGTATTATTAATAATTGCAAATTATTTGCATCGAAACAGTCATTATAAAGCGGCGGCCATTTACAATGATTGTTCACGGAGCTTTGGAGACAACGCTAAAGTCTATGTTTTGCACCGATTTTCACTTTCACTACGCTTGTACACCTTTAAGAAACTAAATTGATTAAATATGCCTCCAAAATTAAACAATTTACACGCATTTGAACTAGTTTTCACAAAAATGAAAATTTAGCAACACATCTCCTTACCGCGTTCCCGCCAAAACTCCCGATAGAAATCACATGATTACAGCAGAAAAACCAAACACACACCAAACCAAATATTGAAATAAAACTCATTTGTTGTTGATTTGCCGTTCCTATGTTTTGGAGCTTTGACATACTCCTTTCTTAGGGTAGACTGAAATGAAATTTGTCATTGTTATTGTTGTAAATATAGTTATTGTAAACTGCCGTCACGTCGATATCTACACCGAAAAATGAGTTTCATTTCAATTCAGCATATCGCGAAAACATACGAAAAATCTTTTAAATTATTTCAGTTATATTTCTGTAGGTACTTTAAAGCACCTATTAATAAACGTGGAGTAAGGTCGGAGTAGTTGTCTTTTTCCGTGACAAGAACTTTCAAAGTTGACAGACAGAAACAAAAAGCAGAAAACTACTCCGACCTTACTTCCCTTTTATTAATAAGGATAAAGGGTTTTAAGCAAACATTAAGTCTGAACTCTAGACAACAACTAACAAAATTTAAAGATACCAAAATACATAAAAATCCCAATTTACAATAACATAATACTTACTTATGCGTTTTTTAATTGTAGACTACGACTTGACACAATATCTTCCTGAATAAAAAATGCCAATTACAAAAACATAAAACTTTTCAAACTTACACGATTTGTACTAATATTTTCACTCAAATTTCGCGCGAACATAACTATTGTAATAAGTCGAAACGTCGAGGTAAGAATAAAAGATAAGAATAACGCGAATAAGGCCTGGAAAATAGCAGTTAGCATTTTTCTATTCACATATAAATTAATTCAACATTGACACTTTAAAATATACTCAAAGAAATGCTTTCCAAAAATTTCGCACCCGACAGGACTTGAACCTGCATATCTGGGGATCCGTCCCAACGCCTTTTTCCAATTTGGCCACCAAATTTGGATCCCCAGAGATGCAGGTTCAAGTCCTGTCGGGTGCGAAATATTTGGAAAGCATTTCTTTAAGTATATTCCATCCAAGTGTAGGAAACATTTTTAAATAAGTATATCAAGAAAGGGGACTTTAAAATATATCAAAAAGGTAACCTGAATTTACTACAGGTTTACAAGAGCACACACCCAAACATATGAACAGCATAAATTGTGATGGAAATAATATGTACATATATACCTACGTCAGATTTAGTCTAAAATAAACCGTACACAAGAGCACACACACACAAACAAACACACACTGCGATGAACGACCGAAGGAACGAACGATCAAATGACGCATGCTCACATGCATCGCACCTACGCTTCGGGGTCCCGCTTCATCAGGTCGAGGTCAGCTTGTACCATGTCCTTCACCAGCTCCTCGAACGTCACCTTCGGCGTCCACCCCAACTTGTCCTTGGCTTTGGTAGCGTCGCCTAGTAGCAGGTCCTGGAAAATTGATAAAATAAATTTTAAAATTGATAAACTTGGTTTTGTAAATTGATAAAACTGGTTTTGTAAATTGATAAAATTGGTTTTAAAATTGATAAAATTGGTTTTGTAAATTGATAAAATTAGTTTTAAAATTGATAAAATTGGTTTTGTAAATTGATACAATTGGTTTTAAAATTGATAAAATTGGTTTTAAAATTGATAAAATTGGTTGGAGTTGGAGCCGTAGATGCGTAAAGTAGAATATTCACCTCGGTAATAAAACCTGTCTTTATCTTGGGCGCTTGAATCCCTACGCGTCACTCAGGACTTTACAGTATTTAAGTTGTATATTATGATAATACCAATATTCAAGTTCTAACCACTTTCTTACGCCTACCCTGAAACTTGTTTTGCAAGATCTTTTCTTAAAATATACACGGATAACATAACATTTGCTTCCGATCACCATATTAACTGTATTAAATTAAAATTAGGAATCTGTTATTGGCTACAAGTTATATTTATTTGTTGCTTCTAATGTTTTGTAAGAGCTGTTGATTCCATTTCAATAAAGAAAATAAATTAATCCTACTAATATTATAAATGTGAAAATATGTATATTTGGATGTTTCTTAGTCAATCACGCAAAAACATAACACTTCCTTTGGCAGTCGTGTAAAAACTACTGAATCGATTGAGATTAATCTTGGAATATAAGTATCCCGATATTTCCGCGGGAACGGGACTTACGCAGGTGAAGGCGCAGCTAGTAATGAATAACAAAAGGTTCCAGTTTTCCCTCTTTGAGTACGGAACCCTAAAAAAGTACCACCACATCGCCACGTTATATAACATCCGTGCTAAGAAATATTGTTTTTCAAACAAAAGATTCACAATGACCAAATCAAATGACAATAATAAGAATTTGAATACAATGTTGTTTCGAACAAGATGGATGTGCATTGTTCATATCATGTCACAGCCAGTTTATGCTGGGCATCTATATTAAAACTATCTTATCTGATGGTAACTTATTCTTGATGACGTAGTCTAAGATGTAGCACGCTTATCTAGAAGAAGAAAGATGGCAGTGGACCAACATCCGACCTGTCTAACCATATTTCAAATCAACACCCCGAAAAGCAAAGAAAAGTCTATAAAAAAAGGCCTAGCTTGTCCTATTTAATAATTAAGTGGCTCTGAAATTTTAAGTCGCCTCAAATTTGAAGTTGCAATTTAAAATTTGATTGACCGAATGAGGAGTGAGGTCCAGTGTAGACGGGCCTGGTGCTTGTATCTTTGTATCTTTGTTCGACGATAACTTGAGTATCGTAGCTCCGATCTTCATGAATTTTGGTATGCGCGTAGTTTAGGTCAATAGAATTTATGAGTTCGAAGATGAGCCGGATCGGTAGGGGGGTTGGGGAGATAGGGAGTCGTGAGGTCTCAGTTCGGAGCGAACTCCTAGTTAAGTAGCTCTCAAATTTTAAGTGTGGTAGAAATGAGAAATATCGCTACTTAGGTTAATATTTTTTGAGACTATGCTAAGCTTGAGCTAAGCAAGTTGCAAAGACCGCGTTATAAGTACCAAAATTGTCTTAAGTTAAAGTTTTTGCTTAGCTCAAGTTAAGGTAAGTAAGTCTGAGCCCTTAGTATGAGTTTTGATAGTTTATCGCCTCGATGAAACTGTCAGTTTACTTCATACATTTTCCATCAGCGCCCCTAGCGGTAACTATTATGAACTAAAATAATGTATGGAAGTAAACTGCCAGTTTCATCGAGACGATAAACTATCAAAACTCGTACTAAGAGTTCTGAGCTAAGACAAAGTTCGGACTATAAATTTCAGCCTAAGAGCTGATTTACATTGGGTCAGTGACAGAAGTCAGTGCAATACAATTTCGACTAAGTCAGTGACTGACCACAAAAAATTTAAGGTACTGACCTATCACTGACCTAATGTAAATCAGCTTTAACACTAAGTGAGACGCAATGTATAAGTCAAATTCATTATAAGTATACTCACGACTTCAGTCTGCCTGAAGTACTTGGGGTTGACTTTAACCAGTAACTGGTCACTGTCCGCGTCGTGTCCCGTCTCGTCGACGCCACGTCCGCGCCACGCCACGCGTCGCCCGACACAAGCGAATGCCTTCTCCACGAACTCTCGCACGCTGTGGGTCTCGCCTGTAGCAACCACGAAGTCTTCCGGTTGCTCCTGTTGTAGCATCAGCCACATTGCCTGGGGGGAATATACTTATTGTATTCAGAAAGCAGACGGTGATATACTGGGTGGAAAAAACGGTAGTTGGAGCAAATTTTGCTTAAAGGAAACATTCCTGTATACCTATAATAAAGGAAGAGAGGACAAAAAGTCTGTACTTGGAAGTAAATTAAAAAAAAGTGGTCTCGGGGACTTAGGATAAGTAGTAGAACAAAATTATATATTTTTTTAAATTTATGTCTGTCTGTCTGTTTCTTTGTGTCTGTTCCTAATACAATTAAAAACCGCTAATCCGATTGAAATTTGATTTTTAATAATCAGTTCGGAAAGTTCTATTTTCGAGGAAGGTCGTGGTATACTTTGTATCGGAATCCAATTAGTAGAACCCGAGTATTGAACGAAAAAGTGCAACCGCTCGAGACATGCTCGGCCGCCCGCGCCCGTCTTTACGCTTTTTTCACTTTCGCGGGTGAAACCGCGGGGCGTAGTAAGTTGTAAATAAAGGGAAGGTTCTTTTATTTATCATTCGTCCACGGTTTTTTCTTACACCCTATACTATATATCAAAACAACGTAACAAAAATAATTAAAACAATCATTTAATAAATAAATAAATAATAAATAAATCCTGTAACGAACACACAGCGCCATCTAAGCTTGTGTTACGGTGACTAGACAACGGATATACTACTTATATTTATTTTTCTTTGTAAATACATACATATTATACATAGAAATACGCCTAGACCAGATACAAATATTTATTTTTAAGCATAAATATTGGCACCCAGCGGGAATCGAACCCGCAACCTTCTGCATTGCAGCCAAGCGTTCTCCCGACGCGCCACAGAGGTCGTCAAATTTATTTGCTTTCACATTATAAATTATACCTACCTATATACTAAGTTTAGTAAAGATTGGTTGAAAAATTTGCCCTAGTCCATTTGCCCCTTTTAAGGATCATTTATATTAGACCGTCACTATCACGAGGTTCGTTGTCCATTACCCGGCGAGCAGTCGATTGGTCTGTTGCAACCGAGTGGCGGCCGAGCAATGGACAACGAAGCTCGGACCCGGCCGGCGTTCGTGACGGTCTAATTCTAATATAAATCACCCTTATGAGGTTTTTTTATCTCGTTTTCGATACGGGATTGGGACTTACGAGTGAAACCGCTACACTATAAATATTCCTTATAAGTTACCCTCATGAAAACAAATAATAAAATAAAAATAGTTTATTAAGTAAAATCAAATTAGAACTGTTCTTTTGGGACTTCTCATTAAGTATACTTAATGTAATACTTGTGTTGGGAATGTCCCACAACTTCCCAATGGGTTCAGAAATATAATAGTTACTGATTTTGAAACAAATTCATCTAAAAACAACTTAATACATTTAACCTAATCCTGGTACGTGTGTGTGTGTATTATGTGTGAGTGAAATCCTTACCTCGACATAATCCTTGGCATGTCCCCAATCCCTCTTACTGTCCAGATTCCCCAGCTCGATATGCGACATGAGCCCCAGGGTTATCTTGGCCACTCCCCGCGTGATCTTCCGCGTCACAAAGTTTTCCCCTCGCCGCGGACTCTCGTGGTTAAAGAGGAGCCCGTTGCAGGCAAACATGCCGTACGCTTCCCGGTAGTTTATTACTATCCAGTAGCCGTATAGTTTTGCACACGCTAGAAGTAAAACGAAAGAAATTAATACAGCAGGACGTTGCGCTATCAACATAGCAGGATCTTATTAAGTTTATATGTCTGTGACAACTACTGAACCGATTGCAATGAAACCTGGAATATAGGTAGCTAGAGACCTGGAATAACATATAGGCTACTTTTTATCCCGATATTCCCGTGGGAACAGGACTTGAGTTGGTGAACCCGAGGGGAGCAGCTCGTACTACATTTTGTAATGTAAACAGCCATTGCGCAACCACAAACTCATATGTTTTGACGTTTTAATCGTTCATCTAAAACTGCATTCAGACATGGAAATCTATATACATGGAAAGAAATTGGTTTTTTCAATTGCAATATTGGTCGCGTTTGTTAACTAATATTATTATTGGATTGTTAACTATTCTGGGTCGGCGCGGTCATTACTTGGATGAGTGACCGAAAATATGTGTGGCAAAAATCATACTTTACAGCGTTATTATCAATTTTATAAATGAAAATTTATCATTACAAGTGTGTAATGTTTGTGATTATCATCCTCGGCTTTCTTAAGGCGTCTTAGTTGATCCGATATCCAGGCGTATAGAACTACAAATGTTTAAAATGTTATACGCGGTTTCATAATCAAGTTTCGAATATGGAGGCGGCGCGTATTAGATCCTAGGCGTGACTTAATGCTTTGTCTTGCTCTAATGAGTGACAAACGACTTCAGCGAAAGTGTGACAAAAGTTGACGCCACGTATAGAAGAGACGTTCTTAAATATGGCCTGAGGCACTTACCATAGGGCGATCTAGGATAAAATGGCGTCTTCTCAGTCTGAGGCACTTCAACAACCTTCCCATAGAGTTCTGACGTCGACGCCTGGTATATCTTCGTATATTTCTCCAATCCAACAACCCGGACCGCTTCCAGAAGCCTCAGGGTGCCTATGGCATCTACTTGGGCTGTGTACTCGCTTAGCTCGAAGGATATCTTAACGTGGGATTGGGCACCTAGATTGTATATTTCTTTTGGGCGTACCTGTTAAAAACCAAATTTTTATTTGGTAATTTGTTTTTATTGCTCAAGGCATATTTACTGGAAATATTTCTCGCCGCGATTGAATTTTTGAATACGATTTTTTCCTTTGAAATATTTCTAACCAAATTTTTTTAAAATCAACAGCAAAAAGGACAAAATACATACACCTACAGTGCCATCGACTTAAGTTTATGTTATGTAATTTGATGTTTAGGCAGTACTACTGCATCGATTATAGTTTATAGATTACTAGATGCATCCCGAGGTTTCACCCGCGTTAGTCCCCGTGGGAATATTTGAATATTTTTGTCTGTTTGTATGTGCGTTTGTGCGCGCTAATCTCGGAAACGGCTAGACTGATTTCAATTTAACTTGGTAAGCAAATAGCTTAAGACTTCGATTAGGCTACTTTTTATCCGAATATCAAGCCCGGATATCCGGATAAAAAACAAAATTGCGTAATTTCGTTGTTTTTAACCATCTTCATCCATCGTCATCATCACTTACTGACATACAAATTTTGCCTTACTTCACCTACCTACTGCAGTGCAAAAATCCACACTTAAACGGTCGGCCATTGAAATACTGTTGAAGCCAGGCGCTAATTAGTAAAATATATAAAGTAGTTGGTAACTACAGTGTATTCGGTGACGTGATAACGAAAAACCCCGGTTTTTTCTTAGAGTATATACAAGATGTAACGGGTAAGTCCTTTTAATCCGAAAGGGGGTTGTTCTAGACGTCTAGGCGAACACCTTTTGAAAATTCGACCTTTTTTTTTGAAAATTTTGAGAATGTTTCACTGAAAAAACAGCTGTTTTTGAAAATAAAGGTAATTGAAGTTTTAATTGTAGTAGACCAAACTAAATGAAAGGACAACATAAGGTCAATAACCTCAAACTCTAAGAAACAGCTGATCTTCAAGTAAACTTTACACTTAAAATTTTCGAAAAGTACTTCGAATTTCCAAAGTCGTAGAACAAAAGTTGTTCGCCTAGACGTCTAGAACAACCACCTTTCGGATTAAAAGGACTTACCCGTTACATCTTGTATAGATATAAATAAATAAATATCAAAAATTCTTAAGGTTATTTCAAGACTATAAAGTACTTACTAACATATAAAGCACCTCCATTATAATTACTAGTAGTTGGTTTCACACGGTTTCCTAGGCGGCTTTAGTCCAGAATTCATTCGCAAAGTCTATGTATGTATGTGTGTTTATTCCTATATTCACGCAAAAACTACTGAACCGATTTTTGTGAAACTTGGTATGCAGCTAGCTAGAGATCTGGATTACCAAAATAAATTGCTTTTTATCCCGGATATTCACGCGGGGTTGAACTAGGATTTGATTTTTAAATATTCTTCCAAATGCGGACATCACCAAATAGATATCACGCCAGTTATAATATCTATCATGATGATCATTGTAGATAGTTAAATATTACTATTTACATTGATATTATATTTAATAATTTAATATTTGTTGTGTTTATTACTAAATTGATTAATTGTCTAGATAATACAAACCCGGTAACACATTTGTAGGTCTGTTTCTACGACATTGATAAAGAAAAATACCTATCAATTTTAGTTTATGTTATTTTTAACTTTTTTAATGTACTTGCTGTGCCTTGCGGCTTCACCCATGTTATTCACAATTCCGTGGAAAATATGAAATCCTTTGTACACACTCTCCAAATTTAAACGTTCTACTATCAGCGGTTTTAGCTGTGCGATGATACATCAGTCTGTCAGTCATTCAGGACAAGGTAAATAATAATATATTGCACGATCGCAGTGCACTAGGCTTGTACTAAGGGTACTAGACGACGGATATACTTTTTACTACTACATATCATACTTGGAGTTAAGGGGGAGTGTACCTAGAGTCCTGAGTGAAGCGTGGGATTCAAGTGCCCAAGATAAAGACAGGTTTTATTACCGAGGTGAATACTCTACTTTATACATCTACTGCGAGACAATAAAAGGGCTACATAAATAAGCATTTAACTAACAACAAAACAAATTAATACATCGTGTATGAAATACTAGCTGAGCCCCGCGGGATTTACCCTCGTAAGTACTTTATTTTTTATTTATTATGTAGTATATTAAATTCGTTATCCATATAAAAAGATAATGTTATCAGTAAAAGTGGATAATCAATAAGTATTATACCCATAATACAAGCCTAACTCGCTATAAATAGATATGACCTACCTACCTCCGAACTCTATCAGCGGGAAAACCTACGTAAATAATTACAACATGACCTAACTTCTTCGATGAAGTAATGCAATCAATTCCTTATAGCTATCTAAACATAGATATCACTTGATTGAAATAACTAGTTGTAAAGATAAAAACTGATTAAATTGGCTGGTGTGTCATCGACACCATTTTAACTGCTTTTTGTTAATTGCATGGAATTAGTGTCTGATCTTTATCTTTCAAAGGCATTAACGGCGACCTAGACGGCCTCTGTCTCGCATCAAGCGACTGCAATACAGAGGGTTGGGGGTTCGAATCCCCCGGGTGCATTTATGTTTAAAAATACATATTGGTTTACACACCTACTGCTCTACAAAGTTACTTTATTTGACCAAAAAGGTCAACGTAAAAAGAGTCTTTATTCCCTAGGTGCATAAAGTGCTCATTATACACCTAGGGCATAAAGTAATTCAAATTTGGAACTAAGGTTCTGGTAGCATACGGCAATTTCGAACTGGCCACCTAGACAAAACACATTAAAAAAAAATTAGGCAAATTTTCCTATACTTTATTTCGACGGAAGGGTAAGGCAAAAGTTTAAGTCAATATAAAGCCCCAACTTTTTTTTCCATCAGCTAATAAAGCCGATGTTTGGTTTTGTCGTTTTGATGTAACATTGTTGAATTTAATTAATATAGAGCTGTAAATATCCTACTAATTTTACTAATATTATAAACGCGAAAGTTAGTATGTATGTGAGTTTTTTACTCAATCACGCAAGAACTACCGAACCGATTGCGATGAAACTTGGAATATAAGTAGTTGGATACCGGGAACAACACATAAGCTACTTTTTATCCCGATAATTTCGCGGGAACGGGACTTACGCGGGTGAAACCGCGGGGCGCAGCGAGTATTTCAAACACGATGTATTAATTTGTTTTGTTGTTAGTTAAATGCTTATTTATGTAGCCCTTTTATTGTCTCGCAGTAGATGTTTAAAGTAGAGTATTCACCTCGGTAATAAAACCTGTCTTTATCTTGGGCACTTGAATCCCACGCTTCACTCAGGACTCTAGGTACACTCCCCCTTAACTCCAAGTATGATATCTAGTAGTAAAAAGTATATCCGTCGTCTAGTACCCTTAGTACAAGCCTAGTGCACTGCGATCGTGCAATATATTATTATTTACTTTTTTATAGCTGCGTCCCGCGGGATTTACCCTCGTAAGTCCCGACCCCGTAAGAATACCGGGATCAAAAGTAGCCTATAACCTTCCTCGATAAATGGACTATCAAACACAAAACAAATCGGACCAGCAGTTCCTGAGATTAGCGCGTTCAAACAAACAATCAAACAAACTCTTCAGCTTTATAATATTAGTATAGATTAAGTTTACGGCGACGAGGGAAATTTGACCATTTTTAAAGAAAAAATATATGGCGTGAGCTGCAATTTATCTGCTTTAGAACCAATAACATAAGGAAATTGGGATGAAGTAATCGGAGATCGCATCGTACCGCATGCTGGTACGAGGTCGGACAGTGCTTGCGCAAGTGGCTGTGGTATTTCGTAGATTATTCAGGTGCTACGGCAGGTGTTTAGTGCAATGTATTTTAATGGCATAGTGTAACACCTTGTTTTTTGTAGTAAGTTTTTGTGAAGTTAGATTACCTTTTTCCGACGGGATCGGTGGGTGTCTAGTACCACGTTATACCGAGGTAGCATCCTCATAGTGTGTTGAAACTGTTTCTCACCGAATTACGGTGAAAACATCTTAAATTATTCAATTCCTCGCTTTTATTGTAAACCCGAGTTGTAAACAAACGGATGGATGGGATTGACGGATGTCAGATCGCACTGACATTTGACGGCTCCGACGTTCTGACGTTGACGGATACGATGCCGCTTGAGTGTTGTGTCCATTGAGTGGCCAATCGATCCACGGACGAGATTAGTTTTTTTGGTTGACTGAACGTGAATGAGTAGGACGAGGAGGATAGTTTTGTCTGTGGAAGGGAGGACTTCCTTTCGCCATTTGATAGATGGGCGTTGGCTGGCTGTCTGAGGTTGAGGTGGCAGCCGCACTTAGAGGAAATTGCGATTATTTTACTTGCTGGAGTTTTTTGGGCGGTTGAGATAGTCTGCGAGGATTGCCCGTGGCACTCGCGGAGGATATTCGGTAAGTTGGCCGTATTTTCTTGTCTTGAGGAACCGACCGCGTGGAAGCGTCCTACGTTTTTCTAAAGTTCCCGTTTATTTCAGCAGACGAGAGAGTCCTACGTCGTTCCCGACGCCGCGTCGCAACGTTTCGAATCCGACACGTGTCTCCAATTGAGTGGAATTACCTCCGACAGGTGAGTGTTTTACGTTCATAGACATTAGGCGACCTTTTGTGGTACCTTTGGTGTTCCTTGTTGGTCCCGTCATGTCCCATTTGAGTCACCTTTTACCCCTAACTAGGTGAAAAGTAACCTCCTTCTATCCACATCTTAATGTAACCTTTATATCACTTAACTAATAGTTCCCCTTTTTTAGGCGATGGATACCCTGGTAAGAGAGAAGAGGGGCCGTGCCGCGCGTAAGCGTGGGCACCGGCCGAGAAACCACACTCCCAGGACCCTTCCGGTAATTACCTTCCTTTTTCCTAAATTAATGTCCGAGTCCATCCATCCGGTGATTTAATTTGATAGTCTTGAGTAGTGTATAGAGTGTGATATTGTTCTATTTTCTGAGGAGTTTTGTTGGAGATCCCCGTGTGTGTTTTGGGTTCAGTCGACGGTTCTATTGTCGATATTCATCAAAGTACATTCCCCGTTGAGACTGTAATTTCCTACGGTCTTATTTTAAAGTTTATAAGTACTGAAGTAACTATGTTGTGTTATCTTCAGGAGGTGCATAGTGGGGGCGAAGTCTGCCCGGAGGTAGTGCTGGTGCGGCATGGAGGCCGTGGAGGGCGTCGTGGTTCACCGGGCAAGCTGAGTGGTGGAGGTGGAGAGGAAGCGCGTTGGCTTCCCTGCGGTGTCGCGTGAGGGAGTAACGCAGGCGGCGCGCCTGGCGTGTGGGGGTTAACTTAGTTCGCGTTACTTTTTTTTATTTTTAACTTCACTAAATATTTAAACTTACCTACTTCAACTTTTCTTCAGGTTAAGGTATGTTAACCGCATCTTTGTTTAAGTGCTAAGAACTATTGTTCAGGTGTATTCAATTTCACGTCCGTAAGGATGGCGTATTAATATGTAAAATGTGTACCCGTAACGTGGTGTTGATCTACATGTTAAACTTAAGTCTCACTTTTAGTTTGTAAGTTGATTGTTTGGGCCAGCCTTTAGTCTGTACCCTGAGAGTGATTTGTCAACCCACACATTAAACCTATAAGCGAGTGTTAAAATTTAGTTAAACTTTTAGAACGTAAGCATACTGTTCGGTCCAGCACTTAGTCTGTACCCCTACCTGTTTACTCTAAGGAACTAACTTTAAGTAGGTTTACTCAAATGTCAGAGGTCCTAGCCAAGCCTGCCAGCTTGTCCCCTTAATATTTTTATTTTGTACCCTTTATTTTTTTTCTGTACCCTGTCAGTTGGGACGAATAAAGTAGTAAATGTTAACTTGGATTTTAATTCCTTTAGGTATTAGACCCCCCCCCTTATCTCTATTTCAATGGCGCCCGAACAGGGACATGCTGGCTGTGCGGATTGATTCCCTGACGTTGGTCTGTCGCTCAACGTCGGATTGGCTGGTCAATCTGACATTTTTTTTTAACTTAAGAATTTTCCTTCTTATGTTGATTGTGGTGAACTGTTGACTGTTGAGGATAGCTTTTGAGCGTGTTTAGTTTTTAGATACGTTACATGTTGATTGCGGTTGTTGAGTAAATTTAATTTACCATCATGAGTTCGGAACGTCCTATCCGTTTTAATTTATTAAACAAAGATGAGCTTACGTATGAGGTTGCCATTCGGGATGAGTCGCCGGCTAATACGGTCGAGAAATTGAGAACACAAATTCGAAGTTTAGTTAAAGACGTACCTACGGACGAGGTAAATGCTTTTGAAGGGGATGCAGATTCTGAATTGCGGACTATTGACACGAAGATAGGTGAACTTGAAGGGATTTTGTATGACGATTCGGTAAAGGGGCCCCTATTACTCAAAAAGCTGTACCGATTTCAAGCTTTAGGCAACCACCTCTTTCATCGACTTAGTCGAGTTGAACCCACGACCCCTGAGCTTCAGTCGCATAAGAACGCGTTGCACACACGTTTACTAACGCATTTACACCGGATAGACAATATGTCCCACACATTTTCGAGTAGTTTCGAATTTAAGCCTGCGAAGGAGGATCAAGCCGGTGATGGCTCCGAACCGAGTGAACCCGCTGTTGAACCTAATGTTATTCGACCCGTAGTTCGTGAACGTTGTGATTATGATCGATGTGATCGCTCGTCTAGTGTTGCTTCACTTAATCTTAGGTTTAATGGGAAAGAAAGTATTCACGCATTTTTGCAGCGAGTGGAGGAGCTGGCTAGTTCTCGTAATATAAGTAAAGAGAAACTTTTTAAATCGGCTGCTGAGTTATTTGTTGAGGAAGCCTTGTTTTGGTTCCGTGGTGTTCGAAGTGAGCTGAATTCGTGGGAACAGTTGAAGTCTGCTCTTTTGGACGAATTCTTGCCATACGATTATGATCATAGGTTGCTCGATGAGATTAGGTCCCGAACTCAAGGTGCAGAGGAAACAATTTCCTCTTATTTGAATATAATGCTTTGCTATTTTTCACGGTTACGTAAATCATTGACGGATGGAGAGAAATTAGACATAGTTAAATTTAATATTAGGCCTTTTTACTCCGTGCCGTTGGCGAATTGTGACATACGGACGTGGTCGGAACTAAAGAATTTTTGTAGAAGGTTGGAGGCAGCCAAGCAAAGGGCCGAAAGTTTTGTGGAACCGCCAAAGAATAAATTCAATTCCGTCACTTTTGACTTGTCTTACAAGGGTCCATCTAAGAGTCCAAGGTGCCAAGCCGTGGCTAAGGAAGTGGAACGTTTTTGCGTTCAGTGTCGGGTGAAAGGCCATTCTCTCGTTGAATGTACTAAACCTCGTATCAAAGTCTGTTATCGATGTGGTGAAAACAATGTTACCGTGATTGATTGTTCGAAGTGTTCCCCTAAACGGAACTCTGAGAAATCAAAAAACGAGTAGAGACGGGCTGTCTTCAGGTGAAGCCGTTTACTTCTAAGGTTGAGTGGCGTGAGTGGTGCACCTTTGTGCGCGACTTTTTTGAGAATGGTAGAACGGTGGAGAGGCCAGTCCGTCATAGTGTAAGTGGGGTTAGCCGTGGGGTTTGCCCTTATTTAAATGTTGAGATTGGGGGAGTTCCGTACTCGGGATTGATGGATTCCGGTTCTGAGATTTCTATTATCGGTAGTACCGCTGTGGATTATTTTACGGAATGGGCGAGCATCCATCAGTCCGATAGGTTAGAATCTGTGGTGACAGCTAACGGGTCGTCTTGTCCCGTTGCTGGTTTTATGTTTTTGCCGGTTGTGGTGAAAAATGTGTTACGTGTAGTTAAGTTTTATGTGATTCCGGGTATTTCTACCTCGTTACTGTTTGGAATAAATTTTTGGAAGGCTTTCAATATTGCGCCTGATATTTTGAGTTTAACGAAGAAAGACCCGAGTGTTTTTCAATTAACGGTTGAGCGAGTGGTGTCGCAGGTGAATCGCATCCACCCCTTTGATGCTCTTACGGAGGAGCAGAAGAAAATAGCGAACGATGTGTGTAAGTTGTTCGAAGGTATTTCATCGGAGAGGAAGGGTCTAGGTAGGACTGTTTTGATTACGCACCATATAGATACGGGAGATGCGGCTCCTATTAAACAAAGGTATTATGTTATGTCACCAGGCAAGTTGGCTGAACTGAACGGTCAAGTGGATGAAATGATTGCGTTGGACGTGGTTGAGCCTAGTTGTAGCCCCTGGAATAATCCTGTAACCATGGCTCCTAAGGCGAATGGCGAATTACGTTTCTGTTTGGATAGCCGCAAACTGAATGAAGTGTCAAAGCATGACGCTTATCCTTTACCTTACATTACTAACATCTTGGACCAGCTCCGAGACGCTCGTTTCCTATCTTCAATTGATTTAAAATCCGCCTTTTGGCAGATTCCGCTTTCCGCTTCTTCCAAGGAGAAGACTGCGTTCACCGTGCCTTCGCGTGGGTTGTTCCAATTTAAGGTCATGTGTTTTGGTTTGACTTCGGCCCCGGCTACCCAGCAGCGGCTTATGGATAAGTTGTTCGGTCCTGAGTTTGGAGGGCGTGTGTTTATTTATTTAGATGACATTGTGGCAGTATCGGAGGATTTTTCCGAGCATATTGAGCTGCTGAGGAGGATATACGAGCGCCTGCGTTCCGCGAACCTTACTATCAATCTTGAGAAGTGTTGTCTGTTTAGGAAACAGTTGAAATATTTGGGTTATGTGGTAGATGAGTTGGGGTTGCGAACGGATCCTGACAAGGTTAAGGCGATTACTGATTTTCCCATTCCAACTTGTTCGAAGGATGTTAAGCGTTTCCTGGGAACGGCTTCTTATTATAGGCGATTCATTCGGAGTTTTAGTACCATAGCTGCACCTTTAAATGCTTTAACTTCTACTCGTAAAGATAGACCGCCGTTTGTTTGGACTCCTGAGGCCGAGACTTCGTTTCTTCAGTTGAAGAGTGCCTTAACGTCGGCACCTGTGTTGGCTTGTCCGGATTTTTCCCTTCCTTTTGTTGTACATACTGATGCGTCGGATGTGGGGATTGGGGGAATGTTGACTCAAGTTTTTGACGGGGAGGAACACCCCATTGCTTATTACAGTCGTTCTTTGAGTGCGCCCGAGCGAAATTATTCCGCTACGGAGCGAGAAGCGTTGGCTGTAGTGCAAGTAGTTGAACATTTCAAACCGTATCTCGAGGGTCATAAACCTTTTAAGATTATTACCGATCATGCTAGTTTAAGGTGGTTTTTGAATTTAAAGAATCCTACCGGACGTTTGGAGAGATGGGGTTGTAGGCTCTCGCCTTATAATTTTCAGATTGAACATCGACGTGGTAGAGAACATTTAGTTCCTGACTCTTTGTCTCGCTCTGTTCCTGTGTCTGTGATTACTCCCAGTACGGATCCTTGGTTCTCGAATCTTTATTCCCGTTGTCAGAAGAGACCGCAGACTTGTCCTAATTACCAAATTATTGATGGTAAGCTATATCGCTATACCAAAAGTAGTTCTACGTTGACTGGCGATTTTGACTGGAAGGAAGTAGTTCCTTCGGATCAGAGGATGAGTTTGATTAGTGGCAATCACGATTCTCCTCTTGGTGCGCATTTGGGAATAGAAAAAACTTATAAGCGTTTGAGTCTACGTTATTATTGGCCTCAACTGTACAAGGATGTGGAAGAGTATGTGTCGCAGTGTTCCACATGTAAAGCATTTAAACACCCGAATAGGACTACTCCTGGTCTGTTTGGTAACCCGAAGGTGTGTCGAAGACCGTTCCAGTGTATCAGCGTTGATTTAGTTGGTCCACTGCCAAAGTCGCGATTACAAAATGAGTATTTGCTCGTGGTGGTTTGTTGCTTTTCTAAGTATGTTTTGGTGTTTCCTCTTCGACGTGCGACGAGTAGGGCGGTGGCCGAGCGTCTGGAAAGCCATGTGTTATTGGTTCATGGTATTCCACAAACCGTAATCTTGGATAACGGACCGCAATTTGTAGGGCGTGATGTGAAGGCTCTGTTCGAGAAGTACAATGTTCCACAGGTTCATTACACTCCTACTTATTGTCCTCAGGTGAACACCGTTGAGAGATATAACCGTACCATAGTTACGGCTATAGCTGCCTTGGTTGGAGATGATCAGCGTCGCTGGGATTCTCATATTCACCAAATTCAATTCGCCATTAATACTGCTGTTAATGACAGTACTACCTTTTCTCCTTTCTTGTTGGTTCATGGTCGTGAGGCTGTGGTTGATGGTAGTGTGTATGGGGATAGAGAGGATTTGGAAGATGTGGTGGTGAGTTCACGAGTTGATTATGCCAGCAAGATCGTAGCGTTGAAGGATATATTTGGGAGAGTGGACGTAAGTTTAAATAAATCGCATTCTCGGAACGCGCGTTATTATAATCGTCGTCGTCGGGACGTTAGTTTTCAGGTGGGTGATGTGGTGTGGCGTCGCACTCATGTTCGGAGTGACGCTTCGAAGCAGTTTTCCTACAAGTTAGCGCCTCGCTATGAGAAATGTCACGTTGTTGAGAAGAAGTCCAAGTTGGTGTATGTGTTGGAGGACGAAAAAGGTCGTCGTTGTGACACTCATGTAAAGGATATAAAATGTGTTGATTGATAGGTTAGTGACTGTTGTTTTGGTTGATCGAGTTGTTGAGTGGTACGTCTTGGCTTGTGTACTGGAGGGCCAGTAGGAATTTTTCTCGTAGCCTCGCAAAATTCTGGCGAGTGAGGGGGTACTGTAACACCTTGTTTTTTGTAGTAAGTTTTTGTGAAGTTAGATTACCTTTTTCCGACGGGATCGGTGGGTGTCTAGTACCACGTTATACCGAGGTAGCATCCTCATAGTGTGTTGAAACTGTTTCTCACCGAATTACGGTGAAAACATCTTAAATTATTCAATTCCTCGCTTTTATTGTAAACCCGAGTTGTAAACAAACGGATGGATGGGATTGACGGATGTCAGATCGCACTGACATTTGACGGCTCCGACGTTCTGACGTTGACGGATACGATGCCGCTTGAGTGTTGTGTCCATTGAGTGGCCAATCGATCCACGGACGAGATTAGTTTTTTTGGTTGACTGAACGTGAATGAGTAGGACGAGGAGGATAGTTTTGTCTGTGGAAGGGAGGACTTCCTTTCGCCATTTGATAGATGGGCGTTGGCTGGCTGTCTGAGGTTGAGGTGGCAGCCGCACTTAGAGGAAATTGCGATTATTTTACTTGCTGGAGTTTTTTGGGCGGTTGAGATAGTCTGCGAGGATTGCCCGTGGCACTCGCGGAGGATATTCGGTAAGTTGGCCGTATTTTCTTGTCTTGAGGAACCGACCGCGTGGAAGCGTCCTACGTTTTTCTAAAGTTCCCGTTTATTTCAGCAGACGAGAGAGTCCTACGTCGTTCCCGACGCCGCGTCGCAACGTTTCGAATCCGACACGTGTCTCCAATTGAGTGGAATTACCTCCGACAGGTGAGTGTTTTACGTTCATAGACATTAGGCGACCTTTTGTGGTACCTTTGGTGTTCCTTGTTGGTCCCGTCATGTCCCATTTGAGTCACCTTTTACCCCTAACTAGGTGAAAAGTAACCTCCTTCTATCCACATCTTAATGTAACCTTTATATCACTTAACTAATAGTTCCCCTTTTTTAGGCGATGGATACCCTGGTAAGATACAAGAAAACAAACACAACCAGAAAAAAATGTGGGAAATATTGAACCGAATTTCCGGCAGACTGAATCAAAACTTAGATGAGGCTATTTTAAAAGCTTTTAAAAAATCAAATCTAGACACTACAACCCTAGCGAATAATTTTGGCATGGAATTTGAAAATAATGTAAAAAAAAATTTGCCTAACTGTGATAAACCCTTACTCAATAAATATGAATATGTTTCCGTGCAAAATAAATCAATGTTATTTAGAAAAGCTAACAATAAAGATATTAAAGATATAATTAAAAAAATGAAGACAAATAAAGCACCAGGCATAGATAAGATAAGTTGCATGGATATAAAATCAATTGAAGATAAAATAGTAGAAGTTATAGCGAAGTTAATAAATTGCAGTTTCAAAGCAGGATATTATCCTGACAATCTAAAAACGGGAATAGTTAGACCTATTCATAAAAAAGGGTGTCGTGATGTGTACGAGAACTATAGACCAATCACAATACTTCCGGTAGTAAACAAGATAGTAGAAAAATATGTATGCAACGAAATTCAATACTTTTATAAGAATAATAACATTATTGCTGAATCGCAATTTGGGTTCCAGCGTGATAAATCAACTACTTTACTCTTAACAAAATTTACAGATGAAGTTAACAACTACCTCAATAACAAATTACATGTAATACTGCTGTTCATTGATTTTAGCAAAGCGTTCGATACCTTGAGGCACGACATCTTAATCAATAAATTACAAAACACTGGTATTCGCGGGCCTTTGTTAAAATGGTGCAAAAGTTACCTAATAGATAGAAAATATCATGTGAAAATTGATAACGTTCTTAGTGATCAATTTAACGCACAAATGGGGACAGCTCAGGGATCTGTGATCGGCCCATTACACTATCTCGCCTACGTTAATGATATGAGTAATGTCATCAACAGGTGTTCGGTATACCAATACGCTGATGATACGTGTCTCGTGGCATCAAGTAAAGATCTAAAAATGGCAGCAGAATTTATGCAAGAAGACTTTACAAGATTGTGTAAATGGTCGCATGACGTTGGGTTGGTTATTAATGCGGACAAAACGAAAGTCATGCATGTTCGTTCCAGCTACCTCAAAAAAAATGACGAACCGTTTTATGTTACAGCACATGCCCACCTTTGCCTTCATTTGAGTCCTTTAACCTGTAATTGCATGCGTGTAGAACAAGTAACAAATTTTAAATATTTAGGTCTAATAATTGACAACAGATTTAATTGGGGTGTTCATGTTGACAATATCTGCGATAAACTTAGGGCAATTTTGGCTAAATTTAAAATTATTAAGTATAAAATACCATACAAAATGTTATTGAACCTATATTACGCGCTGGCTGACTCCATAATGTCTTATGGTTTGACGAGCTATGGAAGGACTTTCAAAACATACATTGAAAAAATTTATTTACTTCAAATCAGAATAATCAAAGCTATAGTTCCTAAGAAGATTAAATTAAAGTCAAAAGATAATGTTGATGAACTATTCAAATATACCAAAGTATTACCTATCCACGATAAAATCAAACTCTCATTAATCATTGAGCAATACTACAATTCTAAAATACTAATTAAAAAAACCAGTAAATTACCAACGCGTAAAACAACACGAGAACAACTAGTAATACCATTTAGGGATAAAAACAATTACTACGGGAGACGCACCCTTAACTACTTAATTCCATCTATAATAAACGAGATACCAGAGGGTATAAAACAAGAATTAAATTTAAAAAACTATAAACGTAAACTTAAAACTTATTTTGTAAAACTTCTCAACTAAACAATCGGGTATATTTATTTAAAAACTTCCTACTTTCAAACAACTTATACCAAAGTTTTTATTAAAATAGTTACAACAATATTATTTCATAATTACTACAAGAATTTATTTACACTTTACCATTTCACTTTACCACTAGAGGATTCTTTTTGTAAACCATCCTGTATGTGGTTGGTCTTCGCTCGCCCAGCAATTGCAAATTAAAACCGGTTCGATGACGCTGCGGCGCTATCTATGTGTGTGCGCTAGCTCACCATTTGAGTTACGAGCGCGATTTACCCACATTCTTACCTAATAACTTAAGGAATGTATTATTATTATTTTTTAAATAGATTTATTTTACTTTATGTTGGAGGGTGTCAAGTACTAAGACAAACCTCAACTTAAGTTTGGTTTAATAGTACTTATAAGTTAAGTAAGAACTATATTGTAATGTTTATAAATAAATAAAAAAAAAAAAAAAAAAAGAGAGAAGAGGGGCCGTGCCGCGCGTAAGCGTGGGCACCGGCCGAGAAACCACACTCCCAGGACCCTTCCGGTAATTACCTTCCTTTTTCCTAAATTAATGTCCGAGTCCATCCATCCGGTGATTTAATTTGATAGTCTTGAGTAGTGTATAGAGTGTGATATTGTTCTATTTTCTGAGGAGTTTTGTTGGAGATCCCCGTGTGTGTTTTGGGTTCAGTCGACGGTTCTATTGTCGATATTCATCAAAGTACATTCCCCGTTGAGACTGTAATTTCCTACGGTCTTATTTTAAAGTTTATAAGTACTGAAGTAACTATGTTGTGTTATCTTCAGGAGGTGCATAGTGGGGGCGAAGTCTGCCCGGAGGTAGTGCTGGTGCGGCATGGAGGCCGTGGAGGGCGTCGTGGTTCACCGGGCAAGCTGAGTGGTGGAGGTGGAGAGGAAGCGCGTTGGCTTCCCTGCGGTGTCGCGTGAGGGAGTAACGCAGGCGGCGCGCCTGGCGTGTGGGGGTTAACTTAGTTCGCGTTACTTTTTTTTATTTTTAACTTCACTAAATATTTAAACTTACCTACTTCAACTTTTCTTCAGGTTAAGGTATGTTAACCGCATCTTTGTTTAAGTGCTAAGAACTATTGTTCAGGTGTATTCAATTTCACGTCCGTAAGGATGGCGTATTAATATGTAAAATGTGTACCCGTAACGTGGTGTTGATCTACATGTTAAACTTAAGTCTCACTTTTAGTTTGTAAGTTGATTGTTTGGGCCAGCCTTTAGTCTGTACCCTGAGAGTGATTTGTCAACCCACACATTAAACCTATAAGCGAGTGTTAAAATTTAGTTAAACTTTTAGAACGTAAGCATACTGTTCGGTCCAGCACTTAGTCTGTACCCCTACCTGTTTACTCTAAGGAACTAACTTTAAGTAGGTTTACTCAAATGTCAGAGGTCCTAGCCAAGCCTGCCAGCTTGTCCCCTTAATATTTTTATTTTGTACCCTTTATTTTTTTTCTGTACCCTGTCAGTTGGGACGAATAAAGTAGTAAATGTTAACTTGGATTTTAATTCCTTTAGGTATTAGACCCCCCCCCTTATCTCTATTTCAATAGGCACATGTAAATTATGGCATAGGATGGGACCAAAAAACGTCGCATAACATGTCGTTTTTTATAATTGGGAATCAAAGCTCCATAAATGCTCTTCTGTAAAACTTCTCGTAAATAACTGGCCACAAACAAGTGGTTTTAATCTTACTGAGAAAAACCTCCATGCTTGCAACCTTTTCTTTGTAAAATACCTTAGAACTGGCCACAAAAATATTCAGGACAAAGAGGTTTAATTAAGTCTAATTGTATTTTGGCTAAGGTTCTCGAAAGGGTAGTTTATCAACAGGTTTATGCTGGGTTAAAAAACTCATTGAGCTCATCTCAGCATGGATTTCTTAGAGGTAGGTCTACTGTTACAAATTTAATACTTCTAAACGAGTTCATCACTGAGTCTATGGATAAAGGATCCCAAGTAGATGTAGTTTACACGGATTATAGCAAGGCCTTTGACCGGATTGACCATAACATTCTTATTCATAAACTATTTAACATTGGTATTAGAGGGGACCTACTTAGATGGTTTGCGTCATATATTCGGAACAGATCGCAGGCAGTTGTATTGAATAGCTACACATCTGGCTGGGTTACAGTCCCAAGTGGAATACCACAAGGATCGTTATTAGGACCTTTGCTGTTCGTAATCTTTGTTAACGACATTGATTCTTGCTTCCATCACTCTTATTTGCTCTCTTTTGCGGATGATATGAAGATTTTTGCTTCTATATCATCTAGGGATGACATGATAGCTCTCCAATCTGATCTATCTCGTCTTGATAGCTATTGTGAGATCAATAAACTTGACCTCAATCCTAAGAAGTGCTCTGTGGTCACCTTCAGTCGCAAACGTTTGGTAATTCCTACTTCATACACACTGAAAGGTGAGCAACTGCCTAAATCTACCTCAATGCGTGATCTTGGTGTGTTCCACGATCAAAAATTAGTCTTCGATGGCCACATTGAGTATATTGCCGATAAGGCTTCTAGTGCTTTAGGGTTTATAATGAGAGTTTCTAAAGGTTTTCATGAAGCTAAAACTCTTAAAATTCTTTATTGTACGTTTGTACGTAGTCATTTAGAATATGCGTCACAAATATGGAGTCCCTGTTTCAATATTTATTCTGATAGACTAGAAAATATTCAAAAGCGGTTTATCAAGTATCTTTGTTACAAGTTAGGGTTACCTTATCATTCCGATAACTATCTGGAAATGTGTAAGAAATTTCATATTCTGCCTCTTAAGCAGCGCAGGCAGATATCTGACTATGTAACCTACCTTAAAATATTGAAAAGTGAAATTGACTGTCCCGATCTATTATCCAAAATTTATTTTAAAACTACAAAAGTTAGACCTAGACGCCAAAATTGGAATTTGATCAGTGTACCTAACCGCAATTCCAAATATAGAAACAATACTTTTATGGTGCGAGCAGCCAGTGAGTTCAATTATCAGTGTGAAATATCCGAAATTGATCCCTTCTTCATTAGTGTTAGCTCAGCGAGACGGCAGCTCAGTCAAATTTTTTTTAATGCTTCTGTTAAATCCTAAATTTACTGTTAACTGTACTGCCTACCTCTTTATATTTAAGCCGTACTAGATGCAAGTCTTCATCGTTTGTTTGTTTCTTGCTTCTGTAGCTCTTATGTTCTATTCTATTTTGTATTCGTGAAAACCTGTAATTGGCTTTTTTTTTAACTTAAGCTATCGTTATGTTGTAACAGCTGTTGGTTTTCCAAATAAAATAAATAAATAAATAAATAAATAAATTAAATCCTCCATCACAATAGGGTATTCTACTCTGTTTGGCAAAGTACTATAATATGTTCGTTTCATCGTTAAAAGACACCAAAAAAAATATTTCGGCGAAATAAACCCGCTTTCATGCCATAAAAATACTTCAAAATTTTAAATATATTTATTCCCGCGAAAACAGGCTTCTGCGCTGTCCGCCATGTTTATGACGTCATTTCGGCATGTAAACAAAGCTTGACGTTTAAAGTTTGTTGTAGAGGTACGAGTTGTTGTATCTACACAAAACATAACCTATAACTTTCGGATATTTTTCTACAAATTAGCTGTTATTTCATTAAAAACAACATAATAAAGGTAATACTTACAAAGATGTTTTCACATTCCGGAATTCGGCAGAACAGAAATCTGTATTACGTGCAAAGAACTTTGCAACCATCATCGTGTCGATTTTTGGTAAGTTCGTACTATCTGCTTTTACGAAACCGGCTTCCATTTCGTGTTTTTAATAGTATTTAGCTTCTTTTAATTTAGTATTTATCATCTGAATAATTTTGACGAAGAGCACTGACGAATCGAAAAAATAAAGTTTACGAATGGGTTGACAGATGACAGCAAATTATTATTGCCAAAATGACGTCACAGCATGGCGGCTCGTGTTTTTAGTCACGTGATATACAGATTAAAAATATCAATTTTTAATTATAATATTATAAATCAATCATGTAAATTTATGACTCAAAATCAGTTTAACTATGTTTATTTTTACATAGAGTTCATTTTGTACCGATTTTTATATTTTTTCATTAACCACCGAGAGTACCCTATTGCAATCATTTTTTATTAGTAAATTGGCTCTAAAGCAAATGTTCTAAATATTCATACATGAGGAGTCTTGGCGGGAACTCGTTGAGGAGATGTGGTGCTAAATTTCATTTTTGTGAAACCTAGTTCATATTATGCGTGCAAATTGTTTAATTTCGGGGGCATATTAATCAATTTAGTTTCGTGAAGGTGTACAAGTGGAATGAAAGTGAAAATCGGTGCAAAACATTGACTTAGTGTTGTCTCCAAGGCTCCGTGAAGATTGTTTGTAAATGGCCGCCGTGTTTACAAATGATTCCCTAGACTTGACTTTAACTATGACGACTTGACTGTTTCGATGCAAATAACGTGCATAATATATTAAAATACATGACACTGGCTAATTTCCTAATGGCCATAATCGGTTCACAACCGATAAGAAATAAATAAAATGTTCTAAACCTACAAAGAGTTGCGGTTTTAATATGTATGTACAGTAAGCACAACATAAATAGAAAAACCTCATTGACTCATTTGTTTAATTAAAATGTTTTATAAATAATTAGGTTGCAGTACTAATAACTGACCAAATTAAAACTTTTAATAAGTGTAAACTTGAGGTTTAAAAACCAAATGTTTCAAATTAATAACATTTCCAGGAAATATAAATTAAAAACATTAAATACTCATCATCATCAGCTTGTTGCAGTCCCCTGCTGGACATAGGCCTCTCCGATTGCACGCCACCTAGATCTATTTTCGGCTTCTCGCATCCAGTACAAACTAGTATCCATTAAATACTCACCCTACTAATAATACTAATAAGGCATGTAGTATCAGTCAAGTCTCCGTAATGCAGATGCATATGGCCACCGGTGTGCGTTGCTGGCTGACCATACAGGTGCTGGATTCTACCCGTGTTGAACGATGATGATCGACGGAGCACCCCATGGACTTCATAGCCTTTCTCTATTAGGAACTCGGCTAGGTAGGATCCATCCTGTTAAAATTAAGTTCTCATACATAACTATACAAACACAACTTTGATTGGTGGCAATGAATACCTTTAAAAATACAGTTGAATAACGCTCTACTATTTTGCATTACTTTAAAACTGTTCAAAAGTAGTGTGTGTTTTCTTTCATTTAGAATTCTTTCTTTCTAAATTATGCAAAAAGGAGAGTATTATTAGGCAATACCAACTATAGCTAATCTGACCAAGTGGAAAAAATCTCATAAGTTAGACTCTAGCCTTCCTCTGCCCAATTAGAAACATCTTTTTTTTAAATAAAGTATAAGGATTTAGTAGGTTTAGTTTTATCTCTAATAGGTAAAGTTTTAAATTAGGTAGTAAACACACACGAAAGTATGCATAAAAACCATTAATGAAAAGGTTGGTAATTTTAAGTAGAAACTTTTTTTTTTCCAATTAATTGAAATTTTCATAACGCCCACGTCTATGTACAGTAGTACATGTAAGTAGTAGGGATGAGTGATTAAAATACTTATCTAGAACTACATTTTCATAAAAAATCTTGATTATATATTTTTGCCATAATTTGCCACCCCCCAAATCTTGCCCATCTCGGCATATGAAATAAAAAAGTAGTTGTGTAGATAGGCTCATAGCTATAATCTACTATCAACAAATATTTTATTATTTTAAAACATGTAAACAACCAACATATTTTCTTACACAGAGTGGTAAACCCATACATAACTGTAGCCCATTGTCCAGTTTACACGTCGGCTAGCAAGCTGGATAAATACAATAATTGCTTCCCGATAAAATTGCTATTGTAATTCTGATTGTAATAGATAAATTATTAAAATTATTTAGGATACATACCTGCCCTGTTATGCCGGTGATTAGAGCTACTTTACTATTTTGAGGCACACTTGAACCTTCACCGGACATTTTTAAAAGGTACTTTATATGAATTATAAATAGAAAGCACAATATTTGTACTGTTTGAAGCAGAAACGCCGGCAAACTAAGCTAAAAAAGAATCTCAGATTTTCGTATTGTTGCTTTTACCACCGCCCGCACTAGTGATAAGTTATCAGTGACAGTGACAGTTTTTGGTTTTATAGCAGTGACATATTATTATACACGAGTTTGCCACTTTCCCAACTATAGTTGCGCATGCATTCACCTTAAAATATTTTTTATTATCGCCTCTCAGGCGCTTGTCTGACAGTGACAACAACAAACAAACGGCTTGTTTGTTCTGTCTGACATTTTCATTCATCTTGTGCGCATTTTCCGTAAATTGTTTATTTCCTTGCTTCTTATTTTTATAGTAGCTAATTCAACAATAAAAACACACTTAATTTTGTACCCTTTGACAAAAACGTGCAGTGTACAGTGTACGGAACATTCAATAACAACAAAATATGATGTAATCGGTGAGATAAAAACACGATATCGCGCCGTTGTTATTAACATTTATTCTGTAGATAACACAAGGAGACCATACGAAAGTTGAACAATATGCCTGATATTAAAATTACGCCGCTCGGAGCCGGCCAGGATGTCGGCAGAAGCTGCATTCTTCTCTCAATGGGAGGTAAAAACATCATGCTGGATTGCGGAATGCACATGGGTTATAACGACGAGCGTAGGTTCCCAGACTTCTCTTATATCGTGCCAGAAGGGCCTATCACTAGTCAAATAGACTGTGTCATCATATCACATTTCCATCTCGATCACTGTGGGGCACTACCATACATGTCTGAGATGGTTGGTTATACTGGGCCTATTTATATGACGCATCCGACAAAAGCTATAGCACCAATACTTCTTGAAGATATGAGGAAAGTTGCCGTCGAAAGGAAAGGAGAATCTAACTTTTTTACCTCTCAAATGATTAAGGATTGCATGAAGAAAGTAACTGCTGTAACTTTACATCAATCTGTAATGGTAGATAATGACCTTGAGATCAAGGCGTATTATGCTGGTCACGTGCTTGGTGCTGCGATGTTCTGGATCAGGGTAGGTTCTCAATCTGTTGTGTACACTGGAGACTACAATATGACTCCGGACAGACATCTTGGAGCTGCCTGGATCGATAAATGTAGACCAGACCTTTTAATAACAGAGTCCACATATGCAACCACAATCAGAGATTCAAAACGCTGTCGTGAAAGGGATTTCCTTAAAAAAGTCCATGAATGTGTTGAGAAAGGTGGCAAAGTACTTATTCCTGTATTTGCATTAGGAAGAGCTCAAGAATTGTGTATTTTACTTGAGACCTATTGGGAACGAATGAACTTAAAGTACCCAGTTTATTTTGCACTTGGTTTAACAGAGAAAGCAAATAATTACTACAAAATGTTCATTACATGGACCAATCAGAAGATCAGAAAGACCTTTGTCCAAAGAAACATGTTCGATTTCAAACATATTAAGCCATTTGACAAGTCCTACATTGATAATCCAGGGGCTATGGTAGTGTTTGCAACCCCTGGAATGTTGCATGCTGGATTATCCCTCAACATATTTAAGAAATGGGCACCTTATGAACAGAACATGGTTATAATGCCAGGCTTCTGTGTCCAAGGTACAGTCGGTCATAAAATTTTAAATGGCGCAAAGAAAGTTGAGTTTGAAAACCGGCAAGTCGTTGAAGTTAAAATGGCTGTAGAGTACATGTCTTTCTCAGCCCATGCAGATGCTAAAGGAATCATGCAGCTGATACAGTACTGTGAACCGAAAAACGTATTGTTGGTACATGGAGAAGCTCAGAAAATGGAGTTTTTAAAGGATAAGATTGAAAAAGAATTTAAGATAAGCTGCTTTATGCCAGCTAATGGAGAAACTTGTACTATAAATACACCTGTAAAGATTCCTATTGATGTTTCATTAAGATTATTGAAAGCTGAAGCTGTGAGGTACAATGCTTTGCCTCCAGACCCGAAACGGCGTCGAGTAATTAACGGAATCCTTTGCATAAGAGACAATAGACTGTCTCTATTAGATATTGATGAAGTATGTGACGAAATTGGAATCAACAGGCATATTATTAGATTTACAAGTACTGTAAGGTTTGAAGATCCAGGGCCTTCCATTAAAACTGCAGAAAAACTTAAGAGCTTGCTTTCCGAGAAGCTAGAAGGCTGGACTATTACTATTTCTGAAGGAAACATATCAGTAGAATCAGTTCTTATTAAAGTAGAGGGAGATGATGATAGTATAAAGAGCATTTATGTGTCTTGGACTAATCAGGATGAGGATTTAGGTAGCTATATCTTAGGTTTACTGCAATCAATGGTTCAGTAATGATTTCAGTAACTTTAGGCTTTTTTTCTGTTTTGCCAAGATATTTGTGCAGTTGCTTGTGGCGCTGGTGCCTATACAATTTTCCTAATAGCTCAGAAAGATTTTTAGTTGAATTTTTTTCCACCTGAAGAATTAACTTGGCAATTTGTTCAAGGTGGAATTTTTTATCAAGTGTTATTTGAGATTATAACGGCAATAATTCCTTTATGTGCCTAGCTAGAGGCTTTCAAAATTTTCGGTTTTTATGTTACATTATTATGTACTATCAGCCTATTCTATACATTTTTGCAATGTATAGGTATAGTTACGAATTAGATTCCATGGGTGTTTCTATGTATAATATACTATATGAATTCACAAAAGACATGGAAAATAAGTGATGAGTTTTGATTTGAGTACAATCAAATATATACTTAAGTCCTACTTACATAATTATACTTAAGTACCACTTTGTACATTCTATTACAAAAGTAGAGAACAAGTGAGAAGGTATAGCATTTATACTATGTGCTAGCTAATATTAGCAATTAATACTTTAAGTGGGGTAATAAATAAGTAAATTGTTTTGTAAAACATATTTTTAATAATAATAAATTAATTGTAAATAAATAAATAGTTTTTACTTAATCTAATCACACCAAGTTATATCTATATTACATTTACCTTGGTACCATAAGTACTGTAATTTGTTTGCTTTGGTTAAATTTTTCAAATCTTCTTTTAATAATGTGCCTTGTTTCTGAAAATAATATAAATAATGTTTAGTTTGGTAAACAAAATTGGACCTAAATAGGTATTTTAATCCTACTTAATATTATAAACTGTTGACTCCGTGGTTTCACGTAAGTCCCGTTTCGCGGTATTATCAGGATAAAAAGGAGCCTATGTGTTATTCCAGGTTTCCAGCTACCTATATTATACAAAGGTTGCCTAGAAGAAATCGCTTTTAGCGATAATGCCGCCCATTTGTACAACTTTTTACTTTTAAGCTTTCTGTGTTATTTGTCTCACTTATTAATTTTATTGTAAACTGATTTTAATTGTTGTTGGTTGTGCAAATAAAGTGTTAATCTATCTATCTATATTCCAAGTTTCATCGCAATCGTAGTTTTTGCGTGATTGAGTAACAAAGTCACAGACATACATAAACTTTCGCGTTTATAAATTAGTAAAAAGTAAGATGTGAAAGTATGTGTGTAAGTAAGCGAGTATGTTTCTTACTCCTTCGTGCAAGAATTACTAAACCAATTGCAATGAAACTTGGCATGCCGTTAACTGGAGACCTTATAAACACATAGGCTACTTTTTATCCCGACATTCCCGCGAGAACTATATAGCTGCTTTACGCGGCTGAAACTATGATGAGCAAGTAGTTTTTTTTAATTAAATCTTATTTAAATACTAAAATTAACAACACAAAACACCTGCCATTCTTTTTCCCAACCTTGCACAGGACAGCCAGCGCAAAGTTGAGGAGCAGTTAGTAAGTACCTATACAGTTAAACATAAATATTTGTTCTCACAAATTATGAATTCAAGACTAAAGTTCAAGAACTATTACGGGAAGGTAAGTTATGTAGAAAGTAACTAAACAAATAATATTGCGTGAGGCTTCTTTCATAGTAACAAGCGTCCGTCGATGTAAGTACTATGTACTAGGTAAACTGTGCCTATATTCCGGGAAAGGCACTGTATGAAAGGTGGATAACTGTAACAAGGGCCGAGGCGCAGAACTATATATAGGTAAATTGGTTCTATTGTCGGAAGAAAGTGAGCAAATCGTACAATTTTTACAACTGACGTTAGATGGCGCCAGTAGGTACCTACTTATAATAGCAAATGCTTAGGGCTTTATTATCACACTTGCGGTTTGCAAACGGCCTTAGAGGGCGAACGCAATCCGACACGACTTCCTCAGTGGCTGCACCGGTCTACGATTCGGAAAACGTCCGCTTGACGCTACAACTTAGCCGGTGACTAGTGACAATAAGTCGCGCCCGAAGCCATGTTTTTACATGTGAATCTAAGGAGTGGTCTCATCACCCGATGTAGGAGTCGAATCGAACGAAAATCAGCAGAATTCTAGCTATTAAAATTGTCCGAAGTGGGTACGAGGGATTAAAAAATAGAGCCCTAGAATACTTACCAAAGGTGGAGGATAAAGACGTCTAAAATCTCCTCTATGCAGAAACTCCGTGTGAGCTTTCAACAAACTTTTCCTGATATTTGAGTCCATACAAGGTTTGCAAAGGCCGCAGATGGCGCTCGCGTCGCACTGATCTCTGCAGGTCGTGCTGCACTCGTCACCCCATACGGCTATGTTCTTCTCTGATGATACCATTTTGGTAACTGATGGAGATCTAAGGAGAAAACATTATTATGTAGGCTACACGACGACACTGTGACTGTTGTTGTTGTTGTCACTGTTGCAGTTCTGTTGGAGTCTACATTCTGATGATGGCTTTTTGAAGTCGAAACACATAACATAAAATCTAATTTTATGCCGCCTGCAAAGAGCAGTTGCAGGGTGCTCTTTTTATGCTGCACACAGCACGACACCGTACCTATATTTACTGATATAGTCAGGTGTCAGGACTAAAAATTATATATTACTAGCTGCGCCCCGCGGTTTCACCCGCGTAAGTCGTTCTCGTTTCAGTTCCCGCGGGATTAAAAGTATTCTATGTCCTTCTCCTGGTTCTAAGCTACCTCCCCACCAATTTTCAGACAAATCGATTTAGCCTTTCTTGAGTTACAAATGGTGTAACTAACACGACTTTCTTTTATATATATAGATCAGGGGTCGGCAACGCTGTGCTCGCGGGCGCGCATGCGCCCGCGACGTCTTTTCGATGCGCCCTGCGCACGGGCATACTATAGGACAGACCGAGCGTGAATGAATGAGTAGCCGAATTTTTGTGTCGTTAGTTTTACCTACCTACTTACGTATTTGTAGACTGGTTTTGTTTTATTATTGTGTTTTCAACATGAGTAAAAGACCGAGGACTTACTATTTCAATAAAGAATGGGAAGAACAGTTCTTTTTTATTGAGTTTAGTGGAAAAAGTATCTGTTTGTTATGCAACGCCAGTGTAGCAGTGCCTAAAAAAAGTAACATTGAAAGACACTTCAATACTTTGCATGCTACGTCGTGTAACAGTAGCTTTCCCCCAAACACTGAAATTCGGAAGAAACGTGTCGGTGAATTGAAGACAAATTTATCAAAACAACAAAGTGTTTTTACCAAGCCAATTCAACTTTCGAAAAGTGCTACTATTGCATCTTTAAAGGTTTCTCATTTGTTAGCTAAGAAGAAAAAGCCTTTTGTGGACGGGGAATTAATAAAGGAAGCCTTTTTAACAGCTGCTGATTCTGTGTTTCAGAATTTTAAAAACAAAACCGAAATTATTGCGGCTATTGAAACCATACCATTGTCAGCCCGAACAGTGTCGAGAAGAATAGAAGTTATTGCTACTGATATAAAATCGGAGTTGGAAAGTGACATTCAAAAGTGCAAGTTTTTTTCTCTTCAACTCGACGAGTCTACTGACATTTCCGACACTGCGCAGCTGTGTGTTATTATTAAAATGGTATTTAATGATTTTACCACAAAAGAAGAATTTTTGAAGTTATTGCCGCTGAAGGGTCGCACACAAGGTAAAGATATTTACAATGCGTTTATAACCTTTGCAACAGAAAGCCAGTTACCATTTCATAAAATAGCTGCCATAGTAACTGATGGTGCGCCTGCAATGATAGGCAATAAAAATGGTTTTATTGCGATGTGCATGGCAAATGATCTGTTTCCTCAATTCGCTCATTATCATTGCATCATCCACCAAGAGGCGTTGTGTGCCAAAATTTTTCGTTATGAACACGTCATGAAGATTGTCGTAAAGATAATCAACTCCATTAGGGCTGCGGCAATGCAACACCGTTTGTTTCGGCAACTTTTGCAAGATGAAGATGCCGAGTATGAGGACTTGATATTGCATACAGAAGTTCGATGGCTGAGCAGAGGTAAAGTGCTGGTACGCTTTGTCACTTTATTAAACGAAATAAAACAGTTCTTGGCAACGAGAAACGAAGACTATCCACAATTGACTGATCCCTCGTGGCTTGCAGATTTGGGGTTTCTCACAGATATAACAATAAAACTAAATGAACTGAACATGGAATTGCAAGGAAAAAATCATCATGTTGCAAAAATGGTTGGATCGGTGAATACGTTCAAAGCCAAACTGGCTTTATGGAAATCCCATTTACTAAGAAATTCAATTTCACACTTCCCAAATTTAAAGAAAATTTTTGAACACCTCAATGTACGTGAAACAGATATTAATACCACTGCGTTTGCCTTACATTTAGATACACTTTTGGACGAATTTAATTCTCGTTTCAAGCAATTCAAGAATCTTGAGCCTATCACATTAATCCATTCGCAGAAGGTGATGTTTCGGAATATATCAAAACCTTTTTTGGCATAGAAAATTACGATGAATTAGAGCTGGAAATAATAACCATGAAGAACGACTTGAGCCTGAAATCATACATGAGGGACCAAAACTTTTGGAATATAGTTGATGAAAATAAATATCCCATTTTAAGAGCCTTATCTCTTAAAATACACGCGTATAGTGCATCAACATACGCATGTGAATCCATATTTTCAACAATGAAGCACTTGAAATCAAAATATAGAAGCAGAATGACAAACGTTAATTTGGACCATTGTATTAGGACAGGTACTTCTAATTATGAACCAGATTTCATCAAGTTGTCAGAAGAAATACAAGGCCAAGGATCGCACTAATAAATTCGTGACTAATTGTTGTATTGATTAATATTGACTGTATGTACGCCTCATTTAAATAAACATCTGTTTTTTTTTTGTCCTTGTGTAACATTTTATTTTCGTCAACTTTTCATGCGCCCTTCAGGTGTAAAATATTTGACCCCTGATATAGATTTTTAACATAGAAGAAAAATTGATAATAACGGGGTATTTAATGGGTATTTACCATGTTTTTAATCATTTTTATGTGGAGCTTTTAAGTTTTCTGTTTGACTAAGACATCGACAGCGTCTGTCGTTTTTCGTTTTCGTTTTTCGTCAAGCCATTTTGAAATTTCTGGAAAAATATCGAGCTCCACATAAAATTAATTAATTACTTAACAGAAAAGTGAAAAACAAGATGCTTCTAGTAGCTTTAGGAATGGTGGATGCAGTCGGGCGGGACTCCAAATAACATAAAGATATTAAACCTAATTAATAACACTAAGTATTTGGTGTTATTAAACTTATTCACCTTTTATTTAGAGTCCCACCCGACTGCATCCAACATTCCTAAAGCTACTAGAAGCATCTTGTTTTTCACTTTTCTGTTAAACAGCAGTCGGCGGTTTTTTATTTTTTTAAATATTTTTTTATTTATCGCTTTTTAGTTTTTAGAGATTAGATTTAATTACACCAGAAGAAATTTATTAATTCTAGATGTATATACTCCAGTAGCGAGGACGTGCATTGCTTGTTTTTGCTTACTCAGGGTGATAAGTACAAGAACTATCCAGCGCGGGAACGCCGCCAGCATCTTGGGCGCAATGCCTCGGTTTGTTGTTGCTGACAACTTCTTTTAGATTTCTAATTTTAGATTATTACGTAGGTATTGTTTTCTTTGAAAAATAAAGTGGTTATTTAAGTCCACAAACTAGTAAGAAGATACATAAGTATAAAACGTAGTGATTATATTCTCTTTGCTTAAGTATTTTATGTCATGTCATCTCTGCCAATTCCTTCAAACTCGGCGTCAAAGTCAAATCCATAGATGAGATATTTATACGAGCCAAATCGAAAAGTTTTTAATTAACGTTCCGTTGTTCTTGCGAAAATTACCTGCGTAATCATAATGTCATGTAGTAGCAACATAACTTTCGAAGTTAACCATTAGAATTACTATTAGAATACATTATTCACTCACGGATTGTTTTCGCATGCGAATATTGAAATCCAGAGGTAGTGCTAAGCCATAAATTGAAGTAAAAAGAATATATAAACGTCATTAAAGACAAGACAACCGAGCCGAAGGCAAGTGACATATTAATGAAGACAACCTACTTAAACGACTTCCGATCATTTTATAATTAATTATTTTAAAACTTAATTGTAAAACTTTACAAGCAATTACTTTTCAAATGTAAATTTACGAAAGAATAAAACATATCTTTTGAGTGAACAATGTTACGCGTTTTCTCTATTTTTTATGGTCTTTACAAATCTTGGTTAATAGCGTTTTACATCATTATTTTTATTTATTTATTATTTTAATGTACTCTATGTCACTCTCACGGTCATGACGAATCTAACGACGTATCGTTTATCTAAATCGGCCCAGCCGTTTAGGCCCTACGACGGCACAAAAATAGGTCACATACATACATACATACATACACTCACGGCAAAAACATAACACTTCCTTTGGCAGTCGTGTAAAAACATGGTAAATACTCCGTCATTTAATAATAGGTATTTGTAGTGAAATCAACCATGTATAGTTTAAAATCTAAAGTACCTTTATTAGAAAGATATCTTGCAATTTAAAGCTGTGGGTAGGTAGGTATATAAGGCCCGGTTGCCTCAAACTAACCCATTTTATATAACCAAACACCGAAATGGACATGAAAGGGACAAAAATATCTAGGTTACATTTGTTATGGATTTAGTTTACTGCCCACGTGTAACCGTTTGCTCTTTCTTTGATATGCTAAACTCAGCTAAACTAAGCCTTGAATAAGATTCGAGATTTATAAGCTTACACGACGATGTCTGTCCATTATTATATTTAGATGGATAGATATTATTCTTATTTACTTTATATGATCAACAATAACAATACAAATACTTACAACAAATAGATAAGACCGCTTCTTAGTTTTTTTTTATTTAATCTTAAAGAAAAGAACAAATTTATCTAAAACACGATCTAGCAAAACTCAAAAATAGAATCAAAGTTAATAAAATAAACCACAAAACAAACCTAACCATTGGTATTTAGTATATAAAAACTTAAAGAAAGAAAACAAAATGAGTGATAAAACACAATTTAAACCGGGTTTTACTCGCGTTTATAATATTGCTATTAAACAAAAAAACACGAGTAAAACCTAGCATAGGTACATTGCGAAAACCTTAGACAAAAAATGAGTGAAAGATAAACGATTAGTTCTTTGCTGCATTATATGTATGTACGTATATTGCAGACACGGATTATCGTCGGCATGAGGTCTACTTCATAGTTCGCGTTTAAAATTGTAATTGACGCGGGCCTCTACGTGTTGCCTTCGGTTCCACGCACGCCTTCCAAAGGTCCGGGACTCCGTAGCCCCGTGATACTGGACGTATAAATAAACACAATGATACTTACGTATTATCTAGCTGCCTCCCAAGTCCAGTGATAGAGAATAGGTTATAAAGCACTTGTTCGTAAAGCAGCTGGTTGGGCGGGTAGTGCTCCGAACTCAAGTTGGGTGACATGTTCGCTTCGAGCAGGTACACGCGTAGGTTTGCGTCAACGACGAGGTCTACACGCATCATTTCGAAGAAGTTCTCTGATGATGGGTAGTTTTTTAACTGTAAGAAAGCAGAAACCGTGATTTTTACAGAAGGTTTTTACTGGGTTACCTACCTACTCGGTTTTTTTACCCGACTACGGCGAAGTCAAAGAAGGAAGGAATGTTTTTGGTAGTCTATGTCAGTATGTTTGTATGATCAACGTGACCACCGTAGCGCCTAAACTACAGAACCGTTTTTAATATATAAGGCGTCAATAGATTCATAATAATGGGCAGGATAATACAAGATATATATAAATTTTATAAACATTGTAAATGACGGTATTTAAGTAAACCATAGATTCTATACACGAAAAAAAATAAACTAAAAATCATATATTTGGTATCAAAAGAAAGGTCTTGGCGTGCACATCTTAAATATGTATTTATATCATACTAGCTTATATTACCCGCGACTTCGTCTGCATAGAAATACTGCATAGCCGTTTTTTTTTCGCTAAGTCATAGTCATAGTTTATCCTACTTAGAGGATTTCTAATAAAAACTGGGCTGCGTGCGTGGTAATTTTATAGATAGCTATTGCATGGCTAGTATATTATATTGAATACCCGATAGGGCCAAAAATATGTTATTTTTCTTCAAGCCGACTAGTAAAAAAGTAAAAAAAAAGTTTAACCTGGATACGTGAAAAAAACCAAAGCGGTTTTTTTGGTAGAAAAAAATGAAAAATTTCCATGGAAATCCAGAAATGAATAGCTACAAAATGGTAAAGGTAGAGCCGTGATCACACTCTATGTGTACCTAGCTATCTATAAGACGGCCTCTGTGGCGCGTCGGCCGGAAGCTCGACTGCAATGCAGAAGGCTGCGGGTTCGATTCCCGTCGGGTGCAAATATTTATGCTTAAAAATAAATATTTGTATCTGGTCTGGGTGCCTTTCTATGTATAATATGTATGTATTTCCAAAAAAAAAGGTATAAAATGTAGTATATCCGTTGTCTAGTACCCATAGTACAAGCTTAGTGCTTAGTTTGGGGCTAGATTGCGCTGTGTGCAATGTAGTGAAATATGTATAATGAAATTGTTCCTGGCACCCACATAACCAATTAGGTAACCTACAGTAATTAAATTACACATAACCTACAGTAGGTGCGACAACAGCTCTACCTTGGCCGTTTTTGTAGCTATTCATTTCTGGATTTCATCTGACCTTTTACCTTGTTCCGTCCTTTTAGACCCCCTTTTTGACGTAGTGGCTTTATAATTTTTGAAACTTTTTACTAGTCGACTTGAAGAAAAATACCCTATTTTTGGCCCTGTAGCCCGGGTCTAAAAGAAAAGAACATGGGTACGATGTCCTGCCTACCGTAAAAATTGGGACCAAAAAGGTCTTTTGACAAGAGACTTCGGCCGCATTTCTGTCCTGATATCCCCACGGGATTAGGACGCCACACTACCCTCCACCGGCGTTAGTTTGTAGCGCTAAGCGGACTCCTCCGAGTTGCGATACGTGTTTACGTATCGCAACTCGGAGGAGTCCGCTTGCATCCGTCCGATGGTCCGGTGCAGCCATCGAGGAAGACGGGTAAGTTCGTGTCCTACTACCGTCTTTTTTCTTCGAAATCAGCGTGCTACATTTTAGGCTATATCATCATTTTGGTCATAGGTCAGATAGTGCTCAAACGCACAGCTACCGTGTGAGAAAAAATGTTTTTACTAGTTTATCCAAATCGATATAGGTATCCCGTAACTTTGTCCTTAAAGAAAAAACCACATACACTAGTATATGCTTAAGAAAGTAACTCACAGCTTCAATAATATAATGTTCCTTCATGAGGAAAACCTCGGCAATCGCCTCCTGGACGTCGCTCCACATTTTCCTCGTGTCTTTGCCCTGAGACAATTTAAATTGAGACATTTATTTAAATTAACCACTCACTCGCCACTTAGAAGGTACAGTGGTACCTTCGTTAATAAGGTCATTTTATTTCATGCTCTCTGAGCTTGGAAAAACTAGCAGCGCCCCGCGGTCTTACCCGCGTAAGTCCCGATCGCGTTCGAATATCGGGGTTATTCGGGATCAAAAGGATCTAAATAAATTAAAATGATCCCTACATTTCGTCGTAAACGGATTACACCGGCTATGGTCACGGGTCAGGTCAGAAGGGCCAGTGTTCCCGGGACTACGACGGCCTGTGTAATCCGTTTCCCGAAACGTCGTCGTGGTAATTTATTTACGCAATCTAGACCCGAAATATCTAAAATTCTAATAATAATAGTAGTAAAAAAAACAATTCAGGCCTCCAAAACTCACGAAGTGTAAAAGAGCAAATTGAAACCTCTGTATTTTATTTAATGTTTAATTTACCTGAATATTGTTGTATCAAATTTGCGGCAACCTTGCCTTAGGTAACACGTGTAAGACCAGCCTAAAGTTAAGTTAACCCAAATTAAAACGCGTAGGTTGATCTGTAATAACTTGTTCTATCTATTTATGTACATAATGTTACTTTTGTTTATTTGTTTTATCTAAATTGAGTAGGTAATTCAAGTTAGCCAAGTCTAAGATCAACTTGGGGTAAGAATAAGTTTTCTTGTGACATACTTATTACCATTAATGTTTAAGTTAGGTAATCTTGTACGTGGTAAGTTGGAGTTGTACTTATACAATGTGTTTCGGAGAGGGTGCATACTTACGATGTGTTTCTTTAGAAAACGTTGTTTCTCTTGTCAAAAATTTTGGAATATAAGTCCGTATACGAATTTTTAAAGGTTAAAGGAAGGTTGTTGAACAAAAGTTGTTTAATTTCTTCAATAGTTTTCGCAATTTTGCATAATAACACACTTTGTTTACCGGGTTTAATCGCGTTTTAGGTATTCATGATTTTTAAACGAACCGAAATGGGGGTTCTCATTATGCTCGAAATTTCCGAGCATAATGAGAAGCCCCATGAGTTTCTTCGTGGCTTATTCTCATGGGAGGGCGCGTTCCGAAGCCATGGTAGTTTTTTGAGCTAGCTAGGAACAATAATAATTATAATTTAAATTCAAAACTATTACAATAACTCTAAAGTCTGCGTACACTGGAACGTTTTGTCACAAATAATTATGAGGCGGTAGTTTACAGTAACTTTATAGAATGTTAAAATAGACAATACATCTCAGTCAACCTTGAAAAAGCCAACTGTGAAATTGGCGAAAGCTCGGTCCGTTTAAAAATCATGAATAAAACGCGATTAAACCCGGTAAATAAAGTGTTTCAAAAGTTGTTTGTCTAGATGTCTAGAACAGCCCTCTTTTACTATATATATTTTTAGCCAAATATCCCATTGTATGAGGTCTCCTCACAAATCTCTACAAAATCGTGGACTAAGGCGGCGCGACGGCACTGCCCCGTGAGCCACTTAGCTCATAGTTACTAACTAGTTGTTAGTACCTTGATTTGTATGTAATTAACACTTAATTAGGCCGAACTAAGTACCTACTACTGAGTAATTATAATATATCTGTTGGTAAGGGACCGAATGTAAGTATCTATATTTTGAAATCACCTTTTTATTTATTTATGGACTGTCTTAATTACTTAGTGGGGTTAGGTAGAACAAATCCTCAGGTAGGTAGCTCTATAATCTAACAAGTTACGTCAATCAATCTTTTTTGTAACTTTTACGTAAAATGCTCTAGAAATCAAAGCAATTAAATGTTATTCTGGGAAAAATTGCTTCAACAGTTTGATAGCTACTTTTAATTGTGAGTAAATAAAATACTCACAAATAAAAGCTACGAAGCCACAGACAGAGTTAAAACACCCGTAAGAGGAAACCTTTTACGTCCTAGACAAACCAAAAATGGTTTTATGGATGAAATTTATGTAATGATTTAATGTATTGTTCTTGTTTAAATAAATAAATAAAAAAAGAACTATAACTTTACTAACCTGGGCCTGCACGTAAAGATCGAAGGCATCCTTCATAGAGAACCCGAGCGCAGTATAAGTTCTAGCTAAGGAAGGCACCTCCCATGTTGGGAGATAGTCGTCACCTATCACGTATTTATCAAGATTCGAAGCGTCGAACGGGTGGTATTTCGCTGGACAATATCTGGAACATGATGTTGACAACAATAGTCACAGATCTTCGACTTTGAGAGGTTCTGTGTTGACCAAATTCGAAGGCGAGATTTGGACAATTAGTACTTCATATCTATGACCGATTCCACAATCAAAAGTTTAAAAAACTATATCCCACTGAGGCTTAGGAGTATGGGTATGGTAAGTACCTATGGTACCAAAATTTATCAAAATTAGTCCAATGGTTTAAGCGTGCAAAAGTAAAAATAGAGACTGAATTACTTTCGGATATTTTACAAACATATTCGGTGACCTTTGTATATAAACGTGACTGAAATAAAACATCTTTGAGACCGGTCCGAACTTTGAACTTGCCTAGGAATTCCAAAGTCAAGAACTGAAAACAAAGCGAGCAATAAGTTTGTTGTCATTCAATTATCCCAAACACGAAAAACCCAGTTGACTGATCATGAGTATTTTCCTCTCACGAAAATAGTACCGACTTTTTAGTACCACTCTTGCAAGAATGGCCAATCACATAGAGTCTAGGTATAGATAGGTAACGCATCGGCCAATTACAAATACCTATTTTAAGTATAGATGGGTCAATCACAAAGTTTGATTATTACCTGGCCCCCTGTCCGCAACTGTGAGTTGTGTTTTGTAGTAAAATGCGCGATATGATCAGTCAATAGGATTTATTGTCCTTGATTATCCCGAATAAACAGCATAATAATACCTGAACAACACGTCTCCTTTGTACCAATAAACTCGTAAAGGGTTGACCGAAGTCAATACCACGTACACGCCAATATCGAACTTGTGTCCGTCCACTAGGAAAGGATTCTGCATGTACTCCTGCACAAACCTTTCTCCACTCGACAGATCTATTTCACTCACGTTCCTCATATGAATACCTCGGTGTTGATTGTGCTTCTCCAAAAACAAAGCATTCTTATTCTCAGATGCATATTTCAAAAATTCAGCCTTATTCTTAGGTAATTTGAACGCTTTCGGTATGAATTTAGAGTCGGAAGTGGCTAGGTCGACTTTGTTTGTTATGAATCCGGTACCAGGAAAATGATTGACCCGCTGGTGGGGTTTCAGAGAATGCAGATTGGGGTAGAGCGCTCGAAAAGGGTAATCGTGGGACCAGAGAAGATGCCAGGCTGTTTTGTTGTTGCTTTTCTCGTAGTTCAAGCTTTCTAACACGTTATGAACATGTTTTAAAAGCCCGTGCCTTTTCTCAACGTCCGAATACGCTGAATAAACCCAATACTTCCTTTTCACAAATTCTTTTCTAGTTCTATTTTGTGCGTTAATAATTTCTAATAGAATACCAAGCGACACACCGATTATACAGATTACTAAAAACAAGTTAACGTTTGTGCTTTCCTTTTGATGTATTTTCTTCGATTCTTTCACTGTTATTCTTTCACATTGCTTATCTAGAGCTTCGTTTTCGTTTTCATCTCTTATCTCTGTTTCCTGAAATAGATGTAACGTTTGTATATTAATAAATAAGTAGGTTCTTTGAGATGAACGAGCGAGGTTATGAATGAAATCAACTTGTACCGTGAGAACAAATTTGTGGGATATATAAGCCTACGCAATTGCGGGTTTTGAATGAGTAAAATGGTTACTGTGAGTACGAAAGAATACATGATGATTACTTTGCATTTTGTTTGTGTGTTTACAGATTTAGTAATTTGTAAATGTTGGTAAGTATGTTTGAGCACCTTTTTTAATTCAGAAATACCTAATAATAATAAATAGCCTCTATGTAATATAATTAAGTAAAGTATTTAGATTTTAGATGTTTTGTCGTGAACTTTGAATCCGTATGAGACTATAAATTTAGTGTTAGTGTTTGTTTTTAGGGTTGCGTATCCAAAGAGTAAAACGGGACCCTATTACTGAGATTTCGCTGTCCGTCCGTCCGTCTGTCTGTCACCAGGCTGTATTAAGAGAACCGTGATAGCTAGATTGTTGAAATTTTCACAGATGACGTATTTCTGTTGCCTCTATAACAACAAATACTAAAAACAAATATTTAGGGGGGACTTCCATACAACAAACTTGTCGTTTTGCCGTTTTTTTTCCATAATGGTACGGAACCTGGCTTCGTGCTCAAGTCCCACTCGCACTTGGCCATTTTTTTCTTTGTAAATAAATAATCTAGGTACTATAATCTTATTTTATGGAATTAAGAAAATATAATGAATGTACCTTCCTACTACTTATTGAATATTTAACCGTTTTAAACACAGTGTTTTTCTTTAAGAGTTTGTAGTCTAGATAAATGCACTTACTTTTTCCTCCATTTTCACTAAGAATTTAAAAATATCACAGTTCTATTTATTTTGCCGCAAAACGTAGCGTGTGCGCAAACATGATTGTACCACAAGAATGAGACGACCATCTCCTACAACGTAATGGCAAAAGGAGAGAAAAGATTAACTAACTAATACGTGTGAAGGAGAAAGCAGACACTTTCTAAAACTGGTAACCATACTATGGGGGCTTTTAAGGTCACATCAGCATATAATTCTCATGTAGGTAGACATAGACATGGTATATACATAGATAGGTACATTATATCTAACACCTAGCAAAATCCATGACTTCTTATTTTGCATAGAACTAAAAAAACTGGCACAATGTATGTATATGTACATACATTGTGGTGTTCCGTCGCTTCCGCGGACAAATCCTACAGGAACACACAAAGACTAAAGTGTAGTGCTACTAACATAGTTCTAAGCTATCTATTAACACATTTATTTTATTATAAAATACCTATGTATGTTTGTCTATAAGATATATATTTTTATGGATTTATTAGGCGTCTATCTATATTGCATTATATTGGTTCCTCGGTTACTGCGATACAAGCTTGTGCTTAGTGTAGAATCGATGTCTGATATATGTAATTTGAGAAACGTCTAATAAGTGTCATCTATACTTATAATAAATCTGTAGAGAGGTCAATTCTGTACATGGAATATATTTTCAAAATAACTATCGGGGGGTGTTTAGTTATCGATACTGATGTCAAAAATGCAATCAGTAATTTTTTTTTCTGTCTGTCTGTCTGTCTGTCTGTCTGTATATTCGTTATAGAAACAAAAACTACTGAACGGATTTTAACAAAACTTGGTACAATAATACTTTATACTCCTGGGCAGGTTATAGAATACTTTTCATCATGCTACGATAGATAGGAACGGAGCAGTAAAGAGAAAAGTTTCAAAAACGGGAAAATTTACTCCATTTTTTAAGCTTCCGTCGCGCGTGTGCAGCCTGAATGGTTTAAGTTACACAGAAATCATGTATGACGGATTTGTTCCGCTAAACATGCCATAAAATAATAAATATGTAAATAAAAAAATTAAAAATTAAAAAACCGACTTCAAAAAGAAACAAAAAATAATTTAAAAACAAACAAAAAAAAAGAAGAATTGATAAAAATGACCAAAATAACCTCTACATAGGTACAGTGCCACCGACAAATTAATCTGTTTTATCATCTGAAGTCGGGCAGCCAAACTAAGTACAATATGGAACCAATCAATAAAACTGCCCGACTTCAGATGATAAAACAGATGAATTAGTCGGTGGCACTGTACCTATGTAGAGGTTATTTTGGTCATTTTTATCAATTCTTTTTTTTTTTGGTTGTTTTTAAATTATTTTTTGTTTCTTTTTGAAGTCGGTTTTTTAATTTTTAAATTATTTTTTTATTTTACCCTTTTTAGTATACCTACCTACCTAAAAATCAACAATATTGTTACCGTAATTTTAATTATTGAGGAGTTTGCTGATGAGAAGGTGGTTTCAGGTGCCCCATCAATCTGTACTTAGTTCTTTAGGGGTCAATTCTTTTTGGTAAAAGTTCAAAAATGAGTAATTTATTGAATTCTGGGATGCTATCCTGTCCAACATTCCGAAGATACTCATCAGATTCTTAACAAACTTTCATGGGACCACCTCGCAGCTTCCACCTTTCCATTAAAAAAGAATCATCTCAATCGGTCAAGCCATCTTTGAGTAATCGATAAACAACTGGATTGATTAATGCGTTTTGAGGAGCATTTCCGTTCATCACTCCGAAGACCCTCATCAGATCCACATCAAATTTTTATGGGACCATCTTGGAGCTTCCACCTATCCATTAAAAAAAGAATCATCTTAATCGGTCAAGCCGTCTTCGAGTAATCGGTGAACATACAAAAAAATAATATTATACATACAGACGAATTGATAACCTCCTCCTTTTTTTTGAAGTCGGTTAAAAATATCCTGCGACAGCATGTCTATCTTTTATGGTTGACTCACAATCAATCAATTAATCAATCTATATCTTCTATACTTATAATAAAATCGTAACTTAGCGGTGTCTATTTTTAAAAGATATTTTGAAAAAACTATTTATAGGGGTAACTAACGGAAATGGTCTGTTACTAACGTAACAGACCATTTCCGTGTTTAACTTTTTGTCTGTTTGTCTGTGCGTTTGTGCGCGCTAATTTCTTAAAAGACCGATTTGAATGAAATTAAGTATGCAGATAGCTTAAGATTTCGATTGACATATAGGCTACTTTTTTCCGGATATCAAGTCTGGATATCCGGATAAAAAATAGAAATTGCGTAATTTTGTTATTTTTTAACCATCGTCATCTATCGTCATTGATCATCATCCATCGTCATCGATCGTCATCCATCGTCATGAACAAATTTTGCCTTACTTCACCTACCTACCGCAATGCAAAAATCCACACTTAAACGGACGACCAGGGAAGTACTGATGATGCCAGGCGCGGTAGCGCCTGGCTCCATCAGTACTTCAATGGGCGACCGTTTAAGTGTGGATTTTTGCATTGCGATAGGTTGGTGTAAGAACAACGCGGGATCGCAACTTGCGCGGGTGAAACCGCGGGCGCAGCTAGTAGTTAATAAATAAATATTTGATATGTGCGGTTCGAATATCGTCGTGGTTGATTTCTGGCAAATTCATATTCCTTAATTTAAAGCAATGCTTTCCAAAAATTAGCACCCGACAGGACTTGACCAGATGAGCACCTGTGGCCAAAATGGATAAGGCGTTGGGGCCGGACTCCCTAAAGATGCAGGTTCATGTCCTATCCTGCAAATTTTTGGAAAGCTTTTTTAATTTAGCCATCCAAAGTGTAGGAAACACTTTAAAAAACATCAAGAAGAAGTTATTATTTATAATAAATAATAAAACCTAATATACGAGTAGGTATCATCAGCGAAGTTTAAGTTTATTATCTACTTTCATTCAATTGTAAGTTGTCTTCTATACTTATAATAAAGGAAGAGAGGACAAAAAGTCTGTACTTGGAAGTAAAATAAATAAAAAAAAAAATTTTTATAAAAAAAACAAAAAACCCGACTGCGTAAAAGACTCGATTAAAAAATACGCATAGAAACAACAAAAAAACCAAAAAGAAAAAAACAAGCCCAGTAATTTGAAATTACGCTAAGTAATAATAGTTTTGTAATCGATACACACAGAACACATAATAAATGAGTAAAAAATTACTCACAGTCGGGACCCATTCATTTTACCAATCTAATTTTTCCAATGGGTCCCGACTGTGAGTAATTTTTTACTCATTTATTATGTGTTCTGTGTGTATCGATTACAAAACTATTATTACTTAGCGTAATTTCAAATTACTGGGCTTGTTTTTTTCTTTTTGGTTTTTTTGTTGTTTCTATGCGTATTTTTTAATCGAGTCTTTTACGCAGTCGGGTTTTTTGTTTTTTTATAAATTATTTTTTTTATTTTACGCTTTTTAGTTATTTTCATTTATTGATGGTAGGTAAGTCTCGTAATCTATTCATTTCATTAGGGGGTTATAATGTACTAGCTGCGCCCCGCGGTTTCACCCGCGTAATTTCCGTTCCCGCGGGAATAAAAAGTAGCCTATGTGTTAATCCAGGTCCCCCAGCTACCTATATTCCAAGTTTCATCGCATTCGGTTCAGTAGTTTTTGCGTGAAAGAGTAACAACCTCACATACATACGTATGTGAGGTGGTTAATACTCTTATACATACATACTTACATACAAACTTTCGCGTTTATAATATTAGTAAGATTCTATTTCAGTTAGGGTTTAGTTATTTATTGTTTAAATTTATTATTCTTTTAACGTTTTTAGGTACCTAAGTGTTATTAGGCTTTTATTCAGTAGGTAGGTACAATTTATGTAAATATTTTTTTAGTTTATATCAATAAATTCCTGTCACCTGTACCATCACGGCTTATACCACGGCTTATACTTTGATAGTTCCAAGCGTAACTACGTAACAAAAATAAAAACTTGTTCGTTAGTAATAAAAAGCAAGAATACCTAATTGTAAATTAACTTTAAACCGTTATCTTTCCTAAACGGTTCTTTAAAACGAAAAATGGTGAAAGAAACCTAATATTTATTTTTAAAAACCTATTCAACGATACCCATCTTGACATACTTTGACGATTTTGGATTTTTTAATTTTGACAATATGGCGTCTGGTGGTGACATACGTTACTTGGGATTACTGTCATGTCTTTAGTCACACTCGCCAGAGTAAGACGAATCGATTGACGAAAGAATCATCAAAATCGGTCCATGCGTTTGGCCTCTAGAACGCCACATAGAAACATCCATACATACATACATACATACATACATACATACATACATACATACATACATACATACATAGACCGGTAAACACATTACCCTCCTTTGCGTCGCGCAGTCGGGTAAAAAGTGGTCTAGGGGACTTAGGATAAGAAGTAGAACAAAATTATAAAAAAATTAAAATTCATGTCTGTCTGTCTGTTTTTCTGTTTCTGTCTGTTCCTTTTACTATTAAAAACTACTAATCCGATTGAAATCTGGTTTTCAATATTGGATATTTCTATTTTCGGAATCGTCGTGGTATACTTTGTATCAAAATCCAATTAGTAGATCCCGAGTAATGAACGAAAAAGTGCAACCGCTCGATAAACGCTCGGCCGCCCGCGCCCGTGATAACGCGTTTTTCACTTCGCAGCTAGTTCTCAAATAAAATCCTAATCACTTCCTACAGCCTAGTCATCCCGACTCAGTGTTACGTCACAACCACAAGATAGAACCATTAATTGTAACTGTAACATAATAGGTCGGAATGTCTGTCTGTTTGTGCATTATCTGCGAATGTTTACTGTCGAGGCAGCCAGGCTGCCGGGCGCCATCGTCCGCGTCACTCGGGGCACGGATTCACGAGATTTTTATGGAAAACTTAGTATAGTTTTTCTTTTGAAATTTATGACATAGGGCTCTACCATGATGTCTTATAAGTCGTCGCGAAGTTTTCGCGATGTCGTTCAGCTAAAAAAAAAATTAAAAACTCATCAACTAATTAATTTTTTTTTATTGTCTGTGGTTTTTAGAAGTAGGCGGGGTATTTTTTATTTAAAATTCACTCTATTTTTTTGAACGAATAAAGGAGGACATATCAACGACAAACGAGCGTGGTAGCGCAGATTAACTATAAATTAATATTTAGTTTTTAGTCCCGACACCTGTCAGGAATAAAAACTAAATCCCAACCAACTCTTACAAAACTTAATATTAATTTTTAACATAGTTGATATGTTCCAAAAAGTGACACCTAATTCAATAAATTATTTATGACATTTTTCGGTTAACCTGTGGACTTCTTATGCATTGCTTTTTGATTCTTGCATTCAACGGACGGACTTTTCAAAACGTCTGTTGGGAATAGCTTTTAATTTTATGTCACACAAACGTTTTCATGAGCCTTGTGTGGGTTAGATTCCCGCTGGGTGCAAATATTATGCTTAAAAATAAATATTTGTATCTGGTCTGGGTGTACTTCCATGTATAATATGTATGTATTTACAAAATAAAAATAATTAAAAGTAGTATATCCGTTGTGTAGTCACTAACACAAGCTTAGCAGCTTACCATGGTTCTAGATAGCATTGTGTTGGTCACATAATTTATTTATTATTTATTTAACAAGGTTTGTGACATAAAATGAAAAGCACCGCTTAGCGCTTCTCATGAACCGTGATAGTTAGTTCCATTTTCTGTCCTACCTACTAAAACCACCGGACAAGTGTTAATTACTAAATACACTGAACTAGTGTTCCAGTGGTTTCAACTTAAGCTCTGTTTCATAGTACCTAAAAGTACCTAAACTAGTTTCACCAGCGATTAAACGTAGCCTTTCCTTTTAACTCGCAGAAATATTGGGATAAAAAGAAACCTATGTTTTGATCCCGATCTCGTCATGCATAGGTACCAAGTTTCATACAATCAGTTCAGTAGTTTTTGCATGAAGAAATACTAACAAACAAACTCATTAATTACTTACACATAAACTTTCACACTTATAGGTTATCAACCTTCTTATAAACGCTAATTAATGGGCTGCATAACTATGCGTCGTTTGTCTTTTACTGTCACATGAAGTTTCAAAGTTGACAGACAGAGACAAACGTCACATAACTTTGTCATGTGTAAATAATATTTTATAAGTAAGGGAGTACCTATATTATTAGTAGGAAGGAGGATTATCGACTATTTAACTTCAGATAAAATATTACCTTAAAGTGCCTAAAATAATTAATTTTAGTTGTATTCTCTGTAGAAGCTGGTAGAATTTGGTGATATTTTACAATCTGGTGAAACGGCAATGCTGGAAGAAAACTTTGGAAGTACGTGGACCTACCTGTCTAAAAGTAAAAAATTAAAAGTTTTAACTTGTGTGTTTCCGCAATTAGCCCTACTATTGGGCCTTTTGTGCGTGATTTTAAACCGTGGGTTTTCTCACGATGTTTTTCTTCATCGTAAGAGCGATGTAATAATAATAATAATAAAATCTTTATTGGCCACACTAAAGTAACTACTTACAATAGATATAGTTTCCTAAACTAACGTATCAAATTTAAAATTAAAAATTTAAAATTTAAATGTTAATAGCGCACGTGAATTTTTCTTAAAGAAAAACACATCGGTGCGCGGCTATGTCACAGGATAATAAGTAGTAGGGAAGACAACTTCTGTAGGTCCGTATGTATGTGTGTACATATAGTATACCTACCTATGCCATAGGCTATGGTGGTCCAGGTTCCGCCATTCCCCACAACAATAGACACAGAGCAAGTACCTACGTAGAAACCGGCGCCGTGTCGTCTGCGAGACCCATCGATCGCACGCACTAAAGTTGGCAGACTTCGCGACTGAGAGGCGCCTATACCTAGCTACAGGCAACCCCTAGCTAACTTTATAGGAGACTACAAAAGAGATATGAAAGAATTAACTAAACAGGACTATTGATATACTTATGTGGCTATTTATAGTGCTAGATGGATGGTTTGCCTTGTTCTTGAATTACTTATTAGTTATTATCTACTACAAAAGCCCTACCTAGGTACTTACCAAGTACCTGCTCTGATTCTGATTGACGTTTATTTTAGAGATGATAGTATTAGTCTTTTGTAATTTGACGACATTCTGTGGCGCATCGTGCCAACACCTGTCTGGGAGGCAGAAGGTGAAAGGTTCGATTCCCGCTGAAAACAAGTAATTATTGGCCAAAAACAGATACCTAATTGTTTCTGCTATTCCCTGTGTTATGTAAGTTTTGAAAAATAAATGTAAGTATTGTATCCGTTGTCTAGTCATAGTTATGTATGTATGAATTAAACAATAATAATCGACTAGCTGTGCCCGGCGGTTTTACCCGCGTAAGTCACGTTCCCGCGGGAATATCGGGATAAAAAGTAAGCAGTAATGTGTGGGGTGTGTATGTATTCCAGGTCTCCAGCTACCTATATTCCAAGTTTCATCGCAGTCGAATCAGTAGTTTTTGCGTGATTGAGTAACACACATACTCACAAACTTTTAGCTTTATAATAATAGGGCTGTCCCCTCGGGGGACAGGGCTAGAGGGGACAGCTGGGAATAATCGGGTTAAAGTATGAAATTGCCGTTTTATTGCAATAGGTTCTTTGAATTGACATAGAATCTTCATGGTTTGAGGTTTTCGAATGAAACTTTTTTCAAATGGTTTCTGTGATGTTCTTTTTTTAAAAAATGTGAAACATTTGAATATCGACTTTCAATTGTTTTTGTTATTCAATTTAGACAAGAAAGATGGATACTGCGAAAATTCGAGTGATTTTTGAATACGAGTTCCGACGCGGAACTAACGCGGCAGAAACAGCCCGCAATATCAATGCTGCGTTTGGAGAGGGGTCTACTAATGAACGCACCGTGCGATTTTGGTTTAAACGCTTTCGTGATGGAAATTTCGACTTAAAGAACGACCCACGAGGAAGACCGCCCACACAGGTGAATAACGATGAATTAAGAGAGATAGTGGAAGCCGATTCTAGTCAAACTACCCAGGAATTAGCGGCATGGTTTAACGTTACCTTACCCACTTTATTGACTCACTTGCGTCAAATCAATAAAATAAAAAAATACGAAAAATGGGTGCCTCATGATTTGACTGATCTGCAGAAAGAAACGCGTGTTGAAACTTGTGTTGCCTTGTTGAACCGGTACAGAAATGAAGGAATATTGGATCGAATTGTAACATGTGATGAAAAGTGGATTCTTTATGATAACCGGAAAAGAAAAATGCAATGGCTGACCCCAGGTCAAATGCCACAACAGTGTCCTAAAGCAAAACTTACCAATAAAAAGGTAATGGTAACTGTTTGGTGGTCTCAGCATGGTGTTATTCACTATAGTTTTCTTCGATCTGGTCAAGCAATTACGGCAGATGTCTATTGTGCCGAACTCCGAACCATGTTGACAAAACTAGCAGTAAAACAGCCCCGACTCATGAATCGATCTTCACCATTATTGCTCCACGACAACGCGAGACCGCACGAGAAACCATTTTGACCCTTCAGGAACTGCACTTAGAAGCCATTCGTCATCCTCCGTATTCATCAGACCTTGCTCCAACGGACTACCATTTTTTTCGTGATTTGGACAATTATCTACGTGACAAGAAGTTTTCTTCCCAGGAGGCAGTACAAAATGCTTTCACACAGTTTGTGCAGTCTAGATCGTCGTAGTTCTATCGCAAAGGCATTAATAACCTTCCCATTAGATGGCAGCAATGTATAGATAATAATGGCAACTATTTTGATTAAATAAATTTGTTAAAAATTTAAAAAATAAACAATTAAGATTTTCAGTACAAATCGGCAATTTCATACTAAAACTCCTAATAATATATTAGTAGGAGTAGGATTTTGCTTGATATCACTAAAGCGTCGTAACCATTAGTAATTTTATGCGGATAAATCAACAAATACCTACTGAACGGTTATTTATTAAATAAAAAAATTGCAAACTCCTCTGCTAACTGTACGTTGTGTATGTTACTTATCTATGATTGGCTATCCACTTATCATCAATGAAATCAAAATGGTGGTAGGCACTTAGGTACCTACTTATCATATGACGTAAAGTTCAGCTAAATTGAGCGTTCTATTATTAGATCATTTTAATAATTTTAGTGAATTATGTGCTTTTCGGTTACCTCACAATCTATAAGTAAGTACTACCACCTTGGTGGATACATAGGTAACTATAGCTGCTCCCCGCAGTTACACCCGTGTAAGTCCCGTTTATCCCCTGGGGGGTAGAATTTATCAAAATCCTTTCTTAGGATGCCTACGTTTATAACATTTACCGGCATGCCAAATTTCAGCCCGATCCGTCCAGTGGTTTGGGCTGTGCGTTGGTAGATCACTATGTCAGTCAGTCACCTTTGAGTAATACATATATATTTAAGATAGATACATGAGTATAAATAATAAAATAAATCCTGTGACGAACACACAGCGCCATCTAGCCCCGTGGTAAGCTGCTAAGCTTGTGTTACGGTGACTAGACAACGGATATACTACTTATATTTATTTTTCTTTTGTAAATACATACATATTATACATAGAAATACGCCCAGACCAGATACAAATATTTATTTTTAAGCATAAATATTTGCACCCAGCGGGAATCGAACCCGCAACCTTCTGCATTGCAGCCAAGCGTTCGCCCGAAACGCCACAGTGGTCGTCAGAGAGGGTATGTTTGCTATTACTAGCTCAAAAAAATTAAAACAGGGTTACCGTGTAACTCACGCCGAGTTCAGCTCGACGTCGTTTTGGAAATACGATGATGTAGATAACGAGGTTGAAAAAAGCTACCTCGCAAGGAGCGAGCGGAATTGTCTATGGCTTTAACGTCGACAATTTCTGCTCGCTCCTTGCGCGGTCCCAGAGCCACACGAAACCCTTGAAGTGTGGCCGCGGCTGTCTATTTTTACTCGCCTTGCACAAACGGAGAAATTTCAGGTTAACCAGTCGGATGTATTTTTGTGTGTAGATGTTTGTTACTTGATTTTGCCGCCCGCGCCGTCTGAGGTCCGGTCATGATTCTTTTTTACATTGTATAAAACTATAAGAGAAAGAATCGACATCAAATGCGTGACGTGTGTGGAGTTACACAGTAGCCTGCCTGCGTGATACGTTCCGCGTTTGGTGTGACCCAGCTTTAGCTATTAGTGGACTGATTATGCAATGTAGGTAACATTGCATAATTGACATACTCACGTTTGGCATACCAAACCGATTGATAACCTCAGTTATCCTGATATACAATTATACTTATCAATATCTCAACCAGTTATGATAACCACCATCTATCTATAGGAATTCGAACTGGCACTTTTAAGGTGTCCTTCCTTAGTTCAACCTGAGCTTTTGAGCTTTCATTGTATTCCATCGTTGTATGCACGAGGTATTGTAATGAAACAATTTGTAATAATTATGAAAAAGTTGATTTATTATAATTAATTATAATATAATAATTATTATAATACAGTTTACAATAATTACAAGCGATCACCAAACGGGGTGAATGAAAACGGCATAGTATTAAATTATTTAGTTAGGATGTCTACTGTGGGCCGGTTGTCTATGCGCGAGCGAGCGAAGCAGTGCGAGCGATCCTCAGTCCGTCTCCGATCTCCATCGCGTAACGCGTAACACATACAAACGATAATGAACATTATACAATACGTACACGGAGATAACTATATACTTATTAGACAACACTAACATTCAAAGAAGTCTTAAAAAAATATCTGCGAGGCAACCACGAGGCAATGGATAGGTAAAGGAAAGCGCTCGGCTCGCTCGCGGCGACCGCGGCGCTCGCTCGCGCGCCGAATCATCGCACCGGCCCCAAGTCGACAGATTTATTAATTTATTTATTTATTTGATTTAGGATATAGTCTTTCGTACGCGAGGAACAAAACGTTACACAAGTCGAGAATATTATTTATAATCGATTCGGATTAAATCGGATTCGAGAGCGGCGGAAGCTAGCGGGTCTGCACGATGCTGGCAGCAGGCGGTAGTATGTATGTACAGGGCGCCGCTACGGGCAGTCGCACTCCTCGACCACCATCTCGGGCAGATCGCGCTTGATGATGTTCGAGTCGGCGCCGAAGTATATCAGCGAGAGGGCGGAGAAGCGCACGGGCGCGCAGCAAGCGGCGCGATCGAGCCGAGCCGCCTCTACCACTTGCGAGTGGTAGCTGAGGAAGGGGGCGCACGCGCCGCGGCAGTAGTTCGCGTAGTAGCCCTCCGGCGCGACGATCCAGTCGTCCCAACCGAGCGCGCGGAAGCTCACGTAGTACGTCTGCCGGCAGCAGCGACCGTGCTCGGCCGCGTCGCAGTCGAGCGCGCGTCGGCGGCGCGAGGAGGCCACGGGCGACAGCCGCAACCGCAGCAGCGGCCGCGCGGCCTGCCCGCCTCCCAACCGCAGCCGCACGCGCCCGCCGCAGCCGCTGCAATCGAGCAGCAGCCGCAGCGGCGCGCGCGCACCCTGTCCCGCCCACTGCGCCACCGCCCGCGTCACGTCGATACGTTGCCAGACGCTTGACGCGTCGCGCACGCATGCGCCCGCCAACTCGCCCACTGTCGAGTTGTCGTTTACCTGCAACCAACGCACAAAACATGGAGATCGATGCCAGATCACCATCGGACAGTATACACACATTATTCAGACGCGAAGCTCTACGCATAAAGAAACTTTATCTAACATAGTTACATTTTACGGTACAATGATCGTTGTAACATGATCGAAACGTCGAGGTAAGAAAATAAATTATAATACGCGATTAAGACCCTGTAAAATGTAATTAAATATGTTAACAAATCGTGTGAATTTTAAAAGTTTATTAAGTTTATCTAAGTATCAAACTTCCCCTCGTGTGAGTACATAAGTCAGTGCTGCATACAATTTGCTCACATGTTTCCATCCATAAATCTTGAATGCAAATATAAAGTCATGCTTGCTTAGGAGACACACGTTACATGTCTACTCAAGAACCACGTTATCATTATTTCAGTCCTTATGCGTCCACTGCTGTGCTGAACATAAGCCATGTGACGCCATCAATAGTGATCCCGACACGCCTCCATCCAACGACTTCCCACGACCTCTACAATCTTCGTCAGTCCACAACTGTGTGGTTTTCCAACACTCCAATTTCACATGCTACCCTGTTATAAGTAAATAGTTACCGTAAACGCCCACAGCGTATACCGCAGTCTTCGAGCCCGCATCGAAGTCTCTGCCCTCACCATCAGCTCGGCAGAGGCGACGGCGAGACCCGTGCCCTGCTCCGACTCCGCCTCCTGTCCGAGCCTGAACTCTATCAGTCGCTGCCCGTTCAACGTCTCTCCTGGACGACAGAACACCATCGTAAAGCCAAGGGTCCTAACATCTACAGAACCTTCTTGGTGAAGTCGATTGATGACTGGTTTAATAGTTTCCATTGCAACTTTCCTTAACTGCAAAAGGAACTTATAAAAAGTTCAGTAAGGAATTAACTAGAACTTGCAGAAATGGACTTGTGTCAAGAATCGATTTCTCCAAAATTTATTGATTTATAGTCGAAACTTGGTCTAAAGCCTCCTATCCTACCTACTGAATGATCCATCTCATCAGTACAGCAGCTGTGACGAGGGAAGGGAAAGGAAAGGCGAAGTGGTTCAGGTTTTCGCCCATGGCTGTAGGCTACACTCACTCTATCGTCGGAAACGCTTGGCTTTGTGGCTGACTGCTCAATCGTTACCGGCGGGTTGAGTTTGCGCTGGTCTTCCCCACACTCACTTGATTGCAAAACTTAGGATTGGGAGTTACTGCTACATAATTGTGTTCAAGCCGCCTCAGCTACTGAAACTGCTAAACTTAGATTAAGGAAACCGGGTTTAGACTACTTGTTTTCCATCGTCGAATACCATCCGGATGAAGTACACCTCATATGTTGTTTCAATTTCATCGTCCTTAAATCTGGAACAAAAATAGAGAAGATAGGTAATAATAGATAAATATCAGCTAGCAATCTATGTATATCTATAAAAGGCTTTGTCCTGACTCAATCATTCACTTTCTCACTGATGAATCAACGCACAGCCTAAACTGCTGATAATATGATAGTAGATACGTGAAATTTGTAGTGTGTATTTCTATTAATGGTGTAGGCATTCGATAAGAAATAGTTTTCCGAAATTCCACCTTCGTGGCAGGAAAAGGGGAAAAAATGTTTGTTTGCAACTTCTAAACCGGATAACTCAATAAAACGCTAGTAAAACCCGGTAATTATTGTGTTTTATTACTTCTAAACCGGTTAAAAATGGATCTATGTAGGCAAATCGTTATTTTAGCAGTTATTGAACAGAATCGGCGAACATCTAAAAGAAAGAGTCCTACTCTTTGATGTCGGTCATCAAAGCCTAACATCATAACCTAACCTAACCTAACCCTAAATAATTTAGGATTAGGGCAGGAAAAAAAATGAAACCTATTTACTAAAATCCTATAATAGCTACCTCCACTCACTACATGACAACACCATCCAACGATCTATGGTAACCTAGGTGTACCCAACTTGGGTAAAATAGGTAACATTAAACAAATGGTTCGATTGAATAGCTAATTGATTATGATCAAAGCAACGAGAACCAATGATAATTAGATGCGATTCGTGTGTTTCATCCACCGTAGACCGTTCGATGGCTTACTTACAGAGTTGTAGATGGATATAGGTGGTTATAGGTGTATCTATAGTCTAATTGTCTTTACATACACATAACTAGGGATTGCAATCCGGATTCTTCGAAATTCGAAAATAACTGAAAAATCCGGATTTTCTGAAGTTTTTTAAATCCGGTTTTTAAGACTCAAATCCGGTTTTTTCGGATTGTAGACAAAATTGAGTTTAACGGAGAATATTACACATTTATCCAAAAAATTTCATTCTAAGTAATAGTAGATCGGTGTTACCTACTCTAAAACCCAAATTCGAACAATATAGATAGGCTATTGTACTTTGTTTGAGCGAATTTGACGCGAAACCCGTGATTGGCTCTGTAAACTCTGTTTATGCCCATATAAGGCAATAAACCAAGCAAGCAACGCGGCGAGACGGGCGGGGGCCCTCGCGCATCCCGCGCGACGCGACAACGCCCCGCGCGCCCCGCTCTCACTTAGTCAGTCGGCCAGCTAGTTTCGTAGGTAGTGGTTGTGACTTGAGTTTGTCGAAATTTGTTGTCTATTAGATCGTGTGAATTCGTGAGCGTACATGTGAAAAGCGACCCACGCACGCTACACAAACAAGTAAGTACCTATATACATTTTTATACTATTTTTATGTATACATACAAACAGGTAAACCAGTGGTTTTCCTGTATGGTGTGGCTTTATGGCTTCTAAGTGTAACTCACTGGGACGCCCCATGATCGCGTCGGCGTCGCTTGCTACATATCCAAACAATTTAATTGACATGTATCCTGTCACTAAGAAATATAAAGGATACCTACTAACAGTTATTTATTACTTAAGTAATCTTTTACGGATGCTGCTTGCTAGCTTATCGAGTAGGTTTTATAGTGAATATGGTTTATTAAAATTAAGTTAAGACCCCTCCTTCTATTATACTATACATTTTTCATCTCAAGGCTTTTAACTTCGAAATCTCCGATATCGACCTACTATGTTTATTTCGACTTCATGTACCTAATCGTAAACTATTTTTTTTTTAAAATCAACAAACGAATCAAACAAATTACATGTTTGTAGTTCAAGAAGCCTACTAGGTACGTGACAGACTGGAAAAACTATGAAAACTGATAAAAAAAAATAATGTTTTTTCTGCTTTATTCACAAAATATTAAATTTTTAATTCGAAAAAATAACTCAAACTGTTGGTATTGACATTTAGAAGGGATATGACTGATTCATTTTTTTTATAACTATAGTTCTATTTTCGTCTAATATAATAATCGATTTTTTTTAAATATTTTTTTGCGTTGCTATGGTAATTTGCCATATTGAAATCGGAAATCATCGCCTTAACTTTTAAATTTTATGGAGTTTTATTGACCGAGCGAGCGAGCGTAGTGTCTTTGCATCAAGTCTGGCAAAATTTGCATTAATCTGTCAGTTTGTTTGTTGGTACTCCTCTACTGGTAGCATTTTTGAACCGATTTCGATGAAACTTGGTATACAGTCTATGAGTCAATAGAATTGTCGTCGGGGTTTTTTTGATTGGAGGGGTACATCCCCCACAAAGGGGCAAAAAAGGGCTACACTATATCTCGGCCGTATGAAATCTGATTACTATAATTATTTTTTATTTAAAAGTTAGCAACTTAAAGTCGGTTTCATAAAATTTGGTAATAATCTGACAAAGGTCTTCAGAGTGATGAACAGAATAACTCCTCAAATTGCAATCAATTACTCACTTTTAGATTTCTACCAGTAGGATAGGCTCTTTAACTACTCGATATGAATTAATGGAACACCTAGAACCATGACCTCATCAAAAACCTCCTCAATGGGTAATTGCGGGCTGCGGCTTACGATTTTGAGAATTTGTGCACGAAAACACTGGACGTATTCATGGTATTAAGATCTCGTTTTTTTTAAATAAGACTGATTTGTGATTTTGATTAGTGATTAGATTAGAATAAATGCAGATTTTATCTTGTTATTGTTCTATAATGTTCTAAAGTTCTAAATAAACGCAGATTTTAAATGATTTATACTGTTTTATTTCAGTCTTATCAAATCACTTTGAAACTTCGAAAAATTCGGATTATCCGGATTTTTTTTCGAAGGAAAATTCTGAAAACCGGATTTTTAAAAAATCCGGATTTTGCAATCCCTACACATAACCTATTCCTATAACTCTGGTTATAGGAAATTAGTAGCTAGGCGAAGATCTTTTAATCGACTTCTTCATGATCTTTATTTTTCTATTAGGTGAGATGAGCTTCTAGAGCTGGTCCCATTTAAAGTGGGTGAAGATCTGATGAGACCTTCGGAAAGATGAGCTGAATAGAATTCTAGAATACATTAAAAATTACTAATTTTGGTTTTGCGATTCTACTAGGATGTGGAGGTGAACGACAAACGCGACGCGAAAATATCAGAACAGTCGTTGTTGTAATTGTAGCATTCTGAATAAGTGAAGCGAAGATTTACATTAGACCGGGCTAGAAACGGGCCGTGTCCGAGCCGAGCTATACTTTTGTATAACCTTTTTGTTTTATATGCAAGGATTCTTTTTTTTATATTCCCCCATGCCGTGTCGTAGGTAGCCTATGTTATCGCCTAAACTGTCTGCCAATCAAAAGGATGGTAGCTATTATGTAGCGTCGTGTCGCTTCGCCAAAGTCGCCTTCCGTCTTTTATCATCTCACTTTGCGACGACGATGACGATCCGACGCGACGCCGATAATTTGACCACAGCCGGCCACACATGTCATCGTGTGAATAACTAAGAAGACCGTTCGAAATAGACCAGCTGTGTTCCACAGATATAAAATATGCCACTTCAAACAACTTGTAATATGAAATTGATTTATTCCTAAAAGAAGATAATGAATTATTCAATATCAAAAGATATTGTATATTAAAGTTTCACAGTTAGCACTACACTATTCTCCTAAATTAGAAGAGATTAAGCCGTCATTTTTTAGGTTTGGAGCTATTAACTGTGAAACTTTAATATACAATATCTTTTAATTTAGCGGAAAATCAACTAAAATACTAACACCGTGGCTTAAAATCACGAAAATCTGTTGAATAATCCATATCTTGTGTTTTAGGAATGCCTTTAAAATTTCATTTATACCCCCCTAGCCCCCTAGGGGCCGCCTAGGTCTGAGCTTTAAGGAAAATGCCGATCTTCTTTGGTGCTAAGAGCATTCCGTGTTTGGCACTGATTTGAAATACAAACAATTTAGGTGAGTGAATAACGGCTTACTTAAAGGCTCTATGCCAAAACAGTATAGTGCTCTTGTGAAAATTTTCACGTTGTTTCAGACACTTGAAATAATTTTAACCCCCACGCCAAAGCAAAAACGGGGTGTTAGTTAGGCGGGGAGTAGTTTGACGTCTTTGACCGGGCCTGGGTCCTGGTTGTGACCTCTGATAGCAGTCGTTAGGTAAGTTGGTTGGAGGCTTTAGGGCGACCTGCTGTGGTATCATGTAATTAGCATCCACCGTTACTAGTGGCTAAGTTGCAGTACATTGGAGCGGTGGATGCTAATCAGATAATACCACAGCTGAATATCTCCACTAAGTGAGACATACCACCACACGAAAAGAATAAGAAGAAGGAGAAGAGAAGATAGTAGTGTCTGTGATGTGAAGTGTGTTGAAATGTCACGTAAATATTGAATTTAGATTTTTTTCAGTACAGTAGGTATGTGGCGGTCGTCCACAGCACCTACTAGATGGCGTTACTAGTATGAAATCCTGGATCGCGATATCAACTTTATTTCCGAGATAAGCTCATATATACAACTACCGACGAGACAAAGTTAGGCCGCGGCCTACCGGGCAAAACCACCTGCCCGGTGGAAGATCTTCCCTTTGGAGGTCACCACCTCATACCTACAAAGGTATGTACTACAAATTTATATTATTGTATATACTTGCCTATCTTGTCTACATTCATAGAAGTGGGATGCATTTTAGAGTAATTATCATAAAATAGTTGCGCAGACATAACTAAAAGTAACTAAATATACCTAGTAGCTACGCATCGCGGTTTCACCCGCGTAAGTCCCGTTCCCGCGGGAATATCGGGATAAAAAGTAGCCTATGTGTTAATCCAGGTCCCCAGCTACCTATATTCCAAGTTTCATCGCAATCGGTTCAGTAGTTTTTGCGTGAAAGAGTACTAACAATAACAAAAATAACTCACATACATACTTACATACAAACTTTCGCGTTTATAATATTAGTAAGATTAGGTAAGATTTGCTTCCATATATGCTGCGAGACTGCTTTTGTGAAATTGACTCTATATACTGATATATAAAATGCTTGCTACTGTTTCGTTAATGTAAATCTCGCTTTACCTAACAATATCAACACGACATCAATCTTTTGCGCAGCAATTCAAGGCAATTAAAGGAAGTATAAGTAGGCTGTGGCTAAACTGCCTATTATGGCCATAGTTAAAATTAGCCAGCAGGTCATGTTGGAGTGAAATATTTAATGCAATTGATCGAATAGCCTACGTATACCTACACTTATGCAATGATGGTCTATCGATCTTTCGTTCTTGCCTTGTTATACAAGGTGTAACAGGTAAGCCCTTTTAAGCCGAAAGGGGGTTGTTTTAGACGTCTAGGCGAACAACTTTTGTTCTACAACTTTTGGAAATTCGAAGTAGTTTTCGAAAATTTTAAGTTTTCGAAAATTTTCTCAGAGTTCGAGGTCATTGACCGAACCGATTGCGATGAATATACGTCACTGGCGACCTGGAATAACACATAGGCTACTTTTTATCCCGATATTCCCGCGGGAACGGGATGTACGAGGGCGAAATCGCGGGGCGCAGCTAGTCTATAATTGCAGTGCCCCGGAGCCTTAACGACCTTGTTTCATTCTCTTAAAAGACACCGTATACTTAAAAGACACCGTATAAAGCACGTGTATAAAGCTATGTAAAATTAAAGAGCGTAAAATAACGTAAGTTCAGTTTATTATTTACAAAGTTTTATCCTACTAATATTATTAAGCTGAAAGTTTGTGAGTAAGTGTGTATATGTATGTGTGTTTGTAACTCAATATCGTAAAAACTACTGAACCGATTGCGATGAAACATGGAATATAGGTAGCTGGATACCGGGAATAACACATAGGCTACTTTTTATCCCGATATTCTCGCGGGAACGGGACTTGCGCGGGTTAAACCGCGGGGCGCAGCTATTTAGTTATAAAATATGAAAAATATTGAACAGCTACTGCTATTCATTTTATTGTAAAACGTAGGGGGAAGTTTGATTGATTGATTGATTAATTCTTTATTGCAACACACCACAATTAAATAATTACAATAAGATAGTACATACACAGTATATAGAGTTTGTGTTTTTTATTCTATCGAGCCTAGTAAATCTTATCTACTTCCATAAGTACCTATTATTTACAAACCCGTTGTTTTAAATAAATTTTATAGTTGACCGTCCGAGAAAAATCAGTTCTGTCTTAAGTAGGTACAGTTACTGCAGAGGCTAAAAGTCTAGCCTAAATAGCATAGTGTTACACGTTAGGTTACGTCAACCCCGCCTAAACATACATTATCATAAAATTAACTTCCGAATATCGTGTCGTTACCACCAAGATATTTACGATTTCCTTAGAAATGCCTTACCTACCTACTTAATACTTTTACTACGGTATTCATGTAAAAGTTTTTTACTAGTGTTCTTTATTGACTGATTGCTGGATGTAAAAATAAGGATTATTGAAGCCACGCGACCGTTTAGTAATAAAAATATGCTTTAGCAATAGTTGGTATTATACTAGGTGTAACGAAGGTTGTTGTTTTAAACGTCTAAGAGAACAACGTTTGTTCTACGACTTTGGGAAATTCGATTCTTTATGATAATTTTGAAGTTCTAATTGTGGTTGACCAAACTAAATGAGGACAACTTATTATCAATTACCTCTAATTCTAAGAAAAAGATGATTTTCAAGTAAACTTTATACTTATTTTTTTTGAAAACTACTTCGAATTTCAAAAGTTGCAGAACAAAAATTGTTCGCCTAGACGCCTAGAACAACTCCCTTTCGGCTTAAATGGGTATCCTCGTTATATCTTGTAAGGTCCAGCGGGGCAATCTCGACTTCGGGAAATTTCGACTATTCTTTATAACTTCTGCATTTTACTTTATTTTAAAACGTGTCATCTATGACTGGATAGCGCAAAAGCAATTTCACGATTTCCTACTTAGATTTCAATAATTCCTGTTTCATAAATTTTTTTTTTTTTTAGCCTGCACTGTTCCACTGCTGGGCAAAGGCCTCCCCCATCTCTTTCCACCTTTCTCGATTTTCTGCAACCTCCGTCCAAGTTGGCTCAAAGCGGTTGAGATCGTCTCGCCAACGCTTTCGCGGCCGACCCCGGCACCGTCGAGCGTCCGGAGTCCAGAATGTAGATGTATTTGTCCATTTTTCAGGAAGCATCCTGCAGACATGACCCGCCCAATCCCACTTTAGCTTTGCAGCTTTGTCGCCCACATCTGTGATGCCAGTTTTTTCTCGTAGTATGGCATTACGAATACGATCTCTCCGTCTTACACCTAAAATACTGCGTTCCATCGCTCTCTGACAAACCCTGAGCTTAAGCTTCTGAACCTCGGTTAGCGACCAGGTTTGAGCACCGTAGGTTAGGACAGGCAGGATACACATGTCGATGAGTTTACGCTTTAAAGAAAGCGGAAGGTCTCCCTTCATAAAGTGTTTTAAGGACCAGAAGCAGGTGAGGTGTCAAGCAGGGCGACCCGCTCACACCTAAGTTATTTACATGTACGCTGCAAGAAATTTTTAAAACACTAACCTCGGCTTGGTTAGATAAAGGGATTGACGTTGGCGGTAAAAAAAACTAAATTCCTATGCAAGTAATTAATATTAGTTGAAATTTCTCGACGTCAAGATTTACAAGACCTTATACAAGATGTAACGGGTAAGCCCTTTTAAGCCGAAAGGGGGTTATTCTAGACGTCTAGGCGAACAACTTTTGTTCTACGACTTTTGGAAATTCGAAGTACTTTTCGAAAATTTTAAGTGTAAAGTTTACTTGAAGATCAGCTGTTTCTTAGAGTTTGAGGTCATTAACCTTATGTTGTCCTTTCATTTAGTTTGGTCTACTACAATCAAACCTTCAGTTACCTTTATTTTTAAAAACAGCTGTTTTTTCAGTGAAACATAATCTCAAACTTTAAAAAAAAAATATTCGAATTTTCAAAAGTCGTAGAACAAAAGGTGTTCGCCTAGACGTCTAGAACAACCCCCTTTCGGATCAAAAGGGCTTACCCGTTACATCTTGTATAGGTATGGTGGACCGGTACTAAGAAAAACGGGTCGGATCTTGTTTCACTGCGGATGGTTAGTCATGAATGATTGATGATTATATGATCTAAGGACCAAATCATCACCTACCGTCAGGTGAGATAATAGTAAAACGATCATGTACCGTTTATAAAAAAAATAAAATGAAATCAGTTTTCCACGCGGTGGTACAAACAAATTCGGTACAGATTTTATTGAATATATATTTTCTGTTCGTTAAAATCCCAAACCAGTAACTTACCCCACTTAACACCACACTGGACCAGAGTCCTATTTTCAGCTGTTTGTTACACTATCTTTATTAATAACATGCGTCAATGTACATGCTGGGTACAGGTAAATAAAGAAGAAATGTTCATTTTTTTAAATCTCAAAACGTTTCACCAATTTTTGGTAATTGGTAGTTTTGCATGATATTACCGATCATGATATAATGATATATAATATTACACTTACGGTGAAGGAAAACATCGTGAGGAAACCGACATGTCCTAGGATTCATCGCAGTCCGAAGAAATGGGACATTTGGAGTAAGCTCTTGTGGCGTCTTACTTCCTAACTCCTCTAAGAGGAAGCCCTTTACCCTGCAGTGGGACAAATTAATAAATAAAATAAATAAATAAATCCTGTGACGAACACACAGCGCCATCTAGCCCCGTGGTAAGCTGTTAAGCTTGTGTTACGGTGACTAGACAACGGATATACTACTTATAAAAAAGCGTTAAAAAACGGGCTGCTTAAGTTTTGTTATATTACTACCATTTCAAAAGCTTTACAAAACTTCTACATATTATTGAACCATTTTTTAACATCCCGCTGAGTTTCCCTGAGTAACCTGTCTATAAAGACAGTAAAACGTCGGTACGGCATTGCAATAATGCTGTTTAGAAATAAAACGCGAGTAAAACCCGAACAGTATTGTGCTCTATTACAATGCGAAGCGAAAACAAAAAAAATTAAGTCTAAGGCCCTAGTCCTGCAGTGGGTCAAAAATTAACGGGTTGATTATAATGCTGTTTATGAATGAATGAATGAATGAATGAAAGAATGGATGAATGGATGAATGAATGAATGAATTTATTTATAAATATGAATCTCACAGACTAGTAAGAAGATACAAAGTATATGAATCTTACCAAACGCGTTTTAATAAATGTAACGGGTAAAACCCGAAAAATATTGTGTGATATTACAATGCAAAGCGAAAACAGAAGAACAAACTAAATCTAACAAACCTGAGGCAATGATGAGTGAGGCACGTTTAAGTAAAGGAATACATACCATGACCCAATTGCATATTAGGTAGCAAAGCAACCTAAATGCTTTTCCAAGCAAAGCTATGGCGCTTAGATTAGTTCTTACATACAAGTTTAAGTAAGTCCACTCGTTAGTAGCGTGTTACGTGTAATAAATTACTAGGCTTTTTAGGTTATGCGCTAAGGTGCAGAATTTTATCATTTTTTCCGAGGGCTTACTCGTGACTCTCCAATTTATATCTATTACATCTTAAATACTAATATATAAAGATAAAATATTTATTTGTTTGGCTCCGAAAGTACTAGAACAGCATAGGCTACTTTTGATCCCGATATCCCCACGGGATCGGGACTTACGCGGGTGAAACCGCGGGGTACGCAGTTTGGCTACATATAATAAGGAACCCTTTTTCGATCCATTGATAATGGGCCCTAACATGATGTCTAATAAATAGTTGCGTTCTCGTTTAGCTAAACATTTTTTTATTAAAAACACATTAAAATAATTAAAATAAAAAGAAAAACAACGTCAAAAGACAAAAGATTTTTTGAAATGGTTTGTGGTATTTTTTATTTAAATTTTACTTTATTTTTTGAACGACAAAAAGGACGACATAGCAACGACAAACGATCATGGTAGCGCGGATTAACTAACATAACCTTAACCGTAGATACGAGATGAAAATCAGAAGGAAGATTCAGAAGAATGGAAACAACGAACTGTTATAATGTTAAAACTCAAACTCAATTGTTCATTTTAATCGAAATTTATTCAATTCGTCCCATTCGCACTTGGCCCGTTTTACGATAGATGTAACAAAAAATTGACGACCTCTGTGGCGCGTCGGGCGAACGCTTGGCTGCAATGCAGAAGGTTGCGGGTTCGATTCCCGCTGCGTGCAAATATTTATGCTTAAAAAATAAATATTATTATTTGTATCTGGTCTGGGCGTATTTCTATGTATAATATGTATGTATTTACAAAAGAAAAATAAATAAAAGTAGTATATCCGTTGTCTAGCCACCGTAACACAAGCTTAGCAGCTTACCACGGGGCTAGATGGCGCTGTGTGTTCGTCACAGGATTTATTTATTCATGTATAATCTTGTATCCAGCGACATTTTTGGCTGTCTAATTTAAAGTAATTATATTGTTGTATGTTTAACATTGAAAGTAAATGTTTTTTCATCAAACATACTTATAATCGTAGGTACATCAAAATAGAGATTTCCTTCTGTGGCAGCTCGTACGCAGGTGAAACCAGGGGCCGCACCTAGCTGATTTATAATACCGGTAATTTTCTTCAAAGAAACGTGCTACAACCTTGACATTCGACAATTGATGTCCATCATATACAAAAGTAGTAGGTAATTGAAATAACAATTATACTAAGGACGGGTTTCTCTAATATTAAAAAACTTAGGTACGATTCGTTTCCGTTACGAGTAGATACCTTGTTAAACGACGACGGATAACTTTTCTAAAGTTATCGGAACACAAATGCTTTTCGCAACGTTAGTTTAGAGATATAAAAATAAGATTGATTCTGTATTATTACAATAAACAATAAACCCGTGAGAATCCTAAAAAAAAACTTAACAAATATTGTACAAATAGGCTGCCACAAGCTACCTAAGGAGCCGGAGGGGGAGGCCGATGTTCAGCAGTGGAGAAATAAAGGAATAAAGGCTGAGATGATGACAAGTGGCCCTTTCGTTCGAAGAGATTTGTTTCAGGCTACCTTAATTCGTTATGTAGAAAAAACTATATTTTTTTCTACTATACGAATTTCCACCTACAATCCGTGACTCTGACGGTTGTGGTAGGGAGACGAAAATTATACGAAAAACGAATCGATTTTTCAATATAGAAACCCACCCTAATTAATACCTACGCATGTAAAGGCAGACAGACCATTCTTGGTGTGAATGCTTGTCATATAGAACACCTATGGCGTTTGATATAAATGATAATTAACACCTTGTATGAACAAATTAATCAAAGTGATATTGATATCTACTAGTGATAGAGTCTTTTAAATATAAACGTTCTTACTAATAAGCTGAGCGTCCACCTTTTCCATCAAACGGATCGTAAATTCTTTGTATAGAAATGGGATCCGTACGATGCAGATTGGTGGCCGCTTTTGGGTGAAATTCTGCACCAAGATAATAGCAAATATTTGTTTTTGACGGCACCTCGCGGTTTCACCTCCGTTAGACTTGATTCAGTGGGGAACTCAGAAATTTTCACGGGACGGTTGTTTTTCTTGGATTACTTGGGTTTGATATTAGATATTCGATTAATGCCACGATGAAACAGAGCTGTCTAATAGTGAAAACTAAAAGAAATTCATTAAGCCGTTTTTGTATTCTATGTAGGTAAAAACTATAAACTCTTGTTGTACAACACTTAAAAAAACTTTGGTGCAAAGGTTTTCTGATTGGCATCTATTTACAGGCTTCTATACTCTTTTACCTTGCTATAAAAAAGTAAGAAAAAGCAAAAAATAGACATAACAAAACTACGATTTATATAATTAATACTTACCACTTTAAATCAAGTTGGAAAATCGTGTTTCGAACGTGAACGTAAAAAGTTGCGGAGCTTCATAGCGCGACCCCTGTTTGCGGGCTGACGGTCGGCGGCAGACTGGCGGCTGGTAGGGAAACCCCTTGCTTATATACCGGTCAGACGACTCCTGGCCAAGACAATGATTCATAGGGAACTTGAGGACTAGGTTAGACTAGCCCGCTGTTTCACCTACCTAAGGTGGAATGCTCGTGAGAATTTCCTAATATTAGTTCTTATTAGCGTACAACGTTGGTAACCAAAACAACGTTGTACGCTTGAAGTGGTTGATTAATCCTACAATAGCTATTATAAATGAACACCTTTATTTATATAATACCTATTATTTACACATGACTAAGTTATGTGACGTTTGTCTCTATCTGTCAACTTTGAAACTTCATGTGACAGTAAAAGACAAACGATGCTTAGTTATGCAGCGGATTAATAAGGGGGGTAAAAATTAAAAAACTAAACCAATGCGACGGAACTAGGTATGCAGAATGCAGATAGTTCAAGATCTGAATTAACAAATAGGCCCTAACTCTCACCATTGAATAAAGTCATATTTATTCTACACAAGGGGATATGGGAAAAAATATTTATTTTTTCCCATATCCCCCTTATTCTTACGGGATCGGGACTTACGCGAGTGTTTATTATTTACCTAATGACGGCTTTGCGGAGCGTCGTCGTCGGTTGAAGGCCCGTGTGCAATGCAGAAGGTTGCGAGTTCGGTTCTCACTGGGGTCAAGTATTTTGTTTATAATAAATATTTGTATCCGGGTAGGGTGTTTTCATGTATCATATGTATCTATTTACAAAAAAATACAATACGGAGTACCTAATTATATCGGTTGTCAAAGTATACCCGTAGCACAAGCCTAGTGCTTAGTTTGGCGGCTAGATTTCGTTGTGTGTAAGGAATATCCTGTACCTATTATTTACATTCTTTTTAACTTAAACGATTATTAGTTAGACCTTGGTTAGACCTCTCTAATGGTTATACTCAGGTTTAATATATTACATACCTATTAGCACCATACCTACCTAGGAATTTGGAGGAGAAATAAAGGTTGAGAAACTCATCGTTCTACAGGATCAAAAGGGCAACAAAGTCATTCGTAGAAAGTTTTAAAGACTAATTATTATTGATCTTTCATTTGACCTACCTACAACCTACACTTAAAACTTCTATTGACTTTGAAAACTGTTATTCATTACCAGCAATTTGAATTTATATTTTACCTCTTTCTTTTTTATAATTGATAGGTTATCGTTTGACCACTATCTCACCTGATGAAAATCGACGATTCTTTCTTTAAAGAAATCAAAGTCTTATTTGTCTTTTTTTTTTTAGTCACAAATTTCTTTACTTGTAAACTTACCTACTTATAAATTTACTTAAACTTACTTTACTTATTATAAATATACTTTTAATTAATTTGGTTTTCTTTTAAATTGTGATATTCATTTATTTTCTAAATCTACATTTATTTTCATGAAAACACACACATATTACAATATAAAAAAGTATAAAACACACACTTATAACAATAAAAAAGCAAACGTTTTATTTTATGCATAAAATTAATTTCCTATTTCTATGTAAGTACTTCTGCATACCCTACTTTCTACGAGTCGTAATTTAAATATTTTATTTTTATTTTTAACATCTTTGTGGTATTGAAATTGAAAAAACATGATATTGATTTTATTATAGTTGACACTCAAGCTATTGATCAATTAATTCAAATAATCCACACTCTATTGATTTAAACATAAACGTGCATTATTAATACGAAAACAGTTAGTTACCTCAGTCAAGGGCTCAGAATTTTCCCCTAGAATTAAAACAAATAAGTACCTACAACAGAAAATTACCGTAATTATTATTAAATGATATTTGTAAAACGGAAGGATTGTTTACATTTAACCCTCAAATAATAATCAACTTATATATAATTTTCATAAAATGTATAGATAGTTCCTTTTCACATAAAAAGTAAACCCCCATGAGTTTCTTGTGGTTTCTTGTTATCGGAGGGCGCGTCCTGAAACCACACTAAAATCATAGTTTTACGACGACGATTTAAAATGTAAAATATAAGTACAATACATTGCTCTAATTTAATAAGTGAATTAGATTTTTTAAATAAGTTTCTAGTTAGTTGTAGCACCTCATAGTAGTCTCTCGCGTAGCAGGTAATCGTAGTTAATAAATTTACTGTCTCTAAACGAGGATACTCTCGACTCGTATGATGATTATTGTTATATCTAGCCCGTTGTAGCACTCCGTAGCAGTAGCATCTCGTAGTAGTCGCTCGTAGCATATCATCGTACCTAATAAACTTACTGTCTCTTAACTAGGATACGCTCGTATGATGTTTATTGATATACGAGATGTAACGGGCAAGCCCTTTTAAGCCGAAAAGGGGTTGTTCTATACGTTTAGGCGAACAACTTTTGTTCTACGACTTTTGAAAATTCGAAGCACTTTTCGAAAATTTTAAGTGTAAAGTTTACTTGAAGATCAGCTGTTTTTTACAGTTCGAGGTCATTGATCTTATGTTGTCCTTTAATTTAGTGTGGTCTACTACAATCAAACCTTCAATTGCCTTTATTTTCAAAAGCAGCTGTTTTTTCAGTGAAACATAACCTCAAAATGTTCAAAAAAAAAGTTCGAATTTTCGAAAGTCGTAGAACAAAAGTTGTTTGCCTAGACGTCTAGAACAACCACCTTTCGGCTTAAAAGGGCTTGCCCGTTACATCTTGTATTATCTAGCGAGTCTGTAGCAGTAGTCGCTCGTAGCAGGTCATCGTAGCTCATAAACTGACTGCCAATAAAATAATATACGCACGTAAAATGTTTATTGCTATTTCTACCCAATTGTAGAATTCCGTAGCAGTAGCATCTCGTAGTAGTCGCTCGTAGCAAGTCATTGTAGCTAATAAACTAACTTCCTCTAAACGAGAATACGCTCATAGGATGTTTATTGTTATTTCTAGACAGTTGTAGCGTCTCGTAGCAGTAGCATCTCGTAGTAGTCGCTCGTAGCAGGTCATCGTAGCTCATAAACTGACTGCCAATAAAAGAATAAGCGCTCGTAGGATGTTTATTGTTATTTCTAGCCAGTTGTAGCACTCCATTGTAGTGGCTGGGCTTTTAAGAGTTTAAAATTTAAAAAAAGTAAAAAAAACCTTTTTAAAACCTTTTTGAACCCTAAAAAATCCTAAACCTAGGTTGAAAATAAAAAAGTAATCGTAATTATAGAGGATGAATTTTACTGACTGACGACTTGTTTTAGGAATGTACGGGTACCTGAGTACATTTTGAAAGATAATTACAATACCAGTCAATACCTACTAATGGCAAAAATATCAAAATCTGCAATCATCATATTATTGAAGCTTAAGATCAAAATAGAGTTTGTAGGTAATTTACAGTTTTTTTTATAAAAACGCTTGTTGCTTATTTTTCTTCTGAACTCAATTTATATCTATTTGAAACTAATTTTAATCTATTTTCATCAAATGCACATAAATGATATAATTATTTCGTCGAATAGGGGTTTGATTTTCTAAGCTATCCTGCTAATATTATGAAGGCGAATGATTATTGGCGTGGGTGTGTATGTGTGTTTTATTGATCCTTCACACAAACCGATGCCGACGAAATTTGTCACGTAGATAGCTTAATATCTGATAGCGCATAGGGTACTTTCATCCCGATATTCCCTGGAGATCGGGTCTTAAGCGGGTGAAATCGCGAGATTCAGCTAGTAAACTCATAATTCACTGATTATCGTTCGCCCACATCATCGTAAAGGTTAAATTTTTTGTATTTTTTTCTCCAGATCCCGTAAAACTTTACCGATAATAAGTAGCCTATGTGTTATTAAAACTTACTTGGCTATTTTAACTACTAAAATTAATTATTAACGGGGTATAGTAGGGGACCGATAACCAGACATTCAACTCGTGTCAGGAAGCAGGTAGTCCGGTATAGACGCCTCTAACTGTCATCACCTACCCACATTCTCCAGTCGCGTGAACAAGCTGGTTGAAATTACCAGCGAAATATCGAGCTTCGCGAATAAATTATTAAACTTGGTAAATAGCCCGTTAATAAGTAATTTTAGTAGCCTATATGTTATTACAGGTCTCCAGCTATCTACATTATTTTTACGGCCTTCCTTTTGAAGCAAACCGTTTACCCGCCACCCCGAGAGGGCAACTCAATATTCGTTAGTTTCCTTCATTTCTCTTAGTCGCCCATCACTTCAAGTGAAGCGATGGGGTATCCTTGTTTATGTCGTGGTTAAACATGGATATATTATACGGCTTAATAATAAATAAATAAATAAATCCTGTGACGAACACACAGCGCCATCTAGCCCCGTGGTAAGCTGCTAAGCTTGTGTTACGGTGACTAGACAACGGATATACTACTTATATTTATTTTTCTTTTGTAAATACATACATATTATACATAGAAATACGCCCAGACCAGATACAAATATTTATTTTTAAGCATAAATATTTGCATCCAGCGGGAATCGAACCCGCAACCTTCTGCATTGCAGCCAAGCGTTCGCCCGATGCGCCACAGAGGTCGTCATCGTAATATATCTTACTAATATTATAGACGCGAAAATTTGTATGTATGTGTATTTGTTACTCTTTCACGCTAAAACTACTGAACTACTGAACTCTGTTGTCCGGATATTCCCGCGGGAACGGGACCTACGCGGGTGAAACCGCGGGCGCAGCTAGTACGTACATAATTTGATTTTTATGACAAATGTTTATGCAAATAGCACTGTCTCAAGAAACTTGAGAGTAAGTGATCCTGAAGATACTTATACTAAGTACAGTTTACTGTCCCAGTACCCCTACCATGAGTTGGTTTGTAAATACGTAACGAGAACAGCAGCCCTAGACAACATTATTATCGAATAACGAAATCGCCAATCGACAGTTTTTTTTTTAATGAAATTGACATAAGTTCGCGAAGAGTCACGTGACTTTTCGCGAACTTATATGTCAATTTCATCGTTATTCGATAAGAATGTTGTCTAGGGCTGCTGTTTGGGCTTTACCGCCTGCTCCGCATGTTAGCGAATCTGACAGCTAACATGCGGAGCGGGCGCGCAGTGCACAATGGGTTTTTTTGGCGGGAATGCGTTAATTAAGGAGATGTGTTGCTAAATTTTCATTTTTGTAAAACTTAGTTCAAATGCGTGTAAAATGTTTAATTTCGGGGGCATATTAATCAATTTAGTTTCGTAAAGGTGTACAAGTGAAAATACACTTTCACTTGTACACCTGTGTGACAAACACAGGTGTACAAGTGAAAGGTGTACAAGTACAAAGTTAAAATCGGTGCAAAACATGGACTTTAGCTTAGTGTTCTCTCCAAAGCTCCGTGAACAAACATTGTAAAAAAATGGCCCCCTTTTTACAATGATTCCCTCGACTTGACTTTAACTATGACGACTTGACTGTTTCGTTCGATGCAAATAACTTGCAAATATTGATAATACTTGATACTGGCAAATGTCCGAATGAAAAAGCCAATATAAAGAAGAAGAAGAAGAAGAACATAAGAATGTTGTCTAGGGCTGCTGTTTGGGCTTTACCGCGACGCAAAATATCGGCATGCGCGCACGATTAGCGCCCGACAATACGGAGCGGGTGCGCAGGGCACAATGTCAAACTGTTAACGTTACAGTGCACGTATTTACGTATCAAGTCATGATAGAGGTGCAGTTCAGTAAGAACGACAGACAATTTTACGCTAGATAATATATTTTTTGCTTTCGTTCAATGTCTGGGAAGCTGCCAGCAATTGATTGAAATGCGGGCTCGGAACGGGGTAGAATCACATACCTTCCAATTTCCTATGTTTTTTTCTTATTGTCATCCCCTACAAGAGATCTTCATTCAGTTTATATACACGTATTGTGTGTTACTAGCACATTTACCAACTAGAAATATTTTAAAAGAAAAAAATCTTCTTCAAATATTCACTCGTGACGAGTTTTGAACTCGCGTCTATGGGTCAGTACCCCAGCACCTTAACCAACTAGGCCACGAATGTTTAAAAGTCTACTAGTTTTCGACTAAAGCTCGATTCACTCGCCATTCACATACATTTACTAACTCAAAATTAGTTAAAAATAATACCTACAGTGTAAACAACCATGATAGTTTAAACTTTAAGGTGCTCTCTGACAGCGAGCATTCACTTGTAATGAATGTGAATGACACATTATAGATTCGACTCACAAAGTGCGCGCTGTATGTAATGCTCAAATCTGTATCGTTACATTACACGTGAATGCTGTTGAGGGAGCTTTTAAAGCATATTATTTGATTTAAAATACCATTATTTAAAGCCTGTAAAAGGCACATTTATGTCTATGTCTTTAGAAATTCAACCCCTCGCCCTAAGATTATAAGAAGTAAAGCTCTAACTGGTGCGGTCGTTATTCACTAACCGAATCCATTGTTTTGTTGTTTGCCAAGTTTGAGTTGGCCGCCAGCGTGACGCCAAACGTTTTATGGTTGTTGTCTCGATCGAACCGTCTTCTCTTAGGGAGCTTATAGTATGTACAAGGTGTAACGGGTATGCCCTTTTAAGCCGAAAGGAGGTTGTTCTGGACGTCTAGGCGAACAACTTTTGTTTTATGACTTTTGAAAATTCCGAAGTACTTTTCGAAAATTTTAAGTGTAAATTTTACTTGAAAATCAGCAGTTGAAAATCAGTGTTCGAGGTCATTGACCTTATGTTGTCCTTTAATTTAGTTTGGTCTACTACAATCAAAACGTCAATTACTATTATTTTCAAAAGCAGCTGTTTTTTCAGTGAAACATAACCTCAACATTTTCAAAAAAAAGATCGAATTTTCAAAAGTCGTAGGTAGAACAAAGGTTGTTCGCCTAGATGTCTAGAACAACCCTCTTTCGGCTGAAAAGGGCATACCCGTTACATGTTGTATAACTATCTATGTAGGTACCTACTTACATTCCCAATTCTACTAATATTATAAATGTGAAAGTGTATGTGTTGGGATGTTTTTTACTCATTCAGGCAAAAACTACTGAACCGATTGCGATAAAACTTCGAATATAGGTAGCTGGAACCGGGAATAACACATAGGCTACTTTTTATCCCGATATTCTTGCGGAAACCGGGCTTACGCGGGTAAAATCGCAGGGCGTATTATAAATTCGAAAGCTTAGATTTTTGTTTATTTGTATGTTTGTGTCAATGCTAACATTTTCTCGAGCTCTTCCATGCTTCGGCTAAGTTGCCTCTGATACCAACTGAACCAGATACAACTACTGTTCCTTATAAAGATACCGACAATCCAAGTATGTGGGAGTTGCAGGCAGCACGATTTTGTGCGCGGACGAGTCCGCACGTGTTCCCGCGGCTCCGGCACCAGGCGTGCGAGGAACTAGTGGAGTTTTAGTGGGTAAACCTTGGGCCGCCCATCAACATAAGGCCAGCAGGGAGCCCAACATAACCTCGCTGCTCTCCCCCGGGAGCAGTGGGACGATGGATAAGGCTCATATCTCCAACTTAAAATAAATTAAAAAAGGCAGCACGATCTGCGTTATTAAGGGGCGACAATAAAACTCTAACTCTAGGTGATCAGGACACAATTACACGAAAAGTCAGTCTTTTTCTTTTAGTGTAATGATATCTCTCAAGTGCTACCCGCCGGGTACCTGGCGAGTAATATACCCGGAGTAAAATGTGTAAAACAAAACCCGCCACATATCTAGAGACCCAAAATATCATGAACTCTTAAGAATGTGCGATGAAACTTTGAATATCCCTGAGTTCTGTGTAACAATTCTGCAATTGTAAAATCCTCAGCCATGCTTCAGCATGTAGAATGATGCTCTGAAGTAACATAGCCAGGGCTTCAGATAGGTAGGTAAAATATTAATAGACATATTGTATGTTTATGTTCTTGTTTTATTTTTCATCCATAGTGTATTTAACACAGTTTCAACTAATCTACAACATTTATCGACTGACACTGAGATTTCACATTTATTTTCTGCAATAAATTTAATTATTTCATAGTAGTTAAGGACTAACTTTACATTTTTCCGGGTTTTATTAAAAGACGTAAGGAGGAGGTATGTCTCCTAGCGACCACAATAACTGTATTATAGTCGAAACGTCGAGGCAAGATCATTTTTAAAAATAACAATACGCGAATAAGACCCGCAAAAATGTAAATATTATATGAGTCAAGTAATGTAATTATACTGACAATTTAAAATAGTAACACCATTGCACCTTCAATAAATATGTGTTCGAATTAATATACTTAATAGCAGTGTAGCATAAAGAAGTCTTGTGTGGTCCGTGGTCACGCTGCTTTGCTTTTAAGTATTGTATGAGCTAAACTCAAAAACATATAATAATTAGAGCGGTGTTGGTCTAGTGGTAAATACTCCAACTTTCATTCCGAAGGTCGTGGTTTCGAATCCTGACCAGCACCATTGCCTTTTTCTTTAATAAAAAATTAAGTACGCTATTACCATCGATCTTACGGTGAAGGAAAACATCGTCAGGAAACCCACGGCTTAAATCACCCACAAATGACATACTGTTAAAACCAACTTTAATTTTAAGGTGTGGAGGTTAAAAGCACTGAGATAAAAGCCTCACAATTGTTCCATTGTACGTAATTTACTTGAAGTATTCGCGATGTTTTACCTTCACCTTTTACCTATCAGCATATACCATTTTTTTTCTTAAAGAATGATATAGTGGTACACGATCGGCCGGAATTCGAAACCACGACTTTCGGAATGAAAGTCAGGGTATCTAGAGATACCATTATAGATCAACACCGCTCTAAGAGATTTAATCAAAATGATAATTTAGAGGAAGCAAAAATTATAACTTTATTTTACCAAAGGTGCGCCGTATTCCACTCGTGTGATAATTATCCGTAATTCCGATCTTGTGTTTTATTTCCCTACCTAAGTACAAAGATATACAAATACATATAAAATAAATGGGTACTTTTCTTAAAATTTATCAAAATATTTAACAATTACATAGATTCTCTACATTCTACTATAACATCACTACATAGTAAAGTATGAAGTTATATATTTAATTTACGTAGAACGACCTATTCATAGTCGAGTCTAATAGCCGTATTCATAAACGACCCTATGCGTGGCTTAATGCTTTGTCTTGCTCTTGTGAGTGACAATCAACAATCGATCAATATAATAAAAAGTCCACCCATAGGGTCGTTTGTGAATATGGATCTTAAGTTATTTATATAGTGCGAACTAGCGTACCCACTACCGCGACCACCGGGAGTACAGTCCCCGAAAAAAATGTAGCGTTGTCTGCTCATGGTGACTACAGTCACCTTTTTCTGTGACGTCGGGGTTGTTTTTTAAAGCCATTATTTGAGAAAAAAAAGATTGAAATAGTTTTACACGACGATACTAGATGGCTCCTTATTAAATTCTTGATCCAACGGTATGTAAAAGTCACTCTATGGCAAAGACAATTTCAAAGAAAAAAAATATTGAAGATGACATTCCATCATTCTGTGTTCCGTCATTCTATTCTATGGACGGTACAGTGAAATTCGTGAAAATATCGTAATTTTCCACTCTAATTTATAGATAATTGTACATAAAATTAATTATGAGGATATTTACTTATCGAAATATTATGGTTACGACTTTTTCAAAACGTTTTGAGTGAATAGGACAACGTGAAATATGGGTGCATCTTCAAAGAGGTTAGTTGAAAAGTCAAAATGTAATCTGTATATTATTTGGATATATTTTTGTAAAATAAATAATTCAACTTAAAGAGTGATTAAGTTAGTCATATTTAGAGACATTTACAACAAAATAAAGTTGAATTAAGTATTAATTTTCCTAAAAAAACAACTTAAATATCAAGATTCGAGGCCGGGGAGCACAGTCCCCACATATTTAAACTAATTAATTTTTAATATTTAGCTAAATATTTATATTTAGGTAATAATATAGTTTGAAAGGGCATAAAATAAACTTTATTTTGATAAAAAAATAATAAACAAAAACCAAAAAAATTATTTAAAAAAGACGAAATAAACAAATATTACGGAATTTTTACCTAACACCTAAATTAAAGGTATTTTTTATCCTTTCCACATTTATTACATAATTAGTTAAACATTTAAAATTATTCTGGATTCCATTAGCTTTTTGTCGGTATTTTTTATTTTGTTAAAGCTGTAGTAGTTTGATAACTGTGATAGTTTTTGTCGAGAAGGTCGCGGTCAGTTAGTGCAGAGTAATTTCGCGATTCGCGAAAGGACGCGTGACGCAAGATTCGCGGCGGCTTTGTATCGCGGTAGTGGGTACGTACGAGTCAGCCTACCGAATAGCTGCACTGCAGCAACTCGCACGATTTGGAATTAGCTTCAGAGTAGCTCGAACGTACGAGTACTATGTACTTTATAGACAGCTAAGTCGGGCCGAGGTCCTGGCGTGCGAGTAGCTACTACTACTGGTTAGACAGCAGCTCGCACGCTAGATCGCGCTGTGAAAAATTAGTTATAAGTAATGACTTTCTAAAGTTTTCCTTTCACATTTTAGCTGACGTAGAAAATTTGGGACTCGCAAGAGGGGCTGCTTAGCCTAAGTAATTAATTACTTAGACTAGTGTATGAAATAAGGGTAAGTGAGGCCCACTTGCGCCCCAATACTTAGCCCCGGGCTACTGAGCTAACTTTACAAATCTTGTGATTCGTCTTGCACTGACATTTGTGTCGGCTAAGTATAGAAGCACAAGTAATGTAGGTACATATCCGCGAATTTGTAAATATATACTGTTCCCTAATTTTAATAATAATCTGATAATAATAAAAATAATAAAAAATACTGATTGATGCCGACCAACCTAAATAAGCACCGTGAACTGACACAAAAATGAAGACCTAACCGAATACTGGCAACATCAGAAACTTGAAAATAGCGAGAGAGAAAAAAATCTATATAACAGACTGACAGTAATTCTAACTAACACTTTGTTTCTATAACACGAAATACAACGTCATCGTGGCTATTTTAAAGCCAGCTAAAATACATATTACTAAAAAAAATGCGACCAGTTAAAAAACAAATCGCAATGTTTTTTTTTTTTCATTTTATTGTATTTCTTTTGTACCTATCCAAAACTACCCATGTCAATATACCCTTGTTGTTAGCCGGCATCTTTATTTTTCCTAATATTTCTCTTGAATTTTCTTACTAGAAGTTTTTTTTTTTTTGGAAAATATTCCAATCATACCTAGTCGTTCATTCACATTCTTTGGAAGAATGAAGGAAATATTTTTTTATCTTTTTCCTTTTTTTTAGAAGACATTTATAGTTTAACATAGTAGGTATAGACTAATTACGTAAATCTTAACATAGCCGTCACTACATGGCGGATAAATATTTCCTTTCAACTCCCTCAATATTGGTATTAGATACTAATGAGGGCCTTCGTCTTTCTATCTTCTAGATGAGCGTGCTACATTACTTACCATCGGATGGTTAGACGCTCATCTATTGTTCATAAATAATGATCATTAGTTAAAGGTACTATAGAGTACAATAGTATACAGTACTAATCATACTAGTAGAATACAATACTAATAAATTTTGACCTCATAAATAAACGTGGAATAATTTTCGTATATTATTAAGGAGTATATATTATTTATAAGGAGGTATCGAAGTAATTTTACCACTTTTTCATTCCGTCTGTCAACTTTAAAAGTTCCTCTCGCCGCAAAAGACAAAGCGTGTTCTCACTACTCCGAACTTACTCCACGTTTATTAATAGGCTATTACTAAATAAGTTTTAGGTAGAGTAAGTACACGAATTATATAGCAATGACAGGTTTCACTCATGCATACCGAAGAAAAAGCTTACAATCCTTTTTTTCCGAACACAAATGCAATACAACACAAAATTTGGATATTAGCCGACTAAAATCTTATATGTAATATAATTATATCGTTTTCGGGTTCTCTACGCTTTCTAAATTCTATGTAATATTGCTTTTTGTGTCCCAAAAAACTCAATCATTTTTGAAGTGTAGATGTGAAATGTTGCGTAGTTTTTTGTACTATCGTGTGTTTCATTGAAAATACTGCCGAGCAATACGTTTTTTAAAATGTACCGAACTATCCAGCAAAATTCTGCACCAGGGCACGTATTTTATAAGGAAACCGTCAGTATAACTTTATATCTTCCACGAATACCTGGCCGCAGCTAAGTTTTATTCTAAAAGTAATACAAAATTGTGTCCCAAACTCCCTAACGGTGGAAAACCACCCACCATTGATAGGTAATAGGATTGAATATTCATGGAAAAGGTAAAGAACGATATTAAATCACAATAGAATGATTGTGTGTCTTCCACAAATTATCTATCTGTGGCAGATACATAGACACGTCAAACTCATAACACCTCTCTTTTTTATAGGCCATCAGTTGACCACTATCACACCTGATAGTAAGTGTAGATGTTGTCTAAGATAAAGCACACTGGCCTAAAAGGTACTTATTGACATACGCGACTTAAAGCCCCCCAAATTGCATTTACGGAGAAAAACATTCTCAGGCAGCTGTTTCCAATCTCCCGCTTTTTTACAAAAGGTGAGAAATAGTCATACTGCCCCGAGATATCTATTCACAAACACACGATAATGAAAGAAACGAAACTAACGCTTCACACAAACTGCAAACACTTAGAACCAAACAGTGAACCTGTCAGTGCTCGGTCAGGCTATTTCTTTGATCATGATGCAGAGTGCGTGATGCGGTGGTGGCACCTGGAAGATCGGCTGGAAAACAACAGAACACACGTGTTTAAGCTGGGCTGGTTCTCCCACTAACAAAATGAAATGTCACGCAAAAAGTACCCAATTTAAGGCGGTCTATTTGCGGAAAACAAGCCCGTGAACACACGTATGTTTATCGACATAACTAGGATTTTTGACACTTCGTTCGATAATCGAACTAAAGGGATGTGAATAACTTTGCAAGCGAAATAAAGATTGACTTCTTATAACTTTATGATTAATACACCTATCCCCTTCTTCTCCACCCAAAAATTGCCTGGAAAATATCAGTTTTAGCCACAGGGCCGCCCATTGTACCTTTATTGTAGGTACCTGTTTCAAGTCAATTTCAATTTTTTGAAGATAAAAATTTGGCTTATGTTATCTAACAATAACAAAGACGAACCAACCGTACCTGATCATCTTCATCGCGGTACTCGGAGTATTTAATTCGACGTAGCTCGTGCATACCGAGACTGCGGCAGATGCGCTGAGAAAACGCACCCGTTGCGTCCACTTTGAACAGCTGCGGAATAACAGAGCTCATGAATACCTACTAAGTTTATACGTTAATACGTGCATTGTAACGTTAACCGTTAGGGACTTTTGTGGCCGCTGCTGCGACCGGCGGGCAGGGAACAGGCGGAGTTGGTGCGCTGTTCGTAAGGTCAAACTTTTAACGTTACAGTGCACGTATTTACATCAAGTCAAGACTGTAAATCTGTATCGCTACCTATCAGATTAAATGAAATACATCAAGCCACAAATATATTATCGATAGTACTGAATATTGAAATTACTATAGACAGTTTCAGCAATGACTACTGTAATAACAATCGATAGTAGATCAGGGGCACTAGATTACTCATGCATATTCTGCAGCCAACGCCCCACTTGAGCCCGGAGGAATTGAGTTAGATGCTAACAGGCTGTATTGACATAAATCATCATCAGAGGCAGCGGCTATTGGCAAGACATGGAGCGAAATAAAACCCGAAGCTCAAGACCGGACAAGCTGACGCATTGTGGAGGCCCTCTGCCTTATCTAGGGGACTTAGGACTTTAAGTCAAGTAAGTCAAGCTAACAGGCTGGATACATATATGCCGGTAAACTGTTAAAGTTAAGCTTACAATATTACCGTCGCTCGTGTCTTACCCTAAATCCGTGTTGCCTCGCGAGCTCGAGACTGCGAGCGATCAGCTCCTTGGCCATGCCGCGACCGCGCGCTTCCGACGCCACCGACACTATACGACACTCCATTATACAGTCCACCTGGAACATGGAGACAGAACGTTTTGTGGATAAGTCGACTAATATTCCGCCTAAAACCATTTCAACTAAAACAATAACCTTTCTTGGTGGTATAAAAAATAACCTTGGGAAGTTTAGACAAGAGCGAGCAAAACGTGATAGGTGAAAATCGCCTTTGTACACCTGGGTGAAAAGATCTCAACGTGGACTTAAGTTGTATTTCACCTGGGTAAAAATAGTGCCTACAGAAGTGATTTATGAATAAATCATTAAGTATATAATCTTTTTGTCCCAGGGTGGAACCCTGGTGGAACCACGAGGCTGGAGCTCCATATAGAAGAATGAGGATACTACCATCAGCAACAAGAACTACCAGTTACAATGATGTAATGAATGAATTATAACTGTAGATAAGGTTTCTGAGAGAATTTACCCTAAAGTTGTTAAAGAGGTCGAGGTCCCGGCTAACGCTGTACAGAATGGTGAAGATCTTGTTGTATTTGTCGTCTGCGGACTGCTGGATCTTGTCCAGCGACTCCTCAATGTCGCCGGGTCATAACAACCCGTTCAGAGCCACGCCTACCACCTGCGACATTAAAAAACGGTAAGACTGAAAGCATAGAACATAGAACATTTTACTAGAAATGTATTTGTGTTGGAGAAATAAATAGGTAAGGGAGAAAATTTGATTGTACTCATACAAACAAACACACAATCGAACAACTACTCAACCTAAAAGCCTATTTCGTTCCGTTGTGGGTCTTTCTTCCTTTTCGTATAGTGGTTTAGCTCATCAAGTGTTAGAGTTGCCATGTCGCCATAAGGGCCCTAACTTGACCTAACGACTGCTATCTGAGATAACAACCGGGACTAATTCCGAAGCACAGAGAAACTCCGCGCTTCGGAAGGCACACCGAGCAGCTAAAATTAAGTAGATTAAAAGTTATCTATTTCCGGCAGCACTACGAAATGCATCAAACACAGTGCTACGAAGATGTAAAAAATATAAAAGTTGTGTGTCTGAGTGTGTATTTTAAACCTGATTATTCTCAATAGCGGCAATCGAGAGTCCATCCTGCATGGTAGCCATGCAGAGTCGCTCGAGCTCCTCATGCGGCTCGCCTCGCCTGCACAGGCCTACCGCCTTGTTCAGCGGCTCGTCCGCGAAGAAATACTCCCGAAGGTGCAGGATCACTGGCTCGTACAGATCCGGTGTTACCACCATGAACCGTGCCATGGCTGGAAGAGGGCAAAAAGGTATTGGTTACCTAGAAGAGATCACACTAAAGCGATTATGCCACACTAGAGTTAAGTTTATGTCTCTGTAATATTTGTTTAAGTTTTTTGGTACAATAAAGAATTTATCTATTTATCCACCTATCTATCCAAAACTTGAATTGGTTAAGGTATTATTAAGTTATTTTAGTTTTTAATTGATTGCGTGAAAAGTAAGATTCAATTAGTGCACCAAACAAATGTCGACTAAATACTACCTACCATTCAAAAACATATTATTACAAGTATTTTGTAAGTTGTCTTATATTATAAGCACATAATACAATCATAGGGAACCCTAAAAACTACAGTGAATTGCTAGTACTGCAGTAGAGTGTAAGCAAGCTACGAAACACAGTGCTACGATACCTAAAAGACATCAACGTGATTATCTTTTTATAAATAATTACTAATAAATATGTAATAATGAAACAAAAAAAATCTTTGTAAAATAATAAAGAAATTATATGTTAAATAAAATCAATTCAATCAAATGACTTTAATTTGATACTTAATGTAATATGAAAATATTATGTCATTATTAAATTAATGATAAAGTCCAAAATTCACGTCTAACAACATAGCTGAGACCAATTTAACTGAATGATTGAACATTGAGGTCATTTCACGATGTTAGGGTAGAGCGTGATCGATTGTCCTTGACCCGACGTCCTCTGATCCAGGGTCGGCATCCCGACCGTCCCGAGAATTCAGGACTCGCGTCAGCCGACCGACTTATATTGAAAACTTTCCCTACAATCGATCCAATGGAGGCTTTTATTTGAGCTCTAGCTGCTAGCTCTAACTTTTCAATTTCATTAGTCTGTTCGGGTGAATTATGTAATGCGAGACTTGAATTATTTATGCTGTTGTAAATAATATATCTAAAACACTAATGTTATGGTACCTATACCTACCTAGGTTTTATTTAAATTTACATATACTTATTTGCCTTTACATACAAGACAAATCCCTAGGTAGGTACTTCATAATGTTATCTTCTTCTCACTAATACGCGAAAGTATTTATGTATGTCTGTATGTGACTTTGTTACTCTTTCACGCAAAAACTACTAAACCGATTGCGATGAAACTTGGAATATAGGTAGCTGGATACCGAGAACAACACATAAGCTACTTGTTATCTCGATATTCCCGCGGGAACGGGACTTACGCGGGTGAAACCGTGGGGTGTAGCTAGTAATCTATATCTATAAAATGTTATAATAACTTTATAACATTTTTTATTTAATTGGATATATTGATCACTTTAAATCGTTGAGTGTTCTTGCAACTATGACTCTAGTGTGGCTTCCAAACGCGCCCTCCGATGAGAAGAAACTCATGGAGGTCTTTTTTGTGATCATGTTTTTATTTATAATCGTCAAAATACGTATATTTTTTTACTTTGATCTTAATATGATTCACATTGTCGCATATTTATGGCTATAGTGGATAATAATATTAGGGGTTAAAGTATGAAATTGCCGATTTGTACTGAACATCTTAATTGTTTATTTTTTAAATTTTTAAAAAATTTATTTAATCAAAATAGTTGCCGTTATTATCTATTCATTGCTGCCATCTAATGGGAAGGTTCTTAATGCCTTTGCGATATAACTCCGTCGATCTAGACTGCACAAACTGTGTGAAAGCATTTTGTACTGCCTCCTGGGAAGAAAACTTCTTGTCACGTAGATAATTGTCCAAATCACGAAAAAAAATGGTAGTCCGTTGGAGCAAGGTCTGGTGAATACGGAGGATGACGAATGGTTTCTAAGTGCAGTTCCTGAAGGGTCAAAATGGTTTCTCGTGCTGTGTGAGGTCTCGCGTTGTCGTGGAGCAATAATGGTGAAGATCGATTCATGAATCGGGGCTGTTTTACTGCTAGTTTTGTCAACATGGTTCGGAGTTCGGCATAATAGACATCTGCCGTAATTGCTTGACCAGATCGAAGAAAACTATAGTGAATAACAACATGCTGAGACCACCAAACAGTTACCATTACCTTTTTATTGGTAAGTTTTGCTTTAGGACACTGTTGTGGCATTTGACCTGGGGTCAGCCATTGCATTTTTCTTTTCCGGTTATCATAAAGAATCCACTTTTCATCACATGTTACAATTCGATCCAATATTCCTTCATTTCTGTACCGGTTCAACAAGGCAACACAAGTTTCAACACGCGTTTCTTTCTGCAGATCAGTCAAATCATGAGGCACCCATTTTTCGTATTTTTTTATTTTATTGATTTGACGCAAGTGAGTCAATAAAGTGGGTAAGGTAACGTTTAACCATGCCGCTAATTCCTGGGTAGTTTGACTAGGATCGGCTTCCACTATCTCTCTTAATTCATCGTTATTCACCTGTGTGGGCGGTCTTCCTCGTGGCTCGTTCTTTAAGTCGAAATTTCCATCACGAAAGCGTTTAAACCAAAATCGCACGGTGCGTTCATTAATAGACCCCTCTCCAAACGCAGCATTGATATTGCGGGCTGTTTCTGCCGCGTTAGTTCCGCGTCGGAACTCGTATTCAAAAATCACTCGAATTTTCGCAGTATCCATCTTTCTTGTCTAAATTGAATAACAAAAACAACTGAAAGTCGATATTCAAATGTTTCACATTTTTTAAAAAAAGAACATCACAGAAACCATTTGAAAAAAGTTTCATTCGAAAACCTCAAACCATGAAGATTCTATGTCAATTCAAAGAACCTATTGCAATAAAACGGCAATTTCATACTTTAACCCCTATTATTTAATATCAAAATTTCTATCTATCTATGGCGCCGCGGGATATGTTGTGTGTGAGAAAGTGTTTTTCAAAAATCTCACCTGAATGCGACAGCTGAGCGCTGCTAGTATTATTATTGGAACCGTCCTACTTTTACGTATTCTATATCCCGTGCATGCCAACTAAAGAAATCCTAACAATGGTTACCAAGACAATTAAAAAATAAACAAAATAAACTGCCTTGTTCAGCACCCTTTACGACACACAAAGAGAAATGTAACACCGTTTGAAAACTGGGTCACTTGCTACTAGGTAGGTATACCTATCATTCGGTGTAGATGGTCATTATTTATCAACACAAACACATTTTAGGTTATATGTAGGTATTATATATATAATTATATACCCTTGTGGAGGCCCAATACAAAGCATGCATCAACTGATAATCAACCTACCCCACTTATGTAATGAAAAGCTATTGCCTATCGTAGTTTGTATTACAACGTAATTTCGTTGATAAAAAACAAAATAAAATACTGTTGTCTTAGGTTTTCGCAATTTTGCATAATGAAACACAATATTTACCGGGATGGTTATACTCGCGTTTTATTTATTAACGGCATTGTTAAATGTACCGAGCTTATACGCGAGTATAACCTGGTAAATATTGTGTTTCATTAACATAATAATATGTTGTACCGCATACCTACACGTTGTACAGTATACCACCATCCTTACTATGATATTATAAATGCGAAAGTAACTGTCTGTCTGTCCATCTGTCTAAACCGCAAAAACTGATTTTGATGAATTTTGCTATGGATATAGATGGTAACTTGGAGAAGGACCCTTTGATCTCGATCCCGAAATTATGGAGTGAAACCGCGCACGCTTTCAAGCCTAAACCCTATAACCGATTTTGATGTTTTTTTGGTATCGAGATAGATGGAGTTTTGGAGAAGGACATATGCTACCTTTGATTCCGATCCCGAACTCTGATCCCGAAATTACGATGTGAAGAAACACACGCTGCCCCCGCTGAACTAATTTTGGTAAATTTATTTATAAAGATAGATGGGACCTTGAAGAAAGACATAGGCTACCTTTTGATCCTGATACCTTTAGAGTATATATTATCACAAGGATAGATGGGACTTTGAAGAAGGGCATAAGGCTACCAAAATAATATACAAAATCGGTTCAGCGGTTTAGACGTGAAAGCGTAACAGACAGACAGAGTTACTTCCGCATTTATAATATTAGTAAGGGAAAGCTTAGCGAAAAAAAATCGCCTATGCAGTATTTCTACGCAGACGAAGTCGCGGGTAACAGCCAGTAGTTACTATGTAGGTACAGATAGAAACCAGAGAGTAATCTGCGAGAGAAACAATCTCGCCTAAGTAATGTACTTAGGAAATAATGGTCACACATCTCGTTGGCGAGTACCCCTACCACGAGATAGATAGGACTCACTTTAGTATCTTCTTACTAGTCTGTGGAACTCACAGCTATAAATTGCATCATTTTTCTTCAAAGAATCTGATTAATTCTTCTCACCCCACAAAAGTCAGAGTCACAGTCATTTTTTTATTATTTAATTGGATGTATTGATCACTTTAAATACGTCGAGTGCTCTTACAACTATGACTAATTCCGCCTCATTCTCAGTATGTAGATAGCTGAAGACCAAATATGCTATTTTTTTTCGAAATTCCCGTGGGATCGGGACAAATGCGGGTGTAAGCTAGTCAAAAAATATATATAAAAAAAACTAGGATTAAGCTCTCTGAAAGCCGGGAATGGACTTGCAAGGGTCTGACCGTGTTTGTCTGTGAGTGGCATGATGCATGGAATCGTGACCATCATAAAAAAACGCTTCAAGAAAACTGCCGGTTTCCAATGATGTGTGTTCGCAACAAACAGTAGTTTTGCGTACTAGACTGTAAGGTAATTAATCTTCAATGTGCGGTGTTTATTTTATACGCTTTTGGAAGATAAAATAAAGATAATAAATACTACAGGCGACTGTAGGCGAAACTTGAGTACCTACCTAGATAACATATAGGATTACATTCAGTACTATACAACGGATATACCTACTACTTAACAAATATAGGCACACCCGGAACCAAAAATAAACATTTATGTTTACCATAAATACTTGTTACTATGGGAATCAATCCCACAACCTTCAAAAAAAAACCCCAAACACTTAAAACTTACGTGGCCCTGGGCTATCCATGATGCTCGGTTGCTTCAGCGAATACTCTCCAAATCTGCAAAACAATTAAATATCAGACAGGGAAGAACTCTTCATGAGCTTTTTGTTTTTTGAAATTCCTATTCAGGATTAGTAACTTATGGTTGGATTTTTCTTCTATTTTCGCAATGTTGGATCGAGATTTTTACAGATCCAAACTTATTGGGCATTGAAAAAATGTTAAAAATATTCAAATCAACGTGATAAAAATAGGTAAATTAGTTTAATTAGTTGTACCCTTATTAATGAAAGTAGGTAATACGTTGTAGATACCTACAAAGAACAAAGTTCAACTCAGTTCAATTGTAAAAGAGCTTATAAATCAGCAATATCTATTCTCAAGAGGCTTCGTTGCTCGCAGACATTCGTTATTGAAGAGGCTTTACCTCCCTTCTCCCAACCATCGTGGGAGGAAAAGGGGGTGTGTCTCAGAAGATATTACGCGAAGCATTAGTAGGAATTTTTTGACAACTGCTATGAAATAATGACGTCTGGAAAACTGTGGAAAATATTCAGGTTTGACAGTGCTCTCAAGCTAAAAGTAATTTTGCTCCATTTGGGGTGGTTTTTAAATTATTTTCTGAGTACGTTAGACGTCATATCAAAGTTTTGGTACCTATTTTAACTGTAGGCTATCTTGTTGTTACGTCTACTTATAAATACCACAGTCTACACAATAGTTTGTGCGCTTCGTGGCGCTATAACTATAGTATTTAAGTAATGAGGTAGGTAGGTACGGTACTACACTTTACGGGACTGTTTCAAATGTAATTGTCGAAAATTAGAGAACCGGGAAACCTGTAACTCGGTACTATTTGTCAACGTATGTGTGCTAGCCAACTGTGCCGGCCCCAGATATAATATGGGGTTTTTGGTTTTAGCAGACTGGATAATTGAATCCCGTTATATTTCCGTAGAAAGGTTTAGGTTAGAAGGTTAGGCTTGTTAGGTTAGAAGGAAAGGCAAGGTTGGTATGTAACCAACACTTTATTAACCTTCTCCATCCAAAGGTGGCCTGGAAGAAATCGCTTTTAGCGATAAGGTCGCCCATTTGTACAACTTATACTTTTAAGCTTTCTGAGTATTTGTCTTACTTTAAATGTAAACTGATTGTATTGTTGTTGGTTGTGCAAATAAAGTATTAATCTATCTATCTATCTATGTGTACAGCTCGGCGGTAGGTAGTTACGATACCTACAGTAGAAACATTTTTTACAAACCACGCGCCATTAATCAAGACATTAAATCACCCCAATTTTTAGGTAGAGGAGGTCCCGTAAACTTTGATAGTCACGCAAATAAACTGTCTATCCAGTTATGTACTGTATGACAGTCGAATAGAGTCTAAATTGACGAGACTTCCTGAGGGAGAGACAAGTTGAAATTAATTTACCGTGTAACCTAGTTTATGGGAGTTCCGTACCTTCAAAGGAACCCCTATAAGAACACATTATTGTCCGTCAGTCCATCTGTATGTAACCACTGATTTTAAACCAACTTCCGAAAAAGGAGTAGGTAACTTTGTCTCAGGAAAGGATGGATCTAGTTAAGTATAATATTAGGGGTTAAAGTATGAAATTGCCGATTTGTACAGAAAATCTTAATTGTTTTTTTTTTTAATTTTTAACAAATTTATTTAATCAAAATAGTTGCCATTATTATCTATACATTGCTGCCATCTAATGGGAAGGTTATTAATGCCTTTGCGATAGAACTCCGACGATCTAGACTGCACAAACTGTGTGAAAGCATTTGTACTGCCTCCTGGGAAGAAAACTTCTTGTCACGTAGATAATTGTCCAAATCACGAAAAAATGGTAGTCCGTTGGAGCAAGGTCTGGTGAATACGGAGGATGACGAATGGTTTCTAAGTGCAGTTCCTGAAGGGTCAAAATGGTTTCTCGTGCTGTGTGAGGTCTCGCGTTGTCGTGGAGCAATAATGGTGAAGATCGATTCATGAGTCGGGGCTGTTTTACTGCTAGTTTTGTCAACATGGTTCGGAGTTCGGCACAATAGACATCTGCCGTAATTGCTTGACCAGATCGAAGAAAACTATAGTGAATAACACCATGCTGAGACCACCAAACAGTTACCATTACCTTTTTATTGGTAAGTTTTGCTTTAGGACACTGTTTGACCTGGGGTCAGCCATTGCATTTTTCTTTTCCGGTTATCATAAAGAATCCACTTTTCATCACATGTTACAATTCGATCCAATATTCCTTCATTTCTGTACCGGTTCAACAAGGCAACACAAGTTTCAACACGCGTTTCTTTCTGCAGATCAGTCAAATCATGAGGCACCCATTTTTCGTATTTTTTATTTTATTGATTTGACGCAAGTGAGTCAATAAAGTGGGTAAGGTAACGTTAAACCATGCCGCTAATTCCTGGGTAGTTTGACTAGGATCGGCTTCCACTATCTCTCTTAATTCATCGTTATTCACCTGTGTGGGCGGTCTTCCTCGTGGCTCGTTCTTTAAGTCGAAATTTCCATCACGAAAGCGTTTAAACCAAAATCGCACGGTGCGTTCATTAGTAGACCCCTCTCCAAACGCAGCATTGATATTGCGGGCTGTTTCTGCCGCGTTAGTTCCGCGTCGGAACTCGTATTCAAAAATCACTCGAATTTTCGCAGTATCCATCTTTCTTGTCTAAATTGAATAACAAAAACAATTGAAAGTCGATATTCAAATGTTTCACATTTTTTAAAAAAAGAACATCACAGAAACCATTTGAAAAAAGTTTCATTCGAAAACCTCAAACCATGAAGATTCTATGTCAATTCAAAGAACCTATTGCAATAAAACGGCAATTTCATACTTTAACCCCTATTATTAATTGCATTGATATAAAAGAGTTTTTATATATACCTACAACAACACCCAGTGATAGCATTGATGATTAAACCTAAAAACTACTTCTAGTATAATAAGTCGATGTTCCTTTTACTCCTTTACCTGTATTTATTATTATTAAATAAAATGTTACGTGGCGGGAACCGATCCCGGATCTTTCAGCGTAGCATACATACACAAAGGTCATCAAAGGTGTTATATGACAATATAATATTCATCATAAAAACAAAAACATTATAACAATTGCAAAGCAACATAAAATGACTTAATCACAATGATTTGTTGCAGGAGTAAAAATAAAAGCTATTCCATAACTTGTTTTAATACTGATTGGCTGAGGAACAAGGGGAGTTATTTAAATAATTAAGTAGCCCTTAATTTTGAAGGCTACTTACCTAATTAAGTAGAAATTAATTAAAATAACATTTACAGCATACGAATAAACGCACATCTTCTGCACGTCGCCTGCATTCCGCATGCTATGTCCTTACCGAATCAGGGCCCAGCCCTGATGCTGAGCCCCAAATATTTCAAAAGTTAATGAGTTAAAAATTTACATTATACAAAATGGTCACAAGCATTATAAAATTCTATCCACGTTGTCCACAGTTCTATCACATATTGTATTTTAATCATAGTTTCTATTTAACTTTTCATTTACATTATTGTTACTTTTTCTGTTATCCTGTGCCCAAATGATTCACGTAAATAACATCTAAAGACTAACGAATGTTTCAGTAATGAGCTGAAAATTGCCATTTAGGAACAAACAAAGCTTGATGATGCTTTTCCTTTTGAAAACTAAGCGTAGGTCTTTCAATAGTGTATTAAATGTAACTATTATGATATTATAAAAGAATTTAACTCATTTTTCCTTAATATTCCATAAATCTCTTTGTTTCAGTACTGAAATGTGGCGTGTGATCTATGTACTTTTTTAAGATCTTCGAAGTAGTGAATTTAACTCATTTTTTCGGTTTTAAATCACGTTGCTTTTATAATTTTAAGCTTTTTATGCCCAACGTTTCAGGATTGACAGCTCTTTTCCTCTATCCCTGAGGTAGAAATCTTTATAAATCTCGAAAAATGAGTTTATTTTCAACCCAAAATCCCGTAAAATCTAATTAAAGGTATCCTATAGAATGTTTGTTTGTTTGACTTACCGGGCTGGTTGCGCCGGCCACGGCTGCTCGCTGCGCACTGATAACGGGCGGCGTCTCCGCCCGCCATGGCGCCCGCGAAGCCTCCCGCCCTGACATAGATCAATGCGCAGAGAGTTACTATTTCAATGTATTTTTACCTGTTGATTGTTTGTTTACGATTTGGTTAACAAAACAACATAATACATGATTCAATACCTTTGTCTCCTGTCTAAATTATAAAGCACTTACCTACAGCTCTTACATCCGAAAAAAAAACGACAATTAAAATTTGACGAGTTCCTAAATAATTGAGCAGCTTATAAATTTAAAATTGGTATGTTAAAGGTATTGGTAAAAATGGAATGGTATTTTTTGAATTTGAGAGCTGCTTAATTGTTTAAGTTGAACTCAAAGTTTGCATAGCGTTTCTGTCAATCAAAATACTTGATGCAGTTGGTCCCGATGGTTATCTCCGATAATAGTTAGCGATAATGCCGCTAATTTGTCTACTAACAATTTAATTTTTAAGCTGTTTCTCTATAGTAGATATTTGTGTTCCGCTTTCATTTTCTAAAAAATTTGCAAATATAAGAAGTTAGGTTTAATCTTAATAGTTAACTAATACCATAAAGTAACTTATTATATACAACTAATACTACCTTAATGCCGGCCTACTTATATAAGTACATTCGTGCTTTGGAAGCGTTTGGAACGTTAAGCACTTGGTCCCGGTTGTTATCTCTGATAGCAGTCGTTAGGTCAAGTTAGAGGCCTTAGGGCGACCTGAAAACTCTAACACCAGGTGAATGGTGTGGCTACACGAAAAAGAAAGAATAAGAAAGAAGTATAATTTTAGTTACCCATATCTATATGTGAATCACAGGATCCACTGCAAAAAAGAAACCTTTGAGTTGTTTCCTCTTGATTAATTAAACACTCACTTGATCACTGTACTTATTTATTCACTATGAAAGAACACTCGATCGGGAAGCAACAGGCTCCGACCATACTAAATCATCGGTACACAACGCCAGCGCGATTCAGTGTGCGCACTAGCGCCATCCAGTGGTAAGAGGTACACACTATTATTTGAATCAATATTAAGATTAAACACCTCTTCTCCTTCGAGGTCGTCTTTCGAAGACATGCTAAATTGTTATTAGTAAAATGATCCATAACAATCATGTGAAATCTGACTAAAGAAATACAGAGCAATAATACTGGTTAGAGCAGTCGCCTGGTTAGCGAAAGGACGCAGGTTCGAATCCTGTCATAAGGATTTTTTGGAAATATATTTCCTTGCTAAAAATGTTTCTAAATAAATACAGCTATTTTGCAGTTGTATTTATTGTTATCTTTACAGCTATATCTGACGACCTCTGTGACGCGACGGGCTAAGCCCGGACAGCGAAGCAACAGGTTACGGGTTCGTTTCCCGCCGGGGGGCAAATATTTTTGCTGACCATAAATGTTTGTTTCTGGTTTTGGGTGTATTCTATCTATCATAGGTATTTACAAAAAACAAGTAATATATAACATGTAGTATATTGTCTAGTACCCATAGTACAATTAAGCCTAGTGATTAGTTGGGTTCTAGATAGCGCTGTGTGTAATGTCGTGCAATATTTATTTTGATTGTGTGCAACGTCGTATCTGTAGTAATAAAACAAGTCTATGCCCGCAGATGTTATCGACGTTCGACAAAATGCAATGAGACTGGAGTAGGTCATCTAAAACCATTGCGCCGTATGGAGATGAATTACCTAGTTAGGTTTATAGCCTTAAATAATCACGTTTGTTGGGTTTTTTTCTGTTAATAAATAAATAAATATTTCTAGCCTCTTCGCCTTCTTCAATCTAGCCCCAAACTAAGCACTAGGCTTGTACTATGGGTACTAGACAACGGATATACTACATATTATACTCTTTTTTTTGTAAATACATAGGTACATATTATACATAGAATATATTATAGTTATTAGCTTAATTCGTCTAACAACGGCACCGCTATAATAGCCCAGTCATATTAGGGCTTTCACCTCGGAATGAAAGATAATAAGCTGCAAATTGGTATGAACCTTTGTTTTGTCATTCTAAATGTTGTCTCAAAAGTCACAATCGTTATCGTGTCCGCGTCTCAAGATATTCAAGGTCAAAGGTCACAAAAATCGGTTTTTCGCGAATATCTGGCTTCCTATCGGTTAAATGAGATTTGCATTTATTATAAAAGTTGTAGGCTATAAAATTCCCTACAACTTTTGTTTAAACTTTTTTTTCATACGACCAACCGTTTTGAAGGTAGAGCGCGAAGAGTGCACATCGTACAGTCATATACGGCCTAATGCAAGGTCAAGCGTGAGTTATGGTTATCAGTACGTTATAAAGTCAATTATTTACTTGGAAATTATAATTATTAAACAATGCCTATTATTTATGTATTAACTATTAATTATTTATATTTAATTAAAGTAAGTAACTTGATTATTTATATATAATTATTCATATTTAACTATTTAAGTATAAAATATTATTAATTCTGGATTATATATTTTAGTTTTATTTTAAGTTAAAATGATAGTAAGAGTATATATTTTACACATATTTTTATTTATTATTAAATACGGCATAATATACATTTATCAAAATGTGAGTTCAAATATCAAAAGTATCTTTGTTGATTTTAATTGTAATGAAATTGGAAATGGAAGCTAATTATCTTCTTCTTCTTCGTCGTCTTCTTCTTCTTGTCGCTCAAAAATGTTCGATTCATTGTCATCATCCTCATTATCTGTCATGTTCATCTCCAAACCTTCCAGAATATCGGGATCATATGTATTTTCTTCATCGGGATTACTTGGATACAGTGAAGCGTTGAGGCAAGCTTGTCCGTTGCACTGGCCGCAAGCTAAAGAACATTGTAGCCCTGATTTTCTGCATCCACAGCGGGAACCACAACCATTTTTGCAATTGCAAAATATTACGTTTAGTATTTCGGCTGGTGCTGGAGGTAATAACGTTCGTATGGGCTCCAGGATTTCATTTTCAAGCATCCAGCCCCATTCTTGAGGTTCTAAGTCCTTCCCTAACCACGTTTGAATCTGGTAGTAGACACGTTTTATGTGTTGATGAGCTGCTACACTTGTTGGTGGAAGTGTTGACAGTTGTACAGGTTTATTTAGTTTTGTAAATTTGATGAATTGCGTGTAGCGGAAATGATCAATGTTGTCCTCAGATTTTGGAGCATTATATAATGCCAACAAGATGCGCACTCCATTTTCTAATAATGTTTGTTTTGGGCAGTTTTCTTGTTGAAATACTTCCACCAGTTTATCTAAATCAGGAATTTTTTCCAATGCTCTAGTAACAGTTTTTTTTCCTTTTTTAAATAGCGCAGAAGTCGTGTCACAGCCACTGAATGCGTGTAAAAATAAAATGTGCTTTTTAGTACGAGGATATTGGTCAAAACTTTTAGTAGAATATATTTGTGTTTTGACATTGCCTTTGCCAACTTTTTTCAAAAAAAATTCCTGATGATGTGACTGAGTACGTCCAATTAAAATAACGAGCAAATCGATATCTTCTCCTATGATGACAGCAGTCTTTTGATGTTCTGATAAGGCAATAGCTGTGTCAATGATGAGAACATCAGCATCATCTCTGGCTTGTTTTGTTGTGATATTAACAGTTTTAAATTTTTCAACAAGCATGTCGATAAATTTTTTTTTATTAGACCGATTTGATAAAAATTTTTCTTGACTGATTGGCACAACCATTGTTTCGTCAAAACAAACTTCATATGATTTTGAAAGTGCAGCAGTTCTTCTTTGTTGTTCCAGTGCTTTAATATTTTTACTATAGTCCGAATATCCGTCAAATACAACAACAATTGCTGAGCCATAATGTGTTTGTAAATATTTAATGTACTTATTTAAAATAATAGAGAAAGTATCGTCTTTGCTCCATACGACGCGATGCAGAAGAAATCCACCATCGATGATGTATGTTACATTATTTTCATCAAGATCGATAACGACAGGCATCATATTGTCATATAATGTTGCTTTCGTGGTTTTTCTCATGCCATTACTATCAAATAAAGATGTCGGATACGGGCTTAGTTCATACTGAAGATATTCTTGTAAATTACTTTCAAATTTTTTGCTTACAGTTATTCTCTGGAAAAGTAACATTGGATCTATAGAAACTTTACAATCATTAATTTTGACAGATTTGTTAATGGCTGAAAGCGGTAAAACCTTATCGACGCGTTTTAACTTTATTTCGTTGAAGTTCAAACCAGTTATCTTTACCATAGATTGCAATCCGATTTCATGGGCTCGGTGACAATTAATTTGGTCATTTCCAACGATTCCTGAAGCTAAGGATACCAACTGATTCGTATTTGGAAAGGGATTATGAAGCGTAAACCAACCAACCAGTTCATTTACATCAGTATCATCCCTTTTTATTCGTGAATCTCTAGCATCAACATGTTGGTCCACAGAATCGAAAGAAATGTTACAAAACCGTTCAATTTCTTCACAAATTGTATTCGTGGCATACATAGCATATACCCACTTACATAGAACACTTTCTTGTGTACTTCGGCCTCGAGATACTCCTCCTTCTGTCTTCATAGATTTCATCAGACTTTGCTCGATTACCATGTCTGTCCATGTACCAGAATTGAATTTTTCTGTTCGTTTTACAGTAAAGAATCCGTTTTTAAAGTTCTCAAAAGCCTGTTGATCCATTGTCTCCTCAAGTTTTAACTTTTAACATATCTTGAAGATACAAATGAGCTGATTTCGCATATAGGAAATGACCACTAGCATGAAAATAGGGCAGCATTTTTCGCACTGCATCCAAATGTTCTTGAAAAAGTCCCAGCCTTTCAGCGCGAATGAAATCTAGGGCTATTGATACCATTTCAAAATATTGCACCCATAACTGTGCCGTGGGACCTCGAGCTTTTAATTCTTTTAGTTTATCCTGAAATTGATCAATTAACGAGTTGGAGCTGCTCGTACATCCTTCAACATCTTCGTAGGAAACATCGCGACTAGTTATCTGTTCAATTAACTCATCTAACACACAATTTTCAATTTTCATCTCTTCAAAAATCTTTATTGATAATGCAAGTCGTAATAATATATGGCCTCTGATACTTCTTGCATAAGCGTGACCATTCAACATTTTGTCGACCGAATTTGTAGCATATATTTTACTTAAAGCTTCCTTGAGACCACTACCGTCCATTACATGTCCTATGCATCCAAGAAAAGACATGAGCATATGAAATCCTCCAAGTTTGACAACTGTTTTAGACAAGTCTGAGTTTGCATCTGACGCAGCAACCATTTCACGTGCTTTTGAGTACAGGGGCTGATCAAATGTAATTATGCACGTTTTTTGTTGATGTGACTTGGCAATATTTATAGCACTATGTAAAGTTGTATAAATTGTGTCTAAATTACTGGCAGGATGATCAATGAAAGGTAGAAATATAACCTGAGAAGTTGAAAAATTTTGATTATTTTTCGTAAGCTGTTGAAGATAGCCATTCCACCCTGGCAACGGTGAAAGATTCTTCCATTTTCCGTATAACCACAACAAATCAACTGCATTAAATTTTTTTTCAATCAGTACTTGATCATCATGTAGATTTTGGACTTGAATCTTGCTGTACCCAGGTACAACTGGCTTTTCATATGCTAAAAGAAATACATGTGATATTGCTGCTAACTCTTTTGCACTCGGTTTAGTTGTACATTTTTTTATGCGATCATCATTAATTACAGCATCTTTCGGAGTAATTATTTTTATCATTCCCATAACGTGAAGAGTATTATTACCGTCAAGAGTACTGACATTAATATCTGCATTGTCTCCAACATATTGTACCAACGCACCAGACTCTGATGGTAAAATACGAGGTTGTGGATGGTAAACTGCTGAAACTTCATACTGTATGGTATTACTATATGATGCAGCAAATCCTAAAGATGATAAAACATCCAACAATTTTTTAGACCCATATCTTCTGTGAAGAAATACGGAAAGGCCCAACAGTAGCTGTGATGAAAATGAACGTTCTCGTATCGAAGCCATTATTGCGTGGCTAATAGATGTGCATTTCGTTTTTAAATGATCTACTTGTCCTTTTCTATTTTTTAATATCATTTCTTCCAAAAAATGTGATAATGTTTTTGGTATTTCTTCATTAATACAATCTAGCATTTTATTCGGAGGTGGATACGTTTTTGTTTCAACTACAGATGATCTGATGTCTTCCCTAATAATAGCCGCAGCAGCTTCTACAATCCGTAGACGTTCTTCTACAGGAGTACTTTTTTTATTTTCGTACCAAGCTTTTGATAATACGTTAAGCTGTGTATCACGGAAAGATATAATTGTAAATGATCCAATTTTTTTTGTGATTATTATATCAGTTAAATACTTTTGTTGTAATTTTGTAATAATTGTCTTATCGTCAGGTATGTATTCCGTAGGGACATCTTTAAGTTCTTTCAAAGTAAATTGAGAATCTTCATTATTTTCTATATAATAAAAAATCTCCTTCATTGCTTGAGTGACTTGATCATCTTGGCGAGGCTTTTTATCTGCAGATGGTACTCGGGTTAAAAAGTTGGTATAGCAAATAGTATGATACTTTGCTTCAGCAGCGATCAAATCATACTCGTAATATATACGTTCCTTTACTAATTCTCCTAAGGAATCGTTTCGTTCTTCTGCTCTCTTAATTACGTTGTCTTTGAATGCAAGAGTACTTACATTACTTATTGTCCGTCTATACTTTAATTTTTTTTTCTTTTCTGCTATTTCATCAGCTTCTTGGCCACAAAATAAGCATAACTTTCCAAAATCAAAGACTTCATTTCGTTTTTTACGAGGTGCACTTGACGTTGAAGGTTCACTCTCATCTGTGCGTCGTTTTGATGCAATAATAACATTTTTACTCGTGTACACTTTTCGACACTCGGAATGCACATTTACAGAACTTAAAGTATTTAAATAGTCTATATGTCCATCATTTCTTTCAATACTTGCAGTTTTTAAAGTTTGTAAACCACGTACGACATTCACAGAAACACCTTCTGAAAGTTTCTTATCACATATAAAACACAAATCAGCCATAGCTCTTAAAACCGTACGTCCGTAGTTGCAACGGTACAATTTCAAACTAACGAATAATCTTGACTCATACAAAGTGGAGAGAGTGGCCTTGAATACTATAGAACATCTGTCCCGGCAATGAATAGAAAAGGGCATAGGGTAGGGACAAGTATTTCCAGGTATATAAGTATTGAGAAATTTACGCGTTTTAAAGAAAAGATATATAATGTCGTGTTAACTTAAAATAAAACTAAAATATATAATCCAGAATTAATAATATTTTATACTTAAATAGTTAAATATGAATAATTATATATAAATAATCAAGTTACTTACTTTAATTAAATATAAATAATTAATAGTTAATACATAAATAATAGGCATTGTTTAATAATTATAATTTCCAAGTAAATAATTGACTTTATAACGTACTGATAACCATAACTCACGCTTGACCTTGCATTAGGCCGTATATGACTGTACGATGTGCACTCTTCGCGCTCTACCTTCAAAACGGTTGGTCGTATGAAAAAAAAGTTTAAACAAAAGTTGTAGGGAATTTTATAGCCTACAACTTTTATAATAAATGCAAATCTCATTTAACCGATAGGAAGCCAGATATTCGCGAAAAACCGATTTTTGTGACCTTTGACCTTGAATATCTTGAGACGCGGACACGATAACGATTGTGACTTTTGAGACAACATTTAGAATGACAAAACAAAGGTTCATACCAATTTGCAGCTTATTATCTTTCATTCCGAGGTTGACCCCTTTTTTTACCTAATATGACTGGGCTATAAAGGGTTTATAAAACACTTCGCTCGGGTCATGAGATACAGATTGGTAACAGACAGAGGGTATACGGAGTCTTAGTAAAAGGGTATTGTTTTAATCCTTCCTTTGGGTACGGTATTCTAAAATGTTTTAGCCTGCCTGATCTGAGCTTAACTTGTCAAACAACGAAACAAAAACAACTCTCTTTTCAATTAGCAACTCATGTTTACAAGGTGTAACGGGTAAGCCCTTTTAATCCGAAAGGGGGTTGTTCTAGACGTCTAGGTGAACAACTTTTGTTATACGACTTTTGGAAATTCGAAGTACTTCTCGAAAATTTTTGGTGTAAAGTTTGCTTGAAAATCAGCTGTTTCTGAGAGTTCGAGGCCATTGACCTTATGTTGTCCTTTTATTAAGTTTGATGGTTTACAATCAAAAACTTCAATTATATTTATTTTCAAAAGCAGCTGTTTTTTTAGTAAAACATAATCTCAAAATTTTCAAAAAAAAGTTCGAATTTTCAAAAGTCGTAGAACAAAAGTTGTTCGACGTCTAGAACAACCACCTTTCGGATTAAAAGGACTTACCCGTTACAAATTGTATAATACTAGCTGCGCCCCGCGGGATAAAAGTAGCCTTTGTGTTATTCCCGGTATCCAGCTACCTATATTCCAAGTTTCATCGCAATCGGCTTAGTAGTTATTGCCTGAAAGAATAACAAAGTCACATACAGACATAAATACATTCACGTTTATACTTATTAGTAAGATTTTTTATATTACTCATGTTTGTTGCCAATAAATATTAAATATCTATATTTAGGTAGGTATATTAATTCTTTGACCAATAGAAAGCTAGGTAGGTACTTTATGGAGTAGTAACAATAGATTACTTTTAATCCCGATATTCCCACAGGATCAAAACTAACGCGGGTAAAACCGCCGTACGCAGCTAGTTCTAGATATTTTGTAAAAAAAAATTTACTAATTTAATTTTCAAATTTGAATTTTTCCTTTAAAATGTTCAATTTTAAAGGAAAAATTCAGTCGCGGCGAGGTTTGAACTGAGGCGCGAGTTCATTCATATCTTTGTTTCAGAACTGAAATGTGTCGTGTGATCTACTTAAGTATCTAAAATCTTCCCAAGTAGCTCCATATGCTTGTGTAGATATATCTAAATGTGTACAAAGCCAGCTCGGCGCCTGTCCGTCCGCCCCGAGGCGCCAAGGCGGGCGGCCAGCTATCAGTTATTCAATGTAGTACTTACCTACACTGTGCCTAGCAATTACTTCCTTTAGTTACCTTACCCACATGAATAGAATAGGCTAAGTGGGTGTCTGAGGATTTTGTTACTTGCGTAAGGCAGGCTACAGACCTTTAGATTTAATTGCGCAGTTTTGCCTACACGTAAGATTTAAGTGGACAGTTCGACTAGACAGTTAAAATTGCGCAGTTTGATCTAATGATTTGGTGGTACCTAGTTTATTTAAGTAGGTACATTTTTTTTAAATGGTTCGTATATTATCAAAGCTCTTGACTTTGTTATTCTTCGTTTTCAAATTAGTATCCGGAATTTTTTTAGTTTGTTTTTAAGGCCCCATACCATACTCACCTAATGATGTGACAGGGATAGGGCTAGCAAATTTCAGATGTGTAAAAGAAGGACGTAAGATGCGACTATGCAATATTTTAGTGAGTAAAATCAAATAATTCCTAGTAACAAGATAACTTTTGCTAATTTAGTAAAACAGTTTTACCCATTTCAAGTGTAGATATGTTTTTATGCTTTAATACAAAAAAAATAGAGGGTTATTTACGTCAAGTTTAGCTGTAAAATGAAAATTTCGGTTTAAACCAGTTGTAACCAGTTATAAAAGTTAACAAATCGTGTAAATAAAACTATACCAAACTGAAGATAGGACAATGAAAAATAAAATACCAAAATAGTATTTCCGAACGTTTTGTAATTATAATTTTGTTTAAGGTTTTCGCGATTTTGCATAATAAAACACAATATATATTTTACTCGCGTTTTATACAATAACTTCATTATTTTTAAACGACCGAGCTTTCGCCAACTTTACAGTTGGCCTTTTTAAGGTTGACTGCTCGGTCGTTTAAAATGATGACGTTATTCAATAAAACGCTAGTAAAATCCGGTATAAGTATATTGTATTTTGTAATTACTGAGAAATATTGAGATCCCTGCCACCAATATCGTATGTCACCTTAACAATAAAATGTGTATTATTATCTATAAGAGGATTAGTCCTGACTGACTGTGGCAGGCTGTGCCACAGTCAGTCATCAATCGATCAACGCACAGCCTAAACCGCTGATAGTATCTAGAACCTCCTCTACTAAGTAATAAAAGAGTTACGCAATAGTTGAGCTGAAATTTGGAAGATGTGTTCTCCAGGCATCGGATGGGAAAGGGTTTATAGAAAAAATTAAAGTTTGTATATAACAGGAGAAAGATCATCGGTATTTATTTTTTATGCATACATAATGAGTAAAATAAAATTACTTAGAACTAAACAAAAAAGAGATAAAGTATATTACCTACTACATACACTAGTGACACAGGACATTGAAAAGCTGGGGCCTGGGGCACAGCAGTATGGAAGCTACCTACAAATGGTCGAAAACGGCTCACTCACACAAACATGCGTTCGACGAGACCCCAAGGAGGTTTCACAGTGAAGTCAGTACTGCGTCACGACAAGTGAGGGTGGGTGTGTGTGTGTGTGCAGTTTCCCTACTGCTCCCTCTATGTACTGTGCTAGAGACTGGGTACTGTGCCAATTATTCCCACATAGCAGATATAGAGTAAGATGTTGTACCTATTCAGATTTATCTATGAGACAACGAGTGATAAATTGCGGTTGAATGTGAGATTTAATATCCATCCACTTTTTTATTTTTCATCTACAGGTCAATAACAAAATTTGCTTCGACTTATATTGACTTTACTACGTCGTAAAATCAAAAACGTAGTCAAATTCCGTAGTTTAACTACCCCAAACCCTAGTTTAGTTAGTAGGCATTTATGTCTAAAAGTGTCACGAGGCCTACCTGATAAAGGCATGTCCGTGGTTTGGCGGGAACGCGTTAAGGAGATGTGTTGCTAAAATTTCGGAGGCATATTAATCAATTTAGTTTCGTGTAGGTGTAAAAGTATAATGAAAGTGACAAAGTGATAATCGTAAGTGCAAAACATAGACTTTAGCGTTGTGTCCAACGCTCCGTGAATAAACATTGTAAATGGCCGCTGCATTTACAATGATTCCCTCGACTTGACTGTTTACATGCAAATAACTTTAAAATATTAATAACTTGACACTGGCTAATTTCCAAATGGCCATAATCAATTAAAAACCGATAAGAAATAAAAAGGCATGTCCTCTTTGTATATGGTCCGTGGTTATTCCATCAAACTAAAGATTAACATCAAATATTCATGGCACTGGACCCAGTCACTACATTGTTTTGGAAACCATGAAACCGTGCGAGTTTAAGGTTATGTTAACACCCGGTCATACCAAAGGTGTGCACATATATGTATAATGTCGTCTCTTTCATTTTGAATGAGACTAAAAGAGATGCAGCGCACACACAGACCTCATTCGTCTGGTGTAGCATCTCTTTCACTTTCATACAACGTGTGAGAGAAAGAGATCGAGTTACAAACAGATTGAGTATGAAAAAACAATGAGATAAATTACTTGATTAATAGGCAAGACTTATGAACTGACGTATTTACACTAATAAGGCCATAAGTAGGTATATCTCTTAGTTAGATTATAATAATATCACTTTACATTAGAACATTGGAACATGCTTTTAGAATTTCATTGATTACGCGATCATCGAATATTTGTTTACAAATTCCTTAATTTCGAGAGATCAACATGTATATTTTTAGAAATATTTTCAAAAAAAAATACATCTTTAAATATTCACCTGCAGCAAGGTTTGTTCACGCGTCTATGGGTAAAAAATAACCATAACATATTCTTAAATTTGGCGCTCGGGGTGGGAATTCGCGTGGTCTAGTTCTTGAGTACAGACGGCAGGGACGCGAGTTCAATCAAACCTCGCCGTGAGTGAATTTCGTAAATAAAAAACGTATTTTTAATACTACCACTACCATTAGGGTGCTTACATAAAGAAACAGGTTTCCGGTACTGACAAATCTGTGCGGGTCGGTACCGACCAGTGCAGGTATAATATTCCTATGTTGTCTATTGCGTTCACACGTAAAGAAACAGGTTTAAATTTGTAGGTACCGACTACCCGTACTGTTGGCCGGTTTCACTTGGTTTTTCGAACAAATTTACCTGTTTCATCAACACTAACACTGGATCGATAGGTACCGAACCGCACAGATTCGTCAGTACCGGAAACCTGTTTTTTTCTGTAAGCACCCTTATTTTACACATAGGCTACTTTTTATCTCGATATTTCCGCGGGAACGGGACTTATGCGAGTGACACCGCGGGGCGCAGCTAGTCTTATTATAATCGCGAAATTTTGTAGTATGAATTTGACTTAGTTACTCTTTCACACAACAACCACTTAACCGATTGCGATGAAACTTGAAAAATAGGTTTTAATAAAACACTTCATTTATCCGGTTTTATCGCGTTTTTATTCATTATTTGAACCGAGCTTTCGCCAACTCTACAGTTGGCTTTTTCAAGGTTGACTGAGATGACCATCTCAGTTCAAATAATGAATTAAAACGCGATAAAACCGGATAACTAAAGTGTTTTATTATGCAAAATCGCGAAAACCATAGAAGAAATTAAATAGGTTTTAGGCCTGTGTCTAGGAGTAAACCACCGACCTGTACTATCGACGTGATCCACGATCCCTGAGCATAATATCCATAGGCTGCTGGTCTTCGGTCTTCTACCGCAGACGGTGTGTCGAAAGGATGATAATGAGGTCCACGCGTGATACGCGGCGCGGACGATAATGTTTGATGCGCAAACGGGTGTTCTCGCCCAAAGGCGGCGAGTCAATGTCGGTGGTTCGTTCGATATTCAAACTTGATAGATTGTATGAAATCTACCCACAAGTTGTGTTTTCTTACCAAAGGTACCTACCTACCTACCCTTAATTCTAATGATAAAAATATTCAAACTAAAACAACCTGTTCCACTAAGGAACAGCCTGAAATAACACATAGGCTACTTTCTCATCACGATATTCCCGCGGGAACGGGAATAAAACGCGATTAGGGCCCGGTAAAATGTAACTATGTTAACAAAACATGTAGAATTTAAAGTTTATTCGTTATTTATAAAATAATCCTAATAAGAAATAAATAAAGTGAAGTAAATAAAAAGAAACATTATTAACACACACTTTTAAAAAACTAAATAATATTTGTACATTTTAAACTATAAGTATTGGAATAATTTAGACGAAAACGAGTTTAAAATTCTTGGGAAAAACATAGGCTAGCTATTATCCCGCCGACCGATATATTATTCATAAATATTACAGAATTATGACAAGCAATATCCATTTTGGCTGTTTAGCCTCTGCCAGCATTTAATATTTGTGCTGGTCGGTGGTTCTATTTCACAATTACAAAAAAAGTGTTCTTTTCAGGATGTTTTTAATGTTGTTTCCTACAAATAGTCCAATAAGACCCACTTGCGCTGCTATACTTAGCCCTAACTAACGTTAGTTAGTGTATAGATAGTTAGTGTACTAATGTGCCCTAACTAACGTTTGTTAGTTAGGGCACATTAGTTGACCGAACGAGCGAAGCGAGTGAGGTCCAGTGTAGACGGGCCTGGCGCTTGTATCTTTGTATGTTTGTTCGACGATAACTTGAGTACCGTAGCTCCAATCTCCATGAATTTTGGTATGCGCGTAGTTTAGGTCAATAGAATTTATGAGTTCGAAGATGAGCCGGATCGGTAGGGGGGTTGGGGAGATAGGGGGTCGTGAGGTCTCAGTTCGGGGCGAACTCCTAGTTATAATGTGCTAACTCTTGTGTTTGGTTGTGCAAGACCAATCACGACTTTTGGCGGGAACGCGGTGAGATGTGTTGCTAAATTTTAATTTTTGTGAAACCTAGTTCAAATGCCTGCAAATTGTTTAATTTAGGGCGCATATTGATTAATTTAGTTAGTTAGGCATATTGATTAATTTAATTTAGTTAGTGAAAATCGGTGCAAAAGATGGACTTGAGCGTTGTCTCCGAAGCTCCGTGAACAATCGTTGTAAATGGCCGCCGTGTTTACATGACGACTTATCAAATTAAAAAAATATCAAATATTTATTTTTTTAATTTATGACACTTATTAGACATTTCTCAAATTACATATCAGACATCGATTCTACATTAAGCACAAGCTTGTATCGCAGTAACCAAGGTACCAATATAATGTTAAAATGTCTGATATATGTAACTTGAGAAATGTCTAATAAGTGTCATAGTTAATAAATAAATATTTGATTTATTTTTGATTTGAGACACCTCATAAATCCATAAAAATATATACCTTATTGGCTAACGTACATATAAATGACTTGACTGTTTAGATTCAAATAACTTGCAAATATTAATACTTGACACTGGCTAATTTCCAAATGGCCATAATCAGTTCACAACCGATAAGACCAATCACAAGATTTGTAAAGTTAGCACAGGGTTAGCTTACTAGCTCGGGGCTAAGTATAGCAGCGGAAGTAGACCTAATTCATTTATAATTTTTTTAAATTTATTTCTTATCGGTTGTGAACCGATTATGGCCATTAGGAAATTAGCCAGTGTCAAGTATTATTAATTAATTATGCAACTTACTTGCATCGAAACAGTCAAGTCGTCATAGTTACAAGTCAGTCTCTCATTTATAATATTGTGTTCTCTTATTTTGGTTGCTCATTTGTTGTATTATTCATAATACTGGATTGCTATTTCTAGTAGAAAATGTTACTAAGTATCTTAAAATTACAACTATAAATGGTTAGCCTCTGTCGCCCCTAATATATTAATAGTAACTATGCCGTGGTCATTGCCACCGTTTATAGTAATCATATAAGTAGAATCCATGTTAGTATCCTTCGTTGGTAGAGCTATTTGGTTGTCCGTCTGTTTGTCCTCTTGTATGAGTACGTGTTTCACTTCCTCTGATTGTTTGGCTTCAGAACTGAAGTGGACCGAGTAATGTTGTTTTAGTTCCATTTGGAGACGAAATTTCATGCCGCAGATTGAACAACTGAAAGGAAATGCTCAAGGTTATTAAATATTATCATAAAATACTTATTATCTAGGAAAAATGCTCCAGCAGAATTATTCGGAATCTTTTTCTATGTATATGCAGCGGTTTTTTTTATAAACGTCATTAATGTTTAATTCAAGCAAAGGTCAAAAACAAGTTTAATAAATTTTAAACTCGGAAACTACTCGATTGATTGATCGATTAATTTTTTATTGCAAAACACCACAATTAAAAAATAAGGAAAATATTTAAACAACTTAAAAATTTGTTGACACAATGGGCGACCTTATCGCTTAAAGCGATCTCTTCCAGGTAACCTTTGGATGAACCAAAAGTAAAAAAATAAATAAACAAATAATAAAGAAATTGTGCTCTTCACCTTGTTCAGGGTGAAGAGTGAGAAGCTATTGCTGACATTTTACTGAAAACACGTTTAATTAGTAGCTGGCATGACTAAATTCCTCTATTTCTTGACCTATTTCCTGTAAAGTTTCCAAGTTTGCCGCCAGGTGGGGCGAGTGACGCGAATTTCCGCTGAGAGCCGCTGAGAGCGGCATCGACATTTTCTTGTCATTGCGTTGTTGAACATCGCGCTGTCAACACGTTGACTATACTTTGTTCTAATTAGTGAGGTATTTCTGTTGCAGATTTATTTTACTAGATTGAACTTAGAAGCTGGCAGACACCGGAGGAGAAGAATAGACAGCACACTGGAGTGGAGACAGCAAAACGTCGCCGAAGTCATCGAGATCTTCTTCATCGAGTAGTTCTGACGGTACCGATATTTCGAAAAGCTTCAGCAGCTGCTTCCGAAAATCGGACGGTTCTGAATCCCGTGCACCGTAACTTCGAAAAGAGTTTCAGCAACTCCTACCGAAAGTCGACGATTCTGAATCGCGTGCACCGTAATTTCGAGAAGAGTTACAGCAGCTCATACCGAAAAAACGTGTGCACTTCGAAAAGTAATGTTGTAAAAAATAAAAAAGTAAAAAAGTCATGTAAGTCTGAATATGTTTTCCAATTCATTATTATTGTTCTAATTCTCTATTACCTCTGATATAGGTACATCTGAGAAATGAGATTTTTCCGTTACTACTTACCTACCCTACAATTTGGATAACAAAATTTTTCTGTGGATTATAATCCCAACAACTGAAAAATGGGATTTTTACATTACTACCTACCCTACCTACAACTAAAAATAAGATTTTTCTTTAAACTCGCTAACCTACAACTGATAAAAGTAAGAACTAAGAATATTCATCATATTCTTTTTATGTAGTGGTGTAGCTCACCTTAGTAGTGTTAGAGTTTTAAATGTCCCCCTAAGGCCTGTAACTTGGCCTGGGGCGGTTGCTACCTGAGATAACAGCGTTGACGCATACCGAGGCACGAAGGAGCTCGAGAGGGTCATTTCTTTTGCCACAAAATATCTCGTCATCTATCCCAGTAGTAACCGCGCCTGGCGTTGCTCAGGCCGCGCGGCCGTTTAAGATCGGCAGTTTGAGCTAGGCTTAAGTTGATAATATTCGTAGCTACATTTGCTTATAATGCCGGATAAAACTGCAGCATTTCATTCCTTAGATTGCTGTAGTTACAAGGTTTCAATGAACCTGATATAAATGAAAATTTCCGCCCGATAACATTTATTTTATCTCAAATTAAACTCCTATTTTCATGTTTGAAATCAAATACTACTTATATTTATTTTTGTCCACTCGACACTAGTTTACTAGTAACTGTTTAGCTCATACCTTCAACTTTTAAACCACAAAGCTATTATTAAATATTTTGTAAAATTGAAATATTATTTAAAGTCTTGTATCCATTTCTTTCGAAAATCTATTTTTAAATATATTTATCGGAACCTTCAAAGTCCGGGCAAAGTTCAATAGTCTTGAAAAGTTTCGCATTTTGTAGTAGAATCTCAGTTGAAAAATATAAGTGTTTCTAGTGGTACAAAGACTCCTTATTGACCTTCGGACTAAAACGGTTGAACCGATGATGTATAGTAGTATACATATCTTAATATTTTTAAATATAATACTGAATTTCTTCTGAACCTGCAAGTAAAAATTACACATGTCATAAGCACAGTTCTATGTGAATGTAAATTAATCAATTGCGTGAAGATCATCGTATCTTCTGCCTTTGGAGATCATAAGCAGGAGCTTTTAGGCCCACACGATATAAGAATTATTGCATAAATTCGCAGCAGCTAAAATAACAAACAACGTACGTAGATTTTATTTTGTAGAGCTTCAGCAGCTTCGATCGAATCACAGTACCGGTACCTACAAGAAAAATACTGAAATTTCGAGACGAGCTTCAGCTTCGATCGAATTACAGTATTTACTGCGGAGGATAATACAGATTTCGATGGTTTCAGCAACCGCTTCAGCAGCTTTAATCGAAATAAAAACCAAAATTACCGACATGTGGAAAGACTAAGTGTAGTTTTCTTTATTCATCTTCCTTCTGGACGGTGTTTTTTATGACAGTAGCCCCAACTGCGTTCTAGTTACCTTTGGGAGCACTGCTGTGTGGGAATGACAGCTACAAATAACCTGTCATTTTAACCTACATGAAAAGCATATCATGGCTTACATTGGAGTCAATAAGTTTATATTTATTCTCTGATTCAAAAAGCGAACGCACAAGGTTTGTTCTGTGACTGATTTTGCTTACGGCGTCTTTTATGACAGTAGCCCCGACTGCGTTCTAGTTACCGTTTATCAATCGGGAGTATGAGAATGACAGCTAAAAATAACCTGTCATTTTAACCTACATGAAAAGCATATCATGGCTTACATTAAGAGTCAATAAGTTTCTATTTATTCTCTGATTTAAAAAGCGAACGCACAAAGTTCGTTCCGTCACTGATTTTGCTTAAGAGTTGTTTTGACGACTGGGTCAATTCAACTGCATTCTCGTCGCCGGGAAAATCGCAGAGACTACTGTAATACGTTCCAGAAATTTGATCTACCAACAATCATAGTTCTGTTTAGATCTGAACAACCTCGCGTAGTAGGTACTCTAGTACGTGATGTTGGATTTCAGAGAGCTAAGATGAGCTGCCCAACATTATAGCGCCTTTAGCAGGCGGTGGCTCTAGCAACACGGATGAATCTGTTTTCTTTTTGTCTTACTCATCTTTTTTACTCAATCTTCGTGACGTCTGATGTCTGAGACGGTCCTGCCGAATATCATAACGCCTTCAGCAGGCGGTGGCTGTACGAACATCAGTAAATATTTCTTCCCATCGAGTTCGTCATTCATGATTAGAGTTCGTCATTCTTAGCTGCAGCATCTGAACGCACCTCGGTACTTTAAAGCTTTTCGATCTCGAGAGCAGAGCCCTCTGCGGGCCCTGTGAGATTTTGAGCCTTAACGAGACGCTCTGATCAACAACGACTTACTTAACACTTTCTTTAGGTTCCTGATGGAGGTTTGTCTGATTGTTAATGGCGTTTTATCTTCATCTGTTGGACAACCGCCTAAGCATCACTTCTTTTGAGATAATGACGTAAGTTTTTTAAGCCTGCTTGAACTTATTTGTTATCTTTGTTATTTGAAACCCGAAATAATAGATCTGGCTAAATTCTTAACAGATTTGACCTAAACCAATGTCTTGATGGGACTTTGGACACCAATCACTTGCAGAAATCAAACAGATTTTTTGGTACGATAGAGATACTAATCTCTCTGTCGCACTGGACCCTAAACATTGGATAACTTGAAATTTTCTGATGGTCATTCATTAGAAAATAGCTCCCCTTTTTACTTTGGAAACGCTTATATATCGGAAAAAAGTTACGAAACTCCAAATTCCCGAATGTAAAATATTTTTCATTACATTCCAGAGTTAGACGAAACAGAATTGTTTTTGTACGTCTCAGAAGAACAAAAAAAAAGGGGGGCAACATAACAACTTAACGCTACGAAACGCCTGCCAATTCATAAGCCGAATGGCACGACGATTGTCGATGTCGATGTAAACTGTTTTGTCGACAATATGGATACCTAGATTTGCACGTGTTTCCAAAATCGAATCGCATTAGGATTTCAATATTGTTTTGTCTAATATAACCTTTTAACTCACAGGAAGACGATTGCGATAGTCTTGTCACGGTGAATAACGAGTATCATGGGTTAGTGGACAATTCGCATAGGCATTTCTGTGCGAATTTTTCAGATGTGTTTACACAATTAATTATAGAAAAGGTGCTTACATGATATATTGATCATTGGGTAAGAATTAATAAGAATGATTTTGCAGCTATACACGACACCGTAAGAAGTTCTGAGATGTTCCACGATGACTTGATTAAATTGGTAATGTAATGTTCCAATATTTATTTGTCAATTGAGAATTGAACACAGACTAATACTTTTCTTAATATGTTATTATTTAATATATTTATTTAATCAAAGTGTAATGTAAAATAATAACAGAATAAGTTCAGCTATTATTTAACTATTTTTGAATCTTAAAATATTCTTTGTATTTGTCCAGATGCCTTCTAAAGGCATTAATTGTTCCTCTCGTTTAATTCGATGCGAAGACGTATTATCAGTTCTCATCAAATCGAAATCTATTTTCAATGTTAAAATATTATAACATTGTCTATTCTTTACAATAAATGCTATTGTAGTAGTGGGTCTTACTGGTAAATTAATAATACTTTTTATCTTTATAATATGTAACAATCGTTTTGGTTTGCTATTTATGTTAAGATATTTATACTACATAATGACATATAATTAGGTATTGGATTACCCAAGTACGGGCAGGTACTACAAAGTAGTTTACCTAAATTCAGCTTACAAAAACTTCGATATGACATTAAATTTTTAATTTTTGCTGCCTACATTTCAGCTTTTATTCAAGTTTGTTTGCCTCTTAAAATACCTACCAGGTGATACCAGACACTTCTCACTCTTCACCCTGAACAAGGTGAAGAGCACAATGAAACGGTTTTACCTTTCCAATAAAACCAGCATTGTGCTCCGAGCCTTGTTCAGGGTGATTTCAATTGCTACCTGGTGAGAATCAATGACAAGAAAATGTCGATGCCGCTCTCAGCGGCTCTCAGCGGAAATTCGCGTCACTCGCCCCACCTGGCGGCAAACTTGGAAACTTTACAGGAAATAGGTCAAGAAATAGAGGAATTTAGTCATGCCAGCTACTAATTAAACGTGTTTTCAGTAAAATGTCAGCAATAGCTTCTCACTCTTCACCCTGAACAAGGCTCGGAGCACAATGCTGGTTTTATTGGAAAGGTAATACCGTTTCATTGTTGTGCAATAATTATTAAAAAAAAAACCAGAAGTGAAGAAAGATGAAAGGTGGGGTGTAGGGTAGGGCTACTTTAAATTTCCAAATCTATTTCCATAGGATGCTTGTACAATACAAAGGTAGGTGCATGATCACTTGGATACGTCTAATATCATTTTTTTAATTATTTGAAACCCCCCTTTTAACTAAAATGACCGTCCGTTAAACCCACGTATGTATATGTAAACTTACTCATAGATATTCTGTCCGAGATGTGTCCGCAGATGTTTGGCGAGGTCGTTGCTCTGCGAGAAGGCGCGGTCGCAGCGCGAGCACTTGTAGGGCTTCTCGCCGGTGTGGATACGGTAGTGGCGGTTCAGGTGGTCCTTGCATGTGAACCTGGAAAGGTTCAGGGGAATCGTATGGGCCGGTGCAAGTCACTGACCGAATACAGGCCGGCTCGGTCTATCCTGACTCGAAACTACTTTCGGGGGAAAACAGTCGTTGGCTGTATGTCACATGGGTAACAAATCTTTGTTGGCTCAGAAACAGCTTAGCTCGGCCTAAACTGACTTGTAACTATAAATTTTGCACGACATTGCACACAGCGCAATCTAGCCCCAAACTAAGCACTAGGCTTGTATTATGGTTATGGGTACTGGGACTTCGATATACTACATATTATATTTATTTTTGTCAATACTTACATATTATAGTATATAGAAAGACACCCAGACCAGTTACAATTTTTATTTTTATTTAAATATATGCTCCTGACGGGAATCGAACCCGCAGCCTTCTGGATTGCAGTCGGGCGTCAGCCCAACGCGCCACCGAGGCCTAATCTTATTTGTACCCAGTATACCAAAGATGTTTTTAACTTGAGGGACAAATCTTTGTGCTAAAATGTGCTGTGTCTGGTTCTGTGTGTTCTGTATGTTTATATTTGCACAAAAAAAAGACGTATTACAATATGTAATATATTCGTTTTGTTGTCTAGGAATAGTTGCCTAGTTGCTTAGTTTGGGGCAAGATTGTGCTGTATGTAGGATCTTGCAATATTTATATTTAATCTGCAGCCGCGGTTTCACACGAGCAAATCCCGATACAGTGAAAGTTAAAAAGGATAAAACTAGGCCTATGTTACACTCAAAGATGCATGTAACTTCATTTTAAATTGATCCAGTGGTTTTCGAGATTACCTTGACAATACAAACATACATGTTACCAACATTATAATATTAAGTATAGATTCATATAAACAAATAAGTCAAAAACAAATGAGTTAAGAACTTGAAACAAACCTCATAAGACAAGTGTCACATCCGTAAGGCCGCTCCCCGGTGTGTATGCGCATGTGTTTCTTGAGCGAGTTACTCTTGGTGAAGGAAGCGCCGCACTTGTCACACTTGTAGGGGTGAGCGCCGGTGTGCGTCGCGATGTGAGCTGACATCTGACCTGGGAGCGAATTAAACTTATCAAAACTCTTTTCCAGAGGAAGGAATCTGTAAAAGGCTCCGAAACGTAGATACGGCATTACAACAATGCTGAAAATAAAACAACTCGAGTAAACCAGAAAATTAGTTTCATTTTAAAAGTTTTTAAACTAAGGGCGACTTGCATAATACAATTTAAAAACAAATTTAACTAAATCAATCTTAAAATAATTTATGGGAAATCGAACATTGGACTCTATTTCAATTGATAATATGTTGCCACACATTGACAGTTCTTTAAATTCTGACAGATTTTAAACATGTTTAAGAACCGTTATGCAAGCCGGCCTAAGTGTTAGTTTATAAGAACACAAAATCGCGACTGATGCTATTGTAACATAGTCAAAACGTCGAGGTAAAAAAATCCGGGAAAATATGTAAGTATTTATCGGCAAAGCGACAAATTAAAATTTTTCAATTTGTTTTACATAATTTCTTCTATGGTTTTCACGATTTTGCATAATAAAACACTTTATTTACCGGGTTTAATCGCGTTTCAACCTTGAAAAAGCCAACTGTAAATTTGGCGAAAGCTCGGTTCGTTTAAAAATAATGAATAAAACGCGATTAAACCCGGTAAATAAAATGTTTTATTGTATTCCATAATTAAAAAGTGGTGTCGGTCTATTGATAGATTCCCCGACTTTTGTTTCCAAGGTCTTGGGTTTAAATCCCAGCCTATTGTGCGCTATTGACATCACTCTTACGACAAATGCAAATATCGCGAGGAAACCCGCGTCTTAAAATTATAAGGCTACTTACGGAAAACGCCCAGTGAAACCTTTTATATCTAGGATCACATTATTCACTTCAGCTAGTCTGACATTAGTCAAACGTCAGACGTTTTTCAGAACATGATTTTATTTTTCTCTTACCCTTAGTACTAAACTCCTTAGGACATAGTGTGCAAGAGAATGGCTTGACTCCTGTATGCCGGAACATGTGTTGTCTCAAGTTGGAGCGGTTCGCGAAGCCCTTCCCACACTCGCTGCACAGGAACGGAGTCTCGCCAGTGTGGGTCCGGATGTGGTCTTTGAGGTTTGATACTTGGGCAAATCCTAGGAAACGAGGAAGACCATGGTGAGAATTGATTTGGAGAATAAAAAAATAAATAATGCACGACATTACACACAGCACTATCTAGCCCCAAACTTAGCTCTAGGCTTGTACTGTGGATCCGAAAGTCGATAAGTCGAACGTCGATAACATCTACGGGCATAGACTAGTTTTATTAAGTACTACAGATACGACGTTCAACACAATCAAAATATATATTGCACGACATTACACACAGCGCTATCTAGCCCCGAAACTAAGCACTAGCCTTAAATTGTAATATGAGTACTAGACAATATACTACATATTTTTTTTTTTTTTGTAAATACATACATATTTACATAGAAAACACCCAGAACCAGAAACAAACATTTATGGTCAGCAGAAATATTTGTGCCCGGCGGGAATCGAACACGCAACCTTCTGCGTTGCAATCCGAGCTTTGCCTGCTGCGTCACAGAGGCCGCCACAGAGATAATGGCTGATTTTAACACAGTGGAAAGTCAAACTGCTGCCTATAAGCAGAGTTATTAGTCCTTATAGTGTTTACGTAAATTTCATTTCTGATTTTTAAAATTATGAAGGGAATAGTATGGGATTGCGCTCAGAAGAAAACAGCTACATAGAGGTACTTGACTTCGTGCTTTGGAAGGCACACTTAAGCAGTTGGTCCAAGTTGTTATCTTTTAAAGCAGTTGTTGGGTCAAGTTAGAGTCTGAGGCCATAGGGCTGCCAGAAAACTCTTAATACACTACACAGAACATAGAGACCCAACACTATATGAAAAAAAATGATAGGGAGTCACTGGATACAAGAGCGGTGTTGTTCTAGTGGTAGATACCAGGGATGTTTCGGATGCCGATTTTTTCACATCCGCGGATGCGGATGCGGAGTTTTGCAGGCTCACATCCGCGGATGCGGATGCGGATGTTTAAGATATTATGTAAACAAAGTCTATTAATGAAGAATTAAAACAATGATAACGTAATTATTAACATTTTTATTGTAATCAAACACAAACTACTTAGTTTAATAAAAAAAATAAGTACTAAGTAGGTACTTATTTTTATGTTAAATAAAAAAGATGATTAGATAAAAAAATATGTTGAATAAAAAATGAAGGAGGTAATATTTTTTTTAAATTGTTTCAAATTTTTATATTAATAATTAAAATTGAAAATGGGCGCATTATATTTTATAAAAAGTAGTACTGCCGCCTTTTCTGAATCGAGTCTATTACGCAGAGGTTCGTAAATTAAACCCGCGCTACTAAAAAGTTGTTCGCTAGGAACACTGCCCGGTGGAGCAGATAAAAATCTTCGTACTATCGGCGATAATACTTTAAATTCCTCTCGATGTACTCTCCACCAGTTTAAAGGATTTTCATCCACATTTATTCTCTTTTGAGTTCTGTAAGCAAGTAACTCCTTTTTGAGTAGAGCTTCAATGCTGGAAGCATTTTCTGGCTCATTTTCATTAAATAGTTACCGGTGTAATATAATAAATTTACCTTGCGATCTTATGGATATTAGTCTAAGGAATATAAAGTTTTCTTGTAAACTCTTCTTCACTTTAACTTCACAGCGCAAACAAACACGTAATAGTATTCACTCACTAGCAAGAAACAAATGATGCACTAGCTACTCGTAAAACAAACAAACGTGTCGAATCTTGTTACCAATTTCTTCGCTCCCATTGGTCATTGTCACGTGCGACCGGCACGCGTCAACCACCGGCCCCGCCCAATTTCTTTCTTGTCGCTACTTGTATAATATTCGCATCCGCATGAACATTCGCATTGATTAATGCGGATGCGGATGCAGATGCAGATGTCCAAATCAATGCGGATGTTCCGCATTTGCGGATGCGGATGCGAATGTTCGCAACATCCCTGGTAGATACCACGACTTTCATTCCGAAGGTCGTGGTTTCAAATCCCAGCCGCGCACCGGCGCACCAATGTGTTTTTCTTTAAGAAAAAATTATGTGCGCTATTAACATCGCTCTTACGATGAAGGGAAACATCGTGTGCAAACCCACGGCTTAAAATCACGCACAAACGCCCAATTGTAGGGCTAATTGCGGAAACACACAAATTAAAACTTTAACTTTAACACTGGATACAAAGTGAAATACAAACAATCACTTTGAATAACTATGAAAGGCTTTGCAAAGGAGTGTTTAGCAGTAGTTGCCCTGCAATTGAATGATTTAACTTACCTTTATTACAATGTGGACAAACATTAGGCTTGACATTTGAATGCTTTCTCTTATGAACACTGAGTTGATCTGCCCTCGCATATTTCTTATCACATTCATCACACTGGTACAACCACTTGAGATGTAATTTCAAGTGTCTCCGTAAATGTGATTTATTATAAAACTCTTTACCACAAGTGTCACAGACACATTTGCCAGGTGATTTCGATATATGCCGTTTCATGTGAGAACTTAGAGATCTTGATGTGAGAAATGTTTTAGAACAAACAGGGCATGTGTTGTCGAGTGTTTCATTTTCTTCTAATTTTATTTTTAGGTCTGTTATAGGTATGTCAATCTCATTTGGAAGGTTTGAACTGTTTGTGCCATGTTCGGAATCGACATGGTGCTGTAATGAAGTCTCATCGTAGAATGGTTTGTTACAAACAAGACAAACAAATTCTGAGTTATGAGTAAGTAGATGTTTGAAGTATTTTTTCTCTTTAGTAAAATTTTTAAAGCATTTTTTACAGTTGTAACGACTTTTATGAGGTCTTTCGTCTTTGATAAAGGTGTTGTCATTAAAGTCATCGTAAAAATTATCATCACCATCATTTATCTCTTCAGCTTTTATTTCAGTTTTTATGTCCTCATTTTGAAGGAGCTTTTTGAATTCAAGTTCGGCTTTGGCAGCTTGATTTCGGAATGAATGTAGAATCTGTAGCACTTTTATGCAATCATCACAAATTTGATGTGGCAAATCATCATCTACTGATACCTGAAAATGGTATAAGAAAATTTGTTTTTACTAAAATTGTATTTTTTTAGACCACACAAAGTTTTTGTGTTGTATAATAAGAGGGAAAGAAATACTATCTGCACTGCTCACACATAGTTTTTCACTCTCTCCCATACCCAGTTTGTGCAGTGTGAAAAATTGTATAGCTACCTATGTCAATTTAGCGCTTAGGCATATCCTTTCGGGTATGCCTAAGCGCTAAAGCGTAAGTCCCGTTCCCGCGGGAATATCGGGAGAAAAAAGCCTATGAAAATAATAAATGTTTATTTGCCCCTCCACATTAAGAAATTATACATAAAATATGGCTTATTTACTAAGTATAAACATCCATTCAGAAAATGAATAAATAAATTCTATGTGTTATTCCAGGTCTCCAGCTACCTATATTCCAAGTTTCATCGCAATCAGTTCAGTTGTTTTTTCATTAAAGAGTAACAAAGTCATTAGTAGGTAAGTTGTTTAGGTAGTCCCTGGACTACACATAAGTGAAACACATTGTAAGCATATCTACCAAAAAATCTGGAGATTAAAATTGATCAGTAAGAAGCGATAACAATAAATATTACAGAATCTGACCTGATTCGTAACGAATTCCTGAAGCAGCGTAGATAATTGAATGTTGTCCTCGTCAATTTTTACAGTTTGATTTATGTGAATTAGGTTCTTGTCGTTTTTCAAACACGTTCTACATAAAGATTCAATCATTTTTAACACATTTCTTTTAATTCACATTCCCATAGTAAAATAACGACTAGCTTGGCTTGTTATTTGATTATTGTACAGAAAAATAAATTCAGGCCAAACAAACAAAAACACGAAACACTGGAAACAAAAATCATCGAAATAATATTGACATATTTACACAGTGCTGCCAACAAAAGTTTTGAAATTTCTCAACATGCGCTGTAAAATTTCGCAATTTGTTTTTTTACATAGTATGTATTTAGTATTTTACTACTTGGTTTTTAAAGTTTATGAAACATTTTTTGACTAAATTTCTAATTTAAAAATATATGGTTCTAAAAAAAGAAATTCCATTTAATTTCTCGCCATTCCTGCTATATCAAGCATAATATATCCTGTGCAAATATCCGATGTATCCGGCGTTGAACCATGTAAGCTAGCAACACTAATGTGACAATTGTGGTGTTTAACGTTTCTTTAGGCTACAGATAATAGGTTTTTAGCCATAGAGCCTTTTCGGTTATTGATAAATAACTGACATCGGCTTTACATCAGAAGCCTTAACATTTCGTGTTAAGAAAAAAACTCATTAGTGTCAAAAGTGTATTTTCTAAGTCCATTCAAAAAGTTAAGAAAAATCTTGAAGTTTAACATTTAACGGAGTCTTGGTGGGAACTCGTTGAGGAGATGTGGTGCTAAATTTTCATTTTTGTGAAACCTAGTTCATATGCGTGCAAATTGTTTAATTTCGGGAGCATATTAATCAATTCAGTTTCGTGAAGGTGTAACAAGTGGAATGAAAGTTAAAATCGGTGCAAAACATTGACTTAGTGTTGTCTCCAAGGCTCCGTGAAGATTGTTTGTAAATGGCCGCCGTGTTTACAAATGATTCCCTAGACTTGACTTTAACTATGACGACTTGACTGTTTCGATGCAAATAACTTGCATAATATATTAGAATACATGACACTGGCTAATTTCCTAATGGCCATAATCGGTTCACAACCGATAAGAAATAATAATAACATTTAACAGCAATCAACATGGATGTACCCTAATCCTGACTTTCGTCAGGATTAGGGCGACCCCTGTCGCCTCACGTGAAACTGGCCAAATTGCTCCAAGCTGCTAGCAGAAGGCCACAAGGAAGAATCTGCATCTGAATCAACATGGATAACAGCTCACATGTGTACAAGAAAATGCAATCTCTTGACAAACAGGGACTTGCAGAAAAACTGAAAAGAGACTTTAGAGAGTCTGTCGCCAGTGAGGATACTGAACAGGACAACATGGGAAGTGTAATCGAAAGAGCAGCCACATCGACATCACGGGGCCTAGATTGGGTGAAAACTAAAGTAACAGAATCTTTAGGGAAAGAAACTGAGTATGAATACTTGGACATAACTCCGACCGTAGAGCATCCGGATGATGAAGAAGACACTAGCAGACAAGCAACATCTACAGAGGAATTCAGAGATCCATTAATTGTTAAAGAACAACCAGAGTTTAATCAAAAAATGCACGACATTAACAGAGTGTTAGGACGCCAAGATCTTAACTTTTGCATGAATTATAAACTGCCAGAAGGTAACAATTTTAAATCATTCCTTGAATGGATAACAGAGCACTCAAGATTAAAGTTTGAGGTTCACTCAGTATGTGATGAGACATTTGTCTCCGTGGTGTCACACCCGGATAATCACAAGAGGGGACCAAAAAAGACTAAAGAGGCCGATGGCCAGACAGAGTATACGGAGACTGTTGTATCTGAAACCATGACAGATCCTCAGTTTGACACAGAAACAGTATAGGAGATAATAAATGCTTTATTTTAAACAGACTTTTATTTTAATAACATATCATAGTTAATATATAGACTGACATCGAAAGAATACATCCATCAAATATAAACAAAACACGTTGCCTAGAAACGTTTGAGTATATAAACCAAGCAGGTCGATCTAATTTGATTTCAGCCTCAACACTCCCGCCGAAAACAAGGCCAGAAAAGACCTGATGTTGACAAAGGTCTGCTTCGGAAGTCCTTTTGTCATAATATCCGCGACTTGGTCTCTAGATGCGATTCTCTTCACAACTATAGAACCATCAGTCACTAATTCTCGGACGTAGAAGTGACGAATCCTAATGTGTTTTGTCCGCTTATGGAATTCAGGGTTGTGTGCTAATTTTACTGCTGCTTCGTTATCAACATGTAGATAGGGCACACTCTCAACCTTCGTTAAATCTTGAAAGATTCTGATTAGCCAAACTAACTCTCTGGCTCCTTCACTAGCAGCCACTAATTCAGCCTCAGTTGTAGACAGTGCTACTGAAGTCTGTCTTTTACTTGTCCATGAAACTGGACCTCCGGCATATAAGCAAACAACTCCAGTGGTAGATCGTCCTGTAGTAGAATCACCACCATAGTCGGCGTCGCTATATCCTTCCAGTTCCAGCAGGGTTATTCAGAGAGCTTCGGAACGCCGCCGAATTCGGAAAAAGTTAAAAAAAACACGAACCACAGAGTATAGTACCACTTTCACCGATTCAATCCACCGATATTCGGTACGGTAGGTAACGAATATACTATTTTGACAGCTATCTGCGGCCTTATTCACTCCCACCGAAACGAACCCGACTTTCGTTATCGCTGTTTTTACGAAACTTCTTTCCGTGCCGAAAAATCTGGATTTTGTGATTCATGCTAACGTTTCCGCTTATTCGGAAAATTTAACGACGGAAGTAACCTTTTTCCGATAAAAAATCATAAACAATTTTCATCTATATTCAGAAGAGCATTTACGGAGACAGCTATTTTTTGGTAGAAAATGGTAGAAAATATTTAAGTGTTTTTTCAATCTATTTTTCATACTCAGAAAATGCAATGACTATTTTACTTATATTCCATAAATTTAAATCCAAAAATCTCACGCGAACGGTTAATTACAAACATTTTTCTTTGATAGAATGCAAATGCACTGAACTATCTCCGTAAACTGTAAACGTAAATGTCATTTGTCAGTGTCATACAAGCGTTATTTGACTTAACCGCCTTATTCAAAGTTAGGTACTTGGAAATAACCTATAAAGTATTTTGTGGAAATAAAAAAGGAGGTTTATTAATACTTTATCAACAAAAAGCGACGTTACAACAGCGCCAGGCGCTTTTCGAATTCATTGCTGGTAACTGTTAAATAGGAAAAGGGAGGCTTTCAGTACAAAGTAAGTAAATATGTTACTTATGTATGATCTTTCGTACGCATTCGCAAATTTGAATTAAAATTTGCGAATTCATTTCTTATTATTTGTAGTCATGGTTGGCCTGCAAGTCCGATACTAGAGCGAAATCAGCCGCAATTTGTAGCTTGAAGCCTAGAGCTTAGTTTGGGGATTGAGCTGTGTATGTATTTATTTATTAATATTTAACTTGAAGAAGTATGTTTAAAGTTTGTTTAAATTGCAACATAATCTGGAACTTATTTAATAAATACATGTTACAGAACAAAGCTCGTAGCTGCCTCTGTGGACGATGAACCTGTCCATCTAGCTAGATGTTGTGATGGAAGTGGAGGTGGAACAAAGCCCACCCTCAGGAGAGAGACACCTACCAGCAGTGCCAGAGTGAGTGCAATGTCTCAGGAGGTAATAGGACCTGCCCTGCTGGCCATTGTAGAGGCTATGAATTGCCTTGCCGATGCAATGCGGGTTGCATTGCAAGGTAAATTAAAAAATAAGACTTTTTTTCAATTGTTTAATAGTAGGTATCAATAAAACAATGATAAATAAAATGAAACCAATACAATATTTTTTCTGATCATGTGTTAAATTACAATCGCCTTAATACAGATATCTATAAATTTGAACAAAAGCAATCAATAATAAAGACCATGGACTCTTTTCATTAAGATTTAACAATATATCACAGTATGTTTATGAAATATATTTTTTGAATCTTGAAATGAACATGTAAGTTAAGTCTTTAGGTAGTTTATTTTAATAAAGAACATATAAAATTAACTTAAAATAAAAAATAATGTTAGTCCACTCAAATTGATATGATATTTATTTATTAATATAAATCTTACTAAACATTTATCAAATTAATTGCACTACTGCAGAGCGAAGGTCTCCTCTTAGAGGGCAGGAAGGCACCAAAGAAGCAAAAAAAACAGATTTAGTAACTAGCCTTTCACTTCCACTCCTCTTCGGTGTAACTAGCCATGGGTGGGAGTTATTGATATCTTGAATCTCCTGAAAAAACAATACTACTTTTATTACAAGTTTCATCAAAATTGAGTTTGAGAAATACAACCTATAAAGGAGAAGCAACATCTTCTTCTGTAATAAAGATATAATAATATTATCTTCTTATATATTATCAGTCAACCTCCTGAAGCATATAGACGCTTTTCTCGCTAAAGCTCGCTCGGTCAATAAGATTTAGAAATAATTATATTCATTTTTGTTACAGTTAGAAAACAAGAAAACCAGGAAAATAAATTATAGAAAAAACCACATCACAAAAGAAAAATACAGACAGAATACTAACCAAGTAGCCATCAGGCTACTTGGTTAGTCTCCGAGCGGGCTGCATCTACAAATAAAGGCATCGTGGTCGCACACCTGAGTTTTAAAATTAAATATTTGTTAAGTATGTTAGTAGATCCTTAGGTCTAATTGCGAGGGAATGGGATCGGTTGCCTGACTATGTCTTCCCGGTAATTTACAACTTGGGGTCTTTAAGTCGCGAGTGAACAGGTTTCTTCTAGGTAAGCGTGCTAAATCTTTGACTACATCGTCGCTTTCCATGAGGTGAGATAGTGGTCAAGCGTTTACCTATCAACTGTAAAAAAAAATAAAAAACATGAATAAATTTTAATAATGCTGTTGTTTATTAATTGACTAGCTGCGCCCCGAGGTTTCACCTGCATAAGTCTCGTTCCCGCAGGAATATCAGGATAAAAAGTAGCCTATGTGTTATTCCCGGTATCCAGCTACCTATATCCCAAGTTTCATCGCAATCGGTTCAGTAGTTTTTGCGTAAAAGAGTAACAACCTCACATACATACATACAAACTTTCGCGTTTATAATATTAGTAAGATTTGCTTTTTCTTTTAAATGTTACTTCTTAAGTTCTATTATATATAAATGCAGACGTTAATAATTGTATGTAATTTTTTACTTTTAACACATAGCCTTCTTTTTATCCTAATATTCATGCGGGATCGGAACTGCGGGTGCTGCTAGTTACAAAGAAATATGTTAATTGAAATTTATCTGGATTTTTTTCCTGGTTTTATTTGTGTTGTAAAATAGTTATGTAAATCTTATAATAAATAATTTAGTTAGGTAAATAAATGAATATTTCTTAATTAGTTTTTATTGCTCTAAGCATGCATGTCTACTACAAATATTTTAAAGGAAAATACATGGATAGTTATATATTATTATTTTTATTATTATTATTTCTAGTAGGGGACGCCAGCGCAAGCACCAGACGGGTGATCTGTCCTCTCATGTTGGGACTATTTCACCCAGTTCCCCAAGACCCCTATAGTTTTGAGTTAACTGGTAACTCACAGTGATGTTGACCCACTAAATCTACCTGTTACTTTGCAGAATTTTAACAACTGCCCTATTGTAGTGTCACTCAGGTCCCCTTCAGATAGGGTATCTGAGTTCATTATTTCTCTCCTGGCTTTAGCGTATGCAGGGCACTCTGCTACCAGGTGATAGCTAGTTTCATCTTCCAGACAGCTAGGACAAACGGGGTCATCCCTTTGTCCTATCTTTACTAGGTGTCTGTTCAGCTGGCAGTGTCCTGTGAGGATCATTATGATTCTAATATTGTTCCTACTTAGTTTAAGTAGGTGTTTGGATTTATTTTTGTCTTTCAAACGCTTTTATAAATATCTTGGATTGCCTTAGACCATTTGTTTCTACCCATCTACGTTTGAATTCTATTTTCATTCTATGTTTAGTGACACCTTTCGTAATCCCATAGGCTATCGGAAGTCTGGGTTCGGGTCCCACAAAGGTTTCATCCGCTCCTTTTCTTGCAAGTTCATCTGCTCTTTCGTTACCAGTTATGCCTTTGTGTCCTGGAACCCAGGCCACGGTAACCTTTGCTTTGCTACCCAACCTGTTCAGAGATTATAGAGATATAGAGTTATATAAGTATCTACTTAGGTACTTATCGATAGTGAGTTGTGTGTTTGCTGCGAACACCACCCACTTATAAAATATCAGGGTGGTTGAATGTATTAATCACCTCTGATATGCTGACGCCTGGCTCATAATTAAATTGGCATTTGGTCCTCATGGCATTTGGTAATAGTACGAGCAATTACCAAGGAAACAACGCAGCTAACACCTGAAAACGAATAACATAGGTTTTTATTACTTACCTAAATTGATTTACCAATTTACTTGTAAGATTTTACTTATAGGTGGTTAGAATATAGTTACAATGATCTCGTATATATAGGGACAGATCTACCTAATGGTTTTCAGTAGTTGGTAGGAAGGTAACTAAACCAACTCTGTCAGAGCAGTCACCAAACAATTGGGCCTCAATTATTATTGCACTACAAGGCTTAGAGCCCTTTTTTTTATAAAGTTGGGACCAGTAGGTAAATGGATTGGTTACGTCTCGTATATTGACCGATGAAGCATTATTGTCGGAGTACTTTGCAGGGCTCTGCGGCGTCTATTTCGTTTCGTAGCTCAAAATTCTCACACCAATCCAAAACCAAAGTCTCCGTGATTATGAACAAAGCGACTACGTTTAATATTGAGGCCTTTGATTTACTCCGTAGCACGTAATTTCAAGACCACTAATCCAGAATGATGTTTAAAAATGAAACAGCTTATAAAAACGGAGGAAAATACAGAAAACACACCTTAAAATTCTACTTTGTCAACTGAAACAATCATAATCCCGAATGTCGGTAGGGTTTACGATAGCTAAAACCTATCGGTAGCACTCCGAACAGATAGCTGTCAAAATAGTATATTCGTTACCTACCGTACCGAATATCGGTGGATTGAATCGGTGAAAGTGGTACTATACTCTGTGGTTCGTGTTTTTTTTAACTTTTTCCGAATTCGGCGGCGTTCCGAAGCTCTCTGAATAACCCTGCTGTTCGGAGTGCTACCGATAGGTTTTAGCTATCGTAAACCCTACCGACATTCGGGATTATGATTGTTTCAGTTGACAAAGTAGAATTTTAAAGTGTGTTTTCTGTATTTTCCTCCGTTTTTATAAGCTGTTTCATTTTTATACATCATTCTGGATTAGTGGTCTTGAAATTACGTGCTACGGAGTAAATCAAAGGCCTCAATATTAAACGTAGTCGCTTTGTTCATAATCACGGAGACTTTGGTTTTGGATTGGTGTGAGAATTTTGAGCTACGAAACGAAATAGACGCGGCAGAGCCCTGCAAAGTACTCCGACAATAATGCTTCATCGGTCAATATACGAGACGTAACCAATCCATTTACCTACTGGTCCCAACTTTATAAAAAAAAGGGCTCTAAGCCTTGTAGTGCAATAATAATTGAGGCCCAATTGTTTGGTGACTGCTCTGACAGAGTTGGTTTAGTTACCTTCCTACCAACTACTGAAAACCATTAGGTAGATCTGTCCCTATATATACGAGATCATTGTAACTATATTCAAACCACCTATAAGTAAAATCTTACAAGTAAATTGGTAAATCAATTTAGGTAAGTAATAAAAACCTATGTTATTCGTTTTCAGGTGTTAGCTGCTTTGTTTCCTTGGTAATTGCTCGTACTATTACCAAATGCCATGAGGACCAAATGCCAATTTAATTATGAGCCAGGCGTCAGAATATCAGAGGTGATTAATACATTCAACCACCCTGATATTTTATAAGTGGGTGGTGTTCGCAGCAAACACACAACTCACTATCGATAAGTACCTAAGTAGATACTTATATAACTCTATATCTCTATAATCTCTGAACAGGTTGGGTAGCAAAGCAAAGGTTACCGTGGCCTGGGTTCCAGGACACAAAGGCATAACTGGTAACGAAAGAGCAGATGAACTTGCAAGAAAAGGAGCGGATGAAACCTTTGTGGGACCCGAACCCAGACTTCCGATAGGCTATGGGATTACGAAAGGTGTCATTAAACATAGAATGAAAATAGAATTCAACCGTAGATGGGTAGAAACAAATGGTCTAAGGCAATCCAAGATATTTATAAAAGCGTTTGAAAGACAAAAATAAATCCAAACACCTACTTAAACTAAGTAGGAACAATATTAGAATCATAATGATCCTCACAGGACACTGCCAGCTAAACAGACACCTAGTAAAGATAGGACAAAGGGATGACCCCGTTTGTCCTAGCTGTCTGGAAGATGAAACTAGCTATCACCTGGTAGCGGAGTGCCCTGCATACGCTAAAGCCAGGAGAGAAATAATGAACTCAGATACCCTATCTGAAGGGGACCTGAGTGACACTACAATAGGGCAGTTGTTAAAATTCTGCAAAGTAACAGGTAGATTTAGTGGGTCGACATCACTGTGAGTTACCAGTTAACTCAAAACTATAGGGGTCTTGGGGAACTGGGTGAAATAGTCCCAACATGAGAGGACAGATCACCCGTCTGGTGCTTGCGCTGGCGTCCCCTATTAGAAATAATAATAATAAAAATAATAATATTATAACTATCCATGTATTTTCCTTTAAAATATTTGTAGTAGACATGCATGCTTAGAGCAATAAAAACTAATTAAGAAATATTCATTTATTTACCTAACTAAATTATTTATTATAAGATTTACATAACTATTTTACAACACAAATAAAACCAGGAAAAAAATCCAGATAAATTTCAATTAACATATTTCTTTGTAACTAGCAGCACCCGCAGTTCCGATCCCGCATGAATATTAGGATAAAAAGAAGGCTATGTGTTAAAAGTAAAAAATTACATACAATTATTAACGTCTGCATTTATATATAATAGAACTTAAGAAGTAACATTTAAAAGAAAAAGCAAATCTTACTAATATTATAAACGCGAAAGTTTGTATGTATGTATGTGAGGTTGTTACTCTTTTACGCAAAAACTACTGAACCGATTGCGATGAAACTTGGGATATAGGTAGCTGGATACCGGGAATAACACATAGGCTACTTTTTATCCTGATATTCCTGCGGGAACGAGACTTATGCAGGTGAAACCTCGGGGCGCAGCTAGTCAATTAATAAACAACAACATTATTTAAATTTATTCATGTTTTTTATTTTTTTTTACAGTTGATAGGTAAACGCTTGACCACTATCTCACCTCATGGAAAGCGACGATGTAGTCAAAGATTTAGCACGCTTACCTAGAAGAAACCTGTTCACTCGCGACTTAAAGACCCCAAGTTGTAAATTACCGGGAAGACATAGTCAGGCAACCGATCCCATTCCCTCGCAATTAGACCTAAGGATCTACTAACATACCTAACAAATATTTAATTTTAAAACTCAGGTGTGCGACCACGATGCCTTTATTTGTAGATGCAGCCTGCTCGGAGACTAACCAAGTAGCCTGTTGGCTACTTGGTTAGTATTCTGTCTGTATTTTCTTTTGTGATGTGGTTTTTTCTATAATTTATTTTCCTGGTTTTCTTGTTTTCTAACTGTAACAAAAATGAATATAATGATTTCTAAATCTTATTGACCGAGCGAGCTTTAGCGAGAAAAGCGTCTATGCTTCAGGAGGTTGACTGATAATATATAAGAAGATAATATTATTATATCTTTATTACAGAAGAAGATGTTGCTTCTCCTTTATAGGTTGTATTTCTCAAACTCAATTTTGATGAAACTTGTAATAAAAGTAGTATTGTTTTTTCAGGAGATTCAAGATATCAATAACTCCCACCCATGGCTAGTTACACCGAAGAGGAGTGGAAGTGAAAGGCTAGTTACTAAATCTGTATTTTTTGCTTCTTTGGTGCCTTCCTGCCCTCTAAGAGGAGACCTTCGCTCTGCAGTAGTGCAATTAATTTGATAAATGTTTAGTAAGATTTATATTAATAAATAAATATCATATCATATCATATCAATTTGAGTGGACTAACATTATTTTTTATTTTAAGTTAATTTTATATGTTCTTTATTAAAATAAACTACCTAAAGACTTAACTTACATGTTCATTTCAAGATTCAAAAAATATATTTCATAAACATACTGTGATATATTGTTAAATCTTAATGAAAAGAGTCCATGGTCTTTATTATTGATTGCTTTTGTTCAAATTTATAGATATCTGTATTAAGGCGATTGTAATTTAACACATGATCAGAAAAAATATTGTATTGGTTTCATTTTATTTATCATTGTTTTATTGATACCTACTATTAAACAATTGAAAAAAAGTCTTATTTTTTAATTTACCTTGCAATGCAACCCGCATTGCATCGGCAAGGCAATTCATAGCCTCTACAATGGCCAGCAGGGCAGGTCCTATTACCTCCTGAGACATTGCACTCACTCTGGCACTGCTGGTAGGTGTCTCTCTCCTGAGGGTGGGCTTTGTTCCACCTCCACTTCCATCACAACATCTAGCTAGATGGACAGGTTCATCGTCCACAGAGGCAGCTGAGAGCTTTGTTCTGTAACATGTATTTATTAAATAAGTTCCAGATTATGTTGCAATTTAAACAAACTTTAAACATACTTCTTCAAGTTAAATATTAATAAATAAATACATACACAGCTCAATCCCCAAACTAAGCTCTAGGCTTCAAGCTACAAATTGCGGCTGATTTCGCTCTAGTATCGGACTTGCAGGCCAACCATGACTACAAATAATAAGAAATGAATTCGCAAATTTTAATTCAAATTTGCGAATGCGTACAAAAGATCATACATAAGTAACATATTTACTTACTTTGTACTGAAAGCCTCCCTTTTCCTATTTAACAGTTACCAGCAATGAATTCGAAAAGCGCCTGGCGCTGTTGTAACGTCGCTTTTTGTTGATAAAGTATTAATAAACCTCCTTTTTTATTTCCACAAAATACTTTATAGGTTATTTCCAAGTACCTAACTTTGAATAAGGCGGTTAAGTCAAATAACGCTTGTATGACACTGACAAATGACATTTACGTTTACAGTTTACGGAGATAGTTCAGTGCATTTGCATTCTATCAAAGAAAAATGTGTCTTTTTAACCCTCTGCGTGAGATATTTTGGATTTAAATTTATGGACTATAAGTAAAATAGCCATTGCATTATATGCGTATTAAAAATAGATTTAAAAGACACTTAAATATTTTCTACCATTTTCTACCAAAAAATAGCAGTCTCCGTAAATGCTCTTCTGAATATAGATGAAAATTGTTTATGATTTTATATCGGAAAAAGGTTACTTCCGTCGTTAAATTTTCCGAATAAGCGGAAACGTTAGCATGAATCACAAAATCCAGATTTTTCGGCACGGAAAGAAGTTTCGTAAAAACAGCGATAACGAAAGTCGGGTTCGTTTCGGTGGGAGTGAATAAGGCCGATCTAGGTTCTGCTAACTCATTTTCGGAATCTGATGAATCACCTAGATCGGCTTCGTGCCACGATGTACTTGAAGAGAAAGACTGATCACCATTGGCGAAATTGTCCTCTCTAAATTCAAAAGGTGAATTGTTTTCTTGCGACGGTGTTGTACGTTCTTGATCTCTTTGATCGGGTTCATTTCGAACTAGATATTCCTGAAGATCTGGTTCAATTGAAACTTTTTGTTGATGGCTCGGGTTTTCATTGAAAGTCACTTTCAATTCGATCTCGTTGGACGATGTGTCTTTCCTCATCGGTACAACATCTTCGCACTGAGTTCGGTCAAGAGGTTTCTCATCGAAGATAACGTCTCGCGATCTGATTAACATGTTGTCATCGCTCCAGATACGATAGCCATCATCGTAGTCGTATCCGATTAATCTTCCTTTGAGAGCTTTCATGGAGAGTTTCTTTCGCTTTTGCTTGGGGACATGGACGTAGACTCTGCAGCCCAGGATTCGTAGGTGAGTAACCTTTGGTTTCTTTACATGCCATAGTTCGTAGGGTGCTTTGTTCTCAGTACGCGACGGACCGGTTCTGTTGAGAACATAGGCGACCGCATTAACTAGTTCAGCCCAAAGCTTCTGTTGGAAACCTCCGCTGTGCATAATGGTTCTTGCAGCCTCAACCAAGATTCTATTTTCTCTCTCGCTGCATCCGTTTTGCTCGGGACTATACGGCATTGTCATCCGTTGTTTGATTCCATGCGTGGCGAGGATCTCACGCACCTCCTTATTGTCAAATTCACCGCCGTTATCGCTTAGTAGCGTTTCAATCGTATGACCAGTATTTTGTGCTTCGACAATGAATTGTTGCAACTTATGTGTTACTTCTGACTTGGCTTTCAGGAAATAAACATAGCGATAGCCGGTAAAATCATCTTTGAATAGCACAAAATAACGTAAATTTGAACATGAGTTAGGGAACGGTCCGCATACGTCACTGTGTACAAGTTCGCCGGGTCTTGAAGCTCTAGGTCGAGTACCAAACTTCAGACGATGCGACTTTCCGAATATACAGCTTTCACAGATGCTTTCATCTTGTGGAAGATCTACTCCCAACTCTCGTTATATAAATTGTCGTACATGACGTTTATTCTGATGTACGAGTCGCTCGTGATACAGCTGAGTTTTCGAGAGAGTCAAATTAACTTCTAAATTTCTTTTAGGAATGACGTTCGTGACATTCAGCTTGTATAAGCCTCCGCTTATGCTACGTTCACCCGTTAACTTCACTTTGCCACGTGTTGACAAGGTGCAGTTCGTTGGTGTCGACTCAAACTTGCTTATTGAGTTGCAGTCATGAGCAGCTAGAACAGAGAAAAGGTTCTTCGTTATCTGTGGCACGTACCAGACATCTTTCAATGTGATCTCGTAAACTGTTCCTTATACCTCCGATAAGATGACGATATTTCCTTTGCCTTTAGCCTGCAGTGCATTGCCATTAGCCGTAGAGACAGTGTGAATCTTCTCGAAAGGTTGGAAAGTCTGGAATAGATCTCCGCAATTGCTGACGTGGCATGTTGCACCATTATCAACGAACCAGTTGACTGTGCTCGATGAAGTCGTCGATACTTCAGCTTCTGATGTCAGCACTTCGTTTTGTAAATTCATTGATTCCGCTACTAGAGATTCATGGGGCTGAGACGAAGAGGAAGGCCGGTTACTGCTTTTCGGGGGTTTGCCATCTTGATGCCACTTTTTACAGTTTTTGACACGATGACCGATTGATTTGCAGTAGTTGCACTTCATCTTTACATCCTTGTTCTTTGTCCCTTTCAGTGTGCTTGACGTTGCTAAAGCCTCTTGCTTTTCTGTTGGCAAGTTCTTTAACATATTCCTTTCAAACACGCACAGACGATCGGTTAAGTTATCTATTGTTCGTTCTGACGTAGGACACATCAGCCATCCACTTTTAAATTGAACGTAGTCTTCGCCAAGTGTATCAAGAGTCTTGCAAATGAGAAGTAATTCTGGAAGCTCCTTATCTTTGCCAAGTTCATTGTTTAACGAGGTCCAAATATTCTTCAATTTAGCCAAGTGTGTAGCTGCGTCATCAACTGAATCTTTCTTCATGCTGAAGAAGTTCATGCATAGCTGGAACGTTTTATCTTCTCTAGTTCCGTCGAACAATCTGTGTAGCTCTAACCAAATTTCTCTAGCGGATGTGAATCGCATTACTTTTCGAAGCATTTCATCTGATAAGTTATTTGTGATGAAGAAAAGAGCGCTTGAATCAGCCTTTGTGAAATTGGATAACTCGTTTCCACCTGCTTCACTTCCTTCATCCAAAAATCTGCCTTCGATTACATCAAGTGCGCGAGGTATGCTCTTGAGTACGATTAGCATTTTAAACTTCCAGGTAGGTATCCCATTTGTCTTTACCTTCTAGTGGTGCAATTTTGTACTTGAAAGTTGACGTCTCCATTTTCTAAATTGCAGCTGTAACCATAACCTGTTGTAGTAAAACCAACAGCAGAGTGCGTGGAGAAACAGTATAGGAGATAATAAATGCTTTATTATAAACAGACTTTTATTTTAATAACATATCATAGTTAATATATAGACTGACATCGAAAGAATACATCCATCAAATATAAACAAAACACGTTGCCTAGAAACGTTTGAGTATATAAACCAAGCAGGTCGATCTAATTTGATTTCAGCCTCAACAATTTTGGTGTTAACGTTTCTTTAGGCTATAGATAATAGGTTTTTAGCCATAGAGCCTTTTCGGTTATTGATAAATAACTGACATCGGCTTTACATCAGAAGCCTTTCGTGTTAAGAAAAAAACTCATTAGTGTCAAAAAGTTAAGAAAAATCTTGAAGTTTTTACGAAGTTATTTTTAGTTTTAGAAACACAGTATTTCTACCAAAATTGCAATGGTCGTATAAAATTTGCAACGAAAATCTGTATATATTGAGATGGACGACATAATATTTATCGGCGATTGGGTAAAAGATAGAGTTTTGGGTTCCGGTAGCTTCGGAGTTGTAGTGCTATGGAAACACAAAAGAACCGATGAGAAACTCGCAATAAAGACTTGCAAATGGGGCGACGAACTGACATCGAAACACAAGGAAAGATGGACGAAGGAAGTGGAGATGCTACAAAGCTGCAGGCATCCAAATATTGTTGGAACAAAAGATTTACCTTCAGAGTTTGTTGTCGGACTTCAACGTGCCAATCCTTCAGGACTTCCCATTCTGTGCATGGAATACTGCAGCGGCGGCGATTTGAGACAAATTTTAAACAAACCGGAGTCATGTGCGGGCCTCAAGGAGCAACAAGTGAGGCAAATATTGAGTGATTTAGGGAACGCTATGCGTTTTCTTCACCAGAACAAGATTACACATCGCGATCTCAAACCGGAGAACATTGTGATGCATGTTAATGACAGCCCTGGAGCTGCTAACCCCCAGAGTCCTGCAAATGTGAGTTACAAGCTTATTGATCTTGGATATGCTAAAGAAATTGATAGCAACTCTATATGCGCCAGTTTTGTCGGAACTCTTCAATATTTAGCTCCCGAAATATTGTATAGTAAAACTTACAGTAACTCTGTAGACTACTGGTCTTTAGGACTGTTAGCATTCGAAATAATATGTGGAAAGAGGCCATTTTTACCATTTATGGCTCCAGTGCAGTGGATGCCCCATGTCAAAAAGAAAGCACACTCAAACATCTGTGTCTATGAGAGTTTTCATGGTGACATAGAATACTCTGATGAGATATTTCCCGAAAACCATATATCTGCACCATTTAAATCCTTGATTGAAGAATGGCTAAGATTAGCCTTAGAATGGGACCCTAAATTAAGAGGTAAAGCTGCCCCTTCTAGAGTTACATTCAATATACCTGAACAAGATAAAACCAGGGTGTCCAATGTTGTAATATTTGATCGGTTAGATTCTGCTCTAAAAGTTAAAATAATCAGCATTTTCTCCATTGTTACCTATGAAAAACTAGATTATGTTGTTGATGATACTACTACTGTTGCCTGTGTGATGGCTTGGATTGAAAAGGACAAACAAATATCTGCCAGTGATCAACTAATAATATCACAAAACAACTATATGGTACTTGGGAGTGATGAACTTGTTGTGCGATACTGGAGTCACAATAATGACTGCAACTTGTTCTTATTCAGCAGATCTCAAACAATCAATGAAAATTTGAAAACAGTTGTGCCAAAGACAGTCCAAAGATGTATGGAACACTCCAAGGCCTTGTACAACTTCAAAAACAGCTCTAACTTGTACCAAAATAGTCTATATTTTGTAATAACTCAAATGGAATTGTTTGATTTACTAATAAAAGGATTATTTGCAAGAGGGGAATCACTGAAATATGAGGGCAATCAATTACATCTAAAACATAATACAGTTGACAAAAATATTGGAAACCTACTGGCTCAGGAAGAAGTATTGAAAAAGATTGTTACAGCAGGTGAAGGCCACATAACTGGTTTGAAAGAAAGCTGGAAAGAGAGTCAACAGATAGTTGACTTTGACAAACTGTTTAAAGAGTATGGGAGCTTATCTGACAAAATCGGAACATTGAAGAGTGCTTGGTCTCAAGTTACTGTACGATTACAATCAGCCACAAGAAGATGCAATGAGCCTATTGCTTCAGAACTACACTCATTTGATTCAAAAAATAATTTCCAAGCTGTTTATACTTCTGCCTTTAAATCTTATCTTATCCATAAGAGGACCATCAATGAAAATAAGGGACAAGATAAAAGATGCCCAGATATTACGAAAACAAGCTATGATTGCCTGAAGACCAGAATGGGTATCTTGGCAAAGATTGGTAAAGAACCATTTTTCTTAAAACTTATGGATCTTGGCACTGAATTTTCCAAAATTGATGGTATAGTCAAAAATGCTTCAGAACACAATGAAAAATTGTCGGTTTCTTTGATGAACATGCTAGACCAAATAAATACATGGACTTGGACAACTATTAACTCGGTTTTAAAACATAATAATTCAGTTCCTCAGCCAAAGAAAGACCAAAAGAAAAATGATTTCAAAGTTGGAGAAACGGTGTCTACACATTATTTTAGGACTTTTAGTATTGATGAAGGTGAACCTCTGAAATCAATAGTTGAAGAAAGTTTTAAAATAATAAAAAATCAGAAACAATTGACTCAAAAGTGGAATATGCAAAGAGAATTGTTGAGTCAGTCCATATATGATTTCAGTTTTTTAGAGGATAAATAAAAAACTACACACTAATTGAGAATTTCTTAAATATCTTTTGAAGTAAGATAATAAATATTTTTTTTATTGGGCTGCCTTTCTATGTAATCTGTAAATGAAATGTGCCTTACTGTTATCAAATAGAATATTTTATGACTAGGTACTTAAATTATACATCACAGATATTATTTTATCTTGCTTTTTGTTGTATCGTGTCTTATACTTATTAAGTGGTGAATTGCATTTTATTGCCTATTTCATAATTATTTGTGTACCTAAAAACTGGAATGGGTAATACTAGCCCAGAGGAATCATACACTGAAATGTAATAAATAAATACTAGTTTCATATTGAAGCTTTAGGTACTAGAATAATGTGAATTGGGCTAGATATTACTAACCTTAGATCTACTTGTTATTTTTACTATATATTATAAACCTATTTACCTACCTACTGATTATTGGGTTCTAGTCAATGTAAGTTACAATTAAAAACTTGTTTCAGTAATTAATTTATTTCATTTTATAAATAGGTGCACCAACTATTATTTTGTAATTACATTTCATTGTTCTAAGTGCTTGATAATGAAATAGTAGAAAGTATGAAGGTCTTAATGATGGTAAGACTTAGCCTACTCATGAAAATGATCTTGCATGTCATTTAGGTCAGAGCCTGTAAACTGTCCCAGCCATTCCTTGAATTTATTCATCATTTTTGCTAGTTTTTTGACCTCTCCAGGAGCCTGTAGGTATTCATCTGGTGCAAAACGTGGTTCTGGACAAGCACTAGCATGGAGCCATACAGCAAGAACTGCATCGTCAATGTTAGCGACCGATCTTCGACATAGTCTCGCAGACGCCATGCATGTTGCAATAAGAGCTTTCATACTACCCACAGAGACACTCGACTTGAGCCTTTCTTTTCTCACGGCTATAAAATAATTACGCAAAAACTTCTCTGTCGAATTGTCTAATTTGACCTCGATACCAGCTACTAGATCAATATATTTAGCGACATCTTTCAACGCATTTATCTCGTCGGTTGAGCCCTCTGTCGGTTCCATCGATTTTTGTAACATAAAATCCACGATTTCGTCTGAATATTCGCAAAAGTCTCCTCGGGCAACTGTACCGAATACACTAGCTACGTTATACAATAGATTTTTCTTAAAGTCCATGCCCTGTGCCCAAACAGCACTTCGAAGTTTTATATTTCCTGTATCTGTCGTCACCTCTCCCGTTTCAATTGTAGCTAAAACCGAGTGTGTTTGTTTTTGATTGTAAACATGGAGTGGTAAAGGCAAAACGCAGACACCGCCAGTACTCGCTATGAAGGACGTCGAAACTAAGGCGTTACAGCCTAAAAAGTTGGAAGCTGAGACCAATTTAGCTGCAGCCGTCATAATTTTTCCTACGAAAGTAGTATCATATCCAGCTGCTAGCACGTGTATTATTTCAGAATTGTTTATTAAATTGGCCCTAACACTGACGAGACTCATAAGCAATATTATTTTTAAATGCATGAAGGAATTGAGAGGGCAAATGTCTACTCCAATAGTTGAAGCGAGGCAGTAAATGAACTTCCACGGGACACCAGCGCAAGCATCAAACAATTCTTGCACATCCTCCGGAACTGGTGCAGTTATCGGCCACGATAAAGGTACGATTTCTTCCAAGGACCATACAAGTGTAGCCTTTTGAAATACCACAGTATGAACGTAATACTTAGACCCAAGTTTTAGCGAAGGTATCAAATCATCGACTATTTTAAAAACCTTTCCGTTCAAATTCTTTCCTAATTTAAAAGTAGCCGTGACTTCATCACCGCATCTTCGTAAACCGCTGTTTTCAAAGAGAACGCTTTTGCAAACATAACATTTCGGAGGAGTGTTTGGTATGTATTGGAAAATGACCTCATTTCCTTCGCAATCTTCCGGACAAGACCACACTGTGTGAAAAACGTAAGTCGTCGGCTTTGATAAAGATAAAAGGTTGCCTTCATACGTATCTAGACCATTGTAATGTTTTCTATTTGCTTTTATTAGAACCCCTGGTACACTTTTGGGTCTTATTAACACGGCACATTGCGAGGAAAGAACATTTTCGATATCTTCATTAATGGAAATTAGAGTCGCGTACAAAATATCGTTGCAAGCTCTTTGCCACTTGATTGGCTCTTGTACTAAAATATCACCGAGATCGGGAAATGTATCAAACAATTCTATAACATCGACGTCTAACTTAAATCTCAACGGTGGAAACTTACATAAAGTTTTTTTATTCTCCTCTAAAAACAATTCACATTTGCTCTTCATTTCAAATAAAAAACGCCTTTTGTCTAAATACAACAACATTTGGTGCTGCAGATCCATATTCAACTTTTTATTATAGGAGTTAGTTAAAAAACACAACAATTACACAGGTAAGTTAAATACTTGCCTGTGTAACGTTTTAAAGTTTTAAATAAGGTACTCACGTAATTTTCCCGCCATATTTTTTTTTTAATTTCATAGTAACCGCGCACGGCATCCTATTTTATCAAGGCGTAAATTACATACACCCAGTGAGTCTACATACACCTACATTAATTTACAAATATATAAAAATCTAAGATAAAAGTTCTGAAATAGCCTCAAGATTTTTGTTAGAATAGGTACCGTCTTCGTCCGCGGTTTTCCTGTGATTCATTTAATTAGTTTCGTTCAAGACTTTATCTTTGCGTTAATTACTCTACCTGACGTAGGTTTAGGTACATACCTATTGTCTGGTTAGTTGAATCACTAAAGTTTTTCTGTTCTGCGAAAGGTTTTAGGCTGAAATCTATAGTCCGTTCTTTGACTTTGCTAAGCAAAAACTTTGACAAGACAATTTTTGGTATTTTATATAAAGCGATCTTTGCAACTACCCAAAGTTTTTGCTTAGTAAAGTCGAAGTGTTTTAAATTTAGAATGTAAACCAATAAAAAATAATGACCTAAACTTTGCTTCTCTGTTATGTATGGTTATGTATGACTGTTTAGGTACTTTATTTGTATAAGTACTTATTACTTATAAAATGAATTTCGACTGTAAATTCCAATTTAAAGTTTTTGCTAAGTTCAGTCTGAGCAAAGTCAAAGTACGCACCATAGATTACAGCCTCAGTGCCTAGTAATTTCTAGGTTGCTTACGTAAATCTTTGCGACATCAAAAATGCTTAAACGCTACCTACGCAAGACATTTTAATGCATCCCACGACTTAGTAAAGGACACTGATTACTTCCCTACGAAGGCCAGTCACTTGGCGACTGCGACTAGCGACGCCTGTTGAAACGGAAATCAATTCGATATGCAAATAGTATCCAAATGTTTACTACTCGATGACATAAGTGAAGTAGAGCTTGTTCATTCATTGTAACTTCGTACAGTTGTGTGGATAAGTGTTATGGTAAAATGAAACTTAAGACCTAAAAACATAAAACATTGTTTATATCGCAACTTGTTTCACAACTGCATAGGTACATACAAACAGTCTACATTAATTAAACTTTCAAAAATTTGTGCATTTATTACTTACATATTATACAGCTAAAATGTCTCAACTAGATGTCTCAGCTCTGTTTTCCATTTTTGAAAAGATTCTGAAATTTCTATTAAAGTGTCAAAATAATAATCCGCATCCGAATAAAGATCTATGAGACATAATATTTTAGTTGTAGAATACATTTCGTTGTCATCTTGAAACGAAGTAGCACGACGGGCTACAGTGATCTCTACCAGGTTCCTTTTCATTGCACTAAGTGTGGAAAATTAGCTTTATAAAAGCACAAGACAATTTATAACAAATATGCAGATTAAATAATTGGATAATTTAACAAATTGTCGTGCCGATTGTACATGAACGGAGTGGAGCAGGGGCTAGTGGGTGGAGTGAGCGTATCTTGTCGAGCGGAATAGATGCGCGGGCGTGAGCGTGGGGCGCACGTGCAGGCGTCGCGCGCGCAGCGGCTCACTCGATGCCCGAGCACGACAAGTACCAGTTGCGGCCGCGGGCGGCGCGCTCGCGCGAGCCTCGCACGCGCAGAACGCCACAACCCCTCAGCAAATACAGAAGGAAAACGGCCAACGCGCGCGAACGATCCCGCATGAGGGAGATCAACCGCGCTTTCGAAACTTTAAGACGCGCAGTACCCGCTTCCGAAATCACCGGAACGCCAGTGCCCTGCGAGAAACTTACCAAAATTACTACGTTGCGGCTTGCCATGCGGTATATAACCGCTTTATCTGCTGCGCTGAATGGATCTGAAGACGGTGATTCTCGGCCGGATCGCTGGCCCTCGCCGCTTTGCTCTGAGCTCTCAGAGTTCAGCACGGAACCTGAACTCGAGGCGCCGTCAGAGTTCGCTGAAGACTCGCTGTCTCCCTTCGATTCCTTCTTCGCAGAATTCGACTGCGACTACGTAGACCGGACATTCGCTTAAAGTGTCAGTGTTGTGATCGCCTAAGGACCTCTTTATAGTTACGTATAATTTTAACTCTCTCTGCCATACTAATGTTAATTATTTTATAAGATTTTTTATGAGAAAATTATTTATTTTTTATTACTTATTCGGTAATAAAGTATAATTGTTACTGTTTTTAGATTGTCTACGATTTATTTGTTTTACCCACTTTGGTTAAAAATAAGCCGAGACCGAGATATTATTATTTGTGTAACTACCGTGTTAAGTGTTTATTCTTATTAGCTTCATGGTCTCTTAAAATAATTAAAAATGTTTTTGAAAAAATGCTTTCAAATAATATTTTTGGCAGGACTCGAGCCCGCGACTACTGGTAATTTGAACCAGCGCGTTAGACCGCTTTGCTACAAGAATTATACGTGTAAGATACGTCTCCTAAGTGTGCGTTAACATTAAAAAAAGTATACTTATCGAAAAAAAAATCAAGAATGTAGGTGTATGATAAATTCACTCTTTATTCTCATACATTCCAGACTCAAATATTTAACAAATATCACCTCCAAATCTTCCCAAACAACGAGATACTTTTTCTTTTACTTTTTTGTCACAAAATCTACAAGTCACGTTTGATATTGTAAAGGTGAAATATCTTGCTTGCTTATTAATATTAGTCAAAATAGACACCTAATTTGGTACTTATTCTAATACTTTTTTTATACCTATGCTACTAAAGTGTATTCACAAAGATAGATTAAAATATTTTGTCGAATCATGCAGCTCGATATTTAAGGAAAAAAAATTAAAAATAAATAGTTTTTGCAAGCCTTTTTTGTAAACGCCCTTATTATAGGTAATTTATGTTGTTAGGAAGGATACTAAAACAGTTCCAGCAATATATCTATTGCCCAATTTATCCAATGATGCGGAATAATCGTTTAGAGACAACGGAAGCGTGGGCTCGTCCAATTTATTGCTACGGGTTCCTATGTCGAAAGGTAACTAACTATTGTCTTTAAACTAATTTTTTTTTTGTTTCAATCGCATTACTTTCATATGTATTGGGCGTTTTTGAACTTTAGAACGAGATCTTTACATACCTCCTTTTCACGGGTAGACTGACTCAATATAATAAAAACTGAAAAACGTGTAAAATTTCTTTTATAAGCATCGTGAAAACCTAAGAAAAGTAACTATTGTCATGTCTAAAACTTGAAAGATACTTCTGTTACACTTCTAGATCATTTCGGCTAATAGGGGCACTCAAATTCGTTTCTATTAAATATCCTCCTTAACCTCACACAGAATATTCCCAGTTGCACCCCTCTCCCCCTCTCTCGGCACAAAAGTGCGTTCTATATTTAAAAAAAAACTATTTTTTCCTCAATTTCTACCGCTAGGTACCCAATTCTATACTTACTGAAATCTATGAGTCTGAAATAGTAGAACTAGAAACTAAGATTATAAATATTTTGTGCTACATTGCCCACGCGCATCTTGCGATCCATTGTTCTCGCTCAAATCGACACTAAACCACAGAATAGAAAATAGGCAGCTAAACGTTATAATATATCATATATCAATCATTTAGTTAGGTTAGGTGAGGTTAGGTTAGACAGCCTTTGAAGTATTTCGTAATTTGTTTTTATTGCTTATGGCATCTACTAGAAAATACATTTTAAAGGAAAAAAATCATCTTCAAAAATTCACTCGCGACGAGATTTGAACTCAGACGCAAACGCAGAGACGCGAGTTCAAATCTCATGTCGAGAATTTTTGAAGATGAATTTTCAATTAAAATATTTCTATAGACTTTGAAGTATTCGGCAGTAAGCTATAAAATAATGATATTTTGTGCTCTACCATTATTACTAGTTAATAGTTATATAAGGCAAGTAGCTCAATTGGGAGTTGTAATTTATTGTATCAATCTTACCTACAAATCCTACAATAAATCTTAGACGTTTTTTTGTAGACTACGATTTGACACATCTTCCTGAAGAAGAATGTCAAATAAGTACCCTTGTCTTTTGGTACCTTTACTATCTTTCATTTTTTGGTTCTTTAACCAAAATATCAGTCCCCGAAGGACAACCGTCAAAGTTAACATCAAAACACGACATAGCTAGGTCGACCTTAGAACTTGTTTGTAAATCATACTAAAGGGGTAAGATACCTCCTCATTACATCCACCAAATATAAAAATGCAGTGGATACTTACGCAACTATAGAGCAACGCAATAACGAACCGAGTTGTTCCCGACTACGTATCCATGTCAGATTGCTTTCTCACCAAATAAGGATCCGCTGACATACTGTACAATATGCGATAGCCAAGGACAATAACGCCAATTGACTGCTCACACCGCGAAATTTTTAACAAAACACAACTTAGCGTTGCGGGCAGGAGGTTAGGTACTAATAATCAAACTTTGTGATTGGCCTTTGCGTTACCTATCTATACTTAGACTCCTGTGTTCATGCACGAGAGTGGTACTAAAAAGACGTAGGCACTATTTTCGTGAGCGGAAATATTTATGAGCAGTCAAATGGTTTTATCGTCTTTGGCGATAGCACATACACAGCGTGATTAACTGACAATCTTGACATCTCGAGACACAATCGCAAATGATATTTTTTTGTAATGTCACTCCTTGTAACGTTGTATGTAACCTCCCGAAAGTTCTTTGAGAGGTTGATTATGGGTTTGCCCTCTACGGTTTTGCCAAAATGAGATTCTGCCCAAATTGGGTAGTTAAGCTTTGAGCGCGTTTTTGGAGCGATAGTCAATCATAGGTTAAGTTGATACCAAAGAAGTTATATTACTAATACTAGACTCTCTGAACTGCTCACGTAAAACAAAAATTGGGCCGCTTCATTGTAGCATGCTGTACCTTTCTAATTAATTACCTTTTTAATTCTACTATTCGGTTCTATTCCCGCTGGGTGCAAATATTTATGCTTAAAAATAAATATTTGTATCTGGTCTAGGCGTATTTCTATGTATAATATGTATTTACAAAAGAAAAATAAATATAAGTAATATATCCGTTGTCTAGTCACCGTAACACAAGCTTAGCAGCTTACCATGGGGCTAGATGGCGCTGTGTGTTCGTCTCAGGATTTATTTATTTATTTAATACTGTAATTAGAAAGGGACAGCATGCTCATGCTCAGCTGAGTTCCCTTTCCCTGTCCCTTTCTAATCCTATTAATAATCATTATTATTAATCCTACTATATTATAAATGTGAAAGTGTGAGTGTTAGGATGTTTGTTACTCAATCACGCAAAAACTACTGAACCGATTGCGATGAAATTTGGAATATAGATAGATGGATACCGGGAATATCGCATAGGCTACTTTTTATCCCGATATTCCCGCGAGAAAAGGACTTACGCGGGTAAAACCGCGGAGCTCAGCTAGTAGTGTTATAGGAAAGGGACACCATGCACAATGTAGCGGAACTGCGGAACACTTTTTAGTTCTGCGTGAGCATTCTAATTCTAGTAATATAATTTCTTTGGTTGATACTAATACTAGATAGCTAACTGAGTATTGAAAGTAATAGCATAGAATATGTGTAATAGTGGTAATAGGCAATTTATGTGTAACTGATATGGTTAACTCTGCCTATTTCATACAGCATAGTAAACCTACTATTATATTGGTACTTTACTGTGTAGCCCTGACATAATATAAGAGCTACCCCACTTCTTCCCACGGGGGTCTTAAAAGGTGACTAAGGGATCTGGGGCAGTTTAGGAGTTTGGAGGTGGGGGGGCTCTCTGCTCCCTTATAGTCACACAAACTTGACTGACCCTGTCTATCCATAGATTGCCTGGAAGTGATCGGTTTTAGCGAGGAACCCCGAATTTCCCAGGAGACCGGCACCTAGGCGAGTAAAACCTCGAGACACAGCTAGTAAATATGATAATGCTGAAGGCTAAATTCCACTTAGTTTTGGCTATACTTGGTAATTAGCGCAAATGACTCATTGAAGGAAAAAATATAAATCTTGTTTAGGAACGTAGTGACATAAATAACTTTGATAGTGTACCGAGAAATTGAAATACTTCGACTGTGTGGTGTGACCTAACACTATTTATAAGTAAAATGTTCATTTATAAATAAAAAACATACCTCATTAATTTCCTACTAATATTATAAAGCTGCAAGTTTGTGAGTATATTGTGTGGTATGTACCGTGTGTCTGTTACTCAATCACGCAAAAACTACTAAACCGATTGCGATGAAACTTGGAATATAGTTAGCTGGATACCGGGAATAACACATAGGCTACTCTTTATCCCGATATTCCCGAGGGATGTGGACATACGCGGGTGAAACCGCAGGGCGCTGCTAGTTGTATATAAAGTAGGTCTGTAATACTGGGAAATAGGACCACGATCTCGTAAGTTGGGATAAAAAGAGTTGATAGTTGTTTGTATTCGAGTATTTAAACGTCTTCAAAGATCTTTATAGAATGAGGTTCCGAAGGAGAAAGCTTAAAGTTTAAACCTTTAATACTTGTCAGACAGAAGTCTCCCCTCTTCCCACCACTGAATACATAATAAATAGTACAATCAAACGCGACTCTAGTAAATCGCTTTGCTCTGCGCGTGCCCATGTTTGTACCCATTATCCCCTGCAAACTAAATGTCCTGATGCAGGTTTACCCGCGTAGTTCCCGTTCCCGTGGGAACGCTGGGATAAATGCTAAAAAATATTAAGGTCCAATAACCTGTGTGCCAAACAGCCAAATCCCTTCAACCAGTTTTGCTTGATTGGCTCACAAACCATATCCAAACAAGTAACAATTTCGTATTTGTAATATTACTAGCTGCGCCCCGCGGTTTCACCCGCGTAATTCCCGTTCCCGCGGGAATACCGGCATAAAAAGTAGCCTATGTGTTAATCCAGGTCCCCAGCTACCTATACTCCAAGTTCCATCGCAATCGATTCAGTAGTTTTTGTGTGGAAGAGTAACAACCTCACATACATACTTACATACAAACTTTCGCGTTTATAATATTCGCATAGATAAATTATTTAAGATTAATGGTCTTTGATATTAGTAAGATTGGGAATTGTTGAGATTAGTTGATTTGCATAACAATCCTGTCTATTTTGTTTATGCTAATTAAATAGGTATGTGCCTATGTATTACCTAAGCAAGGTCGCTCCATCTGACATCACGCCTGCACCGAGGCGACAAATTCGAACCCACGAAACGCGCGGGCGAACCCGTGGGCAGAAACCAGATTTTGCAAAGAAACAATTTTACCAAATAAACTCACTGCACGTTTTATTTAGCTTCTTTAGTCCATTTTTGGATGATAAATGCGGATGGACTCGTGTGGTCCTTTTTACGGCTGCGTTTTTTGCATTTTATTTTGGCGATGTAGTTTTTTTTATCTTTTATAATAACACAATTTTTGTCGCGAGCCGTAGGTAGGTAAGGTACCTTTACGAGGTATTTTGTAGTTTATTAACCTTTTTAAAATCTTAATCCAAAAGGTTATACGAATTGATTTTTTCATCTACCTACATGGAGCATGGAAATGATTGCTACTTTTAAATCATTGCTATTGCTAACCAGAGATATGTAAAAACTTCTTAATAGACTCATTGTTGCTAACAAATGATTTTTACAGCAGGGCGAGTACTACTGCTACTGTTAGTGCTATTTTGTACTTTCATAAAAGACAATTATTTTTAGCATTTTTGATCATGAATCATGGACTGTTTTTTCACATTGTGATTGTGATTTTTTTAAAATTGCTACAAAAAAAGACTTCCAAAAAATAGCAGTAACAGTGCTTATGTTTTTTTAGCATCTGCTATTTGCGATTTTTTAAACACCCTGTGATTTAAAGAGTGACATGCTATTTATGCCATACCCTACATACATCTGCGTAGTTACTATAGTCTGCAAGTTGACTTGCAAAACCGATGATCTGACTTTCCAGTTGAGACAGAGTTTTATTAATCCCATAAGTTGAAATAAATTTTCAAAGTATGAACGGGCGCACAGAATCGATTTTGTTGACTTTCTAGTTGAGACAGAGTTTTAGTTAACCCTTAAGTTGAAAGAAATATTTATAGGATGAACGGGCGCTCTACCTCTGACAAAATATAACTACAGCGTAACCTTAGGAGGTAAATAATTTAACTCAATCTGGCAAAAGTCTAGCTATACATCACGCGCTTTTGCCAGCGTAAGACCCTATCCCGCGAAAATAACGGGATAAAAGAACATAGGACACTTAAGGTGTTTTACAAACCGAATTCTATTGCAATTGAGCGGTTTTTGCGTGGAGCAACAACATACATACACATAATATGCCTAATATCTATACTTACTCATACTATAAAGCTAAAGTTTTTTTCTTCGTTTGTTTGAATGCGTTAATGAATGAATGAATGAATGAATGAATACATACTTTATTGCACCAGAAACATAAATTAACAAATATACAAAAAAAAAACTGACTCAACTCAACTTACTAACCTCAGGAACAACTGGTCTAATTTGAATTCTTTTAGTGTTTGATAGACATTTATCGAGGAAGGTTATAGGCTGCTTATGATCTCGATATTCAAGCGGGATCGGGATTTATATATTATATACATACCTACTCACAAACATACGCGTTTATAATATTAGTTGGTAAGATACATATACAAGATGTAACAGGTAAGCCCTTTTAATCCGAAAGGGGGTTGTTCTAGACGTCTAGGCGAACACCTTTTGTTCTACGACTTTTCAAAAATTCGAACTTTTTGAAAATGTTGAGATTATGTTTCACTGGAAAAACAGCTGTTTTTGAAAATAAAGGTAATTGAAGGTTTGATTGTAGTAGACCAAACTAAATGAAAGAACAACATAAGGTCAATAACCTCGAACTCTAAGAAACAGCTGATTTTCAAGTAAAATTTACACCTAAATTTTTCGAAAAGTACTTCGAATTTTCAAAAGTCGTAGAACAAAAGTTGTTCGCCTAAACGTTTAGAACAACCCCCTTTCGGATTAAAAGGGCATACCCGTTACATCTTGTATACTCGTAGTAGGAGTAGAACAAGATAGGATTTAGACGCTTCATCTGCGTTCATATTAAACCGTGCGTTTGTTTGTCAAATAGGTCAAGATTGCAAGAAAAAAATGTCTAAGACAAAAAAAAATGAGGCTGCGAATGTATGATAATAATGCCGTTTAGGAGTGCGGTGTAGGCTGCCTTAAAAGCGCCGTGGCACCAAACCGGTGGTAGTTGGTACCTATATATTGTGGTATAATAACGTGTCACTTGCACATAGGTACACTTGATTGCTTGGGTAATATTTAACGCCTTTTACAGATACAACTTTGATACAAGTCAGTCAGACATTGTTAGAATTCGTTGATCTAATACTGTGGACTAATAGTCGAATACAAAAACGTACCGTCACTTAAAATTCTATGGGTACATAGCTTCTAAATTTAAAAATAGTGAGTAAATTGAGTTTGAAAGATTATTTCTTATCGGTTGTGAACCGATTATGGCCATTAGGAAATTAGCCAGTGTCATGTATTTTAATATATTATGCAAGTTATTTGCATCGAAACAGTCAAGTCGTCATAGTTAAAGTCAAGTCTAGGGAATCATTTGTAAATACGGCGGCCATTTACAAACAATCTTCACGGAGCCTTGGAGACAACACTAAGTCAATGTTTTGCACCGATTTTCACTTTCATTCCACTTGTACACCTTCACGAAACTAAATTGATTAATATGCCCCCGAAATTAAACAATTTGCACGCATATGAACTAGGTTTCACAAAAATGAAAATTTAGCACCACATCTCCTCAACGAGTTCCCGCCAAGACTCCAGTTTGAAAGATGATAGACCAATGAAATAGTTTGGCATGACTTTTGTTGGTGGTCAAATATAGAACTCTCTTATTCTTCAGGAGGAGCACGCCTCTGCGCCTGCGCCGCCGCCGGGCGCAGAGGCAAACGCTGTCGCATTGAGCTTGCTCCGGCACAGCGGCTGAAAAATTTTTTTATTAGATAAATAATAAATAATTTATTTTTTACTAGCTGCGTCCCGCGTAATTCCTGATATATTTTGAATATCGGGATCAAAATAACTAATGTCACTTCTCGACAATGACAATAGCTTTCAATTTGTAAAAGATTTTTTTAATTCGTCTAGTAGTTCGGAGCCTATTCATTAGTTCATTACAAACAAACATACTTATCTTCCCTCTTTATTATATAGAATAGATTGTTCGCGACGCGATGTCTAATATGTATATTAATATTATTATCTAAGTCAATGATCTTGATAGACTGAAGGGTTTTAGGCTCACGAATTTATGAATTCTGATGAAAATGCGAAACCTTCTTCTTTTCTAAGTGTCACGTAGGAAGTCCTCTAACGTCATGACCGAATAAGGGATAATTTAATATTAGACCGTCACGAGCACGAGCTTCGTTGTCCATTGCTCGGCGAGCAGTCGATCGGTCTGTTGCAACCGAGTGGAGGCCGAGCAATGTACCTATAACGAAGCTAGTGCTCGTGATGGTCTAATATAAATTATCCCTAACTGCTATAAGAAATATATACCAACTGGGACCAACTGCTTCACGTGCCACGCCGAAGGGCGGAAGAGCTCGAGAAAATGATTTTTTGCGAACAACTTACGACATATTTTCGATCATCCATCGAAATAATGATTGCGCCAGTTGTGGCTTTGTACGAAGATACAAGCTTGGTGCAAAACTCTTATAGATACTGATAGGCTCCCATTATAAAACTTACAAGAACTAAAATAAAAGCCCATTCAACCACAAATGGCGACATAAAAACACTTACGGCGATTAAAACTCATCAAGCTATCTAGGAAATCTATTGAATTCTCATTCAATTAATTAATAACTTTAAGTATCCATTCAATTTAGTTGTTTTTATACTATTGATCCGATAGAAGACTTTACTTTTACCAATATCTATTATAGGTATTTAGTACCTACGTAGTATAACTTGACGGCCTCCGTGGCGTGTCGGGCGGACGCCTGACTGCAATGCAGAAGGCAGCGGGTTCGATTCCCGCCGGGTGCAAATATTTATGCTTAAGAATTAAAAATAAAAATTTGTACCTGGTCTAGGTGTCTTTCTATGTATAATAATTTATGTATTTATTTCAAAAAAAAAAGTATTATGTGTAGTATATCGGTTGTCTAGTACACATAGTACAAGCCAAGTGCTTAGTTTGGGGCTAGATTGCGCTGTGTGTAATTTCGTGCTATAACTAGATGCTGTTTTATTAACTCCGACGGAAAAAAGAGGTGTTATAAAGGTATAAGTTTGACGTGGCTGTGTGTCTTGGCGTGTGTCTATCTGTGTATCGTCGTAAGTCGTAACTCACGAACGAATGAACCGATTTTGATATTATATATTTTTTACACTAACTGCGTCCCTGCGGTGCTGTAGTTTTGTAATGTCAGAATTTGTTTTAATTTCGTTAAAGTATCTACCATTAATTGCCCCACGCACGGTTTCACCCGTGTAAGTAGCCTAGTACCTACCATAAAGTACTTCTTTTACCCCTAAGCTAAGTCACATCGAAAAAGGTAGAGCCGTTTCGAAATTAATAAAACACTGGATTTTAAGTTTAGGATAGCTATGTATCATTAGAAGAATGGATTGCTTCTAGTATGAATTTAATAATAAAAATAATGGTGTAAAAAAACTTTGAGTTATTGCTCGAAAATAATGGTTTCTACCCATGATTTTTAAAGTAAAAAAGATAAACAAAAAAAACCGACTTCAAAAAAGAACAAAAAATAAATAAAAATTTAAAAACCACCAAAAAAAAAGAATTGATAAAAAAGACGAAAATAACCTCTACATACAGTGCCACCGACTAATTAATCTGTTTTATCATCTGAAGTCGGGCAATTTTACTGGCTGTATGGTTCCATATTGTACTTCGTTTGGCTGCCCGACTTCAGATGATAAAACAGATTAATTAGTCGGTGGCACTGTATGTAGAGGTTATTTTCGTCTTTTTTATCAATTCTTTTTTTTTGGTGGTTTTTAAATTTTTATTTATTTTTTGAAGTCGGTTTTTTAATTTTTAAATTATTTTTTTATTTCACCCTTTTTAGTACCTAACTACCTACTTCCGACTGCCAAATAAATTAACAATACCTATTGTTACCGTAATTTTAATTATTGAGGAGTTTGCTGATGAGAAGGTGGTTTTAGGTGGCCCATCAATCTGTTCTGAGTTCTTTAGGGGTCTATTCTTTTTGGTAGGAGTCCAAAAACGAGTAATTTATTACATTCTGGGAAGCTATCCTGTCCATCATTCCGAAGATACTCATCAGATCCTGACCAAATTTTTATGGGACCACCACAGGGCTTCCACCTTTCCATTAAAAAAAGAACCATCTCAATCGGTCAAGCCACCTTCGAGTAATCGGTGAACAAGTGAATTGAATACAGGTTTTTGAGGAGCATTCCCGGTCCTTACTTCGAAGATCCTCATCAGATCCTCACCAAATTTTTATGGGACCACCTCGGGGTTTCCACCTTTCCATTAAAAAAAGAACCATCTTAATCGGTCAAGCCACCTTCGAGTAATCGGTGAACAAGTGAATTGAATACAGGTTTTTGAGGAGCATTCCCGGTCCTCACTTCTAAGATCCTCATTAGATCCTCACAAAAATTTTATGGGACCACCTCGGGGTTTCCACCTTTCCATTAAAAAAAGAACCATCTTAATCGGTCAAGCCACCTTCGAGTAATCGGTGAACAAACATAAAAAAAAAAAAAAAAAAAAAAAAAAAAGAAGTACGCGACGAATTGAGAAACTCCTCCTTTTTTGAAGTCGGTTAAAAATTGAAGTTAATTACCGGAGCTATAATTTTTTGTACTTACCTAGGTTACCTACCTACTAAAGGTAAACTTTATAATTTTAATGTTTATTCATAATTTTATAAGTCGATGTACCTGGGATGGGAAGTCAACAACCTTTACACAATTCATTTAAAACATTAAATTTTATTTTGTATGAAACTAGCTAGGTCTCGCGGTTTCACCCGCGCAATTCCGATCCTGCGAGAAAAACACATTTTCATAGTCACATTTTTAACTATACTAGCAAACCTTGAATGCTAACGGATAAACTTCTCTATCCCTAGGTTGGTTGGCAGGCGGCCGACGACGGGAAAACGGTTGCCAAATCTATTTGACGGCCTCTGTGGCGCGTTGGGCGAACGCTTGACTGCAATGCAGAAGGCTGCGGGTTCGATTCTCGCCGGGCAAATATTTATGCTTAAAAATAAATATTTGTATCTGGTCTGGGTGTCTTTCTATGTGTAGTGTGTATGTATTTACAAAAAAAAAAAAATAGTATAACCGTTGTCTAGTACCCATAGTACAAGCCTAGAGCTTAATTTGGGGCTAGATTGCGCTGTGTGTAATGTCGTGCAAAATTTATTTATTTATTTATTATTTGCAATAGGTATGGTCAATGATGTAACTTATTACCTACGGTTTTAGGGAACCCCGGGCTCCCGAGAGGGAGGCAACCGGGACCAGATGAGAAGATTTTGCAAAATTAAATTTTGCTTTTGTGAATAGTAACAAGACAAAAGCCTCCAACCAAGGAACTACTTTTGATCGGGAGTTCGCCCGACACACCACAGACACAGTACATAGAGGGAGCAGTACGGAAGCTGCACATACACGTGCACACTCATCGTGACGCAGCACACAGTACTGACATCTACGTGAAACCCCCTTAGGGGCTCGTCGACGCGCATATTATTTGCCTGAGTGAGCCGTTTTCGAGCAAGTGTAGGTATGTGTTTTTATTTTTTGGAAATATATTTCCGTGCTAAAAATATTTCTAAGTTTAAAATGCCTTCAGCAATAAAAACAAAAAAGAAATATAAAATTGGAGTGAAAGTGCATCTCATGTTGGGTATGTTTACTGTAAAGTGAACCACCTGAGACAGTCAATAAGCTGCAAAGCTTGACCGGCAGATGGCGCTGAAACCAAGCCTTAGTTGGTAAACAATTAGGAAGGAGAGATATGCCCGAAAAATTATAACATGACACGATGACGTGACGTGATTCCTGTGTAGCTCTGTGGTTAGAGCAGTCGCCTGGTTAGCGAAAGGACGCAGGTTCGAATCCTGTCATGGGGATTTTTGGAAATATATTTCCTTGCTAAAAATATTTTTAAGTGTAGTTAGTTTGAGTTTCCATACTGCTATGCCCCAGGCCCCAGCCTTTCTATGTACTGTGCCTTGACTGTGCCACAGAGTTCGCCACTGTCATGTCAATTGTAGAGTATAAGGTGTTCTAAATAAATGAAATAAATTAATAAAATAGGCTAGATTCTTGGCGCCTAAGGGTACTTAGGTACGTGTAGTGTGAGAAACCTCTGACCCTCACCTAGTTGCAGTAATGGATGCCACCATCAGCTCCAACACTAGGTATGCTGAATTATTTATTATACTTGTTATCGTGCTGCTTGCAAACTTATAAAGTACTTATACATTTATTTATAGGTAGGTAGGTACATTTTTATTAAAGACTAGCTGCGCCCGCGTCATTATCTAAAATTAAAAAAAAACTGACATAAGATCGTTCTCCTGATCATAACAAACACAACGCAAAAAGAATTATGGAAATCGGTCCAGCCGTTTACGCGTGATGCCGTGACCACGGGAAATAAGGATTCTGTTTTTATTTATACATAAGATTCAATTTGATTGCATTCATAGTTTCATGAATATTTTTTTTACTTCTAAAAAAATGTGTTTTTAAAATATAAATTGTAATATTTAATTAGAAATATTTATAAATACGGCTCCCATAATAAATAACAAACGTGTTTTTTGTAACAATAGAACAGTAACCTTCGTAAGCGGTTTTTATTTTCATTTATCTTTGATACCAAAATCACGCAAGAGTATAGTTTGAAAACTTTTTCAACGCAATGATTCCAAATGATAATGAACGTTAACTCATTTTTATCCCAATTACGTTGATTCCCCAGTGGCGTATGGAAATAAAAATTTATTTCTGTGCTTTGCTTTGGTTGCTGCCACTCAATGGTGGTGCAATAAAAATGCTGCACTTGACTGGAACCAAAAATAACCGTCTTAATATAGATTTATTTAAGGAGACAAATCCTCAACTTTGAGAGGGGGAATCCTACTCCAGGAATGTTGACGGATAAACTTAATGCGCCCCTCGGTTTCTTCACCCGCGTAAGTCCCGATCTCGCGGAAATATCGGGACAAAAAATATTCTATGTATAATTCCAATTCTTTTCCAATTCCAATCGGTTTTGTAGTCTTTGCGTGATTAAAAAACAAACATTAAATATTTCGTACCTAATTTGTTTTTGTATTGCTCAAGGCATAAAGCTCGCTTGGGAGCTCGCGTAGCATAATTGGTAAGGGCACCGGGGTAGATACTGCTCCGGGCGCGAGTTAAATTATATACAAATTTATATAAAGGAAAATACATCTTGTATGTTCCTTCAAACAAACAAAAACTAAACTTTCGCATTTAAAATAATAAATAATATTTATTAAAAAAATAATGCAGGACATTACACGCAGCGCAATCCAGCCCCAAACTAAGCACTAGGCTTGAAATATGTAAACCATTATTATACCTTTTTACTTATAAACCTTAAAATATTAGTGGGATTTGGGAAGTTCGATCTGAAAGTACATATTATTATACAATATATATACATATAATATGTGTAAGTAAATAAAAGTAAACAAGTAAGTTTGTTACTCATTCACTCAAAAAGAGAACGTGGGTTCAAGACCCAGAAGCACTGAATGAAAAAAAAAGGATTTTTTGTAAATACTAATATTTTCTAGAGTCGTCTAAGTTTTGCAGACGGCACGAACAAACCATAAAAGGACTTCTACTATATTTTGTGATCGGTAGTCAAGTCACTAGCCGGTTAAGAGCTTGACTCATACTTACCTACGTAATACGTATCAATACCTACTTCATTTGCATTTTATTATTAGATCGGTTCTATAACAATCGAAGTATGTGGTCGTCAGGCCTTTTTTGACAAGCATTAAAATTAGATTGATATACGTAAAAAGCTTTAGTTTGAAGTTCAAGGTTTTACAGTGTTGAAGTTTGAAGTACACTTAGAGTTCAACTGCCCTACCATGATCTTTTAAAATAAAAAGTCGCCGCTGCGTCCACCAAAAAAAATGAATAAAAAAACAAATAATAAAAATAAAAAAACTTTTTTCTTAATTATCTGTGGTTTTTTAAAGTAGTCGGGGTATTTTTTTAAATTAAATTTCATTTCATTTTTTGAGTGACAAAAGCACGACAAAGAGACGATTAACGAGCATCGTATGGTGTAAACTGTAGGTACTAGGTACCTACTCAGTACGTATCCTATGTCTGAACAGTCTCAACATCGCCTCAGCATCATTAGATTTGTCTCGAAAAACAGTTCATAGTTTTACGAAACTGCACTATTTCCAAAAAGAAAAAACATAACACTTTCTTTGGCAGTCGTGTAAAAAAGACGCCTCTGTCGCGACTTATCAACGCACATTGAAAATGAACCACCGACTGCAAAATGTTGTCATATTATCAGATTCGTTTTTTTTTATCTTTATTTCTCTGACAATGCCCCTATACAGCAGCAACTAAACATCATTTAATGTTACCTTTTAATTATTTTAACCGACTTCAAAAAAGGAGGAGGTTTTTTTTTTGTTTTTATGTTTGTTCACCGATTACTCGAAGGTGGCTTGACCGATTAAGATGGTTCTTTTTTTTAAAGGAAAGGTGGAAGCCCCGAGGTGGTCCCATAAAAATTTGGTGAGGATCTGATGAGGATCTTCGAAGTGAGGACCGGGAATGCTCCTCAAAAACCTGTATTCAATTCACTTGTTCACCGATTACTCGAAGGTGGCTTGACCGATTGAGATGGTTCTTTTTTAAATGGAAAGGTGGAAGCCCCGTGGTGGTCCCATAAAAATTTGGTCAGGATCTGATGAGTATCTTCGGAATGATGGACAGGATAGCTTCCCAGAATGTAATAAATTACTCGTTTTTGGACTTCTACCAAAAGGAATAGACCCCTAAAGAACTCTAAGTACATATTGATGGGCCAGCTAAAACTACCTTCTCATTAGCAACATCCTCAATAATTAAAATGACGGAACAATAGGTATTGTTAATTTATTTGGCAGTCGAAAGTAGGTAGGTAGGTACTAAAAAGGGTGAAATAAAAAAAATATTTAAAAATTAAAAAACCGACTTAAAAAAAGAACAAAAAATAATTTAAAAATTTAAAAACCACCAAAAATAAAAAGAAAAGAAATTGATAAAAAAGACCAAAATAACCTCTACATACAGCGCCACCGACTAATTAGATCTGTTTTATCATCTGAAGTCGGGCAGTTTACTGGCTGTATGGTTTCATATTGTACTTAGTTTGGCTGCCCGGCGTCAGATGATAAAACAGATTAATTAGTCGGTGGCGCTGTATGTAGAGGTTATTTTGGTCTTTTTTATCAATTCTTTTTTTTTTGGTGGTTTTTAAATTTTTAAAATATTTTTTTTTTTTTAAGTCGATTTTTTTATTTTTAAATTATTTTCGGCTAAATGAATTATTTTATTTACTTAATTTCTTTTGACGTGACCAAGTGTTCTAGATAATAATACTATTATTGTGATGATCCTTTGGTCTTAATAAATGGTATCAGTACTCATACTCATATTATTTCTGACTGCAGCTCAAGCAAGTCACATTTCATACCAAAAAGCTTAAGAGCTTTTGACCCCTATCACAGAAGACCTAATAGTAGGTAACCAGGTGGGTTAGGTACCCCTATTCAACACAATCGGTCAAACCATCTTTGAGTAATCAGTGAACAAACATAAAAAAAAGATATTTCATATATACGCGACGAATTGAGAAACTCCTCCTTTTTTTGAAGTCGGTTAAAAAGTGGATTTCTACCGAATTTTGTCTACCATATTCCAATGGTAATTTAATCCTACTAATATTATAAAGCTGAAAGTTTGTATGTGTGTTTGTTACTCAATCACGCAAAAACTACTGAACCGATTGCGATGAAACTTAGAATATACGTAGCTGGATACCGGGAATAACACATAGGCTACTTTTTAACCCGATATTCCCGCGGAAACGGAACTTACGCGGGTGAATCCGCGGGGGCGCAGCTAGTAATTAAATTATAAACGTTAATTAACTACAGGCAATCGTTTAAGTGCATTATACAATTAAAATTTAACAGTTTGTTGATTACGCATACCTATTATTACATAAGATACTGTAGGTGAGGACAAAAGCCGGTATGTAATAATACCTATTTATTTTGATGGCGTCTTTGGCGCGTCGTGCAGACGCTCGACTGCAATGCAGAAGGCTGCGTGTTCGATTGCTGTCGGGTGCCTTTAATCCTTTAAAATAAATATTTATATCTGGTCTGGGTGTCTTTCTATGTATAATATGTATGTATTTCCAAAAAAAAAGGATAATTATGTAGAATAACCGTTGTCTAGTACTCATAGAACAAGCCTAGTGCTTAGTTTGGGGCTAGATTGCGCTGTGTGTAATGTAGGGAAATATTTTTATTTTTACCTTTCTGATAGTTATAGATAGAGGGTATATAAAACACAATATTTACCGGGTTTTACTCGCGTTTTCTTTAATAACGGCGTTATTACAAAATAGCGAGCTTTCGCTAACTTTACTGTAGGGGGTAGATATAATACAATAGGTACATTTGTTGGCAAAAAAAAACGACACAAAGAAACAAAGTATTCTTTTGATAAAGCGGCAACAGAATCAGCTTACATCATTACATTAGTGAAGTTTCAACTGTCTAGCTATCACTTTCATGAAATACAGTCTGGTGGCAGACAGACAGACAGACTATAGACGGACAGTGGAGTCTTAGTAAAAGGGGACCGTCTTAACCTTTTGAGTTACTCCGGCTACATATGCAGCATAAAGTGGGTGAAACATCATCATCATATCAGCCGTAGGCCGACCACTGTTGTACATAGGCCACCTTCATATTATAAATGAGCAAGTTTAGATGTTATTGATTGTTTAATTGTATTAGTTACTCAAAACAAACACACGTAGGTACATCAAACACATAGGGAAATATATTCTCCCAGGATCGGGACTTATGGGAGTGAAACCGCGGGACACTACTAGTAAGGCATACACTCATATTGTAACTGCGTGTGAGTCATTAAAATCGCACTAACAGGTTACCTAGGTAAGGTATTGTAGCAAGGTTGTGTCACAATTCTACAGGTCAACAAAGGGCCATAGGCCAAGGCTGGCTTAAAACCAGCTAGCTGTGTCTCGTGGTTTCACCAACAAATACCATTGATTTCGGGGGGAAAGTCTGTATCGGTCAGTCTAGAGGTGGCCTTCGTTGAGAATAGAAAATTAATGACTATAATAAACAAATACCACTTGGTGCACGTGGTATTAGTTTTTAGTGGTATTCGAATGGAATAGATCCTATAAATGGCAACACTCGATGTTTGATAGGACTGACAGGCCCATACCTTACCAACAATCAAACTGTTAATGCGTGGGCATCTTTCTTTCTGCGTTCTTTAGGCAGTGTTAATAGACAGTCAAGACTTACTATTTTCTATGTAGATAAAGGTTGAAGTTGGAATACGGTATAGTACCAATTAATAGTTGAACAAGCACAGAGAAGCCAACTGCTATGTAAACTGTAGTGTTACCAGTTGGTAGTCACGAACGACAATGAAAGAATGTCGATAAGTAAGGTCGGGTCACATGGAAAGTTTTATTGACAACTTGATTTAATGAAGAGTCCTTTGGTTGGCGAAAATACGATAAGTTATCGTGAATGATCGAAACTTACGTAAAGTAATTGCAAAGTTAATATTTTATTCAAGTACCTACGTAGGTACTTGAATAATAAAGATTAACTTTGACTTGTTATAGCTTTACTGTTAGCTCGATTTAAGATTCGTGTAGATTCAGTCAGGATCAAAAAATCAACGACTGTCAAAACCACCGATAGTGCCTAACTATAGAGAGCTGAAATTGGGAAAGCGTGTCGTTCAGGTATAAGAGTAAGGAATTTTCGACATTCCGAGGGATCCGGACTTACGCTAGTGAACAACCCAGCTAGTTATCTAGGTAATAATAAAGTTTTAATAGACCAAATCGTTTGCCAGATTTGTACTAGAGACGCGCCACTTGTTCAGACATTTTTTTTTAATATCGTTAGATAGGTAATCTTAATATCGCTTCCGTCTAGAGGCTGTGTGTTTATCTTACACCCTAAAGTAGGTCATGTAAACTAGGTAAGTATTTGATTGATATCGTAGGTATACTTATACAAGATTGCTTATATCTCAAACCTATTTCTTAGGTTCGAATATACTTTTAGGATATTATCGCACCTAAGATTTGATGGATTACTCGGTACAAACAAACGCACTATAAGGACATTTTTTCAGCAACTATCTGCTCCCCGAATAAGTCCCGGTCCCGTGGTTTTTATTTCCTATTGGTTTTTAACCGCGTATTATGATAATTATTTTTTAGATAGGTAGGTATTATCTATTATCTTCATAGTTTACCTAGTTTCGTTATGTCGTCGGTCTGTCAGTCTGTCTGTCCGCGGCTTATCTGAGAGATGCTAGTAGGCACATCTACTAATAAACGGTAACTTTGCATGAGTATTCATATTCATACAAAATAAATGAATGGAGACTTAAGGATTTTATGCTGGTGATGATGAGGACCTCTGAAACTTCGAACTTGGAGAAAGTTCTCTACACGCGTTGGCGGGTAATCTGTTTGCTCCCAAGGAGGGTTGGTGTCAGGCAGACGGCTGACTGTAAAAATATTGCTAAGTAGGTATACAAGATGTAACGGGTAAGCCCTTTTAAGCCGAAAGGCGGTTGTTCTAGACGTCTAGGCGAACAACTTTTGTTCTACAACTTTTGAAAATTCGATCTATTTTTTGAAAATTTTGAGGTTATATTTCACTGAAATAACAGCTGCCGTTGAAAATAAAGGTAATATAAGGTTTGATTGTAGTAGACGAAACTAAATGAAAGGACAACATAAGGTCAATGACCTCGAACTCTAAGAAACAGCTGATCTTCAAGTAAACTTTACACTGAAAATTTTTGAAAAGTACTTCGAATTTCCAAAAGTCGTAGAACAAAAGTTGTTCGCCTAGACGTCTAGAACAACCCCCTTTCCGCTTAAAAGGACTTACCCGTTATATATTGTATATTGAACTTCCCTACTGTGTTGTTAACTCCAAATTATAAGGGGTTTTAGCGGACCCCGGGCTCTCGAGAGGGATGCAACCAGGAACATCGAAGGGTTGTTTTTCGCGCCTATCTTGTTTAAATTACGATTATTACGGTTTATTATTGACGGCCTCTGTGGCGCGTAGGGCGAACGGCCGACTGCAATGCACAAGGCTGCGGGTTCGTTTCTCGCCGGGTGCAAATACTTATGTTAAAAAAAAATATTTATATCTGGTCTGGGTGTCTTTCTATGTATAACTAGCTGTGCCCGCGACTTCGTTCGCGTGGTGTGGCGCGTGCGCGTTGTTGCATGCACGTAGGCACCTAATATTGTTGCCGAGCAGATACTGCGATTATCGTAATCTTCCTTGGTTTCCAATGAACTGTGTAATATATTATTATAAATAAATAAATAAATCCTGTGACGAACACACAGCGCCATCTAGCCCCGTGGTAAGCTGCTAAGCTTGTGTTACGGTGGCTAGACAACGGATATACTACTTATATTTATTTTTCTTTTGTAAATACATACATATTATACATAGAAATACGCCCAGACCAGATACAAATATTTATTTTTTAAGCTTAAATATTTGCACCCAGCGGGAATCGAACCCGCAACCTTTTGTATTGCAGCCAAGCGTTCGCCCGACGCGCCACAGAGGTCGTCGAGTATTTAGTATGTATTTAGTATGTATTTACAAAAAAAGTATACTTAAGTAATATTAATATGTCGATCCCTTGTCTAGTACCCGTAGTACAAGTCTAGTGCTTAGTTTGGGGCTAGATTACCCTGTGTGTACAATATTTATTTTATTTATTTATTAATTACTTATTGTAAACCAAGCAATCAAAGTTACAAACGTAGGTATCTAATTAAACAGAGAGAGGTAATGAAAAATGCATGTTTGTTAGCTGGAAGCGAGCAAGCGGTCAACGCAAAAACTGCTAACTTCAACGAAATACATCGTTAAATCTCACAGTATTATTTACTACCAATTAAAAACGTCCCTAGTTACCTGCCTACTGTTTTTAGGATTCCGTACTCAAAGGGTAAAAACGGGACCTTTATTGTAAGTTGTTTACGGACTCATTTTAAGCAAACAGACTTCAAATGGGGTAAAACTAAAAATGAAATCTATACTTATAATAAAGAAAGAGGAGACAAAAAGTCTGTACTTGAAATTAAATTTAAAAAAAAGTGGTCTAGGTGACTTAGGATAAGTAGTAGAACAAAACTATATAATTTTTAAAATTTATGTCTGTCTGTTTGTATTCCTGTCTGTTCCTTAAACAAAAACTACAAATCCGATTGAAATCTGGTTTTTAATATTGGATAGTTCTATTTTCGAGGAAGGTATACTTTGCATCGAAATTAAATTAGTAGAACTCGAGTAATGAACGAAAAAGTGCAACCGCTCGAGAACCGCTCGGCCGACCGCGCCCGTGCGTGACTACCTACTGTCAACGCGTTTTTCACTTTCGCGGGTAAAACCGCGGGGCGCAGCTAGTAATATATATTATTATATTAATGTGTTGATACAATAAATATGATTTGTTATAATACAATTTTTAACGGGTAAGTCCTTTTAATCCGAAAGGGGGTTGTATGTGAAATACATTGGTTCTAAGGAAATTTCTTTCTCTCAGCACGGTCTAAGGTTCCCGGTCTTCCTGAACTGGGCAAATTGAATATAAAGCGCTACGCACCTGAGTTGCCTCCTTGTAATGTCCTGGATTTCACTCCTCGAGTAGGTAGGTACACGTCGTTGGTTCGTGATACACTAAAGTTTTGGATGCACTCACGAGCGGCGCCGCATACGATGTTAAACGTAGAGGATGACGTTTTCACTTTGGTTTTATGATCACACTATCGCAGACAAACTTATTACGAGGAAAATTTTGATTTGTTCGGACGCAACGTCCACCATTATAAAAAACGTAGAAAAATATATATTTTTGTTGTAGGTAGGTGTCACTCACAGTGACGGCAGGCTCTCGGTTTTAACCAATGCGAGCGCTTTACGTCAAAATAGACGAATTCTGATTGGCCCAGCCTCGAGTTGACCAGGCGCCTTAGTGTCTGAGAGATTTGATTGGTGACGCCGGATATGGCGCGATATTTAAAGTTACCGCGAAGACGGTACATACCGCCCACCAAAATACAATGAAATTGAATTTTCAATGTATATTCAAACAGAGGTTGCGGATAAATGATATGCTATTTGATGCTGATTTGATAGTTGATATCGTTTTAAGAAGTTAAATATATAAGATTCAAAGTATGATAACGTTGATCAAGATTGATCATTATAACTAACTAAATCTATCCTACATCTAGTTCAAAGTCAGGTATAATCTAATCAGATTGAATAGGTAAAGGACACAATTTAACCAATGGTCTCGTGTACGTGTTACCATTGGCAGTGCGAACTGTAGCTATACGAACGACACCATCGGGGCTAATATGCAATTCAGAGACGCGAGCTAAAGGCCAGTGTAACGGTATAGTATTTTCGTTCTTTATCAGTACAAGATCACCTTCCGACAAAATCGCATCATGCTTGTTCCATTTTGCCCTTAATGTCAAAGAATTAAGATACTCGTTCTTCCAGCGATTCCAGAAATCTTGTTGAAAACGTTGAATCATTTGCCAACGATTTAATCGAGTGATATTAATATCTAAATAATTAGAGTCTGGAACGGCTGTAAGCGGTTCCAACACCAGAAAATGTCCGGGTGTTAAAACATTCATATCATTCGGATCAGAACTGAGAGAATAAAGCGGTCGTGAGTTTAGCATGGCTTCAATCTGAATAAATAAAGTTGTCAGCTCTTCGAACGTAAGAGTCTGACTACCTACGATACGATGTAAATGAGTTTTTGCGGCACGAATTTGGATTTCCCATACACCTCCGAAATGACTAGCTGCCGGAGGATTAAATTTAAATTCAATATTTTGAGATTGGGAAGCAGCACAAGCATATGAGTCTAGGATCTTCCTAGCACCGATAAAATTTGTACCGCAATCTGAATGTATGATATTTACTCTCCCACGTCTACCAACGAAACGGCGGAGAGCTGCGATAAAACCATCAGATGATAAGTCACTGACGACTTCAAGATGAACTGCTTTTGTGCTGAAGCAAATAAACAGGCAAAGATATGCTTTGCCAAGCTTAGCACCGCGATGTTTACCTAATTTGATTTGGAATGGACCTCCGTAGTCCACGCCAACCACTGAAAACGGTTTTACCTGATTCACACGAGAAGCAGGCAAATCGCTCATGAAAGGTGCCAAATTACTGGGCTTAGTTTTGTAACAATGTATACATTTTGATAGACAATGGCGAATAGCACGTTTGAATGAGAAGACCCAGAATTGTTGTGACAAGAGATATTGTGTTGTATTCAACCCGGGGTGGCAATAATCTCTATGAACTGCTTCGATAACCATGTACGTGAACTTAGAGTCTCTCGGTATGAGAGCCGGGTGCTTGTGATTATACTCTAGACCGGATCGAGACAATCTTCCGCCCACCCTAAGGACTCCAGATTGATCGATAAACGGATTGAGTTTTCTCCACGTTTTGGGTAACAGCTTGCCATCTCTAAGTTTCTGGATCTCGTCAAAGAAATGGATAGATTGGGTTCTTTTGACGATTGCCATCAACGATGAATGAAGTTCACTAATACTGAGAAAAGGATTATAATTACAAGTCGGTTTGCGTTTCGCATTATGAATAAAACGTTGACAAAAGCCTACGATACGTTGAATTTTACGAATTGAAGAAAACCTTTCTAATAAATTATCAATTAGATTAGTGTTTTCATCTACGATTAAAGATACGATACGTTCCTCGGCACGTACTTCGATTTCGCTGGTAACGATAGACGAGGAGAGATCCCACGAAGACGAGGGTTGCCGAAGCCAAATTGGTCCCGCCCACCATAACTCGGACTGGATGAGATCGCGCGGGGACATACCTCGGGACGCGATGTCCGAAGGGTTATCACCCGAGCGCACATGGTTCCAGCGAGCTTCGGGGACAGTGTCATGAATGTGGCTAACACGGTTTGCCACGAACGTTTTCCACCGTGAAGAGTGGCTGCGAATCCATGCCAGAGTGATCATTGAATCTGACCACGCGTATATGTCAGAAAACGATAAAAATGGTTCGTAAGTTTGCTTAACGAATTTCAGCAAATCTGCTAAGAGTACAGCACTACAAAGTTCGAGACGTGGTAATGATGTTTTCTTTGTAGGTGCTACACGAGACTTTGCACAAAGAAAGGATACGTGGATATGCCCTTGAGCATCCAGTTTTCGTAGATAGACTACGGCTCCGAACCCAGCCTCTGAACTGTCCGCAAAGCCGTGAATCTCACAGGATTCCATAGAATCGATTGTAATACAACGAGGAATACGAATTTGCTTAATTGAAGGAATTTCAGCTATATATTGATTCCACTGATCAACAACTTCGATTGGCGGGACGTCGTCCCATCCTATATTTAATAGCCACAACCGTTGTACCAAAGATTTGGGGATGAACGTTATAGGACACAAAAAACCCAGCGGGTCATAAATGCGTGCTACTTCGCTAAGAATTGTTCGTTTAGTACACTTCCTATCGATCGGAGAGGTTTCGAAAGAAAAAATGTCGTTATCCGGTTCCCACTTCAGACCTAAAATCTTCAAAGTTGGTGCATCTTCTATATCCATCGATACAGGTCCGATTATACAATGTTCGGTGGGTAGATCCGCAAGCAACTGCTTCCTGTTGCTAGCCCATTTTCTCAATTCAAAAGAACCTCGGCTGAGAAGATTAATGACGTCAGATTTGATTGATTGAGCTGATTCTAACGTAAAACTTCCATACGCTATGTCGTCGACGTAGATCGAAGAAGTGAGTGCATCAACTGCATGAGGGAATTGAGAGCCCTCGTCTTCTACAAGCTGTTTGATGGTGCGACACGCTAAATAAGGGGAGGATGCGATGCCATAGGTGACGGTATTTAATTCGTATTCTTGAATAGACTCAGATTTGTTAAAACGCCAGAAAATTCTTTGGAACACACGATCATCTTTGTTTTGAGTGATGTTACGAAACATTTGCCTGATGTCAGCGGTAAAAACGATTGGATAAATACGAAATTTTAAAAGTAACTTGGCAATGTTAGTTTGTAATTTGGGACCAATATGAACAGTGTCGTTCAGCGAACGACCACGAGTATCCTTAGCACTAGCGTCAAAAACTACTCGTAAACGCGTACTTAAACTGGTAGGACGCACTACGCAATGATGCGGGATATAGAACTTCCCATAGTGAAGATCTTTTGCTGAAACGAGAGTCATGTGACCGCTTTGAAAATAATCAAGCATGAATTCAGAGTATTGTTTATAAAGTTCTGGATTTAAAAGAAGTCTACGTTCCATAGAATAAAATCTACGTAAAGCGTTTTCACGCGAACCGGGAAAATAGAGATTATTTTTATCTTCTTTGAAAGGTAATGATACGACATACTTTCCTGATGCTTCTCTAGTATGAGTCTTGCTGAAAAGGTCCTCGCACTGTTGATCAGATGGAGCTAGTGACGACGATTGGGGAAATGAATCTAGTTCCCACATTTTCTTGACTTCTTCTATAAGAGGATCGGTCTTGCTAACGAGAAATGAATTTGAATTGAACGATGATTCTTCACATTGAACGTTACCTAATATTACGTACCCGAAACCGTGTTCAACGCAGAAGGATGACCTGGACCGCCAGGGATGCTTCCCGGAACTAGAATTGCTGAAAAGAGCTCTGCTCCTATTAACATGTCAATTGAGCCCGGTTTGTCACAATCGGGGTCAGAAAGAACTAAATTGCGCAAATGTTCGCATGAAGAAAGGTTGACACGAGTTGTAGGCATCTTACCGCAGATAGCTGGTAAAGTCAGTGCGTTGATCTGGAATAAAACCTTACCTTTTACTCCGAGCTCGAGGTTGACAACACCTGACACGGCGGTCGCGGATTGACCTAAGCCATGTATGTCTCGTGAGATGGGTTGAGCCTTTATACGCAACAGTTGTAACGCACGCTCGGTAATGAAGTGAGATTGGCTACCTGTATCGATAAGCGCACGCAAAGAGAGAAATCGACCATACGAATTACGTACCTCCACGTTTGCAGTGGCCAATAGTACGACCGAGCCAGTGGAACTAGACATATTTGTCAAAGCTTGAGTAAGCGGTGCTGTTGGACTCGGCTCCGAACGATCTGTTGCTACACCGGAGTCGTGTTCTTTTCTACATAAAAGTGTGTGATGATTTAAGCGACACCTCTGACATCTGAAGGGAGATGAGCAATCCTTCAGTTGGTGAGAGACTTTCAGGCAGTTCAGGCACCAGCGGTTCAGCTTTGCTATTTTATATCGCTCATCGATCGATTTTTTAATAAAAGATTCACACGATTTTATTGCATGATTTTGTTGACAAAATGAACATTTGATGATTAGATTAGAAGCAGCAAGAGTATTTAAAACCTCATCATTATTGTTAATAGTTTGAGATTGATAAGATGGAACGGATTCTTCAGGGCCGGACAGAAGCGTAGAAGCAAACCTTCTTGATGAGTTGTAAGTACTCGACTGACCATTGCTAGCGCGACCTCGATCGGCCACTGTACGATCATGTTGTGTGAAGTGGCTGTCACGCACTATCGACTCACACTTCGAATACAAAAAACCTAAAAGTTCGTCATAAACAGGTATTTCAGAATGAGGGTACTCCTGCTCGAATGATCGGCGAGTATGCGAGTCGAGTTTCGAAAGTATTAAATAACATAGTACAAAACTCCAGTTTCCCGTCGGTAGGTCTAAACGATTCAAAATATCTAAATTTTCTTTAAATAAGTCGAGTGAACGGCGAAATTCCATAGGAGAAGTCGTTTTTAAATTAATATTCAATATCTCCTTCCAACAAGTAAAGGCTAAATCGCGCTTGTTTTTGTACCTATTGATTAATGATTGATAAGCCGTACTATAATAAACACCCTCACACGGATATGCACGAACGAGTGTTAATGCATCCCCCGATAGACAAGACATCAAATAATGAATGCGTTCTGAGTCGCAAAGTGAATCATTCTTATGAATAAGCGAGTTAAAAACACTATAAAAATGTGGCCATGCCTTAATATCACCGTTAAAAGTACGTATATTTATTTTGGGTAGTTTAATATTTTTTGAGTTCACATTATTATTATTAGCTAACTCATACGACGTATTCAACTGGCCACTAGATGTAACAGTTAATTGTCTATGTAAAGATAAAATCTCAAGGTGAATTTGGTCGAATTCTACCCTGAGTACATCTTCCGCGTCGTTATCCAACAAAGAAATGATATCGCCATGAGCCGCCTCAAAATTAGAAACAAGTTTTTTCACTTCTGGAAAATAGGCAAGAAAAGTGTTGGCCTGGTCTTGGTCGATTTTAGACAAACGACCTATATCCAATGCCTTTTTGAGTCGGTTTAACGCAAGTGTGCGTTTACGACGTAAAACAGGTAGGTCTTCGATAGTAGGTAGTTCGACGACCGAATTACCACTACTAATTTTCTTTATAGAATGTTTTCGTTTACTTACAGAATAAGCCATAGTGCTTACTTACGTAATTTGAATAAAGAATGAACGATTTGTAACGATAACGTTAGAATAAGTTGTTGTTATTGTTAGGAAATGAAGTTAAAAATGTATAGGTATACGAGTATTAAAAGGTGATTATACCTACACGAGTTGTTAGATCGATTGTACCAGCTAAGTACACAATTGAACAAACAAGACCCGATTTAATATTCCCGAAATTGCACCGATAAAGAATTAGATTTGCTACGTAAGTACATACACGTAAAAGATAGATGATTTTGAATAGATTGTAGGTACTTACCTGCAACGAAAATGATTGCAACTTCCAGAAATATTAACCAAGCGAATTAAGAATGTCTTACGATAGTGCGTTTCGCTAAGTGCTTAGTATACCTAGTCAAATTGGTTAGGTTATCCGAAATGAACTTTGAACCAGACTTTAGATAGGTTTTCGTATAAGTTTCGATGAGACTAATTGCAGAATAATAAAATATGATAACGTAATAATGATCAATCAGTCTCAGGGAATATTGTCCCGGGTTTCGGCACCATTTTAATGTATGTGAAATACATTGGTTCTAAGGAAATTTCTTTCTCTCAGCACGGTCTAAGGTTCCCGGTCTTCCTGAACTGGGCAAATTGAATATAAAGCGCTACGCACCTGAGTTGCCTCCTTGTAATGTCCTGGATTTCACTCCTCGAGTAGGTAGGTACACGTCGTTGGTTCGTGATACACTAAAGTTTTGGATGCACTCACGAGCGGCGCCGCATACGATGTTAAACGTAGAGGATGACGTTTTCACTTTGGTTTTATGATCACACTATCGCAGACAAACTTATTACGAGGAAAATTTTGATTTGTTCGGACGCAACGTCCACCATTATAAAAAACGTAGAAAAATATATATTTTTGTTGTAGGTAGGTGTCACTCACAGTGACGGCAGGCTCTCGGTTTTAACCAATGCGAGCGCTTTACGTCAAAATAGACGAATTCTGATTGGCCCAGCCTCGAGTTGACCAGGCGCCTTAGTGTCTGAGAGATTTGATTGGTGACGCCGGATATGGCGCGATATTTAAAGTTACCGCGAAGACGGTACAGGGGTTGTTCTAGACGTCTAGGCGAATAACTTTTGTTCTATGACTTTAGAAAATTCAATCGTTTTTTTTTTGAAAATTTTGAGATTATTTTTCACTGAAAAAACAGCTGCTTTTGAAAGTAAAGATAATTGAAGTTTAGATTGTAAACCATCAAACTAAATAAAAGGACAACATAAGGTCAATGACCTCGAACTCTCAGAAACTTTCAAGAAACTTTTCAAGTAAACTTTACACCTAAATTTTTCGAAAAGTACTTCGAATTTCCAAAAGTCGTAGAACAAAAGTTATTCGCCTAGACGTCTAGAACAACCCCCTTTCTGATTAAAAAGACTTGCCCGTTACACCTTGTATAAACACAACTTCTTCTTCTTTTCGTGTCAATGGCATAAAAATAACAATAGGTATGTCAAATTTTGGTGGACCAGTATTCAGCCACATCCACAGCGGCCTCTGTGGCTTCCATTAGGTCTTTCCTTGTGCAGGTGGTCGGGCATGAAGGGCAAGAGAGTAAGTGCGACATATTTTGGCTCAACGCCCCACAGTCACACTCCGGTCTGGAGGAGTATCCCCACTGTACCAGGTTCGATCTACAACGCCCTACCCCAGAGCGAAGTCTGTTGAGGGTTCGCCAGACAGGCCACTGTAGACCAGAACCTGGGGGCAGGTGCTCGACAAGAGAGACGAAGTCTGAGGGAGCTGGAAACACAACGTTACCGCGATATACTTTTACCACTGACGCCATCTAGTGATAGACTTGCGCTAGTGGGAATGTTACCTAACGTTTGCGTTGCACGGATTGGTTCAGTTTATCTAGTGTTCATTAGAGTTTTGGACCCAATTATCCAATTATGATAATTGTAAGGAAGGAACACTTCGTACGCGCGTGCTACTCGACTTGTTTCTTTATGATAACAATTTTCAGAATGGCACAAAATCTTATTCTTTAAGTTTGTTACGTCTTGCTACTGGATTTTCTAACTTAAAAATTAAAAATAAGGTCCGTTTTACTTTGAATTCTTTATCCTAGTAGCACTTGATGTCCAATTAGTGCAAACACTAGATCTTTCATCAATGAAACTTGATTGTAATAGAGACTTGTCATGAAAAAAGCTAACATATTGAGCTTCATTGAATGAAGGAAATGGTTCATTCAACAGTTAGTTCAGTTATCCATTCATTAACTTATTGCAATTTGAAAGTCCGAAGTGTAGATTATCATTTATCCATTTTCAATCATAGAGATAGTGAGTATTATTCAACACAACAACATTCTATTTTGTTTCGACTTTTTTATAGGTGTGTGAGTAATTTTTGGTACAATTTGACTTTGGAACTGATGAAGCTTGGCTGTCGGAGACGAGTATAAAATGCTTCACTCTGAAGCGATCAGTATTGTATTTTTTTAACCATAAATGGTCAAAACTTGCAGGTTTTTTCTCTCAATAACGAACAAATACTTAGTTCAAGTTAATCTACCTAGGTAATTGTTAATTAAGTTTGGTTGTTGGTAATACCTATGTAAGTTAAGTTAGATACTTTTTTATACAATTTTCAATGTGTCAAGTTTGTAACAAACTTTCACAAACAATCTAAGTTTTCTTCGATCAATTTGATAATGAGGTAACTTAAAACAAATTATTAAGATCTTCTGCATCCGACTCAATAAAATATTATACAAACTTATGTTATTTTTAAGTTAATATTAATAAATTAATATACGTATGACGAACTCCGTGGTTTTACTCGCGTTAGTCCGAATTCCGTGGGAATATCGGAATCAAAAATAGCTTATGTTACTCCTTTATAATGTAGCTTTAAATAGGCGCAAGAATTTTTTAAATCAATCCAGTAGCTACGGAGCCTATTCGTTACAAACAAACAAAACTTTCCTTTTTATAATATTAATATTGAAGTATAGATAATATTAGTAAAGAAAATACATACAGACTGATTTTAAAATTATCTCAATAGCGCATGCTTGATAGATATGGTATAACGATAAGGTAGTTTCCATCCTTTAAAAGGTAAATCAGCTTCCAATATGCATACTCAATGATTAGTTAATTTCCACTTGTTCTGTTGAGTAGTTCTGTCGGCAGAACTACGGGTTTTTTTTGTACCCATTACTTTCTATGTCTACATTCTATGTATAATAAAATATGTTAGTATTTACAAAAGAAAAATAAATATAATTGTCTTGTTGTCTAGTCACCATAACACAAGCTTAGTAATTCTCAGTAGTTCTGTTCATGAAATTTGTGATTCAAAACTACTTGTAAATTCATAAAAAAACGAAGCACCCCGACTAGGATAGGTGAGGCTATTGCCAGAACATGATTACACGCCTAATACTATAAAATATATAATATCAACAGAGCTACGAAGTGAAGGAAAGAGGAGTAGGTTGACATTATCCTCCTTATTTTTACCTATGTATACAAATAAAGACTAAATTGATTGATTCATAGATTTGACGGCCTCTGTGGCGCGGCAGGCGTACGCCTGACTGCAAACAGAAGGTTGCAGGCTCGATTCTCGTCTGGTGCAAATATTTATGATAAAAATAAATATTTGTATCTGGTCTGGGTGTCTATCTATGTATGATATGTATGTATTTACCAAAAAAAAAGCATAATATGTAGTATATCCGTTGTCTAGTACCCTTAGTACAAGCCTAGTGCTTAGTTTGGGGGCTAGATTGCGCTTTGTGTAATGTTGTGCAATGTTTATTATTTATTTATTTATTTGAGATTGAAGCTCGGTGTTAAGCATAGTCTAATATTATGTCACAGAACTAATGGTAAAAAAACAATAGTAGGTACGGCCGACAGAACTACTCAACAGTACAGGTGGGAGTGACTCCTATGGTCGGAGTACTTAGACACCGAATGTGTATTGATTGATTCCTTAGTTCTTAGAACTAGTTGATTTGTTTATGCTCTATTCTTTGATGCTGATTAGGCTGGGTTAGGAAACAGTAAATGGTAAGTTAGGTACATTATGGGAATGAGTTATCGCCTGGGTAGAGATTATTTATTGGGCTTCTTTAGCATTGTATGGTCAGAGGTATAAACTACAGGTTCTTATAATTTCGATAAATGGTTGGTAGTTGGTACCTAAATAAGGACATCTTGAAGTATCAGTAACCTAATTAACTTAACAATCCTAATCAATGAGTCTATTAAAGTTATAGAGACGCCATTGCAGAACAAATCATTATTGAAAAGCGGCACAAATTGTATGCTATACAACTTCATTATTTATATTCATTCACATAATTTAAAGAAGAAATAGACGAAACTATTGTTATCTCTTTCTAAACCATAAAGACTCAATGCTACTTGCATGACGTAAGAAAGAGATGTCATAATATTATTATGACATCTCATAGCGGTTAGGAGAAAATGATAAAACGTCAAAGTCAAAAACTTCGTTGAGTTTTTGGAAAAAAAACTTTTTCAAAAAATAAACTAAAATAAATAAATACAGCTTTACTTACGTATGAAATTAAATATTTTTGCCAGTTTTTGAAGTATAATTCGTGCATCGCCTAAATACGCACGAAGGCATTGTTGTCTGTGAATAATGTTGTGAAAGTGAACTAAATGTACTGTATGTCAACAAGCGGGTGATCGTGACGTGAGCTGGGATGGAACTAAGACTTCTCTGGCTAGATAGCTTGCATTTGTGTAGCCAAGAAATTTGCCCTATTACGTATCTAGAAGTTTTTACATATCTCTGATCCTAATAGCCAAACGCAGCAACGCTACATATAATTTGGGAAGTACTTATATGATTTTAAGATCAATATAAGGGATTTTTTAGGTTTGAAAGCACAATTAGGGTAGAAAAAGAAGTAGAACTTTTCTTTTGAGTATTTAGTTAGAACTTCAGAATAGCGTTTGTGTATTCGGCCGTCCATCATAGGCTTAGAGTATATAATATATTATATTATGTTACTACAAGTATCCTCCAAGATCTTAGGTTAGGTTAGTTCTTCTTCTTCTTTAGAATGGCTTTTCCATTCGGACATTTGCCAGTGTCAAGTATTATCAATATTTGAAAGTTATTTGCATTGAACGAAACAGTCAAGTCGTCAAGTCGAGGGAATCATTGTAAAAACATAACACTTCCTTTGGCAGTCGTGTAAAAAGGGGGCCATTTTTTACAATGTTTGTTCACGGAGCTTTGGAGACAACACAAAGCTAAAGTCCATATTTTGCACCGATTTTCACTTTTATTTACACTTGTACACCTGCATGAAACTAAATTGATTAATATGCCCCCGAAATTAAATTTGAATTTTGCATTTGAACTAAGTTTCACAAAAATGAAAATTCAGCAACACATCTCCTCAACGCATTCCCGCCAAAACTCCTTAGGTGAGTTCAAATCTTTTCAGTTGTGACGTTTAAAATCTGACATTGGCAGTAAGTTTAGTATACTGTTTCACAAATGCTGTTGATTCTATGATAAATAAAATAACAAAATAATCAATGCTACTTTACTTGTGGCACTAAGTTTTTGTTCTATAACTCTAATAATTTGTGATCTTGGGTATGTTATGTATCTTATTATTGTGTTCATCTATTTACCTATCTATAGGTATATATTGGCTGCATCGAAGAGATAGATCTTACACGATAATTTGTGCACATACACATACGTTAAGTTCATGTTTCTCACATCAAATGAAGGTCCCTCCACAGGTCTCTCAGCAGGTTCCTCCATAACTCTTCCTCTAATCACCAGCTACAATAAGGCTGAAATCTATAGTGCTTACTTTAACTTTGCTCAGACTGAGCTTAGCAAAAACTAAACATAAACTTTAAATTGGAATTTATAGCCGAAATTCATTTTGTAATACTAATAAAATGAAACAAAGTTCATAATGTCATAACAGAGAAGCAAAGTTTAGGTCATTATTTTTGATCGGTTTACATTCTAGATTTGAAAAACTTCGACTTTACTAAAGCTAAAACTTTGGACAGTTGTGAAGATCGCTTTATAAATACCAAAAATTGTCTTTAAAGTCAAAGTTTTTGCTTAGCAAAGTCAAACTACGGACTATAGATTTCAGGCTAAGTCCCATACAGTTACGTAACTACGTCAAAGTATTTCTTTTAATATTTCAACAGTTACATTTAAGGTAATGTGCTCATTTTTGTCACCTTATAGATATAAGATCGTGATCTTTAACACACGACTTGACACGATTAGGTAAGTAGGTAGCTTACCTAGGTATGTGACTGATACCTGCGGACTGGGTAGATATCTAGGAGGTATTACAGACTATTACAGCTATCGAAAGTAAGGTAGTTCGAGGTTGTTTAAGAATAACAGTAAAACAGCAATTACAAATACTTACCTACTTATTGAAGTTTTAACTGCTTTCCCCTTACTTATAAACGCATGTTAACAGCTACATAGCTATGTATCGTTTGTCTTTTACTGTGACATGAAGTTTCAAAGTTGACTGACAGAGACAAACGTCTCATAACTTGGTCATCTGTCAATCATCGTTTTATGTAAGGGGGCATAAATAGGTTTAAACATCTTTAAATTATTCATTGATAATTTATCCTGTTCCACGGATCCCGAAAATGATCATGGCCATTTTCCCGTGACTAGTGGGTCATGGAAGATCGAGGTCCACAATAATTTAATACCTAATCAAGATGTCATGGTAAATACCCATAAAACAATACAACCTTGGTTATAGAATAGAAGCGCCAAACGTTATTGGTACTACCAATTTAACAAAGATGAACGATTGATTGTTAAGTCAAATAAACATAAGTACTCGTTTACTTACTAACTAAACTTAGGTATGTTTGTGACTCCTTTACCCAAAAACTACTGAACGGATTACGATAATCCGCCCTACCATGATGTCCTATAAGTCATCGCAAAGTCGCCACGTTGTCGTTCAGCTAAAAAATGTAATTAAGAGAAATGTATCAATTTATCATAGTTTACCGGGACCGGGAAAATGTAACAATGTATCATAGTTTCTGACAATTTAAATTGATTCCCACATCAGAGCTATCTGTCTCTGTTACATAAATTGTCTTCAATTAATTAATTATCGGGACATCAATAAGGCTACCCAATGTTTACCCATTTCGTTTGCCGGCGGACCGTTTTATGCCCCCAGTTGTATTTATAACCCTACTATTAGATAGACAGATAGATGGATAAACGCTTTATTTCCAAAAGTTGTTCGCCTAGACGCTAGACGTCTAGACCTTTCGGCTTAAATGGGTATCCTCGTTACACCTTTTACTATAATATAAACACACAAACTTTCACATTTATAATAATAGTAGGTAGGTATTATATAGGCACCATTAAAGCTGTAAAGCAGAGATCGAGCGTGGTCGTGGGTAATCGCTTAAAATACGACATTTACTCATTCATTTCACTCGAAGTCTCGAACTGGTAATCCTGACCTCTGCTGTATGAATCACGCGACTGTACGACCCGATACTGTCGAATAAGTTTTGTGGAAACTATGAACTTGGGACAAAGATGAATTTAACGGATGAATAATGAATATCTGAGCTGAGAGTCACCATGTCGTGTCGACCATCTATACTAATATTATAAAGCTGAAGAGTGATTGTTTGTTTAAACTCGCTAATCTCAGGAATTGCTAGTCCGATTTGAAAAATTATTTTTGTGTTTGATAGTCTATTTATCGAGGAAGTTTATAAGCCGTTTGATCCCGATATTCACACGGGGTTGAATCGGGACTTACGAGGGTAAATCCCGCGGGACGCAGCCGATAGGACTAGAATTTGGTGCAGGGTTTGTATAGGGGTATAAATAAGATATAGGGTACTTTAAATAATCGTACGGGTTAAGCAACGCTTGGTATGAAGAGTTTATCGTTTAAGTGATGGGTAAAAATTACAGTTAGATCCAGAGATATGTAAAAACTTCTAGATACGTAATAGGGCAAATTTCTTGGCTACACAAATGCAAGCTATCTAGCCAGAGAAGTCTTAGTTCCATTCCAGCTCATGTCACGATCACCCGCTTGTTAACACACAGTACATTTAGTTCACTTTCACAACATTATTCACAGACAACAATGCCTTCGTGCGTATTTAGGCGATGCACGAATTATACTCCAAAAACTGGCAAAAATATTTCATTTCATACGTAAGTAAAGCTGTATTTATTTATTTTAGTATATTTATTGAAAAAGTTTTTTTTTCCAAAAACTCAACGAAGTTTTTGACTTTGACGTTTTATCATTCTCTCCTAACCGCTATGAGATGTCATAATAATAATATTATGACATCTCTTTCTTACGTCATGCAAGTAGCATTGAGTCTTTATGTTTTAGAAAGAGATAACAATAGTTTCGTCTATTTCTTCTTTAAATTATGTGAATGAATATAAATAATGAGGTTGTATAGCATACAATTGTGCCGCTTTTCAATAATGATTTGTTCTGCAATGGCGTCTCTATAACTTTAATAGATCCATTGGTTAGATCGATTTAAATGCAATTTGGTATACAGGGTTAGTTTAGAGGTAGAAATAAGATATAGGGTACTTTAAATGATCGTACGGGTTATGCAACGCTTGGTATGACATACGTGTTGCGTCACATACGTTATGGGATAGGAATTTATGCGGGTGAAACCGCGGGGCACAGCTAGTATTATATAATATCGGGCGACCTAACACTTATAGGTGAGTCACACCACTGACGAAAGAAAAAGAAGAAGTAAAAGACCATATCGTGTTTAATTAAACATGTTAAATGGTGACTCTTTATACCCTCAAAAAGAAAAACCATTTTCCCACCCCTTATCATAATGAAATTTCAGTGATTTACGTTATACCTACTTATTTATTTTTGGAAAAGATTATTTTTAGTAAGTACCTACATTTATCTTTATTTGAAAAGGTTAAGACTTAGTATTAGAGAATTAAACAAAAAGAAACACCGGAATTGAATAATTTTAAGAGGGGGAATAGTGGTTTATTTTTGTATGTAGAGTCACGAGACTAGGTATCTAATCTAATAGTCAAAATAGATAGGTATAATAATTGTACGTGTACCTCATTTTTCAAAGAGTTTATCGTTCAATTTATTAGATAAAATGTACTTATGTTACCTAAGTATCTGTATTTTGCTTTCTTTTTAGGAGATTGTAACGTTTTTATTCGTAGTGTACCTACATTTTATTGGACAGATATCTGTCTTACTATTATTTATTGATATTTTATTTATAATAGATATTAGGTATTTACTAACATTTTATTTGACAGATATATCTGTCCAATAAAATATAGGTACACTACGAATGAAAACGTTACAATCTACTAACATACTAGTATTTACTAACATTTTATTTGACAGATATATCTGTCCAATAAAATGTCAGTAAATAATATCTATAGATTTGAATAATTTACCCTAAGTTGAAAGTTTTCGTAGTGCTCATGTTTACAGGCGCCAGACAGTTACTCCATACAGATTTCATCTGCACATTATTTTGGCGGGCACAATACGTGACTGCCATATCTGGACACTTTTTGTACATTAAAAACTCTGACATTTTACCTTAAATAATATTGTTTAACTCGATATGGTTGATTATGTGCTATTGTTATTAATTTGCCGCTGTTTGTTGAGTATGATATAATCTCAGACACTTTGGTCGGCATTATAATGCCTTTCGTTATGTAAGTATTTGTCTATTAATAAATAGGCTGCACGCACCAAAATATCCGATAGGACTAAGGCCGCTGAACTGAAATCTACGAGTATAGTCCGTATACTTCGACTTTGCTAAGCTAAAACTTTGACTTAAGACAATTTTTGGTATTTATAAAGCGATCATCGCAACTATTCAAAGATTTTGCTTAGCAAAATCGAAGTTTTTAAATTAAGAATGTAAAACAATCAAAAATAATGCCTTAAACTTTGCTTCTGTGTTATGACTATGAAGTTCTTTTTATTTTATTCGTATCTTAAAATTAAAATCTGAATTACGACAGGAGTCTACTGGGAATAATCGATATTTCCAATGCAAAGTTTATGCTTAGTTCTTGCTAAGCTCAGTCTAAGCAAAGTTAAAGTACGCATTATAGATTTCAGCCTAACTTTATCCCGATATTCCCGCGGGAACTAGACTTAGGTACGCCCAACGTACGGAAAACGCCTAACGAGTGATTTCAATAATAATAACTTGGTGGTGGTAGTAGGTACACGACGATTTGAGCTTCCATTATTTTAAAATAATCGCAAGCTCTGCCGCTCTACCGAAAGTGGTATGAAAAATGTATTACAATTACAACACGTGAACTTTGCTTGGAATTAATTACATTAACCCGTGACAGAGACGATTTACGCTATAGCTTTAACATCTCACGAGCTTCCATATTAGGAGACCGGTTAGTCCGTTTACGGAGCGTTTTTTTGGCTTTCGAAAACATTTGCGGATATCTACCTACCTACATCGCTTGTGTTACTGAAACAGGCTTGTGCACTCATCTTTACAATAATAACATTTTTGTCATTCGGGGAGTAGCGACCCCGCGACTCTTAGAATGCTCCAGGACTGGGTGTCCAGTGTCCACGGCTCAAGTGGTAAACATCAAACAATAATAGTAAAGCCAAAGTGATGGTTTGATACCTACTAGGTGCTACTAGCGCTAGAATAAAATTAGGTGACCTAGGTACAACTACAAGTGAGTTAGCAAATCAAGTTGCGATCATTTTTGCTTACAATTATAAGTAGGTAGGTACTTAACTATTTGGATTACCTACTTGGTATATACCCACATTTTTGCAAACACGCAGAACCTTACAGTTGATCAATGTAACAAATGTAGATCTATAACAAACGTCGCGCCCGTTAATACGTTTCCGTCATAATATTAGGGGTTAAAGTATGAAATTGCCGATTTGTACTGAAAATCTTAATTGTTTATTTTTTAAATTTTTAACAAATTTATTTAATCAAAATAGTTGCCATTATTATCTATACATTGCTGCCATCTAATGGGAAGGTTATTAATGCCTTTGCGATAGAACTCCGACGATCTAGACTGCACAAACTGTGTGAAAGCATTTTGTACTGCCTCCTGGGAAGAAAACTTCTTGTCACGTAGATAATTGTCCAAATCACGAAAAAAATGGTAGTCCGTTGGAGCAAGGTCTGGTGAATACGGAGGATGACGAATGGTTTCTAAGTGCAGTTCCTGAAGGGTCAAAATGGTTTCTCGTGCTGTGTGAGGTCTCGCGTTGTCGTGGAGCAATAATGGTGAAGATCGATTCATGAGTCGGGGCTGTTTTACTGCTAGTTTTGTCAACATGGTTCGGAGTTCGGCACAATAGACATCTGCCGTAATTGCTTGACCAGATCGAAGAAAACTATAGTGAATAACACCATGCTGAGACCACCAAACAGTTACCATTACCTTTTTATTGGTAAGTTTTGCTTTAGGACACTGTTGTGGCATTTGACCTGGGGTCAGCCATTGCATTTTTCTTTTCCGGTTATCATAAAGAATCCACTTTTCATCACATGTTACAATTCGATCCAATATTCCTTCATTTCTGTACCGGTTCAACAAGGCAACACAAGTTTCAACACGCGTTTCTTTCTGCAGATCAGTCAAATCATGAGGCACCCATTTTTCGTATTTTTTTATTTTATTGATTTGACGCAAGTGAGTCAATAAAGTGGGTAAGGTAACGTTAAACCATGCCGCTAATTCCTGGGTAGTTTGACTAGGATCGGCTTCCACTATCTCTCTTAATTCATCGTTATTCACCTGTGTGGGCGGTCTTCCTCGTGGCTCGTTCTTTAAGTCGAAATTTCCATCACGAAAGCGTTTAAACCAAAAGCGCACGGTGCGTTCATTAGTAGACCCCTCTCCAAACGCAGCATTGATATTGCGGGCTGTTTCTGCCGCGTTAGTTCCGCGTCGGAACTCGTATTCAAAAATCACTCGAATTTTCGCAGTATCCATCTTTCTTGTCTAAATTGAATAACAAAAACAATTGAAAGTCGATATTCAAATGTTTCACATTTTTTAAAAAAAGAACATCACAGAAACCATTTGAAAAAAGTTTCATTCGAAAACCTCAAACCATGAAGATTCTATGTCAATTCAAAGAACCTATTGCAATAAAACGGCAATTTCATACTTTAACCCCTATTATATTGAAAAAAAATACTAGGAGCGAGGACGACGACGATGTAGCATTCTCAGTAAAAATATTTTGCAATGCTTGTAATAGGCTTTTTCTAATCCATGCCATATTTCAAAAAGACATATGCGCGAATGTCACTACTGACAGTGACAATGACAAATTTGTCTTGTCAACGTCAAGTGTCGGCCGAGTCTTGGCGGGAACTCGTTTTTTTTTTTTTTTTTGTGAAACCTAGTTCATATGCGTGCAAATTGTTTAATTTCGGGGGCATATTAATCAATTTAGTTTCGTGAAGATGTACAAGTGGAATGAAAGTGAAAATCGGTGCAAAACATTGACTTAATGTTGTCTCCAAGGCTCCGTGAAGATTGTTTGTAAATGGCCGCCGAGTTTACAAATGATTCCCTAGACTTGACTTTAACTATGACGACTTGACTGTTTCGATGCAAATAACTTGCATAATATATTAAAATACATGACACTGGCTAATTTCCTAATGGCCATAATCGGTTCACAACCGATAAGAAATAATAAGTGTCGGCCGGAGTCTTGGCGGGAACTCGTTGAGGAGATGTGGTGCTAAATTTTCATTTTTGTGAAACCTAGTTCATATGCGTGCAAATTGTTTAATTTCGGGGGCATATTAATCAATTTAGTTTCGTGAAAGTGTACAAGTGGAATGAAAGTGAAAATCGGTGCAAAACATTAACTTAGTGTTGTCTCCAAGGCTCCGTGAAGATTATTTGTAAATGGCCGCCGTGTTTACAAATGATTCCCTAGACTTGACTTTAACTATGACGACTTGACTGTTTCGATGCAAATAACTTGCATAATATATTAGAATACTTGACACTGGCTAATTTCCTAATGGCCACAACCGATAAGAAATAAAAAAAATAAAAAAAAAGTGTCGGCCGGCACGAACGGGCACGTCATCCGTTCGATTTGTCCTTTTCGTTTATTTACCGAAACTAAAGCCTTTTATCGTTTTTATCACATAAAACTTATAAACAAATTAAACCATAAAGTAATAATGTGACGTGGACCTCTGAATAAACATAAACGTTCTACTGCATTCCAATTTACTCGACTAAATTAGCACATTAGCTTCGAAGATGGGTAGCGCTCCGATAAAGTTAGGATCATTAGTGTCCTTTTGCATCGTTCTTTACGCTGTGTATTATCGTAAAGATGATTTTAGTGACTCGCGACTTTATCCCGTGAGGGAAAATCTATTGTTTTTGGAAAGTCAGAATCTCGTAGGCGTTGGAAAGTTGCAGCCGAGAGTGGCTCTCGGATATGGTGCCTGTCATGACCTCTTTGTAAACGCTACAGCATTGTTAGACTACAGGGAACTAAAAGGAGCTCCGGCACATTTTAACGAGATATCAAACAAAGACGAATTTTTAAAAAGTTTCGCTTATTTCTTCAAACATGGTGCTGCAGCAGAGTAAGTTGTTAATTTTTCCATATTATATATATCTTATTCTATTAAATATGTACAGTAAAGGAAAAGAGGACAAGAAGAGTTTGTCCTTGGACATAAATAAAATAGGGTAGATGCAGTTAGGAGAAGCAGTAGAATGAGTAATTTTATAATTAATTTTCTATATGTTTGTTTCTCTGTTACTATGGGTTTTCAATATTAGGTAGCTCTATTATAAAGAAAGGTTGTAGTAGTGTACTTTACATTAAAATTCAACAAGTAGAATCTAAGTCATTGTTCTAATAAATTGTTAATTAAAAATTAATGAATCAAGGTTACCTACACAGATTTCCATCCAAATTCACTTGCCAATAAAATAAATACAACTGTCTGGCACCCAAACACTGAGTGCTGTGGTAACCAAGTAATTAAAGTTTATAATAAAATTTATCTTAGTAAACATATAATTTATAATTGTGTTTGCAGGAGATTCATGTCCAATTCTGAGCTCTATGATGAGTTAATAGAACAAGCACTGAAACTGCCGGATTCTCGATGGGCAATCGGCGGCAATGCTCCGCTAATGGCGAAACGATTTCACATCGAAGGATGGAAGGTCCTCTTTGCAGCTAAAATGAGCAAAAACCTGAAAAAATACATTCCAGAACAAATAACTATAGTTGGCGATGATAAAAATGAAGAAGTAAAAGATGACATTCACATGATCTTAGAGTACAAAGCTGATGAACAGTTTGGTGCATACATAGCACCTCGAGCAAACAGATATATTATGCACAATGATGAGAACAATCCTCTACTGAGTTCGTTGGAAAAGTTTGGGGAGAACCTGCCTGAATTTGACCCTAACTTGCTAGTTATAAGTGGACTGCAAATGATGGATAATTACCCTTTTAAGAAGAAGGGTGTAGGTTAGTATAATAATCACATATCGACGCTTAAAAGGTAATAGGGGCTAAGCGACAAAAACCAAATTGTTCAGGAGAGCAGTTTAAAGTTTCAAATTTCAGAAAAATGGCCATAACTTTTAAATTAATTGTCATATCTGTAAGATGAAAACAGTTTTGAAATCTAGAGAAAGACAAGCATTAATTGGCATTTTCTTTTATTTGATTAGACATTGTATTACCTGGTTTGATGGCGCTTAAATCAAATGGTCTTGATTTTCATTTGAGGTAATACGGCATAAGTTACATCTACCCAGAAAAAAACAAAGAGTACAGAAGCCTTAGTATCATTTGATATCCACATACGATAAGGTAACAGGGCATAAGTCACATGACTGTAGAATAGCTTAATTAGGTAAAGAAGGATACGAGACTATTCGCATTATTATGCCACAGGGTAATAAAGGACAAACCACAGTGCTTAGCAAAAACATTTTAAGGAAGTTAGACATTAACGACACTGTAAGTGTCTTAATTAATAAGGTAATGTGGTACATCCGCACATCAAAATTTCTATACCAAGAGGAAAAGAAGGATATCCTACATACGACATTATCAGGGCATATGGTAATGTGGATTAAACGTTAAGTCTTAAAAACACTAGACTCACAAGCAACATTATTTTTCCTTAAAATTACACCTAACCCAGATACACCTACTGTCCTATATAGCGCCGCCGACACTCCCTCCGTACTTGGAAAAAACCAAGGATGGAGAAGCAGGTGTTGCCTAATTATTAAAGTTAGTTAATGAAAACAAAAGTACGTTTTTACTAATATTATTAAAGAAAAGTACCTAAAGACACGGATACCGGCTTAAGAAATGCCGCGGGTACCGGCTTTAGAATGTCTCTTCCCGTGAGAGACGTAGGACTCGTCTGAGGGACAAACACTAAAAGATTAGCAGCAGCGTCTTCCGGCGTGTTACGTCACATCATTTACTGCGCTCGCCAACCCGCCTGCCAAGCGTGGCGAGTACTGCAACCCCATTCATGATTATGCAGACAAAAAACAGGCCCCGAGTCCCCGGCGGACTCGCTATTTCTGACAACGGTGGTGGCCACGGTAACGGCGGGACTAGGGGTGCTAACAATCTCCGGCAAATGCTGCGCTATCACCCCCAACCGAGACCACTAGCCCAGGCAACACACAACATCCGCACTTTGAGGGAAGGCGAAAAGATAGATGAGCTGGAAAAAGAAATGAGTAGGTTAAAATGAAACATATTAGGTTTATCGGAAGTCCGGTGAGAGGGATACGATAATCTTAAAGTCCGGCAACCTGCTCTTCTACCGGGAAGGAGACCTAAAATCCCAAAATGGGATAGGGTTTCTCGTTCACAAATCCCTCGTTGGCAACATTATTACCATCGAAAGTGTGTCGAGCAGGGTCGCATACCTAACACTTCGAATATCCAAATGATATTCCCTTAAAGTTGTTAAGGTATATGCACCGACCTCGACACACCCAGATGAGGAAGTTGAGACCATGTATGAGGACATGATAGCGTTACCATATCGTTAAAACTCACTTCACTGTTGTTACGGGGAATTTCAAACTCAAACCTGAGTAAGAGAAGCGATGATGAGTTGACAGTGGGGCAATTTCGTTATGAGCAGCGCAACCATACGGACACAGGCTGGCCGATTTTCTGGAGAAGGAGGGACTCTTTATGATGAACTCGTTCTTCCAGAAGCCGCCTCACAGGAAATGGACCTGGATGAGTCCCGATGGTTCCACGAAAAATGAGATTGACTTCATCATGACCAACAAGAAACGAATAATTATTCAATGATTTATCTGTGATCCACAGAGTGAAAACCAGCAGCACATTGAACGTTAAACTTGAACGGTCTCGGTTGATGAAGTTCACGCTCCGTCCTACTTGTGCCCATATCCAAAACCTCAAAAGCTTTCAATTTGAGCTGTCCAACCGCTTCGACTGCCTAGCTGATGTTGCATTGGTGAACGATATAAATAGCAAGTTTGTAGAAACTGCCCCTACGGTGGGGTCTAAGTACTTTAAGACCCGCCGTATAAATAGGCCTCAGAAACTCTCTGATCACACCCTTAACCTCATGACTGAGCGGAGATCACTGCGACTGCAGTCTCCCGATGATGTGGACTCACATAGGCGGCTCAATAGACGAATTTGGAAATCCTTACGTCACGATATTGGTTCGATACGATCGAGTGGAACAAGGGCTCCAAAGCCAGATGACGAAGCTGAAGAAAGATGACGGCAGCTTAGCTTCCACTAAAGCCGAAGTGTTGAGGGAAATCGAAAGGTTCTATGGATAGTTATACGATTCGGTCGTTAAAACTGCTAGCAGTTTAGCTAGAGAGACTCGAGAGTTAAAATGACCCGACACTACATCGAGGATATACCGGACATCAGTCGTACAGACTGATGTCCGGGATATCCTGAATAGGATATCCGAGGCCCTGAAGCATAGGCGCCGGGCAAAGACGGGATAAAAACAGAGCTTCTGAATGGAGCGCGTGGATCACCGGTACTTAAAGTCCTTCAGAAACTCTTCAATGCCCTCTTGCTTGATGGTACAACGCCAGAATAATGGAACAAAAGCGTGCTGGTGTTGTTCTTTAAGAAAGGTGACAACACCTTAATAAAGACCTAAAGACCCATCTCGCTTTTGAGCCATGTTTATAAGTTGTTTTCAAGGGTCATCGCGAATCGTCTCGAGCGCAGGCTTGATGACGTCCAGCCGCCCGAACAAGCCGGGTTCCGAAAAGGCTACAGTGTGACCATATCCATATAGACCATATCCATACGCTTCGGTAAGTTATACAGAGGACCGAAGAGTATAACTTGCCACTTTGCTTAGCGTTTGTGGACTAGGAGAAAGCCTTTGATTCGATCGAGACATGGGCTGTGCTCGAATCTCTCCAGCGATGCCGAATTGACTATCGACACATCGAAGTGTTGAAGTGCTTGTATAAAAATGCCATCATGCCAATCCGAGTACAGGAACAGACTTCGAAAGCCCTTAAAGAGACGCGTCAGACAAGGAGATGTCATATCTCCGAAACTGTTTACGGCCGCTCTGGAAGACGCCTTCAAGCTCATAGACTGGAAAGGACTTGGCATCAACATTAACGGCGAATACATCACTCGATATCGTAGTCATAGCAAAGACGATGGAAGAGCTCGGCAATACGCTAGAAGGCCTTAATCGAGTCTCCTAAAGGATAGACCTTAGGATGAACATGGACAAGACGAAAGTCATGTCAAATGACCATGTTGTGCCTGCCCCCGTTATAGTTGAGAACGTGGTTCTCGAAGTTGTTGGCTTACTTATACCTGAGACAAACAGTCCAGCTAGGTAGGTCCAACTTAGAGAAAGAGGTCAATCGTCGAATCCCACTCGGATGGGCAGCGTTCGGGAAACTTCCAACACCTTTTAGTCCAAAATAATTCAGTGCCCGAAGACAAAGGTCTTCAATCAGTGTATTTTACCAGTGATGACATACGAATCTGAGACTTGGTGTTTCACCATAGATAGGCCTTATGTACAGGCTCAAAGTCGTTCAACGTGCAATGGAGAGAGCTATGCTTGGTATTTCTCTACGGAATCGAATCAGAATTGAGGAGATACGTGGAGAAACAAGGGTCACCGACATAGTCCAACGGATTAGCTGGCTGAAGTGGCAATGGGTAGGTCATTCAGTCTTCAGTCTTCTTGGGCTCCCATTTTCCGCACTTAGGTTCTCCAGTGGACCCTTTGTACGTGACTGTGGCTAGGTAGGTCATGCAGCCCGGAGAACGGATGGCCAATAGGGCCGCGAAGTTCTCGAGTGGAGACCATTAACCGGAAAACGACGCGTCCGTCCACCGACGCGACGGATGACCTGGTTAAGACCGCGTGCCAGGGGTGGATGCAGGCTGCATTTAACCGCCTTGGCTGGAAATCGATGAGGGAGCCCTATGTTCAACAATGGATGTCATACAGCTGATATGATGATGATGACTTAAAAACAATTATAAAAAGTAGTTACAGAGTTCCAAAAAATAATGTTTTAAATAATATAATGTACTTATTCAGGCGTATCTTCTTAAAAGGTACTTCAGAAAAGGCGTGGACACGCATGCATGTTTGCGTAAGCACCAATGAGCGAATTATCATTACGAGGTAGTACAGCAATAGCGACAATATTGTATTAAAATAGTAATTGGTAGTAGGGTATAACCGACACTTTAACATTAAATTATATTTTAGTAATAGTGGATAAACGTCAACGGTGTTGTAACGTTGCAAGTGGTAGTAGGGTATAAGTGACAGGTCATTACTAAATTCGATTTTGGTAGTTATGTATAAGCGGCAACTATATTGTAAACTTATGAATGGTAGTAGGATATAACCGATGCTTAATACTTTTGATGACAAAGGTAAAGAGGTATAAATTCTAACTTTTCAAACACATGTTTATGGTAATGAAACATAAGCACCCCGAATCTCTACACTGGTAAAAAGTAAAGAGACATTACCGACTACAAGTCAAAAATAGTGCTATTTTTACGATGGTACAAGCACCTTTATGGGAAATAAGGCCTAAAATATGGTCGGTAATACCAAAATGACATTTAAAAGTGCTTGGATTCAAGCGACAAAAATATCAACGTAGAGCCACAGGAGTGAGCGCATTCGATAGAGCGGAAAATTTCAAGTAAGACTGCATTTAAAAGTCATTTTGGCCCAAAGTGTCGCTTATCCCCTATTACCTTTTAAGCGTCGATATAATTAATTACATAAGTAGATTAAAAACCAGGGGCCCATTTTGAAATTAACAGTCATTAGTATTACTACTACTTTTTAAGATGTTTAAAAAAATGGTGATGGTTCTGAATAAATAAACATGACTGTGACTACAGATATCTATTGTCAATACATTGTATTCTATACACTGTATATTATGTGTTATGGTGGACACAAAATTACTCACAGTGCAATTTAACCCAAAACTGAGAAACACAACTTGTGTCCTCCAAAAATGATCTGATTCTCGCTTCCCATTGTGAAATGCTAGCCTATACCATGTATAAGAAATAATATGTTTCATGTAATTATATTGCGTAAGATGAGGTGAAATGCTAGCCTATGCCATGTATAAGAAATGATATGTTTCATGTTATTCTATTTATAGCAAAAACTTAACCTACAACTAATTGAATATTCCTATCATTTTTCTTTGTTACAGATTTAAGAGCTGAAAGACTGGATTTAGTAAAGAACCAAATAACTTCTCAACCTCTAGACACACTAACACATTTTGAAATGGCCAGCTATGTTGACCTAGAGTTACTGAAGCACCTAACAACAAAAGTCTTGCCTTTTGTCGACTCAGTAGGCATGAATGAACAAGAACTGACTAACTTATACAGTGTGCTGGAACATGGAGAAGTAAGTGTAGTAGCAGACTCTAACCCGCGAGTTGCTATAGCTTTAGATCAAATGCGTAAAACATTCCAGTTAATTAGAAAACTGAATAAACAGTATGATAGTGTTAGAAGATTGACCCGTATACATGTGCATACCTTAGCTTATCAAGCAATATTGACAGTAAAGGGTACGCAATGGCATCGAACGGAAGCAGCAGCTGCGAAAGCCTCCCTAACGGCACACAGATACGTATGTAACAACCAAGAAATCGATATAGAAAAGAGCAAACTCTTATTGGACGATAGTTTTTCAACAACGACAGAGGAAAATAAGAATTATAGAAAGTTCTTTGATCCTAGTAAGCCTGTTTCTTGTTGGGAAGAAGATCTGGAAAGTGATAAGGTTGACATTTGCGTGGCTCCTGTACTCATCTGTAAGGAAGCTCAGTTAACTGCTGGAGCTGGGGATAATATCTCAGCTGCCGGCTTAGTGCTACAAGTTGAGAAGTAAATGCAGTAATGTCCCAATACAATTCTAAGTCATATTTTATTCATAATAAGTATTTTAATAAAAATATATAATTTATTTTAGTAGTTGTTAAAATTGAGCAAAAGCCTTGTCAGTTTTAGAATTAGAATTAAACTTAATGAAACGGTTTTACCTTTCCAATAAAACCAGCATTGTGCTCCGAGCCTTGTTCAGGGTGAAGAGTGAGAAGCTATTGCTGACATTTTACTGAAAACACGTTTAATTAGTAGCTGGCATGACTAAATTCCTCTATTTCTTGACCTATTTCCTGTAAAGTTTCCAAGTTTGCCGCCAGGTGGGGCGAGTGACGCGAATTTCCGCTGAGAGCGGCATCGACATTTTCTTGTCATTGATTCTCACCAGGTAGCAATTGAAATCACCCTGAACAAGGCTCGGAGCACAATGCTGGTTTTATTGGAAAGGTAAAACCGTTTCATTGTGCTCTTCACCTTGTTCAGGGTGAAGAGTGAGAAGTGTCTGGTATCACCTGGTAGGTATTTTAAGAGGCAAACAAACTTGAATAAAAGCTGAAATGTAGGCAGAAAAATTAAAAATTTAATGTCATATCGAAGTTTTTGTAAGCTGAATTTAGGTAAACTACTTTGTAGTACCTGCCCGTACTTGGGTAATCCAATACCTAATTATATGTCATTATGTAGTATAAATATCTTAGCATAAATAGCAAACCAAAACGATTGTTACATATTATAAAGATAAAAAGTATTATTAATTTACCAGTAAGACCCACTACTACAATAGCATTTATTGTAAAGAATAGACAATGTTATAATATTTTAACATTGAAAATAGATTTCGATTTGATGAGAACTGATAATACGTCTTCGCATCGAATTAAACGAGAGGAACAATTAATGCCTTTAGAAGGCATCTGGACAAATACAAAGAATATTTTAAGATTCAAAAATAGTTAAATAATAGCTGAACTTATTATGTTATTATTTTACATTACACTTTGATTAAATAAATATATTAAATAATAACATATTACTAAAAGTATTAGTCTGTGTTCAATTCTCAATTGACAAATAAATATTGGAACATTACATTACCAATTTAATCAAGTCATCGTGGAACATCTCAGAACTTCTTGCGGTGTCGTGTATAGCTGCAAAATCATTCTTATTAATTCTTACCCAATGATCAATATATCATGTAAGCACCTTTTCTATAATTAATTGTGTAAACACATCTGAAAAATTCGCACAGAAATGCCTATGCGAATTGTCCACTAACCCATGATACTCGTTATTCACCGTGACAAGACTATCGCAATCGTCTTCCTGTGAGTTAAAAGGTTATATTAGACAAAACAATATTGAAATCCTAATGCGATTCGATTTTGGAAACACGTGCAAATCTAGGTATCCATATTGTCGACAAAACAGTTTACATCGACATCGACAATCGTCGTGCCATTCGGCTTATGAATTGGCAGGCGTTTCGTAGCGTTAAGTTGTTATGTTGCCCCCCTTCTTTTTTTGTTCTTCTGAGACGTACAAAAACAATTCTGTTTCGTCTAACTATGGAATGTAATGAAAAATATTTTACATTCGGGAATTTGGAGTTTCGTTACTTTTTTCCGATATATAAGCGTTTCCAAAGTAAAAAGGGGAGCTATTTTCTAATAAATGACCATCAGAAAATTTCAAGTTATCCAATGTTTAGGGTCCAGTGCGACAGAGAGATTAGTATCTCTATCGTACCAAAAAATCTGTTTGATTTCTGCAAGTGGTTGGTGTCCAAAGTCCCATCAAGACATTGGTTTAGGTCAAATCTGTTAAGAATTTAGCCAGATCTATTATTTCGGGTTTCAAATAACAAAGATAACAAATAAGTTCAAGCAGGCTTAAAAAACTTACGACATTATCTCAAAAGAAGTGATGCTTAGGCGGTTGTCCAACAGATGAAGATAAAACGCCATTGACAATCAGACAAACCTCCATCAGGAACCTAAAGAAAGTGTTAAGTAAGTCGTTGTTGATCAGAGCGTCTCGTTAAGGCTCAAAATCTCACAGGGCCCGCAGAGGGCTCTGCTCTCGAGATCGAAAAGCTTTAAAGTACCGAGGTGCGTTCAGATGCTGCAGCTAAATAGCCGAGCAGGTGAATGACGAACTCTAATCATGAATGACGAACTCGATGGGAAGAAATATTTACTGATGTTCGTACAGCCACCGCCTGCTGAAGGCGTTATGATATTCGGCAGGACCGTCTCAGACATCAGACGTCACGAAGATTGAGTAAAAAAGATGAGTAAGACAAAAAGAAAACAGATTCATCCGTGTTGCTAGAGCCACCGCCTGCTAAAGGCGCTATAATGTTGGGCAGCTCATCTTAGCTCTCTGAAATCCAACATCACGTACTAGAGTACCTACTACGCGAGGTTGTTCAGATCTAAACAGAACTATGATTGTTGGTAGATCAAATTTCTGGAACGTATTACAGTAGTCTCTGCGATTTTCCCGGCGACGAGAATGCAGTTGAATTGACCCAGTCGTCAAAACAACTCTTAAGCAAAATCAGTGACGGAACGAACTTTGTGCGTTCGCTTTTTAAATCGGAGAATAAATAGAAACTTATTGACTCTTAATGTAAGCCATGATATGCTTTTCATGTAGGTTAAAATGACAGGTTATTTTTAGCTGTCATTCTCATACTCCCGATTGATAAACGGGTCTAGCAGTGCTCCAACGGTAACTAGAACGCAGTCGGGGCTACTGTCATAAAAGACGCCGTAAGCAAAATCAGTCACAGAACAAACCTTGTGCGTTCGCTTTTTGAATCAGAGAATAAATATAAACTTATTGACTCTAATGTAAGCCATGATATGCTTTTCATGTAGGTTAAAATAACAGGTTATTTGTAGCTGTCATTCCCACACAGCAGTGCTCCCAAAGGTAACTAGAACGCAGTTGGGGCTACTGTCATAAAAAACACCGTCCAGAAGGAAGATGAATAAAGAAAACTACACTTAGTCTTTCCACATGTCGGTAATTTTGGTTTTTATTTCGATTAAAGCTGCTGAAGCGGTTGCTGAAACCATCGAAATGTGTATTATCCTCTGCAGTAAATACTGTAATTCGATCGAAGCTGAAGCTCGTCTCGAAATTTCAGTATTTTTCTTGTAGGTACCGGTACTATGATTCGATCGAAGCTGCTGAAGCTCGTCTCGAAATCTCAGTATTTTTCTTGTAGGTACCCTCAATATAACCTAAATCCTAAAAAATAAAATCTACGTACGTTGTTTGTTATTTTAGCTGCTGCGAATTTTTGCAATAATTCTTATATCGTGTGGGCCTAAAAGCTCCTGCTTATGATCTCCAAAGGCAGAAGATACGATGATCTTCACGCAATTGATTAATTTACATTCACATAGAACTGTGCTTATGACATGTGTAATTTTTACTTGCAGGTTCAGAAGAAATTCAGTATTATATTTAAAAATATTAAGATATGTATACTACTATACATCATCGGTTCAACCGTTTTAGTCCGAAGGTCAATAAGGAGTCTTTGTACCACTAGAAACACTTATATTTTTCAACTGAGATTCTACTACAAAATGCGAAACTTTTCAAGACTATTGAACTTTGCCCGGACTTTGAAGGTTCCGATAAATATATTTAAAAATAGATTTTCGAAAGAAATGGATACAAGACTTTAAATAATATTTCAATTTTACAAAATATTTAATAATAGCTTTGTGGTTTAAAAGTTGAAGGTATGAGCTAAACAGTTACTAGTAAACTAGTGTCGAGTGGACAAAAATAAATATAAGTAGTATTTGATTTCAAACATGAAAATAGGAGTTCAATTTGAGATAAAATAAATGTTATCGGGCGGAAATTTTCATTTATATCAGGTTCATTGAAACCTTGTAACTAAAGCAATCTAAGGAATGAAATGCTGCAGTTTTATCCGGCATTATAAACAAATGTAGCTACGAATATTCTCAACTTAAGCCTAGCTCCAACTGCCGATCTTAAACGGCCGCGCGGCCTAAGCAACGCCAGGCGCGGTTACTTACTGGGATAGGTGACGAGATATTTTGTGGCAAAAGAAATCACCCTCTCGAGCTCCTTCGTGCCTCGGTATGCGTCAACGTTGTTATCTCAGGTAGCAACCGCCCCAGCCCAAGTTACAGGCCTTAGGGGGACATTTAAAACTCTAACACAAGGTGAGCTACACCACTACACAAAAAGAATATGGTGAATATTCTTAGTTCTTACTTTTATCAGTTGTAGGTTAGCGAGTTTAAAGAAAAAACTTATTTTTAGTTGTAGGTAGGGTAAGTAGTAATGGAAAAATATCATTTTTCAGTTGTTGGGATTATAATCCACAGAAAATAAATTTGTTAACCCAATTGTAGGGTAGGTAAGTAGTAACGGAAAAATCTCATTTCTCAGATGTATATCAGAGGTAATAGAGAATTAGAACAATTATAATGAATTGGAAAACATATTCCGACTTACATGACTCTTTACTTTAACATTACTTTTCGAAGTGCACACGATTTTTCGGTATGAGCTGCTGTAACTCTTCTCGAAATTACGGTGCACGCGATTCAGAATCGTCGATTTTCGGTAGGAGTTGCTGAAACTCTTTTCGAAGTTACGGTGCACGGGATTCAGAACCGTCCGATTTTCGGAAGCAGCTGCTGAAGCTTTTCGAAATATCGGTACCGTCAGAACTACTCGATGAAGAAGATCTCGATGACTTCGGCGACGTTTTGCTGTCTCCACTCCAGTGTGCTGTCTATTCTTCTCCTCCGGTGTCTGCCAGCTTCTAAGTTCAATCTAGTAAACTAAATCTGCAACAGAAATACCTCACTAATTAGAACAAAGTATAGTCAACGTGTTGACAGCGCGATGTTCAACAACGCAATGACAAGAAAATGTCGATGCCGCTCTCAGCGGAAATTCGCGTCACTCGCCCCACCTGGCGGCAAACTTGGAAACTTTACAGGAAATAGGTCAAGAAATAGAGGAATTTAGTCATGCCAGCTACTAATTAAACGTGTTTTCAGTAAAATGTCAGCAATAGCTTCTCACTCTTCACCCTGAACAAGGTGAAGAGCACAATATTTTATTATGCATTTTTGTCTTCAATTGCCACTTTTACTGCTGTATGAATAATGTAAGGACCACAAAAATTTAACGTACTGCCCTCTTATTTTTATGCTATTGACAAGAAAAGTAGAAGAATGTATGTCTTTTTATTGTTTTAAAACTATCAAACATTTTAAATGCCTCTATACTTTTAAAATACAAAGTGTTGTCAAGTAAATTGAATTTGCATATATACAGTATTCCATTGATCATATTTGTATACATTATGATTTCACACTAGACACACTTTCTATTTACGTATGTAAAGAGCTTGTTATCTTGTTGTTATAAGACTTAATTGTGTTTATTTTTTGGTGCATTGTTTACTTAATTTATTTAATAATTGTGTAGGTAAATTTGCAATTTCGTAGTTAAGTTTTACACTATTTTTAGATATGAGAATGATATTAAGATAACTGTTGACATTCCCTTAACTTTGAATCTATGCATTTTCCTATTTAACCCTAAATGACTGGGATTTCCATATGTACAACTAGGTCCAAATAACAAAACTTTTAAAAAGGTAATAACAATGGTTATTTCTCATTTAAAAAGTTAAGTTTATAGAATACCATTATTTTCCTGGTACATTAGGGAGTTTTTAGTTTGTCAGTTGAATAGATATTGAAATAAATAAAAGAAATGTACAATGTAACAGTTACTTTATTTTACAATAATCCTTTATTTAATACTTAGTATATTATTAAAACTAGTGTCTGACTGAAACTGGTTTTTCTGGCCAAAACTGAAACCCAATATTTGGCAGTGGCTTTGGCCACTAATTAAAACCTTAGTTTTTATAACAGTTAACACATATTACTCACAATAAAAGGAAAACATTCTGTGTGCACACAATTAAAAATAAGTAGGTAGGTAATTTACACATGTCCAAAAATGTATCATAGATTTTCACAAGATGTAACAGGCAAGTCCTTTTAATCCGAAAGGGGGTTGTTCTAGACGTCTAGGCGAACACCTTTTGTTCTACGACTTTTGAAAATTCGAACTTTTTTTTTAAATTTTGACATTATGTTTGACTGAAAAAACAGCTGTTTTTGAAAATAAAGGTAATTAAAGGTTTGATTGTAGTAGACCAAGTTAAATGAAAGGACAACATAAGGTCAATGACCTCGAACTCTAAGAAACAGCTGATCTTCAAGTAAACTTTACACTTAAAATTTTCGAAAAGTAATTCGAATTTCCAAAAGTCATAGAATTAAAGTTGTTCGCCTAGACGTCTAGAACAACCCCCTTTCGGATTAAAAGGACTTGCCTGTTACATCTTGTATAAACTTCTTTTGTTTGATAGATGGAGCTGCCAAAGTTAGAAAATATCTTTACCCAGGGACCTAGCAAAGTTCATTATTTTATTGGTTATTATTACTATTCTAGTTGTTTTAAGTAACTTTGGATTTTTGTATATAAATTTTTAATCCCTGTGCAGAGCCATCTATTGAACAAGTCAGTAAATCTATCTATAAGAAAAAAAACACGAATTGAGAACCTCTTCCTTTTTTAGAAGTCAGTTAAAAAGAGATAGATTCACAGTTATTAAATCATTTAAAAATTTCATAACTAATCAACATAGTTAAAAATACCTAAAAGAACATTATATTACTAATTACTACAAAGACAAATAGTAATCCTAAATAACTATTTATTATAATAACTACTTATCTATAAGTAATCAGACTTTAACAAGCTTAATAGACAATAGATTTTCCCGGAGATTTATTCTAGAGTTCACTCACACTAATTTTTATGAAGATTTATAAATTGCTGCTCTAACATTTTTCATGCCTAAACTACTGAACCAATTTGATGTAGGTTTTTTTTATCCCTGGTCTTATTTTGAGATTAACTATTGATCTTTTGTAAATAAATGAGTAGAAATCTTTTCTGAGGTGATACATATCATTTTGGATTCTATAATACCATCAGAGTGAGGTAACTTTGCATGAATATTAATGAAAAGTCTGTTTGGACCAGGTGTTAACATCTGAGTTTGTTTAAGAGTCGATTTTTCATTCCTCAGATAAAAGATATCTGTTGAATATGTTCGAACCCAACCAAATTTAAAAGCCCTCAAATTTTATTACTTTTTAAAACCATAGTGAAGTTTTTTATTCAGTGGTGTACGTTTTATTTGTCAGATATCTCTATCTAGGGATTTAAAAAATCAACCCTAAGTGAAATAAATGTTAGAGTAACCATCTGAGAGAGCTCGGTCTATATGAACCCTAGCAAAAAACCCTCATATGTTGATGATGTGATATTTGTATTTGTTAGTAGCTTACGTCTCCATATAAAATGAGTCTGAGACATCCAACAGATTGATTTTCAATGGGACCTTATAGTTATTGACGAACACCTGTCTCTGCCCAATCAATTCAGATCGGCTTTTATAGCTCACATGGTTCTAAACTCTAAGGCATACCTATTGTTAATCTTCAAACCTTATCTTTTTGTTGGGTGGTGTTTGTTTGTGATCATAAAGACCTCCTCTAACGAATCTCTTGGCTGCTTCCACATTGACAGTCGGTCGCTTCGCCTTGTCTTTCACCTGTTGCCACTTCGCCATAGTAGCTTTTATTCTCTGCAATTCCGATTTAATTGGATGATTGGTCACGTCAACACCCTGGATTCGTAAATTTACCCAGTGTAGGGAGTTTAACATGAATGCTAGTATTAAATCTAGTTCTATTTGTGAATGTAATGATAACTGGTCGTATTTATCCTTCAGAGGCAGCAGCCGGTCTATTAATTTCTGCAAATCCATCAAGCCTTCCTTCAGATTATCACATTTTGCCACGAAATCTGTGTCTTTTGAAAGTTCTCCGTAGTTTAGATCCCAGTTCATTGTCGGTTAAAAAATAACTAAAAATTGCGAAATTAATTTCTGCTTTGATATCTAATTTTACGCGAAAATTAAATAAAACCACGTTTCTCCTTTGGTTTCTCCTTCTTTCAGATTTTGGCAACTGGCTTTTTTTCTTATCGGTTGTGAACCGATTATGGCCATTTGAAAATTAGCCAGTGTCAAGTATTATATGTTAATTGCATTGAAAGTCGAAACAGTCAACTCTAAGGAACCATTGTAAACACGGCGGCCATTTACAAAGATTGTTTATGGAGCTTTGGTGACAACGCTAAAGTCCATGTTTTGTACCGATTTTAACTTTCATTGCACCTTCACGAAACTAAATTGATTAAAATGTCCCCGAAATTAAACAATTTGTTTGTTATGTATTTGTAGCCAATTTGCATAGTCGTCTCAACAAGAAAATAAAAATAAAATCGAGGAAAGAACCTAAAATCTTTTGTACTTTCTTCACTACGTGTCATTGGCAGCATTTGTGATCACACAAAGCCATTCACCTTAAAAAAAAGCAAGGATAAAAACTTTTGTTTGTATAGTGATACTCTCCCGCTACGTCTTCTCTTCGCAAAAACTTGTCTTGAATCAAGTTCTAAGCATAGATAAAATAACATGGGTATCAGAAATAGGAAATAGAAATATAGGTACTTTAGTATCTTCTTACTAGTCTGTGATCTATCTTTAGACATTCTACTCTTTTGGTTCTGTGGAATCTCTATATTATCTTTCTCTCTTTGACCTTCCCATCCCCCCTATCGTATAATATACGATAGGGGGTAATAATAATATACTTAAATAACTACACAATAATAGTAGATTGTAGACCAAGGGAAAAAAGACTAATTTTACGGCGAGTGTTTTTTGAATCCCGAGCGTAGCGAGGGATTCTTGAGTAGAATCCTGAGCGAATCGAGGGATTCAAAGTACCTCACTCGAGCTAAAAATGGTATTTGCTCCTGAGGAAGACATTCTACTTTTCATCGCCCTCTATGAGAAAATGAGTACATTTAACTTGTTAACCCAAATGTTTCAAACACTATTCCTAGTCTATTCCGAGTCTCCTACTCTATTATTAGTCTACTCCTCTTCTATTCCTAGTGTATTCTTCTTCTATTTCTATTGGAACTCTTTGGTGATTGAATCTTTTTACAAATATACACGTTTCAAATTCAAATCCCCCCGGCCAATCAGTAGCCGGAAAAGTAAAATTCCTGCTAAGAGGGAGGCAAAACGTTTTGCCGGCGAGTTAGCGTGAGCGCCAGCAAAGGGCTAGTTCCAGCCTAGTTTACAGGGATTGGATTAGCTCTTTTCGAATAGATGTGATAAAAAAACATTTTATTTATATATATGTTTATAATACACATAAATACATAGCCTTGTGTTCCTACATAATAAAATCAAAGAATTTACTAGAACTAGAGATAGAATGTGAACGAATAGCTAAGCACAGAGTACATTATAATATATAATGGGTAGCTAAGGTCCGCGAAAAAGGGAGAGAGCTACCTGCATTAGGAAGAAAGTGACAGTATGTTCCTTTCTAATTACACTATTGAATAAAAGAGAGAAAAGAGACTCAGAAGAAAACGTGACAGAATAGCAAGTCACACACTTCCAGACACAAAGAACTGGCCTTCGCATACTATTTCAATTTCTATGCATAGGTATTTCTTTGCTTATTATGGTAGGTAGTGGCTGGGATGAAGGGCAGTGTCCTTCCTACGAATATAGTAGCTATGGATATATAACTACTTCGTATTCTATGACTACCTACTCCCTTTGTGTAGTTTTCGATATCTTACATGAACTTAAATCTCCAACAAGAATCTTTCCTAAATAGGATGGTAAACATTGAAACACACGGCGCACCATTAGGGTAGGAAATCTATACAACTGTAGACAGCAATTAAACTTTATTAGCGGCAGAAATCAATTTGTTAACATTAAAAAAAGAATATAATATAATGTGTACTTCGATATTAATCTTGATAAATTGTTTTAATACATTTACTAGGTATTACATAGTTACTGTCGCTCACTAAGTACCTATGATTACATAATGATACTGCATGATGAGGCTAATCAATCATCCAAGTATTCAAAGGGTTCTGGGGGCTCAGGTTCCTTTTCTTCTTCAGTTTTTGGTCCGAAGGCAGCTACTGGCTCAACTAGGACCTGCTCTTCCTCACCTGAGTGGTTCAACATGACAATGCCTCCAATAGTAACGTCTTTCAGCGGCGCAAACCCTGACCCTTCCACTATGGAAATCCCCTTGAGTTGCTGTCTCATAACTCGGGCAGGGTTGCTCAGTATCTCGAAATTAGGTTCTGGTTCTTTCTTTTCCTTGCTCTCTTTCTCATCTCCCTCTTTTTCCTCTTTCTTAACATCTTTAAAGGCAACTTCTTTTTCCTTTGATGAACCAGCATCTTTGTCAGATTTACCGTGAACTGTGATGTTGGGGTTGGGAGATTTTGAGGGTTTCTTCTCTTCCTCATCAACATCCATTTTGGAAGTAGTAGATGAAGTAATGCTACTGCTGGCTGAGCCTGAGCCGTCAGTCCCGTGCGCCTTGCGGCGAGCCTTAGCAGCAGCAATACTTAGTACTGCAGTGGTTACTCTTTCGCGTTCCTCACGTTTCTTTTCTTCCAACGGCGCGGGGTAAGCGTAAAGGGAAGGCTTGGAGTTAGACTTGATATCCAATAGTGGCATCTTTAGATCAGAATTCAAAGCAATCAAACAAGTTGGTGTAAACGCTAACGAAAGGCAATGGGCCAGAGGGAACCAGTACCAGTACTGAGTGAAAACTAACATGCCAACAACAGCAAGCATATTCATGTGACCAGTTCTATTTTGAAGTGAAACAGTCACATTGCGACCTCCAGCGTCAATGATACCTTGGGCCAAGATTGCGCCGAATTTAGCCATGACGTCTTCATGCTTGTTTGAGATTACTTGGGCATAGAGCTGGCGGAAGTACGTCACTTTAGGGCAGAGAGTTTCCGTTTGCTGAATGAGAATCATTGCCGATGCAATCAACGCTCCTTGCCTTACAAAATTGACAGGGTCAAATTTAACCATGGGCTCCAAAAGACCAATAGCTTCACGGTTTCCTGTACCAGCACAGGCAATACCCAAGGCCATCGCAGCGCCGTATCTGACGTGTGGGTTGTATGATTCAGCCAGCAGCGAAACTACTGATGGACACTGTTCTGGAGTTCTGAATAGTAAGAAACCGAGCGCTGTTACCGCAGCGCGTCGTACATCGTCATTAACATCAGATACTGCGACGTGAAGGAGAGTTCTGATAGAATCATTGTTTCCAGTGCCAGAGTAAGCTGTGGCAATGGTGTAACAACCAGCACGTCTCAGTAATGGGTCCTTGTCTCTTAAAAGTTGCTGCACAAGAGCATCTGCTTCTTCGAGCCTTCCATACATGGTGAAGGAAATACCAACTGCTAATCCTCTCAAAATCTTTTCATGCTGAGTTTCTTGAGCATATGCCACCATATCTTCTATGGCGGCAGCATGTTTTGATCCCAACATTACCATACCCATCGCAATACCGGCAGCTTCACCAGTTACTGCGTCATCTTGATACAAATTGAACTTGAGCTGTTCGTAAACATCTTGTCTGTGGGTACCCATTGCAGCTAAACCAAGACCGAGACATCCTCCATGCCTCACCATTTCATTCTGAGCATCTTTTAATTGAGTTAAAAGGTAGTCAATGATATTTGCACCGTGATTGGCATGGATCAAACCGAGGGCATAAAGGCCACCTCCCTCAGAATAGCCTGAAGAAGGACCTGCTTCTTTTGGCAAATAAGATTGCATGAGAGCTAAGGACTCGTTCTCGTGACCTCTGTGTATTACGCCAAGAGAAGCTGTTACTGTGAGTTTGGCCCAATTGGTGGCTCTGGCTAGCCATTCTAAATTATCCCTCAAGAACTGGTCACTAGTGGTACCAGCATGCATAAATGCATTGGCGATGACTGTTGCTGTGTGGCAAATAGAGACTCTTATAGCATCTTTAGTGTTCTTTAATATAAGCATATCTGCATGATTAGACCTAATTAAGAATTGTAGTTGTAAGGCTATTGATACATCTCCACCTAGAATTGATATTAATTTTTCAACCCTTTTTTGGTGTTCTTTTTCTTCATCATTTAGACTGTCAATATCTCTTTCTGGTTTCTTGCTGGCTTCCTCTGCTGGTTGATCAACTTCCATGGAAGATTCAGGGAAAGGTCCACCTTGTGGTTGTGGCTTGCCTCCAAGTGCACTAGGTATTGGAGCTGTACTTCTAAGAGCTTGTAACACTCGACCGAGGAACTGTTGAGTGGCAGAGTCATATAGATCAAAACCGATTTGGTAAGCCATTAGGACTGATTCTTGTGGGCCATGTGTAAGTTTGTCGAGTATTTCAGCCACTGAGAGAGGGTCTTCAAGGAATATGAGGCATTGGCACATGTTGACATAGTCTGGGATGTTCAAACCTCTATAGAGACCGACCAAGGACCTGAGGACTGTGCTTCGGAATCCTTTATTTTGTAGAAGGCTCATTGCAACAGTGAAGGCATATTGAAGCATACCTATAATGAGAAAAAAATCATCATTTTACTAAATTTATCCACAAACTGAATTCGGTCAAAGAACCACGACATATTAAAACTGTTATACAAAAATTATTAAGAGCAAAATCATTGCAAGGTCTAAAAAAAAAGCTAAGTCAAAAGGTGTACTTATAATGCAGACGCTCCCTGACTCACAGCAAATGTTAGGAATATATTATATGTTTTTATTAGAACAAAGAAACAACAAACCTGCAATATCATCAGATTTCATGATGGATTCCTCAAAAATATCCATGCGGCGGGTCTCAAGGGCCAGCCCGAGAGCCTGCCTGTACTGACCGTCGTCCAAACATCGCTGGAACATGCGGTTGACAATCGCTTCCAGCCGAGGGTCGATAACTTCCGCTGAACTGTCCACGAAAAGCGCCTTACGCTTTTGCGTGTAGAAGTCGATCGCCTTAGCAATCGTCGTGTCCACATACTCATTCCTAGCGTTCACATCAAAAAGGTCCCCAGCACCCAAAGCGTAGGTCAACGAATCCTCGAACGCTCCAAGGTGATAGTACACCTTGCTCGCCACCAAGGCAGCGAGCTGGTGCTGCGAGAACACTTTGTCTTCATGTAAAATCTCAATCTTCTCGATAGATTCAGATATTTCCGGCCAAAATTCGTCGACTATGTTGTCCAACCTCTTCAACGCGAATTCTTTCACTTCGGACATGGGCTCGTCCAGCAGGGATATAATCCCCGCGGCTGATGTGATATTCATTTTTATGTTTTCAAACTTTAGATAGATACAGATGAAAGTCCTTTTCTAAACAAATACTAATTTCTCAGAATGAATTCACACAAAAATATACGATGATTTGACTATTTTCTCATGTCTTGTCTGCCATAGATTTCTTTTTTTTTTAATAATGAAATTAGTGTTGCCAGTGTATAAGCATGTAAAAAAATCTATAAATAAATTACTTGAACGTACCAGTCAGACTTTTAACGAAATCTTGTAATATAAATTTTAGATAATATATATATATTACTTAATCAGAAACATTTCGATGAAGCCTTTTTGATATAAAGAAATATTTTTGAATGTTCAGAAGCAAATCTGGAATTCACTACATTGTAGGTGTATAAGATGTTTTCTTCTTCTTCTGCTTCTTCTTTTATTTGGCTATATTCAATTTGGACATTGGCCAGTGTTAAGTATTATTAATATTTATTTGCAAGTTATTTGCATCGAAACAGTCAAGTCGTATTAATACGACTTGACTTTGACTAATTAGTCAAAGTCAAGAGTCGAGGCAATGATTGTTAAACAGCGGTCATTTACAACGATTGTTTACGAAGCTTTGGAGACAACGCTTAAGTCCATGTTTTACACTGATTTTCACTTTCACTACACTTGTACATCTTCACGAAACACTTTTTTAACTTTTTCTTTATTATTTTGTTTCTTGTTTAATAAATAACCAAACGAAACTAAATTGAATATTATGCCCCCGCAATTCAACAACAATTTGAAACAACACGCATTTTAACAAGGTTTCATAAAAATGAAAATTTAGCAACAAGTCTCCTCATCGCGTTCCTGCCAAAACTCTTTGTTGTTTTCAACACGGTTTTTAATAATCACAATTCTTTCATTTTCTGGCAATATTCAAAAATGCAAAATCCATAGATAAAACTGCGTTTAAAAACCTTCATTAACCATAATGATGAACAAGCTGAAATTCTTGAATTAAATTTTGTACTTCTTGCCATTTTACTAATTTTTAAATATTCTCACTAATAAATCTATGGTAGTTTTCGTTTATATTATATCCATCGCGCTAGTGACGGAAAACGCTCAATTAACATGTCTTTTTACGAAACGTAGTTTCAGAATGTCCTTGCAAACGAAGTCGTGAGTTGTCATTTTTCTGTCAAAAAGTTGTCATTTGTGTGTCAGTCATTCACAATTTACATATTATTGCGGAACAAACATCTGTTTGCGAAAATTAAAATACGCAAAATAAAATTATTAATACAAAATGTTAGACTTATTCAGTATATTCAGCAAAGGAGGCATAGTGCTGTGGTGTTTTCAGAGCACCAATGAAATTTTTTCGCCTTCAGTAAACGGATTAATACGCAGTGTGATATTACAGGTAAGCTCTACCTAAATTCCATGTTCTATGACTAATTAGTTAATGTAATTAGTGATATGAACACGTGGAAAATGCATGAACCTTCGGATTTTCCACCTATTAAAACCTTGATTAAGTTTTGAACTGTATAATTCGCAATATATTCGGAGTCAAGGTAAACTGGCTTGGTAACATAAGCATTTATCAAAACTATAACGGATCGAAACGCAAATTATCTTCGACAAGTAGAAGTCAAGTCAAGTACAATACAAACAATAAAACTTTAAGAAAACAAAACAAGGGTGTGGTGTTTAACAAAAAAAGTGTTAAATATTGCTGCTTTGTTTCAGGAGCGTACTGGGAACAACTCCTACCATCACAACGCATTAACTCTCCAGTACAAGTTGGATAATGAGTTCGAGCTTGTGTTCGTGGTTGCATACCAACGTATACTGCAACTATCATACATTGATAAGTTCCTCAACGATGTGCACTTGGAGTTTAGGGATAAGTATAAAAATGAGCTTCAAGGAGGCAAGCATGTCATAGGTTTTGATTTCAAAACCTCTTTTGATAAAGTTCTGCAAGGATGTGAACTTTGGGGTAAGTGCAGAAAGTTAAAAAATAAGTTCTACTAGACATGGTTTACAAGAATTAACACATCTTATTTTATTGTAATTTTATTTGGTACAAAAAACAGTTACACTTTAGACTTAAATCTAAGTATGAATATAGTAAGACTTAAATAATTTATTATTTTATTTATTTATTACTAACTACTTACATAATATCTTCAAAAATCTTATCCATCCTTCTTTTTGAAGATGCATTTTTCCTTACAAAATGTCTAGTAGAATGCCTTGAGTAAAAATATAAGAAATATCAAGATCAAATTCTTCCATAGTATTAATAATAATAATAAGAAATAATATTAATAATAATAAGAAATATTATTTTAAAACCCATTCAGTAATTTAGAACAACATTTAAATTTTTAGGTCTTGTTTATAACAATAAAATGAGTAATTTTTTATTTTTCAGCTAAATCTCAGGCTAAGATTATGAGGACATTTGAAGACTCACAGAAGTCTAAAAAAACTGTAGCATCAATGATTGAATCCCGTAAAGGGGAGGAGAAAGGAAAAAAGTCCGGTAAATGATTTGATTATTTGTATTTGTTATTATATTACTAACTTAAATAACTTATATTAATGAAATTGATGGTGACAGGTCTTTAGAGTTCCATACCTCAAAGGGTAAGAAAAAAAAGGTAATTTGCTTGTATGTCTGTGTGTCACCACCGATTTTCTTGGGAATGGATGAGCCTAGAATGTTAAAAATTATACCAGTATATCATACCAGATGCTAATAGACATTAGCATCTGGTATGATTTTGGTACTAATGTACCCAAATTAACATTTTAAGTTGTCACGATAAAAAGAAGTTTAGATTTTCTTTACTTGTTAGTTGTAAGTCTTTTTATTTTACTCAGTAACACCATATCTTACATTTTCGATGTTAAATCTGTAAAATAGGTAATCTTACTAACCAACGTTTCACTGAATTTACAGTCAGTCAGTTTCAAGCTTATTTATTAACAGCATTGTTACAATGCTGACTTTAACTCGGAAAATATTGTGTTTTATTACAACGCAAAGTCGCGAAAACATAAGAAAAAACTAAGGTAAACTTTTTCTATTACCTTACAGTGAAAATAGTAGATACAAAGAACTTGACCAATGGCAAGGTTGAAGAAACTCCGGAAGTGGAAGACGATGTGATTGCAGCCAACAGAGCACGGCTCGCACAGAAGTTGGCTACTAAAAATAAGAAAGAGCCTAAGTAAGTGTGACAATGCAATATTAATATTTAACGGGCAGGACTACGTCTGTTTGGTCAGCTAGTTAAATATATTTTAAAGGAAAAAGTCATCTTCATAAATTGCCTCGTCGAGGTTCGAACTTGTGTCTCTGCGTCTGTACCCTACACTGGCAACGAACCACGTCAGTTCCCACCCTGAGCGATGAATTTAAAAATATGTATATTTACTTCCCTGTCTACTGTTTTCGTCTTAGAGAAAGTAGCTTTTCACTGGAAAGTGGTTGTGTTGAAACTTTTAACCTATATTATGTTACTACCGTAGAAAGTCCCCCAAGAGTCCGGCGGCGGCGTCGAAGGCGAGCGCGGAGCGGGTGAAGGCGCCGCGCGTGTGGGAGCTGGCCGGCGACGCGCGCGACCTCAAGACTCTAGACTTTAGCACGGACAAGCCGGCCGACGACAACTACACCGCTCACTACGACGAGGCTGACGCAGAGGTAACTCCAAATTATATTTAAAAAAAAACATATTTATTTATTAACTATGACAGTTATTAGACATTTCTCAAATTACATATCAGACATCGATTCTACACTAAGCACAAGCTTGTATCGCAGTAACCGAGGTACCAATATAATGCAATATAGATAGACGCCTAATAAATCCATAAAACTATACAGATGTAACGGGCAAGCCCTTTTAGTCCGAAAGGGGGTTGTTCTAGACGTCTAGGCGAACACCTTTTGTTCTACGACTTTTGAAAATTCCATATACTTTTCGAAAATTTAAGTGTAAAGTTTACTTGAAAATCAGCTGTTTCTCAGAGTTCGAGGTCATTGACCGTATTTTGTCTTTTCATTTAGTTTGGTCTACTTAGTAGACCAAACTCTACTACAATCAAAACTTTAACTACCTTTATTTTCAAACGCAGCTGTTTTTTCAGTGAAACATAACCTCAAAATTTTTTAAAAAAAAGTTTGAATTTTCAAAAGTCGTGGAACAAAAGCTGTTCGCCTAGACGTCTAGAACAACCGCCTTTCGGATTAAAAGGACTTGCCCGTTACATCTTATTAACTAACATACATATGAATTTTTATTATAACGAACACGAACTACATAACATGTTACGTGTTACGATATTGTATAATATGTATTCAGACTTTTTGTGGCATTTTCGTCAATGATTCTTGACCTTGTATGCTAAGCTTGACTGCGGTTTTCCTACAAAGCCATTCTTCCATTCTTTTCAAAGTCCTGACTCACTGTACTTTCGACACACAGCCTAAGCCGCGTCACTACAGCCATGCTGCTTGGAGGGTGTGTTGTATTGTGTAACAAACTCAAAAAAAAAACTAGTTTTAAGTGTTCGAAAGCCAAAAGTCAAAATAGTTTATTTCCTTCAGATTCTTGTACAACAAAAAATGCACATGATCATTTAGCTACGTCATAGGTGTAGTGATTTTATTGTGGCTTCGGAACTCGCCCTCCCATGAGAAGAAGCCACAAGGAACTCATGGGGTTATCTATTGTATTCCTTTATGAGGCACATTATTGTTACCTAAATAAACTTACAATAAGATCGTTGTTTACATAACTGAGCAATAAATATCATGATTTACAAAAGTAGCCACTATATAAGGAATAGTTATTGGAAATTCTCACTAAATCATGACAAAAGCAGCTGTAACCTTCCTGTGGTTCTTATCTTTATAATATTGGGACGATGGATATTTCTACAGTCATGGTGTGGTCTTGTTTTGTTTTTGCATTGATATAGATCTTATAGATCTTGTATAGATATAGATCTTGTATTTATTTTTAACGTTTCGCAGATATCGTGTTAGCGTTCTACAAACCTCAGTGGTTTAATTGTTATGCTATATTTAATAAAATCGTGTTATTTTAAAGCAAAATTCATCTTCGAAAATTCACTTGCGGTGAGATTAGATTTTTAAAGATGGATTTTTCCTTTAAAATATTTCTAGTAAATATGCCTTGAGCAATAAAAACAAATTACGAAAAATCGTGTTATTTAATTTCTTTTAAGTATATTATTATGATAAAGAACGTAAAAAAAAACCGTGGTGTGCGGGTAACCAGTTTGTGATTTTAAAATTAAACTCAAAAGATTTTTCTTTAACTATGAACCCTAATACAAAACAACATCGGGCGAAACTTCAGAGCCGATCAAACGTCAGTTGGTGGTTATCCTTCATTCTGGACCCATAATTCTCAATACATTCTTTGTTTTTGTTGTCTTGAACGTACGTTCAAGACAACAAAAACAAAAACAAAGAATAGTAATTATTAGTATTAGTAATACTAAAAAACAAAGAATAGTAATTATTAGTATTAGTAATACTAAAAAACAAAGAATAGTAATTATTAGTATTAGTAATACTAAAAAACAAAGAATAGTAATTATTAGTATTAGTAATACTAAAAAACAAAGAATAGTAATTATTAGTATTAGTATTAGTAATACTAAAAAACAAAGAATAGTAATTATTAGTATTAGTAATACTAAAAAACAAAGAATAGTAATTATTAGTATTAGTATTAGTAATACTAAAAAACAAAGAATAGTAATTATTAGTATTAGTAATACTAAAAAACAAAGAATAGTAATTATTAGTATTATTATTAGTAATACTAAAAAACAAAGAATAGTAATTATTAGTATTAGTATTAGTAATACTAAAAAACAAAGAATAGTAATTATTAGTATTAGTATTAGTAATACTAAAAAACAAAGAATAGTAATTATTAGTATTAGTATTAGTAATTATTATATTAACTATAGTAATTATTAGTCCAAAACGAACGATACCCACGTATGATCGGCGGTGAAGTTTCGGCCGAAGTTGTTTCGTATTAGGGTCCCAGATTCGGTATTCTGCAAATTATCTTGAAGATGGATTTTTTCCCGTTAGGCAAATTTCCTTTACGTCATTGGGAGAGACTGATGCGACCATTACCTTTCGTTATTTAGCCTTGATAAGCTTTGTTTTTTGGTCAAGTGAACTGCCAGTAAGTTCGGATGGTATAAGCTCGAATTTCCTCCTTTACAGTGTTGGTTGATGTTAGCCAGTAAAAATAATAAGTACATCAAAACTTTCGCGTTTATTACTAATATAATAAACGCGAAAGTTTTTATGTAACTCTAAGAGTTGAGTTTTAACGTTTCCGCAATTAGCCCTACTATTGAGCCTTTGTGCGTGATTTTAAGCCATGGGTTTCCTCACGATGTCTTACTTCACGGTAAAAGCGATGTTAATAACGCACATAATTTTTTCTTAAAGAAAAAGTCATTAAAGTGAGGCCGGGATTCGAAACCACGACCTTCGGAATGAAAGTCGAGGTAACCTTTTATGTACTTATGTGACTTTGTTACTCTTTCACCCAAAAACCACTCAACCGATTGCGATTGCGATGACTTGGAATACAGGTAGCTGGAGACCTGGAATAACACATAGGTTACTTTTTATCCCGATATTTCCTCGGGATCGGGACCTATGCGAGAAAACCGCGGGGTGTAGCTAAACTGGATGCGAGAAGCCGAAAATAGATCTAGGTGGCGTGCAATTGGAGAGGCCTATGTCCAGCAGTGGACTGCAACAGGCTGATGATGATGATGATGCAGCTAGTAATATATAAATGTTATTACAGCTGGTAGGTCAAATGGCGGGCGCCATCCGTGACCTGGAGGTAGACTCTGAAGACAGCGACAGCGAGGACTACGAGGAGGAAGAGGAAAAGAAAGCCACGCCGAAGAAATCTGGGGGGATGTTCAATATATTTAAGGGTAAGTCCACTCACCGCAATTACAATATTAATAGGAATGGACCATTAACTCCATTAACAAAACTCGCTCACCAAATATGTAGTCGACTGTTTCCTCACTTGATAACGACATTAGAGTAAATATCATCCAGCAAACACTACTGTTGCTAACGAATTTTCTTTGAAGTTAAGTTACTTTACGTCGTGTTGTTTGCTAACTGTTAGTTGTTTGTTTTGCTGCAATAAAAATATATTTTATTATTATCATTTAATATTTATGCCATAAAACACTATCTGCCATGACCATCTTGATCATGCCGTTAAACACCTACACAAAAAAAAACCAGAATCAAACATCTACTATACAAAGTGTAACGGGTAAGCCCTTTTAAGCCGAAAGGGGGTTGTTCTAAACATCTAGGGGAACAACTTTTGTTCTACGACTTTTGAAAATTCAAACTTTTTCTTTTAAATTTGGAGGTTATGTTTCACTGAAAAAAACAGCTGCTTTTGAAAATAAAGGTAATTGAAGTTATGATTGTATTAGACCAAACTAAATGAAAGGACAAAATAAGGTGAATGACCTCGAACTCTGAGAAACACCTGATTTTCAAGTAAACGTTACACTTAAAATTTTCGAGAAGTACTTCGTATTTTCAAAAGTCGTAAAACAAAAGTTGTTCGCCTAGAAGTCCAAAACAACCCCCTTTCGGCTTAAAAGGGCTTACTCGTTACATCTTGTATATAATTTTAAAGGAAAAACACATCTTCTAAAATCCACTCGCGGCGAGGTTTGAACTCGTGCCAGATCAGTACTGTGGTTCCAACTAGGCTAAGCAAGTTCCGAAAAAAAAAATTAGGTGCATTTTTGAAAGTTGAAAAATCTTTCAAAAATACATCTTTTTTAAAGATGTAAAATTATACTACTTTAAAATATCTCTAGTAGACCCGTAATTTAATAAAAATAAATAATATTATCCTCTCATCACCAGGTCTGGTGGGGTCCAAGGCCCTGACTGAGGAGGTGATGAGGCCAGTACTGGACCAGCTTCGAGACCACCTCATCGCCAAGAACGTGGCTGCGGACATCGCTAACAAGCTGTGTGACTCCGTAGCCACCAAACTCGAGGGAAAGGTGAGGGAAGGAAAGGTTACAGCGTATGAAGCCTTTAACGAGTACCGACACACCTTCACAGTCAGTTCTCTGTGCAGAGCTTACGTGGAGGTTGAGCAACAGTTGCACATGTTTTTTGTCATTTAAAGCTGTTAAATAAAACACCATCCTATTGTTTGGTGTTTTGTTTGCAACGTGTCCTTAGAATTTGTCCTGAATTTTTATATAAGAGAAACCTAATTTTAATATACGTGCGTCTAAATTGTTTGATTTCGGTGGCATATTAACAATTAAGTTTTGCAAAGGATCACGGAACAGGGCGTTACCGACAAATGCTCGCATGGAGTCGCAATTAAATTCCTTTCTTTCCAACCCGTCAGATGGATTTCTAGGGTTTTTGCTGTTGCATCTAGTTGTCAAGAAAGACTATAAAATCCTTTTTCACAACTGGTTGAGCAAGTCAGTTGCCATGGCGGATAAGGTATTCTTTATTTATTTATTTAATTTATTCAGTACACAAGAGAAATACAATACAAAACAGATGTCTTGGTGTCAGATGTCTTTGTTGGCAACTAGTTGCGAAATCAGAATAAAAAGTATTTTTTCTTTATTTGCAACTAGTTGCCGACAAAGAATAAAATTTCCTTATTCACAACCGGTTGCGAAGTTTAAATGGCAATGACGGCCGAGAGGGTTAATTGCCATTGATATCGCGACCTTACGCACTGCTAAAATTGTTTCAAACGATTTGATCATACACTATTAAACACGTGAAACTGGCCCAAATCGCCCGTTATCGTTGGCAGAAAGGCCATAACTACGAAACTTATACCATTCCACCTGTGGCAGGTTCTGGGAACGTTCGAGACGGTGGCTCGCACCATCAAGTCATCGCTGACGGAGTCGCTGATACAGCTGCTGTCCCCCAAGCGGAGGGTGGACATAATGCGGGACTGTCTACACGCGCGGGATCAGGCCCGGCCCTATGTGATGACCTTCTGTGGGGTATGTACCTCTTTAGGAAGTTACGAGCATCAGTCTGCAGCTTCATGCTACTTTTGATCTCGACATTCTAACACAATAAATTTAAATGTACTAATATAATGATAATTTATAATAGTTACTAAATATAATATACATATATAAATGTAATGTTTTTTTATAGAAGGGATAAATAAAGGCTATTTTGTTTTTTTATTTTTTTCCCCGCGGGATCGGAACTTCCATGGGTAGAACTGAGGAGCTCTTTCTCCTTCTCCTTCTTCTTGTGTAGCAGTAAAAAATAATACCAGGTGGCTCACCTAGTGTTAGTTTTCAAATCGCTCTAAAGCCTCCTATTTCACTTATTGAGTAAACCTATTAATGACCATACTGAGAGTTGCTCGATCGACCTTGCAAGATCGGCCGATGCAGCTAGGCTAATAAGCTCTTCGTTGACTTAGCTATGATTTTTCTTACCTTCACGACCTCATTAGCTAGTTTTTAAAATTTGCTTCGCAATTTCTAGGTGAACGGTGTGGGCAAGTCAACAAACCTGGCCAAGATTTGCTTCTGGCTGATAGAGAACAACCTGTCAGTGTTGATAGCTGCGTGTGACACGTTCCGAGCGGGCGCCGTGGAGCAGCTGCGGACACACGTGCGGCGCCTTAACGCGCTCCACCCTCCGGCCAGACACCAGGGGCGGACTATGGTGCATCTCTATGAGAAGGGATACGGTATGTATATAGCAGCTGCGGACACACGTGCGGCGCCTTAACGCGCTCCACCCTCCGGCCAGACACCAGGGGCGGACTATGGTGCATCTCTATGAGAAGGGATACGGTATGTATATAGCAGCTGCGGACACACGTGCGGCGCCTTAACGCGCTCCACCCTCCGGCCAGACACCAGGGGCGGACTATGGTGCATCTCTATGAGAAGGGATACGGTATGTATATAGCAGCTGCGGACACACGTGCGGCGCCTTAACGCGCTCCACCCTCCGGCCAGACACCAGGGGCGGACTATGGTGCATCTCTATGAGAAGGGATACGGTATGTATATAGCAGCTGCGGACACACGTGCGGCGCCTTAACGCGCTCCACCCTCCGGCCAGACACCAGGGGCGGACTATGGTGCATCTCTATGAGAAGGGATACGGTATGTATATAGCAGCTGCGGACACACGTGCGGCGCCTTAACGCGCTCCACCCTCCGGCCAGACACCAGGGGCGGACTATGGTGCATCTCTATGAGAAGGGATACGGTATGTATATAGCAGCTGCGGACACACGTGCGGCGCCTTAACGCGCTCCACCCTCCGGCCAGACACCAGGGGCGGACTATGGTGCATCTCTATGAGAAGGGATACGGTATGTATATAGCAGCTGCGGACACACGTGCGGCGCCTTAACGCGCTCCACCCTCCGGCCAGACACCAGGGGCGGACCATGGTGCATCTCTATGAGAAGGGATACGGTATGTATATAGCAGCTGTGGACTTTAATTTGACTTGATTTTGCCCTTGACATTACGGGAAAGTTATGCCTCTAACTTGAAGACCCGCACGGAAGTACAAAAGTGCTCAAGAACCGATTTGCCTCACTAGAAATCGGTCACATTTTTAAGTAAAGGCGACGCGTTTAACGTGCATGAGTATTTACTTATTAAACGTTTTGTCTGCCAGCACATGTGTGTCAGCTTTGTGCTAGGAAATACGCGATCGGCGAGCGTACTAAACCGTGAGAATCCACCAACTTTCCGAAGTGATGGATTGAAATTTATCTCGTTATTTTGGTTATAATCGCATTACTCCAATTATGTATGTTTCGAGGTCTTACCAGACCTTTTCCTCTTGGCAGAAAAGACAGGGTCTTATTGAAGTATTATGTTGCAGGCAAAGACGCGGCCGGTATCGCCATGGAAGCCATTCGCCACGCTAACGACACGCGTACAGACGTCGTACTCATCGATACTGCGGGCAGAATGCAGGACAACGAGCCTCTCATGCGGGCACTCGCCAAACTTATTAAGGTAGGTACAACACTACTGGAAGCATTATGTACACATTCAATTGTTCTCTTTTCGACTCTTTAATCAAAAGTCTTCTGCTTTTCCCAAAATGATTAAATACCTTGTGATAAAGAGCTCGCAAGGTCATTTGTTTACTGTACTTTTCTTACTTTTGTTTGTTTGTACTTTTCTTATTTTTGTTTTTAACTGTAATAGGTGCTTTATCTATGTAGTGTTTAAATAATAGTGGATTAAAAATATTTTAAGCAAGGAAATATATTTCCAAACAATCCCCATGACAGGATTCGAACCTGCGTCCTTTCGTTAACCAGGCGATTGCTCTAACCACTGAGCTACACAGGAATCACGTGTCATAATATAATTTTTCGGTCAAATTGTTAAAAAAAGTTTTAAAAAAGTCTAAGTTTAAAAAGCCTTGAGCAATAAAAACAAAAATAAATATTAATAGTGGATTGTTAGACACGGGCTAAATGTCACGTATTTCACTTGAGATATTTTCTTTTTTTTTTAATTTGAGGTGAAATGTGCGACGTTCACACGAGCTAAACACACTACTTTTCATTTCGACAGTAATATTACACGCAAATTTAATAAAACAGGTAATATTGAAAAAAAATACTGTAAAAAAAAAGTTACCTATTGTCTTGAACAAAAATTGAAGTACGTATCCATTGGCTAATCTGATAGGCTACAATACAATAGCGTAGGTCACGACTTGCTAATGTTTGCGTAGCGCGCTAACTACTATTTTTTCTATTCTAATCTATACTATTTCTAGTCTATTCTTAGTCAATTCCTAGTCTATTTCAACACTATTCCTTGTCTATTCCGAGTCTCCTACTATACTTTTAGTCTATTCATAGTCTACTCCTGTTGTATTCCTAGTGTATTCACCTTCTATTTATATTCTATTTCTATTGGAACTCTTTGGTGATTGACACTTTTTAAAAATATACACGTTCCAAATTCAAATCCCCCCGGCCAATCAGTAACCGGAAAAGTAAAATCCCTGCTAAGAGGGAGGCAAAACGTTTTGCCGGCGAGTTAACGTGAGCGTCAGCAAAGGGCTAGTTCCAGCCTAGTTTACAGGGATTGGATTAGCTCTTTTCGAATAGATGTGATGAAATAGTAGATTGTATCCCAAGGGAGCAAAGACTATTTTTACGGCGAAAGTGTTTTTTAAATCCAGAGAGAAGTGAAGGATTCTAGAGTAGAATCCCGAGCATAGCAAGGGATTCTTGAGTAGAATCCGGAGCGAATCGAGGGATTCAAAGTACTTCACTCGAGCTAAAAATAGTATTTGCTCCTGAGGTAGACATTCTACTTTTCATCGCCCTCTATGAGAAAATGAGTACCTTTAACTTGTTAACCCAATGTTTCAAAGACTTTTCCTAGTCTATTCCAAGACTATTCCGTGTCTCCTACTCTACTCTTAGTCTACTCCTGTTCTTTTCCTAGTGTTTTCATCTTCTATTTACATTTTATTTCTATTGAAACTCTTTGGTGATGACACTTTTTACAAACATACACATTCCAATTTCCACATTCGGATTGGATTAGCTCTTTTCGAATAGATGTGATGAAAAGCATATATTTATCTATGTTTATATACTTACTCCCCCAGGTGAACGAGCCGGACCTGGTGCTATTCGTGGGCGAGGCGCTGGTGGGCAACGAGGCGGTGGACCAGCTCGTCAAGTTCAACCAGGCGCTGGCGGACCACAGCGCGGCCGGCGTGCCGCATGTCGTCGACGGGATCGTGCTCACCAAGTTCGACACCATCGACGACAAGGTGGGTGCCGCCGTCTCCATGACCTACGTCACAGGACAGCCCATCGTCTTCGTCGGCACCGGACAGACCTACACCGACCTCAAGGCGCTCAACGCCAACGCCATAGTCCACGCCTTGATGAAGTAACTCTTGTATTATAAACGCGAATGTTCGTACTGTTGGTGATGGTATAGGGCGAAAAGAAATCAGATAAGTTATTTAAGGATATATAATGTGGAAAAATAGGAATACAAAGATATACAGGTAAAAGGCTTGACATAAAAGACATGGACAGATGTTACTTTTTTATAAAACAAAAGCTATGCAAACCAAAGGAGTTTGTTTACATGCTCCATCATGTACCTATGTATGTCTGTATGTGAGTTTGTTACTCTTTCACGCAAAAACTACTGAACCGATTGCGATGAAAGATCGCTCAACGCCAACGCCATAGTACACGCCTCGATGAAGTAACTCTTGTGGGGCAGCTGCTCACTTTACATCTTACTTATATTGTAAACGCGAAAGTTTGTACCTATGTATGTCTATAGGTGAGTTTGTTACTCTTTCACGCTAAAACTACTGAACCGATTGCGATGAAACTTTGAATATAAGTAGCTGAAGACCTGGAATTACGCATTAACGACGGTTTTTACGCGATTGAATAACAAACATTCAGTTTCATAATATTAGACGGATTTTACTGAGCTCGACCTGTTAGTTTAAATCGGAAAAACAAATGTATTACTTGGACGTCTATTCTGTAACTAATTTGACAACGCCGCACCGCGCCGCGCCGCCGCGATTGTTTGATTTATGTCCAAAACTATTGTTGTTTTTAATTTCAAACTTATTAACAATTGCTGAACGTCTCAAAATCATTGGATTTGAACGATTCTGAGGTGATGTTGAGACATTTTAGTTATGGAATACGTGCCCTGTCTTTCATAGTTTTCTGAATAATGCATCTAGAACATAATTTTATTGATATACAAAACAAAATGGTACCCAACAACTAAGGGTTTTCTTCAAATTGTAATACCCAACTTCTGTGGAAATAACCAAAAATATAATTCCTCTAGTACAATTTGTCACTCGTTGCACACTGGGTTGTAACATAAAATATAATAAAACGTAGTAAAGTCAGAGCGGAAATCATTACAATATCGATAGCAATAATGCGCAGCACAGCATTGCGTCTCTGCCATGTTTTACAAATCACGGTGTGCAACGAGTGAAAAATTGTACTATAAAATAAGGCAAAATAAGTGACTTAGTTATTTTATTAATTAAGAATTATATACTACATTTGTTTTATATTTGGGGAAGGGATATTAAAATACATATTCAAATGTACCTCTATGTAAGAAATATTGTACCTAATTATAATCAAAGTATATATAATCTTTATTTATTTTATGTATTGTAAAAGTATCTATATATAATATATATTTCCATTTATTTATTGTGTTTTTATTTACATTTACAGCCGTATTCAAAAACGACTCTATGCTTTGTCAACCCATAGGAATGTTTGTGAATACGCCTGTTATATTATTTAAAAAAATAATAGGGGCCATAATATGGGATTTATTATGTAACTAGCTGCGCCTTGCGGGTTCACTCGCGTAAGTAGGATATCAGGGTAAAAAGTAGCCTATGTGTTATTTCAGATCTCCAGCTATCTATATTCCGAGTTTTATAGCAATCGGTTCAGCGGTTCTTACGTGTTTGAGTAACAAACGTACATACATAACATACTCACAAACTTTCAGCTTTATAATATTAGTCAGATATTTCCATTCAGAAATTTAATATTAAGAAATGTTTGTTATTTTATTTAATTTTCTTTAATTCTTATTCCGAAAATATACAGGGATTTTGTTCGTGAAAAATAAAATAGATATTTTCGTATTTTTTTGTGTTTTGTAAAAGTGTCATAATTGTATTTTCGTTAATGAAAAAGTAGGTACCTATAGTTTTTCACTCGGTGCACATGTTTGGTCGTAAAACGTTTGAGCGGTGAAGAGGGTATTTCTTTCTCTCTCCCACTCATAGGTCTAACTACGAACTCTACTGTATGTTTTATGATCCGGTGTGCAACGAGTGAAAAAATCTACTTTAACGTAACTAATTAGTTTAATTACGGAGGACCATAATAGAAGGTTTTATTTTAGTTTCAAACATATTTGAATTAGTAAAATCTTATGCGTTTGCAAGTTTCTTTAAAAAACTTTTAGTTTTTAGCGTTATTAGGTCTTGAAGCCGACAAAAAGTAAAACATTTTCAATTTATTAGTAGTTAATAATTTCCAGAAATATGTTCATTGATATCATATCAGGGACTTTACCATGACTTCTTAAGGCCCTAATATGGTTTGTTGATAAATTGGGAAAGTAAGTTTTTGACATCTTACCTGACAGCTTTTTTCTACAACTTCAGACTACAGAAATTGTGGGTAAGAATTATGCAAAAGAAACAACTTTAAAAGATTAAACGATAAAGTTGGTGATATGCCCAAACCACTGTCTAATTCTACTGAGCAATTAGCTTAACTCCTTTAAAAATGATTGATATCCACGATAGCTCTAGACCGCGGCTTTTGCCTTGCAGAAGGACAGTTTAGGCTCTTAAGGCCCCTCTATACGAGCTAAACTTAAAATCCTGTCGGATTTATCGAAAATTGTTGATTATTTTCTGATGCAATGTTTTAGAATATTTCCGTTTGTAGCGTTTGTAAAGGACATTGTTTCCGACGTATTAATGCAGATTTTTAATAAAAATGTCGAAAGGTGTTCAGCCTTAGCACATTTTAGACAAAAAAAAAACATTTTGGTCTAAAATGTCCTAAGGCCAAAATGTAGGGAACAATATAATTAACAAACGCTACAAACGTAAATATTCTAAAACATTGCGTCAGAAAATAATCAACAACTTGAACATATTAATAACAGTTTCATACAAGCTCGTGGTATCCGATAGTTCCCATTTGTTCTATAGAACTGAAGTCACCGGGATCAAAAAAAAAAATCTCAATTGTTTCATGGAACATTTGATATATATGTATATTTCTCAAATTGGTCAATAGCACAAGATAACAAGACTCCTTGATGATTATAATGACGTTCAAAAATTGACAAAAAATCGTGACAAATAATGTATGGAACTGTTTTGGTAAAATATTTATTTATTCACAAAATCAGATAATAGTCATACATAAAAAAAATGGTAAAATTGGTAAAATTGATTCCCAATTTATATTGATGAGTTAACCCGGACGGATGGGCAAATATGTTGTTCTATGGAAAAAAATAAGAGAAAACTGCCTTTTTTGTCCTGTTGACGTCAGTTCTATAGAACAAATGGGAACTATCGACTGGGTATGTAGCGTGTCAGCGGTGAGAAGTCACGCACACAGAGCTACGAATGTGGTAGAGTAGGTACTTACGCCGCGGGCTCGAATGAAGCTGTTTCTGTGTAGGATTGGATACTCGTCGCCCAACCAGTGCACGTATTTACGTATCAACTCATGGTAGGAGTACAGTAGTCGACTTTAACTGATTTCCTAATTAAAATACCTGCAATAATGCATGACGATAATAATTTGCATGTAATTATATTCAGTGCCTTTATATACTGCTCATATTTACTACCCCTTTGTTTAGCACCAACTTTATATGATGTGTAAACAAACAATAATTTTTGGTAAATTATTATTAAAATAATTAAGTTTTAAGTAACCGAACCGAAGTATGTAAATTATAAGAATATTCAATTATTATTCCATTAAGGTTTAATTAATTATGGTTATTTGAGTGATGTTTGATTTATTAAAATATAATACAATTTGTTTATAAAATGGTGTTTCATTTTATTACCTACTTAGTAGCTGCGCCCTGCGGTTTCACCCACGTAAATCCTACTTCCGAATATTCCACGGGATCGGGACTTATTTAATTAAAACAGTCTAGTTTTGCAAGTTACTCAAAATAAAACTAAATTATTACTGGCAATTGGACCGCAATCGAACCATTATTGACTTTAAAATGTATTCTGCGAATATTTTTTCATCAAAAAATTTCAAATTTTGTTTAATAAACGGCATATTTGATATTAGATTGGCTGGAATTAAATTTTGGATAATTTTATCACGCCAATAGTCCATTTAATATTCCCTCCAAATAAGTACAATAAATTTGAAGTACCTATATTTCAACTGGATGAGAGAAGCCGAAAATAGATCTAGGTGGCGTGCAATTGAAGAGGCCTATGTCCAGCTGTGGACTGCAACAGGCTGATGATGATGATGATGATGACCTATATTTATAATTAAATTATATTTACAGCTAATAATGATTATAGAAGTAACTGTAGTAGTTAGATACTAGTAGACTTTTAAGTAGGTAACTACTAACTTAAATTACGCTTAAATTGCAGTGCCCAACCGGGTTCATAATGTAAACAAAATGTGATTTTGTAAACCATTACCTTATGAAGCAATAATAATGATTATTATTAAGTATAAGAGGTCAAAATCACCTATTAATCCTAGACTCCCTAACCATTTTCGTCGTCACCAACCATTTCTAGTCAGCGGACGTATCGCGCTACCCAATTAGTCCACCTAATCATTTTAGCCGACCTTTTAATTTGTTACTTTACCAGCATCCTAATTAAAACATCCCAATTTTAACTATTTTAACACTAAACCCCACAGAAAGCGGTTTGACTATACGCATTTCTATTGAAATAAGCTAAAATGGAGAGTTTTGAATATGTAAAGAATTTGATAGTGAATTTTAAGTTGGATTTTTGTTGTTGGATTGCTCCCGTGCGAATAGGGCTCATGATAGTTGGATATTTTAACATTGTTTTAGCGGTAAGTTAATTTGTTAGATTACTATCACCAATCTAATTTTTTTAGGTTTTGACCATTCACTTTAAATGTTGGTACGTAATTTGATTTTGTTGACAAGGAATCACCTTCCAAAACATTTGTATGCAATTTAATTGCTAAATATGACGAGACTGTATCCTATTTCGTAACACCACTTTATGTATGTACCATATTTAATGCAAATAAACGCTATTCTATTCTATTCCATACTGTTGCCTGGAAAAGATCGCCTATAGAAAATTAGAAAATAGTTTATTTCATATAAATAATAAATACCTATACGGCGATAAGACTGCCTACTGTGCCCCTTCAGTTTCAAGATTGTAAATCATAACAATTGTCACGTCATTCCTTCATGTGCAGGAAGTCGCATACAGTGCAATATAGTTTCAAATTAAGCAACTAGGTTCGTACTATGGGCACTAGACAATGCAGCGGACATTACAATGATACCTAATATTATACTTTTTGTTGTAAATACATAGGTACTTAGAATACAGCCAGAATACTTTATAGTCAGCATAAATACTTATCGCCGGTGGGAATCGAACCCGCAACCTTCTGCGTAACAGCCGGGGATTGGCCCATAGATATAGACCGTCATAATATAGGTACTTAATACTAATCATAGAAGGCAAGACGTCACAGTTCCCTGATACGCCTACCTACTATCTTTTTGATTTCGACCCACAGATAATATCTCTAATAGGAACAGCCAACGAAAGTTTCCCCCCAATAATAGTACAAGTTCAGGCTGTGATATCGGAAGACAATATGAACAAGCCTCTACCGATCGTGTGCTACGCCATCGAGTTGGGATTCAGTTTTCTACTGCTTTGTGGAGTTTATCGCGTAAGTTATTTAGCGTAATCGGAGTCGTTGAAAGTCGTTCATTATCATTATCTTATTCGCGTATTATTTTTATTAAATTTTCTTATCTCGACGTTTCGATCATGTTACAATAATCTAGGTCGCGAGGGGGATAAGACCCGGGAAAATAATTATGAGGTCAAATCGTGTGAGTTTAAAATGTTTCTTAGTTGTTCATCATTATGTTCTGACGCAATGTTGTTGAATATTTTCGTTCTGTTGCCATTGTGGTGTGGCTCACTTAGTGTTAAAGTTGTTCAGGACGCCCTAAGGCCTTTATAGAAATCTGGTATTTCGGTCATCTGGTATTTCAAGAATCTGGTGGGAACAAAGTGTTAACTTACCTAACTACTGCTATCAGAGATAACAACGTGCCTTTAAAGCACGGAGGAGCTTGAGAAAGTGATTTTTTGCCACGGAAATTATCGATCACCCATCCAAGTAATGACCGCGCCAAGCGTTGCTAATTTCGCAAGAGCATTCAAAATAGGCAGGTGCAGCTAGGCCAATGAGCTACTCAATGTTTTCGTTCATAGCGTTTTTAGAAGACAGTAGGTACATTTTAGTGTAATTTCAAGTCAAAAATCTTTTGTTATAGTAGGTGCATTAACTCAATGAGGTTAACACACTTGGCGGCGTTGGACTTCTAGAACCGATGTTGTAAAACTTTCATACACAGCCAGCAAATTCTTTCTATCTCTCTAGATGCAGATTTTAAAGTTTTAATTTTATCAATAGCGGTTAGCTCAGCACTCACATTCGCTATTTGTGGCGTCGTATGGGAGAGGCCTATGTTTAGCAATAGACCAAATCGTTATTGAAAAAAATGCATTTCTAAATATGCACTGCTGGGTGGGACCACCCACCCTCAGTCCTTTTCTTAACTGTACCTTCAGATGTCCTCTTTATTTATCTGTGTAAAACATAAAATCATCAATTTCCAGAAAGACATAATCCTCCTGCGTGTGTACATGAAGTACTGCATAGCGGCCATCATTCTGTCCTTTCTGGTGTACTCGATGGTGATCGGCGTTATAGATATATTGATACAGATTATTATTATATTCAGCATGGGTGAGTATGATGTATGTATATAAACCAGTTTTTATTAAATAAGCTAGGTGCCTCTACGACTGTGAATCATCAAACTCAGTTGGACCGTCTTCGAATAATCGGCGAAGTACCATAAAATTATTCTTCAAGATGTGCTTATTACTTACTTAAGTTTTCTTTTAAAAGTAGTATGTATTTTGAAAGAAAAGCTCCCCAATTTTTTTTTCTCTTTTTTTTTTATCGTTTGTTCCGCCTCCGCAACAAGACGTTTCGATCGAAATACATCGAATGGATATCAGTAGAAATCGAGCTATTTAAATCGTCCAAAGTGAAAATAATTCCTAGAGCGTTTCTTTAAAAATTAGTCAGCCAAGTGTAGGAAGCACTTGAAAATAAATCAAAAAGGTTAGTAAGTGCTTACTAACTTTAAAAATTGATTTGAATCATTTTACCAAACCGATACTACCACTTTCAGCTTACCAATTCTACGTCATAATGCTCGTACGAAGCACAATAGTCGAACTACGGCTCGAGAAGAAGAAATACGAACTACCCACTTTGATAATGAGTTCTATCTTGCAAGACAAGGACGGACAACAGAATGGAGAGACAAAAGAAGCTCCAAAAGAGAATGAAGATGATATAGTAGTCACTACTACAGATACTGCGGCTGAAGATGAGAAGAAGGAACTCCCTTTGGAAGGAACTACACCTGCAACTGTACCAGGAATCGTTCATATTAGCTTAACATCCACTAAGAAGGATGTTAAAGATGTCAAATTGGAAACTGTAAATGAACATCCTAAAGAATAATGCTTTTACTGTAAGAGATTGCTCGAAGCGTCACGAGTACCCGCGTATTATCTGTCTTCTGAATTGGAGATTGATTGATAACAAAATCAATGATTAGGCTTGTTATACGGTAACCAGACAATTAATAGAATGAATGTTATTAAAATCCTTAATTGCTTCAGTTTTTGTTTAAATTTGACCCTAATTCTCACATTTTCATTATCATCAGGTTTATTGAAAATTGTGGATTATTTCATGTTCAATGTAGATGAAAGAAAACATTTCTGTAATGTCTGTGATAAATGTTATATATCCTACTAATTTATAAATGCGAAAGTTTAGATGTTTGTTTGTGTATCAAGCTAAACTTCTAAACCGATTGCGATGAAACTTGGTATACAGGTAGCTGGAGATCTGAATTAAAACATAGGCTTTTTTTATCCCGATATTTCCGCGGGATCGCGACTTACGCGGGTAAAGCGCGGGGCGCTGCTAGTATGTATAGATTTTTGCTGCATTCGTTTGTAGGTGACATGTTTTCTACATTTTAGTGTAGTTTCAAGCCAAACACTTTTTATTGTTATAAACCTATCAATAATTTAGAGAAAAGAAGACTGTTTTGGCTAAAATGTGATCGGCTTCGACACATTTCGACATAATTGTCTTGGGACTACACTTATGCTGAGTTTTGAAAGGTACTGTTACTGTACCACGTCTAAAATAAAACTACAAAATCGAGTAATTACAAAATTATAATAGTCCAGATTACAACAACTATTACAAATCAATGATATAAGTCTTAACACATTTTATTTATATTTCTATCTATTACAAATTAGAAAAAATAACATTAAATGACTCCGACACATTTCAAGAATTTATTTTTGAGAAAAAAACAACGCTTTTCATAAATTGAATCTTATCTTTTCAAAAGTCACGTACATAAGTTTTTTTACAGACTTCTTACTGTAGGCTTATCAAATTTCGGACATATAATATCCTACATCATCTAAAAGTAAAAAAATCTAACACTAATGGCATCAACACAGAACCACCTCCTTTTTTGAAGTCGTTAAAAAAATAACAAAAAAAACTTCTAGCAGCAAGTTTCCAAAATAACTCAATAAGGTGGGATTAGAAACCACGACCCTGAATTTCGCCGTAGCCGCGGTTTTATACCAAGTAGAGATTCACATCCCATCGAGTCAATATTATGGAAATAATTCTTTATGTTAATGTATCAAATCGTCATCTAATTAACATTATCCGACTAATAAGCATTACTTACAGCAGTAGCGAGTGATATTTTGAAGCGAAATATAAGTTAAATAGTCTTGCTCTTATAACTCACACTCTTTCGTCTCGCTTTGAAACTAAAGAAATCTCATTAGCCTTACTTATAAACGATGCTTAACAGATAAAACCACGCCATAGTTATAAACCATGCATAACTTAGATTTTTCTTCTATTTTGGCGGTTTACTATTGAAATAAAAGTCACGTCAAAATTACATCTCGATCTACCTCGAAAAAGGTGTCTGAAAAAGCTCACAAACGTCGGATCGGCATTGCACCAATGGTAATATAAAAACAAAGCGATTAAATCCCGTAAAACGAATTTTGTTCCTTGCATACCCTTATACTCATTGCATAGCAGTTGATTAGGAAAAAAATGGTATTATAAACGCTACATAAAGTTAATCACTACATAAACCTTACTTTATATGTAACAAAATGTATAGTTGGCATTTGCGACTCTTTGGCTATATAAGTTATAACTTAAGTTTTTTATGCAGTGAATAAGATTTAATAGGTAACATAGCTAATTAGCAGTTATTTATGGATTATACCGACTGTAAGTTAAGCAATGTTTGAAGTCTGTTAAGTTTGATACTTACCCCCTTACTTATAAACACTAATGAATGCGCTGCATAACTATGCATCGTTTGTTTTTTACTGTCACATGAAGTTTCAAAGTTGACAGACAGAGACAAATGTCACATAACTTAGTCATGTGTAAATACTATTTTATAAGTAAGGGAGTTAATGGCACAGTAAAAGGAAGCCATACGTAGTTTAACCATCTATTTATTCATCGTTTATAAGCTAGTGAAACTTGGGCAAAGCTGTGATAATAAACTAAGGTTTTGCTTAAAAACATTTCTAAGTACGAGTATCTTAGTAGGTAAGTAACAAACATTCTTGATTGACTTAGATCTAAGTTTTATCACAAATACGCACCAGAAAATATACAAATATTATCACTTAAAGAGATAATATTTTGGTAAGATGCTATATAATTTTGATAACGTACAAAAATAAATATTAATTATAATTTTATTACAATTTAACACCCGAAATGAATCAAATACTGTCACTTGTAGTGTAGAAATGATATATAAACGAATCTGTATCACAAATATACGCACTTTTTATCACTTAGTAATTTTTGGTGCAACATTTTTTATAAATTTGGTAAGCAATGAAACAAATTAAATTTAGACAACAATTATCACAATTTTACAAGAAAAATAATTTAAATATTGTCACTTGAAGTGAAATATAGAAATTAAAAAAAAAAAACAATTTCAAACAGAACATTTCAAAATAATTATCACTAAAAGTGATAACAGTAAGGTACAGTAATAATAATTTAAAGTTGGTAACGTAAATAACAATGAAATTTAGACCAAAATTCTTAGGATAAAAAATCATCAAAATTAATAGCAATAAAATATTTTATTTTAGATTAAATTTAATAAAAAGAACCTTGTTTGTAAGTAATATGAAAATTGTTCCAAAGTTGTTCGCTTAGACTTCTAGAACACGCCCCTTTTCTTTTACGACTTTCGTAAATTTGAAGTAGTTGCGACTTTGAAAAATGCCTACCTTTACTTGAAAATCAGCTGATTCTTAAGAGTTACATGTCAATGACCTTAAGTTGTTGATATTTTATTTAGATTAGACGACTACTATCTAATATAAACAAACCTCTTAACGTATAGGCCGTATAGTAAACGGTAAGGTCACAGCAAACCAAAGGCACGAAGTTTGTACTGTCAAAAGTATTAACCCACGCTTAAGAATTTTTAAATAAAAAACATGGATTCTAAACATCAAACACATTTTCTCCCGCATATTTTCCATTCAAAAATTTCCTAAGGAGAGACGAGTTAGAATCTATTCCCGGATACAATTTCTTGACATACATTTATCTTTAAAAGTTGCTTAGAACTTAAACTTACAACAAAAATGACATTCAAGTTAAATATTTCTTTAAAAAAGGTGCTTACTAAAATTCGCACCCTACAGGTCTTGAACCTGCATCTCCAGCATACCGTCCCAACGCCTTTACCAATTCGGCTACAGGGACTCGTCTCGTCGAGTGGAAATTATGGACTGCGTCTGTCATGTCGGGTGAGAATTTTTTAAAGCATTTCTTTAAATGAATTAGTCATCCAAGTGTTGGGAACACTTTGAATTACAAAAAAATATACAAAAATACAAAATGGTTTATGGCCAACACTATGTAGCATTATTATTAGACAGAATAATATAGGTACCAAAGTAATTTAAAACAATTTACATTAGTACTATACTAGAACATTGCCGGTCTTTGTAATTAAATCAAATCATTATGTCCGTTCCGGGGCGTTCCTGCTGCAAAGATTGTCCATTGTTGTTCAGCCCGGGAATGCTGCTAGCATTTTTGCAGCGGAAACGCTTGGGAAGGGGTTAATTAGATTTAGTTTTTATTATAATTTTAATAATTAATGTATTTATAAAATCAAAGTTAATGAAATATTGTGTTGATGATTTTTTATCCTGTCTCGTGAGTTGTACCTACCTACGAGCCTCCCTTACTCCCCCCCGCCACACTGCTATAACTGGTACCGGTAGATGTCCCGCGACCTGAAATAGGTAAAATTAAAAGCAATCAGAGAAAATCGACCGAGAGCGAGCCGGACTCGCGCACGAAGGGTTCCTCCGTATAATTATTACAATAACATTTGTTGTTTCGTAGCCCCATCTAATAGTAGTTTATGCACCGAGGTACTAAAGCCTTGTCTTAAATAGTGGGCGTCATATTTAATCCAAAGCGTACGAAGGACTTCCTGAGTAAAGCGTGGGATTCAAGCGCCCAAGATAAAGACAGGTTTTATTACCGAGGTGAATACTCTAATTTACACATCTACTGTGAGACAATAAAAAGGCTACAAAAATAAGCATTTAACTATTGTTAGTTAAATGCTTATTTTTGTTTTTTTATTTGTTGTTTTGTGTTTTTTAATGTGTTTTTTTGTATATTTTTTTGTTTTTGTGTTTTTTTTGCTTTTTTTGTTGTCAAAACAATAAATTAATGCAATGTGTATGAAATATATTTACAGCTCTATATTAATTATTTAATTAATGTCATTTTTAACAATGTTACATCCAAATGACGAAAACTTTTTGCCTTTCCTGTCCGTCGAAATAAAAATAGAAGAAAAATAGCCGTTTTTATTTTTTCATGTGTTATTTCTAGGTGGTCAGTTCGAAATGGCCGTAGGCTGCCACTACCTTAGTTTCAAATATAAATTACTTTATGACCTAGGTGTATAATGAGCACTTTATGTACCTAGGCAACAACGACTCGTTTTACGTTGACCCGTTGTTTTTGGTCTAATAAAGTAACTTTGTAGAGCAGTAGATGTGTAAATATTTATTTTATATTTAGAAAGATAGAAGGACATTTAATAATGAGATTCAGCACTATGCCGTCACTGGTAAGCTGTCCGAGCGCAGGTGAGAATTTGAAACACTCGCGACATTCACGAGGCGAGGCTTTCCGCGACACTTGTACGTAGACGAGAGCTTGTATCCACTTTCCCTGGTTGAAATTTTTAAGTTTCCAAATTTAATTTATACGGTTTAATGTAAAAATGTTAACAAATCGTGTGAATTTTAATGTTTGTACAGTATATAGAAGCACTGACAAAGTTTGTATAGTATATTATATATATATATATATATATTTACATCACTATACCGATCTTGCGTCCTTTCAGTTCGCATTATTGTAACGTCCACCACTTGCAGTTGATTTTCATAAACTATCTCAGCGAATATTAGTCAATTAAGTGATGTCGAAAATTGAGACCAACTTATTTTTTTTAATTTCCACCCTATTTTGATATACAAATATTCGTATATTGCCAGACAGAGGGAAACCAATAAGGACTCCTATCCGTATTACCAGTTATTAGAACTCCCGTGATATACTTAATTTGTATTTTATTCTTCTTCCTATTGCAATTCCTCAAAATAATGCGACGTTGCCGCTCTTTACGGATCATCATTACGGATGTTTCGTTTGTAAGTACCTATTGGATAGATAAGAATGTCATCAAATCTACAGCTTGATCAATTTTGGAGACAGGACCTTCGCCCAACCGACTAGACTGATTAATAATAATATCCACCTAATGGTAAATAATTAATGGTACCTACGATGTAAATAAAATAAATATTGAGATCAAATTAATCTTTAATAGGTAAACATCTTTAAATGATGAAGTCTAAACTTAGAAATATTTTCGCAAGGAAATTTCCAAATTTAAATATGCCTTGAGTAATAAAAAAATATTATTATTAATTCTATATTGTTATGTATAGGTACCTAATTATTTTAAAACGTAAGGAACAATTTAGTAGGAACTTAACATGACACTTAAGTAACAATTTAAAGATAACATTTAGTCGCAAACAATAATTTAAAAACAAATCTATAAATATAGACGCCAAATATTATTCATCACGAATGTTGTAAGATATTTTTGTGTCCATATAATATCATGTACACTTCTTAAGGAAACTAAATTAAGTTCAATTTCAATTGCTATTACTACTCTTAATTACGTGAAAATTTACGTTGTTTTTTTTCTTTTGCATTAGAAATAAAACATAACAAAATGTTCATAGTTACATGGACGCCAAATATCGTGCAGTATATTTTTTATACTACAATCTCACGGCCACATTGGTATGAACAATTTAAAAATGAACCTATAAATACGGACGGCAAATATTATTCAGCACGAATGTTGTAAGATATTTTTGCGTCCATATATAATTTACACTTTCTAAGATAACTAAATCAAGTTTAAAAGTAATATCACCAGCAATATAAAGTGTAAACAGACAACATAATATATGCCCTGACAAATTAAATAGAAGTTAAATAAAATCTGAAACAAGTTTTATACGTCTAATAAGTCTTTAAGTACCTACTTACTTTAATATTTGGTTGTCAAATAGGTAATACTATACGGAGGTCACATCACGCAGGATGTGAATATTTTGGGTAATTTAGCGTCCATAATCTTAAGATATAAATAATGATTAAATTTCAGCGAACTACAAAACAAATACCCAATTATAGGTACTTAACAAATATAACCTTTCATAAAAAGGCACAAAGAACCGTAATACTGCAAAGATTAGGTACAATAATAGCACTCGTCTTTAAGATAATGATCATATATAGTAAACTCGCAATCAGAGCACCAAAACTCAACACGATCAAGAAAATAAATTATATTTTCAGAAACATTCATGTCAGCAACAATATGCCACGGTCTATTGTATAAATTCACAACTTCGTGGCAATTAAAGCAGTACCCTCTTATGATAAAATGAGTTTCCTCCCAAGGCCATATTAGGTTATTGGTCAGAATACGATAAAACAAGTCTTTGTTTAAAAATCTGTCAATATCAACAATAGACTCCATTTTCCGAAACAGATCTCAATAAATAAGTAGGTAATGTACACTCAAACAGAAATACTTATGTGATACTTAAAAAAAACAAAAAGGTTATGTTCTTCTAGGGAGTTTAACAATGAATGTTCAATTATCGTATGATATGTTTTTTTTTTCGATAATCTCACGTCCACATTAAGTAAGTGTAGACATTAAAAAATATGGACGTATATATCAGTGAGTATGAATGTTTTAGGACATTTGGACGTCCATACCTATTATATCTTTTTGTATGAGTAAGGAAATTAAATCAAATTTTAAAATAAAACTACTACCTACCGCTGTAGTGTGAACACGCACAAATCACCAAACCATGCCAATTAAATTACGAACTTAAAACAAGAGTTATGTAACGATATTACAATAATCTGGCGTCCGTATTATGAAAACATCAAGTGCAACCATTGCACAATAGTTTTCTAAAGGTCATCATGTGTAGCTGAAAGTATACCACCTTGTAATTATGAAAATGCAATATAATGGTTTAGTAGACAATCAACATTAACATTGAATTTTCAATATTTGGACGTCTAATCACACTTAATGTGAAAGTTTTAGGGTAATCTCACGTCCGTATATGTGCTGTTATTATACGGACGTAACATTAAGACCCCGCGCTAAACTAAATAATCCCTTTTTTTGAACTTACAAATTGAACTTATAGCCACATCTTTTCCCATATTTTGGTGTAATTCGAATATTATACCAAAATATGGTAAAGACGAATATTCACTATCGTTTCTAAGCAGACACACATATTTTTCTGCTTAGAAATGACACAGAAATAGGTATTATAAGAAAAGACCTACAGTCTGTACCAGCGTTACTTATTTTATTTATACAAGGTTATTGGTAAAAAATCATGAAAACGGATCTGGGCTACCTCCTGACATCTCAAGGACTAACTTCTACGACTTTTGTAATTTTGAATATTTTTGCACCCCGATAACAGTGACAATTAGATGGTTGCAAATATTTTCGAAATTCCCAAAGTCGTTGAGCGATATTTGTTTCTTGGGATATCAGGAGGTAAATCTGATCCACTTTCATAAATTTTAACAATAACCCTGTAGAAACAGGCTCAAGGTCGTTGATTTTCAGTTACTTATATTAGTAACTAAGTGCAGGTTCTTATAACAAAAAGGATCGTTTTTTTTTTGTTTTTTTAAATATTATAAAAAATCTAAATATTTGAATCGAGAATGCACATTTAACTATCCGTACCTGTAAGCAAACCATCCCTTTAGTTATAAATGCCCATTAGAGTCTACTACAATAAAAAAATTAAAAATTCTAATAAAAGTAAACTATAACTGAACTATGAAATATTGCAAAAGCAGGCTCTTACAAGTTAAGTCGTCATGCGTGAGCGACGCGGAGCGGTTTGAAGCGAACGTCATCGTCAGACAGACAGAAAACCGCGTTCGCATCGCGCAGGATTGTAGAGCAAAATTTCATAGTTCTAGGGCAACGGGAAGTGGGTGTAGTTTACGTCACAAACCCAGTAGGTTTGTGACTTAAAACTGAAAAAGTACCTTCGGTTAACCTAGAATTATGAAATTTAGTGAAAAAGATTGCGTAAAATATAAAAAGTTAAAAATTAAGGAGGGTAAAACAACTTAACCAATATCACTTGCTTCTGAATTGTATGTGCGCTCATGCGATTCAGTAGCATTGGATACCTAGATGTTAATACTGGTCGTGTAAGGAACCCTGTGTGTGCTTGAGTCCGATTCGCATATTTTTACTCTATGCACTGGTTGCACTGGAAAAAGAGTTAATTGACATACCGACATTGGAAAAGCCAACCACACCAAAAATGCAGTAATCCGTTATTTAGAGGAATCCCGAACCCGCCTATTTGTTTTTAGTATAGGTATTTTGGATGAAGACTTTGATTTTTAACCAATCTTTGTTGTGCAGAATGTCAGGATGTTGACTACGAAGTTCTTCGCATTCATGACGTTTTGGCGGTTGTTTATTTTTTATATGTTTACTAAAAAACTTTTGAACAATATTTTTCTGTTGTGTGGTCCAAGGAACAAGGTTTCGTTTTTTCTTTGTTTTCGTATCTATAACATTGGTAACATCACTAAGTAGATTTAAATTCGGAGGAATAACAAGGTTAACGTCTGTAGAGTCCATTTCGTTTGGTTTTTCAGAAGGTATAGCATCGTATTCCATTATCTCATCACCCTCATTATTATCGTCGTTCTCTACATTTTGTAACAAGTTTTGTTCCATATCTAAATTTATGTCATCCAAACATTTGCCTTTATAAGAATCTGCATTGCCACTCTCCATGAGCAGCAATAATTTTGATAATTTGGCTGTCTGATACACATCATCGGGTAATCTATAGTTTTGTCGGTGTACAGCCTGTGTGTGCCCCATAAAATTAGCAAGTTGTTCAATATCCGAATCTTTAAGGTTAAACATCTGGGTTAATGTAGCCAAATGTTTGCGTAGCTTTGTCGTAGTAATAGCTGTAGGATTTTGAGCCCCACTTGCACTAGCGTACTTTTTCAATACCTTATAGCCACATAATGTGCTTTCCGATCCAGGTTTTGCAAATAAGAAGTCGTTTTTATCACTTACATAATTACGTCTCTGAGAGATAAGCAAATCGATGTCACTTTGGACTTCGTCAGTCAACAGAACAGGCACACCTCGGCCTCTTTTACCCCTTATAACAATACGTTTAAAACTTTTTACTAACATTTTCTCCGCACTTGAAATTGCACGATCGAATTCTTCATAGGCAGAACTATTGTTACTGGACTCTAGGTAGGTGCTGAGTGGAAGTCTTTGCAGTTCACCGGGCCGGCGTCTGTTTAGAAGAAGAACGCGGCAGTAAATTGTCTCAGCCAGTGTGTTGTACGCTTCAATATTACTGTTTTCAGATTCTGTCAACTTAGAAGCCGCGGACTTAGATTTTTCACAAAGATAATTTTTGAGAAGTTTTAAGTCTTTCGCAAGAGGAACAATGGTTATTTTATTCCATTTCTTCAAGTTTAAGTCATTACACGCTTGACTCGAAACATCAAACTTCCAATTAGCTTCGATAAGATGAATGAGCGTCTTTAGATCAGCCTCTATTGTAGCAGTTTGGACGCTGCTGCCTGATTTTAATGTGGTCATTATTGCAATGTTGCAACATTGTTTTAGGCTTGTGCTGATATTCATTGCATAGGTAGGAGCACCATATCGATCTGTTTTGTCATCGTAACTAGATACTGTTTTGGTGGCAGTAACAATTAAATCATAATTTTGAGGCTTTAAGCAATCCATCAAATTTGTTAAGGATGGCTTTAGTTTCTTCAATTCGAGTACCAGTTTAGACAATTCCCTCATTTTTCGCGATGTCACGTTTACAAAATGTTTTTCTCGATGAATCCTTAAATATTGTGCTCCAAAGGCACAGATCAACGCGTCTTTTTTTGCTTCTAGCGAAATTTTATCTGGTCTCATTTTAGGAAATACATGATCTTTAAGTTTTTTGTCAATGTTTAGGTTACGCAACATAAAATTTTGCGACTGAACTTGAGCGTTAGAGGTTTCGGCTAACGGTTGACACGTCTTTTTATGTTTCCATAATTGTTTTCTGGAGTAGAACCCTAAACATTTTTCACATGGTAAGTATTCAATGAATGGGTAAATATTACTTTTTTTCATAGGTTTAACGCAATTATCAACATTCTTAATATAGTTACCCTTTTTGCGTAAGTTTGTAATTAGATTTTTGCGTGTACAACTTTTTTTAGGATAAGAGATAATTTTTTGTATTTCAGGTTCCATAGTGTGATTTCGCATAATATGTCTGGCAAAATTGAGCACATCTTGGTCACAATAAAAGCAATAGTCCCTGGTTCTGATTCTTGTTGATGTTGTCAAATGCTAAAAAAAAAATATTAATAGAATAATAGAATAAATTACAAAATACACTTGCTTTTTGTTTAGAATTTTTTTAACTTCTGAGGCAATCGTGATTGTATTTTATTATCGTCAATATCAGAATGTAAAAAAAACGTCATATGTTTTTTTTTATCTCTTGATTTAAGGTAGGCTAGTATCAAAAAAGTGAAATAAAAATAAATTCCAAAAAAAAAACATGATCATTTGGAAAACAAATCTTATACAACAACTATTATTAAAAAAAATACATTTTTTTTATTTTTAAGACCTGGTGTTATACAAGATGTAACAGGTAAGCCCTTTTAATCCGAAAGGGGGTTGTTCTAGACGTCTAGGCGAACACCTTTTGTTCTACAACTTTTGAAAATTCGAACTTTTTTTTTGAAAATTTTGAGATTATGTTTCACTGGAAAAACAGCTGTTTTAAAAAATAAAGGTAATTGAAGGTTTGATTGTAGTAGACCAAACTAAATGAAAGAACAACATAAGGTCAATGACCTCGAACTCTAAGAAACAGCTGATTTTCAAGTAAATTTTACACCTAAATTTTTCGAAAAGTACTTCGAATTTTTAAAAGTCGTAGAACAAAAGTTGTTCGCCTAAACGTCTAGAACAACCCCCTTTCGGATTAAAAGGGCTTACCCGTTACATCTTGTATAATGACATGTAACCACTTATAAGACATCAGGGGCCCAATGTGGTACATTATAATTATACATAATATTTTAAATTAAATTTAAAATGTTTCGAAATAAGACTACATAAAATAGGTGAAAAGTAAAGTTTTACTCACCTGGGGTATATGTAAGCGACGACGCCCGCCACCTAATTGTTCATTTTGATTTGACGTTTTATTCAATACCTCTTGTGTTTCTTCAGTGTTTAGATTTGACATTTCATTCAAAACTTCTTTTTCTTCAGTATAACTTGTGTCACTTGAGGAATGTTCAGCTGTAGGAATGAATGTTGAATCTTTGTCGCTGTCGTCAAACTCTGAGCTATTATTATCACAAAAAGTAGGCGTTGACGTTGTAGGTATTATGTCCTGTATCTCAGAAAAAGTGGGTTGTTGAGTTTGTTCCACTATATTTGAATAATCACAATTTTCGATAATTGAATTATAACTGTTATGAACTACAACGTTTGCGTTATTTCCGATGATGATATAGTTGGCAACATCAGACAGTGGAGGACTAGATGTTGACATTAAGGCATTTTGCAGTGTCTCGATGTTAGTTATCGGTCTTTGGTCTGGCAAACAATTTTCGTTATAGTTCAGGTCCGAACGATTCCCTACATTAGACGAGTCTTTAGTGTAATTCCTTGTATCATCCATGAAAGTATTTGTCAAGTCGTTATTAATATTTGAACTGTTTGGGGTGTCTTCGTCTGTAGACGGTACATATGTTTCACGTCTATGTTTCTCATTATCATAATCAGAATTTTCGATAATTGAATTATAACTGTCATCAACAAGAACATTTACGTTATTGCCGATGATGATATCTTTGGAAACATCAGGCAGTGGTGGACTAGATGTTGACAATAGGGTATGCCGTGTCTCGACGTTAGTTATCGTTCTTTGGTCTGGTAAAAATGTTTCGTTATAGTTCAGGTCCGTACAAATATCTACATGAGACGAATCATCAGCGTAATTTCTTGTATCATCCATTAAAGTATTTAAGAAGTCGTTATTTATATTTGAACTGTTTGCGGAATAGTCATCCCTAGACGGTATATATGTTTCATCCCTATGTTTTTCATTATCAGTAACATTAAATGAATCATCGATGCTAGTATTTACCGGTGCGTATGAATTGAGATTATGTCTGGGTCTCTGTAAAATAAGTTAAGTATGAGATTACTTTGTTAAATATTACTATGACTTAGAGGAACCTAGTTACTTTATAATATGTCAGTTAAACTTATCAAAATAGGACCAGTGGAATAAATAAATAGATAGTACGTACAAATGATATTTTTCTTGGTTTCTCATCCTTTGTTTTTTTAGACTTAGTTTCTCTCGGATTCTCAGTATCTGAAATAATCTGTTACTTTAGTATGCTAGTATAGATAAACATAATTAATAAGAACAAACTTGAAAATCAAGCAGTATCTACCCATTTAGACTAATTTAGAGTAGTGTATACCCAAATTGTCAACCCTCAGTAACTTGTGCTACTCTCATGGTTTACGATCAAAGCTGTCAAAATCAATTTTATTAACTTAAATTGTGATTTTTTAACGTTTCATCTGGTGTCGTTATCATATTCTCAACAAATTCACTCTTCGAAGTAAAGTCATACGAGAATGTGATGCGCTATATTAACCTGCTCGAAGACACCAGGCGTAATGTAGAAAAAGAAAAATAGTACAGCTAACTTTAACAGTCTGGACCCATTATTAAAAAATTGGTGGTCTAAATTCTAGATATTTAACGGTTCCGACTGTTAAAGTAGCTGTCTTCCGTGACTACTTGAATTGTTTTATTTTAAACTAGCTGCGCCCCGCAGTTTCACCCGCGCAAATCGCGATCCCGCTTTGTTCTTACACCTACCTACCGCAATGCAAAAATCCACACTTAAACGGTCGCCCATTAAAGTGTGGATTTTTGCACTGCAGTAGGTATGTGAAGTAAGGCAAAATTTGTATGTCAGTAAGTGATGATGACGATGAATGACGATCGATGACGATGAATGACGATAGATGACGATGGATGACGATCGATGACGATGAATGACGATGGATGACGATAGATGACGATGGATGCCTATGGTTCAAAAATAACGAAATTACGCAAAAAAAATATATCCGGATATCCGGACTTGATATCCGGATAATAAGTAGCCTATATGTTAATCGAAGTCTTAAGCTATCTGCATACCCAATTTCATTGAAATCGGTCCAGCCGTTTTCGAAATTAGCGCGCACAAACGCACAGACAAACGGACAAACATCCAAACGGACAAACAGACAAAAAGTTAAACACGGAAATGGGATCTGTAACATTAGTACATATCCCTAAAAATAGTTTTTTCAAAATATCTTTTAAAAACAGACACCGCTAAGTTACGATTTTATTATAAGTATAGATATAGATAGATAGATAGATTCAGTTTTAATATTCTTTTAATTATTTTTGGCGGTTTTTAATATTTTTATTTTAAGAACATTTTAATCAGCATTAGGTAGGTATAAAAGACGGTTAATGATATCAATCGTATTTTAACCGCATTATTTCATTAACGGAGTTATTAAGCTAAGTAGTAGTAGCTTGCGATTGTCCTAAGTATGAACGGTTGCCAACAAACTTTTAATCCTTGTAGATCTTAAATGATATCATTAAATGAAAAAATGATTAAAGAGACCTAAGAATGATTTTCAAATACCCACACGGCAAAGTCAGTTCAAATTATTATTTTTTCTTTTTTTCAATATGGGGCCTAATGGTCGCTATTTTGTTTTTATTTTAATATCACCTACGTGAGGAACATTAGAGAAATGAGAAAAATCTAACGAAATCTTAATTAAAATAGTAGTACGCCCCGAACTGAGACCTCACGACCCCCTATCTCCCCAATCCCCCTACCGATCCGGCTCATCTTCGAACTTATAAATTCTATTGACCTAAACTACCAAAATTCATGAAGATCGGAACAAGTTATCGTCGAACAAACATACAAAGATACAAGCGCCTGGCTACACTGGACCTTACTCGTTTCGCTCGTTCGCTCAATAAAACAATCGCGTGATTTAGAAGATACGAAGAAATAACGAATATTACAGACATGGCATATAAGATAGGCGCGAAAAACATAACCCCTTCCTTGCAGCCGGGTAAAATCACAAGTTTGATTTTGACAGCTTTGATCGTGAACCATGGGAGTAACACAAGTTTTTTACAGTTGCAAATCTGGTCATATTATTATTTATACTACTCTTACAATATTTATTTATTTCAAAAACAACTACAGCTATTTTACAGGATCCCCCAATGCAATAGAGTAGGTAAAAAGCATTATTAATTTTTAATGTTATAACAGAATATAAATTATATAATCATATTGTTGTGAAGGTATTCCTGTTCCAGTACAAAAATTAGGTAACACTGCAATAAGAGCTTCCACGTCTGTAGCTGACCTACACAAATAGATAAATTACACAAATATGTACCACTAACTGCGCCCCGCGGTTTCACCCGCGCAAGTCCCGATCCCGCGGGAATATCAGAATAAAAAGTAGCCTATGTGCTCTAAGGTATCCTACCTAGCTACCTATATTCCAAGTTTCATCGCAATCGGTTAAGTAGTTTTTGCGTAAAAGAGTAACGAAGTCACATACAAACTTTCGCGTTTATAATATTACTAGCAGCGCTACCGCGGTTTCACCTGCGTAAGTCCCGTTCTCGCGGGAATATCGGGATAAAAAGTAGCCTATGTGTTATTTCTGGTATCCAGCTACCTATATTCCAAGTTTCATCGCAATCGGTTCAGTAGTTTTTTGCGTGAAAGAGTAACAAAGTCACATACATACTTACGCGTTTATAATATTATACTAGCTGCGCCCCGCGGTTTTACCCGCAAAAGTCCTGTTCCCGAGAGAATATCAGATTAAAAAATAGCCTATGTGCTCTATGATATCCAGCTACCTATATTCCAAGTTCATCGTTCAGTAGGTTTTGCGTGAAAGAGTTCCAGTCTCATACATACATACATACAAATTTTTGCGTTTATAATAGTAATATTAGTAAGATTAAGGAAGGACCTAGTAAGATTAATTGGGCACAATCAGTCTCTAATTCAAAGTTATCAGATTTTATCTAAGATAGTCCTTACAATAAGTACCTAATAATTACGTGGCAAGATACCTAGATGTTTTTTCTTAAGTAGTTATGAGTATGTAGGTTCGAACTTACCTTCGGCTCCTTGTATCAATTTTAATATCCTTGCACTTCGACGGTTGGCGGAGGACGCCATTTCACAATATAAAAACAATCCGAGCACTCACGGCGTCCGAATATCACTGAGCGGAACTAACAGTTTTATTGCATTTGAAAACAGGAATCTACTTGTTGTTTATTATTTGTTTACCTACTAATCATTTTGCACTAATCGGCAACGTCGCATTTCTAAATTTCATGCGGAAGTCAATTACGACCACGAATGAAAGTTTTCCTATTCGACAACAGCGTTATAAGTTTTGCAACGGAAACCATCGGAACTACGTACATTTTAAGTACAGTTAGATTGAAAGTAAAAAGACGTCCACAGTTTTTTTCATATTGTGACATTTCTAAGATCCGCATGACAATTCGTGAACATTGCCACCCGTCTCCTATTTGACGTCCGTATATTGGACGTCGTAAGCAGGTGGACGCCACATTATATGCAAAAATAGCCATAATGGACGCACAATAGGTTACGGAATATATATATATATATATATATATATATATATGTATAGAAGCACTGACCTCTACCGCGGCCCGCACTGGACATGAGCGCGGGGAATTCATCCTCTGTTATCTCCGGAGGGGGACGGATTAGGTTCGAATCTGAAAATAACAAATAAGCAATTAATCAAACACTTTTTTACCGGGTTTTTAATCGCGTTTTATTCATGATTTTTAACCGACCGAGCTACCTAGAGTCAACCTAGAAAAGCCAACTGTAAAGTTGGCGAAAGCTCGGTCGGTTAAAAATCATGAATAAAACGCGATTAAACCCGGTAATTAAATTGTTTTATTATGCAAAATCGCGAAAACCATAGAAGAAATTAAGCATATAATCATTCGCTGTTTTAATATTGGTGAAAAGAATTTTTTATATCTATCTGTATTTGTATGTATGTGACTTTGTTACTCTTTCACGCAAAAACTACTGCGATTGCGATGAAACTTGAAATATGGGTAGCTGAATACCGGGAATAACACAGGCTACTTTTATTTTTATTTTTTATAATTGATACCTGTTCACTCGCTTTTTACCCCAATATTCCTGCAGGAACGGCATTTACACCGCGGGGCGTAGCTACTTTATTTTTAATAGCTGTGGCCTGCGGATTTATAAGTCCCGATCCCGAGGGAATATCGGGATTAAAGCCTATATTACTCCTCAATAAGGCTTTCTATCAGTGAAAGAATTTCTGAAATCGATCCCAGAAGTCTCCTATTCAATATTTTTAGTACTTATGGAAAACTTACAATCTGTCTTCGGTTGGCGAAGTTGTTTGTGTTGCCTCTTAACGACTTCTTTTGCTGAAATATACAATGTAAATTAAACTAAACATCATAATCAATCGGTCCCAAGGAAGGTTGGTGACGGGAACATGACGCCGTTGCGGTGTAGCCCTGGTGTTAACCGTGTAGCTCCAGTGTTAGCCGTGTAGCCCCGGTGTTAGCCGTGTAGCCCCGGTGTTAGCCGTGTAGCCCCGGTGTTAGCCGTGTAGCCCCGGTGTTAGCCGTGTAGCCCCGTTGTTAGCCGTGTAGCCCCGGTGTTAGCCGTGTAGCCCCGGTGTTAGCCGTGTAGCCCCAGTGTTAGCCGTGTAGCCCCAGTGTTAGCCGTGTAGCCCCAGTGTTAGCCGTGTAGCCCCGGTGTTATCCGAACCCGTGTGAACCCGCAACCTTCTGCATTGCAGTCGGGTTTTCGCCCAACGCGCCACAGAGGCAGTTTTATTTCGATGCATTTCTTTATGTTAATTTCATCATTCAATAAAATATTTTTTTTTATATAAAAATAAGATTTAAACTTACGTTTTTCTGTTTGTTCCTCTTTCACCGTAACATTCGACGAAAACGAATCGTTCAGCGATGGCGTCTGTACAAACAATCAGTAAATAAATATTTATGACTAGCTGCGTTCTGCTGTTTTAACCGCGTATCGTTCCCGGGAATATCATGGTCTCCAGCTACCTATATTCCAAGTTTCATCGCAATCGGTTTAGTAGATTTTGTGTAAAAGCGTAACAAAGTCACATAGAGACATTTAAACTTTCGCGATTATAATATTAGCTGAATAATATGGTTGAAATCTATTATCGGTACATTGACTTTGCTAAGCAAAAACTTTGACATAAGACAATTTTTGGTATTTATAAAGCGATCTTTGCAACTGTCCAAAGTTTTTGCTTAGTAAAGTCGAAGTTATTCAAATTAAGAATGTAAACCGATCAAAAATAATGACCTAACTTTGCTTCTCTGTTATGTATGACTATGAAGTTCGTTATTTTTTTTATTTGTATATTACAAAATGAATTTTATCTAAAAATTCCAATTCAAAGTTTATGCTTAGTTTTTGCTAAGCTCAGTCTGAGCAAAGTCAAAGTATGCACTAGATTTCAACCTTAATGTTAACCTCGAGTTTTGGAGGAAACGCGTTGAGGAGATGTGTTGCTAATTTTCATTTTGCGTGTAAATTGTTAAATTTCGGGGGCATATTAGTCAATTTAGTGTCGTGAAGTTGTACAAGTGTACTGAAAATCGGTGCAAAACATTGACTTTAGCGTTGTCTCCAAAGCTCCGTGAACAATCTTTGTAAATGGTCGCCGTGTTTACAAATGATTCCCTAGACTTGACTTTAACTATGACGACTGACTGTTTCGATGCAAATAACTTGCAAAATTAATAATACTTGAATACTTGACACTGGCTAATTTCCAAATTGCCATAATCGGTTCACAACCGATAGAAAATAAATAATGATAACCTCATTAGGACCTTAGACGGTTTTTCAGGTGTGTTGATGGATGACTCACCATATGTTGATGACTTGGAACTTTCCACGCATCCTTCTTTGTTTCTTTTGTTTGTAGAACAGTCTGGAATTATAAAAAAAATTAATTAATTTACTTATTAACCTTACTTTATTTACTTAACACTCACTCCCCATATTTATAAATGTCATTATTTGGGAATGGGGAATGTTTTACTATTTTTTATCTTATTTCTGTATGTTTTGGTAAATAAATGATTTTCAGTTTAATTGTTTTCATTTGTTTGTTGTTTTTATTAATTTAATGTGTTTTTAGTAATCCTTGTTACATAGCGGCAACAAAAATACATCATCTGTGCAAATTTCAACTGTCTAGCCATTACAGTTTATGAGATACAGTCTGATGACAGACAGACGAGTGGAGTCTTAGTAAACCAGTCCCGTTTTTATCCTTTGGGTACGAAACCCTAAAAAAACCATCAAAAACCTTACATAATATCTAAATTGGCGAGTAAACAGCTTTGTCTTGTTAGGGTTGGTGTCAGGTAGGCGGCCGGCCTTTCAAAACGTCGCCAAATTCGCCAAGTTGCAGAACTTACTGAGCCAACCATAAATAATTTGTGGGTTTTTTTAATATTTTGTGATTTTATTTGGATTAATTTAGTACATTTTAATAATTATTTCATCAAATTTATAAAAATACATACGTCAACGTCAACATCCCTCGGTAAATGGTTGCCCGGTACTGGTTCGATGCCCGCGACGGGACAACAGCTGTCAAAGATAGTGTAAGCCCAGCGCTTCACGCGTGCTAAACTACATTCCACTTGCTTCGTTCCTTCTTCGTGTAACTGAAAAAAAAGGACAAATTAATTACCATTTTTAAACTAACATGGTTATTTTCACTACTAAAATTACTTAATAACGGGGTATTTACCATGTTTAATAATTTATTCGTGTCTCGTGAACAAGCTGGTTGGAATTACTAGCGAAATATCGAGCTCCGCGAATAAATTATTAAACATGGTAAATACCCCGTTATTAAGTAATTTTAGAAATTAATTACCAATTTTTATTTCTTATTTACACCATCAAAGAAGATTTTTTCCCTGAAAAGGAGTTTTCTATGTATCATAATATGTATGTTTTTACAAAAAAAAAGTATAATATTGTCTAATACCCATAACACAAGCCTAGTGCTTAGTTTGGGGCTATATTGCTGTTCGGGACACCTTAATTATTTATACTTAATTAAAATCCTGTTTAATGTTTGGAAATGATTTACTCCCTTACTTACAAAACATTATTTACACTTGATTGTTATGTGACGTTTGTCTCTGTCTGTCAACTTTGAAACTTCATGTGACAGTAAAAGACAAACGATGCATAGTTATGCAGCGCATTAATTAGCGTTTATAAGTAAGGGGGTTAATGTTTGGTTACGACAAGACAAGACCTCTATCTCTCCAAAAATCCCATTTCTGGATAAACCATCTCGAGAGGCGGCGCTGTTACGCGCCGCTGCCATCTCGGGCCCTGTTAAATGGCGACGGACCCCCCCCCCCCCCCCCGAGTCCGCCGCCATGGGCATCCTTGGTGCCTTGGTGGCTGCAGGTCGTTGCCGACCCTCCGCCTGGGGCGATGAGTGCAATTCAATTCAATTCAAGCCCGAGGACGCCCTTGGAGCTCCCACTTCCTCTCTGCATCCTCTTCGGAGGTCATGACAGCCTCACAAAAGAGGCGCATCGCGTCCCAGGACTTGTCGCTTTCGATCATAGAAGACCCTACGGCCGGAAGCGACAAGTCCTGTCCGACAACTGTCGTTAAAGCGCTTCGCTGGTCACTCCAGGCGGGACACACCTCCAAAGTGTGTTGAGCGGTGTCTGAACTGCAGTGGCACCGCTCATCGCTCTCCCGACCAATTCGGCATAAGTAACGGCCGAACAGCCGTGGCCAGACAAGGTCTAAGTCAAGCGGAAGCTTAGCCCACCGTGGCCTCTGGCCAACCACCCCTCAAGGACCGGTCTGTCGGCCACATGGTCCAGAGACCCGATCGCGGCTCCTGCAGCCGCGTACGCCACACCTCCACCTGGGACCGGTGGAGTTCCTCCCGACAGTACGAAAGAATACTACAATTAATAGTCCATTCAAAGTAAGTATTGCGAAATAAGGTGTCAAATGGACGGATGTATGAGTTGTATGAGTTCAATATTTATTTATTTATTACCTTAAAGTTATTATCAATAAAATAAAAAAATTCACTATATTGCACACAGCGCAATCCAATCCCAAACTAAGCACTAGGCTTGTACTATAGGTACTAGACAACGGATATACTACATATTGTACTTTTTTTTTTGTAAATACATACATATTATACATAGAAAGACACCCAGACCAGAAACTAAAATTTATTTATAAGCACAAAGATTTGCACCCGACGGGAATCGAACCCGCAGCCTTCTGCATTGCAGTCGAGCGTCCGCCCGACGCGCCACAGAGGCCGTCGGAACCCTAACAAGAGAGAAGTACCTCACAACCCAACCCCGCAGTATATTTGAAGGAGTCCCTCTTGAGCTGAGCGGTCGCAAGCGTCATACGCGGGAACCCCTCGTTCTGGTGACTCTTTATCTCGTTGATGAGATGGAAGAACAACATGTCCAGCTTGTAGATGCGGAAGATGGAGTCGTCCTCGCCTGGAATCACAAGTGCAGTCATTAATGATACCTTCGCACAAGCTGGCAGCTCGCTTAGAGCCAACGAGGTCCTAATTAAAACGAACGATCTAGAACAGTGTTGGGCAAACTTTTCTCTGCATGCTAATATTTACGCAAAAAATCGAGGCGGGCCAAGCACTTGAATCTAAATAGCAGCTTTTAGCTGAGGCCGGCCCATTTAGGGTTCGCACATGGCTTCCTAGTTTGTAAGTATCTAATATTGTAATATTGTTTTTTTTTATTTTGTTTTGTGTTCGTTGCCGTGTGCTTGTCCTAATAAATACGTATTCTATTCTATTCTTAGATATATATTTAATAACTTAAAGGTGACTGACTGACTGACATAGTGATCTATCAACGCACAGCCCAAACCACTGAACGGATCGGGCTGAAAATTGGCATGCAGGTAGATGTTATGACGTAGGCATCCGCTAAGAAAGGATTTTGATAAATTCTACCCCAAAGGGGATATATTCCTACCCTAAGGGAGTAAAATAGGGGATAATAGGCTTAACGCGAACTAAGCCGCGAGCAAAAGCTAGTTCTATATCAATGTAAAAGTAAATTTAAGATATAGGTACCTAAGTATTAGTCACTTCTAATATCTCCAACTAGCTGCTCCCTGTGGTTTCATTACTCCAAAGATTTTTATTCACAAAAAACAGCACTCGATTTTTAATTTGATAATTGCGGGCCGAAGTTGGCCTGCGGGCTGTAGTTTGCCCATCTCTGATAGTAGTGGGTAAATAGGTAAGCTGGCGCAATATCTATTCAATCTATTCAACCTGCATCATACCGATGGATCCATCATTCAGTTCGATCTATTCAAATATTCTGCCTCATATCGAATAGATCATCTATTCAACCCATTGTTTACTCTATTCAATCTATTCACCTATCCGATAGAACCATCATTCAGCTCGCTCAAAACAGTTGGGATAAACGTTCTATTACATACAAGACTAAACCGATAGATTCAATCGTTCAACTGATATCTATTCAATCTGTTCATCCATTCAGCCTACATCATACCTATCTGATAGAGCCATTATTCAGCTCGATCTATTCAAAACAGTTGGGATAAACAGAGTCCGTTCTTTTACATACTAGACTAAACCGATGCTGTGATCCACATCCGCTGGACGTAGAACCCGCACTTGTTTATCCATTCATCCTACATCATATTCAAAGCAGTTAGTCTATGTTACCTCATGAATGACTGAAAGGTTTAATCTATTCAAAACTAATGCATCCAACTCTTGAAATGATACACATTAATTAAGCAATTCACATATTTATTAGTAATTTATATTAGGTACATAGTTTCCTAAACTTACGCCAAATGATATAAAGCTTGTGAAGAAAAGGTAAGTTTTTCATATGTGTCACACATTCACAATGGCAAAAACCGTATGCTCGACAAATATGACAAGCGAGGCCGTCGATAATATCACATCCAGTCATATCAATACATTTCTTTGAACAACAATAAAAACCCTCCATTATTGTTTAATCGTAGTTTCTGTTGACTGATCAGCTAAGATTTCGGCATAAGACTGACACTTATGAGGTAGATAAAAGTAGATTTATATGAGTAAGGTTTTTAAAAATGAAACAAAATTTAGTTATTATAAAATTTTATTATCAATACACCACTTATTCAAACAGATTACATTTTTTAAAGCACAAATATTCTTATGATAGATACATGTATAGACATCATTACATTCGTTATAAAGATTATACAGAATATTAAAATTAGGACATTCATAATTTTCTATATTAACTACATTACAATTAACAAACATATCTTTAACCCACTTGGCTTTTTCTTCACCTTTAACATAAATACACTTATTCTCAAGTAGAGGTGAAATTAAATGCTTATATTTTGAAAAAGGAATAAATCCTTCTTTCCAATAAATATTTCTATTTCTCTCAATCCAGGCAACCTGCCTCATTTCTTTTGTGGTCAAGTCATAGAAAGGGAAAGGTGGTCTTATTAAAAAACTTTGTAGTCCGTTATCATCCAGAATAGCTAGCTCCTTAGGTATAAACTGATTTAATTCGGTTTTGAAGCCTTGTACATCAACTATTAACTTCATGATATCTTGCGAACCGTACTGCTGAGAGGTTTATATTCTATAATGCGATCGTTGATAATGAGACAATAGGCACTTGTGTTATCAGGAAAATCTTTATCACTTTCTATTTCTAGCCTGACATCAACTGGACCGGTTTTTAATGTTTCGTTCTGCCTGGAACAGTCTATTACAAACAAAGGTGCTTTTTCTTTAAAGTCGATAATATTAAGCAACGGATCAACTGGAGTGTTGTAGTAAGACTGACGGAATTTGATGTACATTTCATATAATATACGATATTTATCACTATCGAAATTAAGTTTAAGTGCATCATATGGGTATGTTTGCGAATTCAAAAACAATGTAACGTTAGTTAAGTTACAGTGATCAAACAGAGAATAATTTCTATCCTTTACATTTTTCTTAATTGTTTGAAGGCCGAATATTACATATCTAGGTTTCTCGAGTTGGGAGGCAGTCTTGATTGACCATGAATGCTTCTTTGTCTTAGGTAATAGCGGATATTCATATGTGTCCCAGTTTCGAAAAGCTATTTGTATTGGCTTATCTTTTTCTAATTGTTTTAAGAGCAGTAATCTTTCTCGATCGGATACTTTAATATGAGGTACACGCCATTGTATTCTCTCGATATTAACTGATACCCGATCATCCTTATCAAGTATGAGAGCATCGACATTAGATTTACATCTCGATAATATTAATTCGTGTTTACAGTTTAATACGATTTTGTTATAGTCTTCAGCAAATCCTAATAGTTTACTAAGCGGCAATATTACATTAAAAAGCCCATTTACAGATTTTGTTCCATTCAAGTTCCATCCCCACAGAGCAGCCTGTTTACTTTCCCCCTCATTCATTGAAGTGTATGATTTGATTGTAGAAGTAATACCGACATGTCTAATTCGATCAATTTCAATTCCCTTTATCTCATATCTGATATCATGAAACAGAAACGGTATTGGATGGTTGTTAAATTGACACTCCTTCTTTACAAGTTTTCCTGCAGCATCCTTCGTAAATACTTCTACACATCCTTCAATCAAAATAGAACTGGCAGAAGGTAATACATAGACGTCTTGTTGATTAATCGGTATTCGTATTCGAATGACGTCTGCTTCTTTTTCGAGTGAGCCTCAGTTTTTTTCAACGGTGGAGGAGACACCGCTGTTGCTTCATCTTCTGAAGTCTGTGATGGTAATCTGTGAATAAATATAACTTATTAAAACTACTTAAATAAGTAAAAAATTTAGATGGACGAGTTAGAGTGAATGACTAATGAATTTACTTAATGATGAAATATAGAACTTACATTTTGGTTTCTTTTTTCCCTTCACCTCTACCAGCATAGTGGCTGATGCGCTTTAATAACATCGGCTCACGGCTAGTTCCATCGACTTCTGGGAATAATTCCTCGCTTAGGACGGGCATAGATTGCGACCTGTAAATATAATAAAAATTAAGTAGCCAAGACACATGAAAATGTTGGCAGTTTTTAAACTATAGGTAGGTACTTACATTTTACTTGAAGTGTATTTCTCCTGATTTTATTTCTTGATGTATTCTCAATGCTTTGTTTATTGCAAGTGATAACTTCATCCGAATTTCTTCTAGTTTTTATTCAAACAAATTTCATTGTGTGTGTTGTGTGGTGACATGATAATTGCATGTGCATAATAGCTGACTATGTTAAAATCCATACATAGATCCTGAAGAATGCGTCGGATGCCCTATTTTGGCAAGGAGGTATAGTAACGAACACTTAAATCATTGCTAGTTTTTTTCCGTTGTGTTAACAAATCACTCATTGATTTGTAAAAATGAAGTATATTTTCGATATTGAACCTTATAACGTTCAAAAAATTTGTCTATAAATTCGTGGTGTAAATACTTTCAAAATGATAATCACTCCGAAACCATCAAGAAAGTAGCAACGATTGCTTAATGGCTGTAAGTATGAAATAAAAAATAAATATATTTTATTAGGATTGATATGTAATATTAACAATTCCTTTTTAATTTTTACAGGACGGCGAAGAATCACTATTCAATTTTATTTCGATGGATAAAAATCTTGGGAGTACGAGTCGCAAAAGAAACAATGATGATGAAATATTTTATTCGTGTATTAAGAGACCAATCACTGGCGGTATGAAATTAATTAAAATCGAGATTTATGATCATACAAATAGTGATGTTAGTTCGAAAAAAATTACAGGCATGTGTCAGTGTAAAGCCGATGTTTGTGTGCAACATATTATTAATATTGATGATGTTTATGTACACATTAGAGAGCTTATAACGAAAATTGAGAATAATGTACTAGATTATTGAATAAATTTATAAGCATTCACTATTTGTTTTATTCGATGATTAGATGCTCACAAAACCCTGTTATTATATATTTAGGATAACTTCATTGTAATAGGTAGTTACAATTCATAAAAATAACTTGAATTCTATTCACTTTACCATTTTCTAAACTTAGTTTTTAGGTACCATATCTGCATATAACTTTGTAATCAACCTTGATACGTACATTTTTATTACAAACAATATTTAGGCTGAATACTCTGACTGTACTGTCTGTGCACTTGAAATTACCGTTCCAAACAAGCAGAGTTGTTTGAGGCAGCTGTCGTGCTTAAACAATCGAATGGAGCGTCATAGCTACTAAGTTATCATGTTACATTTTTTATCGTATCGTTATCGACGCGACTTACCTAAGGCGTCATGCAGTGCGAGTAGGTATGCGAATCTTTTAATTAGCTACTATTTTTAGAATGAATGCTCATGATCTGATCATTTAAACTTCATACTTCATCTGAGAAAACGAAAAAACGGTTTGAATAAATCAAGTTAGAACAACTAACTAACTGCTTGAAATAGATTGAGCTGATTGATGGTAAAATCTATCAGTTTAGTCTTGTATGTAGCTAGATTTCTATCTGAACAGACTCTCTTACAGCTTTGAATAGATAACTTCTCAGCGATAGGTAGTTATCATTCATAAAAAATATCGTGATTTCTATTCACCGCACTATTGTAAAACTTAGCTTTTTAGGTATCTTACATGTAGACAATTTTTAAAGAACGTTGATAATATATCAATGAATATATATTAGGGAAAACCGACTGCATGCAAGTTTGCGATGTGCTTAGGTGCAGATATTTTTTTTAAATTAAAATCAATATCCGCGCTTAATAGTCTGACGGTACATCACTGCGTAACCAACTCTATTAGGAAGCATATTTATTATTGTATGCTGAAATAAGACACCATGTTCATGTTTACATTCGTTCGATGCGATCTACCTGAGGCGTCATACAGTATAAGTTGGTATGTAGGATGAATGGATAAACAAGTGCGGGTTCTACGTCCAGCGGATGTGGATCACAGCATCGGTTTAGTCTAGTATGTAAAAGAACGGACTCTGTTTATCCCAACTGTTTTGAATAGATCGAGCTGAATAATGGCTCTATCAGATAGGTATGATGTAGGCTGAATGGATGAACAGATTGAATAGATATCAGTTGAACGATTGAATCTATCGGTTTAGTCTTGTATGTAATAGAACGTTTATCCCAACTGTTTTGAGCGAGCTGAATGATGGTTCTATCGGATAGGTGAATAGATTGAATAGAGTAAACAATGGGTTGAATAGATGATCTATTCGATATGAGGCAGAATATTTGAATAGATCGAACTGAATGATGGATCCATCGGTATGATGCAGGTTGAATAGATTGAATAGATATTGCGCCAGCTTACCTATTTACCCACTACTTCTGATCTAAAATGTTAGCGAAAGGCCGCATCGAGCGCTTGGCTCACATTACTTGATGTATGAGTTGTATGACCTACAATGTTACTGGTTAAAAGAATTCACTCAAGGTCGGTATCTCTGATAGCAGTCGTTAGGGTAACCTGAACTCTTATCACGAGGTGACTAGTATATATATACAAAATGAAACATGTGTAGAATGTACCTTTGCCGTTTTTATTGTACTAACTAACTGTTACTCGCGACTTCGTCTAGGTAGAAATTGCATACCCGACTTTTTCGTTCATTACTCGGGTTCTACTAATTGGATTTCGATGTAAAGCATACTACGAGGTTCCTCGAAAATATAACTATCCAATATGGAAAACCAGATGTTAATCGGATTGGTAGTTTATAATTGTAAAGGGAACAAACAGAAAAACAGAAATGTTATTTTTTTAGTTTTTTTTTAAATTATTTCCAAGTAAGTACAGACTCTTTGTCCTTTCTTCCTTTATTATAAGTATAGATAAAAAGCTGAAAAGAAAGCCCTAAGCAGGCTATAGATAGGCTCGCAGTTTTAACTGTACAGTTTTATCTGATGATATTTCGAACTGTTTTAATTTTACACACACATACGATTTGAACGAGAGAACTGGACATTCCGACTGTACAGTTAAAACTGCACCGGCATATAGCCTGTTTTACCCCTTTATTTATAAACGCTAATTAATCCGCTGCATAACTATGCACCGTTTGTCTTTTACTGTCACATGACGTATCAAAGTTGACAGACAGAGACAAACGTCACATAACTTAGTCATGTGTAAATAATATCTATACTTATAATAAAGGAAGAGAGGACAAAAAGTCTGTACTTGGAAGTAAATTAAAAAAAAAGTTGTCTAGGTGACTTAGGATAAGTAGTAGAACAAAATTATATTATTTTTAAAATTCATGTCTGTCTGTCTGTTTCTCTGTCGGTTCCTTATACAATTAACAACTACTGATCCGATTAAAATCTGGTTTTCAATATTGGGTAGTTCTTTTTTCGAAGAAGGTCGTGGTATACTTTACATTGAAATCCAATCAGTAGAACCCGAGTAATGAACGAAAAAGTGCAACCGCTCGAGAACCGCTCGGCCGCCCGCGCCCGTGACAACTGACAACGCGTTTTTCACTTCCGCGGGTGAAACCTCGGGGCGCAGCTAGTTTTATAAATAAGGGTGTTACTTACTCGCTTTGATACACATCTGTATAATAAAGTCCTGCACTTGATCCACCTTCTCCGGCAAGGTGTAGAGTGGAGGCAGCACCTTGGTGTCCTGTGCCGACTGCTTGAGGTAGTCGATGATGTTGGCCAACACTTGCATGTAGTCAGTGGCCACTCGGTCTGAGTCTGGCTTCTCTAGGCCGAGCTCTTCCGCGCCGAATTTCACGTCTGATGCGTAGCCGACTGGTATTATACCTGACAACAAAGAATTTAGACAGGTCTCTTAGGGTGCTCTTTCACCAGAGATGTGCTATGCTACGATGCTATGGATGCGTTTGATATCCACCAATCATATCCATTAGTGCACATAGCTTAGTGTATTTTCGTAGCGTAGATTTCACATCTTCGTAGCATAGCTGCATAGCTCTGGCGGAAAAGCAGCCTTAAAGTTTCGTAATTTGTTTTTATTGCTCAAGGCATATCTACTGTTTCTCTGTTTGTTCTTTATACACTTAAAAACTACTAATCCGATTGACTAAAAAAGCGACCAAACAACTATTAGAGAAACAGAACTGGATACCAAATTTAATAAATAAGACCCACAAAGTTTAGAAGCGTCGCCCAGAAATTATTTCAATAGCAACCAACTTCTTCAAGGAACTATATAAAAAGAAAAACATCATACAAACAACGAGCCTGATGGGAGGAAGCGAAGTACCGGACATACTATCTGCAGAAATATATAAAGCTGTGACATCTCAAAGGAAAGATAAAGCTCCAGGATCAGACGGCATAACCAATGAGTTTATCATACTAAATAAAGACTACCTAATACCAATTTTGGAACACTTTTTCAATCAAGTACTACATACCGAAATTATACCCAACCAATGGACTACGGCTACTATAGTACTTCTTCACAAAAAAGGTAACAAAAACAATATCAATAATTATAGACCTATCAGCTTGTCGACAAATATCTATAAAATCTTTGCTAAAATTATACTTGAGAGAATAACTAGAACGTTAGATGAAAATCAGCCAAGAGAACAGGCAGGTTTCAGAAGCGGGTACTCAACTCTAGACCACATCTACGTTATCAAACAACTATTTGAAAAGAGTAAAGAGTACAACTTCACTTTCTACTGCTGTTTAGTGGACTACAATAAGGCTTTTGACACAATAGAACATGAAAAGATCTGGCAAGCACTTAAGAACCAAGGTGTTGATTTTAAATACATTAGAATATTAAAAAACATTTATAACAACAGCAAAACTAAAATTAAACTAGAAAAAGTAGGAGAAGAAATCAAGATAGAAAGAGGTGTACGCCAGGGCGACCCACTCTCGCCAAAGCTTTTCACGGCAGTTCTAGAGGAGGTCTTTCGTCAATTAGATTGGGAAAATTGTGGTCTGACCATTAATGGTGAAAACCTAGCACATTTAAGGTTCGCAGATGACCTGATAATCCTCTCATCTACGAGCGAAGGCTTGCAGGTGATGCTAAATGAACTAGATAGAGAGAGCCTAAAGGTGGGATTAGCCATGAACACACAAAAGACTAAAGTTATGACAAATGGGAAGCAAGAACCTATTAGGATTAATAACAATCTAATTGAATATGTTACTGAATATATATATTTGGGTCAAATAATTTCTCCTCTGGATCTAACAACAAAAGAAATTGACAGACGTATTGGAAATGCTTGGAAGCAATATTGGAATTTTAAGGAAATAATGAAAAACAGCGAAACCAAGACAAGTATTAAACGGAAACTTTTTGATTCCTGCATACTTCCTATACTTACTTACGGCTGCCAAACTTGGGCAATTACGAATTTTCACAAAAAGAAGCTAGAAACTTGTCAGAACTCAATGGAGAGAAGTATGATAGGCAAAAGACTAATTGATAGAGTAAGCCTTACAACTATTAAGAAACACACAAAAACAAAAGATGTTGTTAAAACGATAAGAAAACTAAAGTGGAAGTGGGCAGGCCACACAATCAGAGGAAGTGAAAAATGGTCAAAACTCATCATGAACTGGTTCACAAGCCACAAGAAGAGGAAAAGAGGTAGACCATTTAGACGTTGGGTTGATGACATCAAAGCTGCAGCTGGTAGCACATGGACAAGAGTAGCCAATGATAGAGAGAAATGGCGACAGTTGGAGGAGGCCTTTGTCAATCAGTGACATACAGACGGAGTCGATGCATTACAAAAAAAAAAAAAAAACTTTAATAATAATATTTATTTTGTAAATGTAAATTTTTGTCTGAATAAAGGCTATATAATAATAAATAATCCGATTGAAATCTGGTTTTGTTCTCAATATTGGATAGTTCCATTTTCGAAGAACCTCGTGGTATACTTTACATCGAAATCCAATTAGTAGAACTCTAATAATGAACGAAAAAGTCGGCTATGCACTATTTCTACGCAGACGAAGTCGCGGGTAACAGCTAGTACATAAATAAATATTTAAGTGGGATGGGCTCTCATACAAGAAACTGATATTTTTGTGATAACAGTACAAAGAGATAGGTCTATTCAATCTAACACAGTGATCTTACCAGGGTTAATAGATTCATGGTAAAAGTCCTTGATGCCATCGGCCAAGCTGAACCTTAGCACAGTGCTTTCTCCAATCAAGTAGCGATTGTTGGCTCGACAGAATGAGTTCACGTCTATTAGAAATATGTCTTCTTCAAGTATCCCTGTAAAATACAATGATTATAATAATCATAGGTAAACAAGTATTGTTACTCCTTTAAGCAACAACTACTGAACATTTGCGTGGAGTCCAGTAACATTTTTTTAAAATCAATTAAGATTTGTAAACATTATTGAAATCGCTAGATAAAATGGCGGGATTTTGTGAGTGTAGGGTGTAAGGCGAAACTGAGGGTAGTTTACAACTACCCTCTCAACGTAAAACGAAGCTCGACACTCCCACTCCAGTCTGCTCACGACCACGGCCGCCGGCAAATGTAAGCCGTGACTAGGTAACTTCAATCGATACAATTATCTCAAAATTGCATAAGTCCCGTTCCCGCAAGAATATCGGGATAAAAAGCCAGAACTCCAGGTACCTATCTAAATACCGACATTCATAGCAAACAATTTAGTAGTTTTGCGTGATTGAAACAAACATCTAAAATTTTGCCTTCCAAACCTGTGATTTTAATGACAATTATTTACTGGCCTGGCCTACGACGTAAAAGGATGTGGATTCGATTCCTGCCAGGCGCATTACCGACTAAAATTATAATAATATAAAAAATAAAGAATATTTCATCAATGTTTCAAGTTTCATTGCAATCCATTAAAAGTAGTTTAACCTTCCTATAAAATCACTGCATCTATTAATAAAAGCTGCATCAAAATCCGTGGAGTAGTTTTAAAAATCTAAGCATAAAACAAACCAGACAGACAGACAGCAAGAAGCGACTTTGTTTTATACTATGTAATGAAGTAGGAGGTATAAAATCTTACTCTTATTAAATCCTTTCAATTTAACAAAGTTCTTTATCTCTTTGAGTTCGGATTCCTCTGCCTCCTGCCTGGCCCGCTCCTGCCTTTCAATCTCCGAGAAGGGAATGCCTTGCGCTGTAAACTTTTGTTCGGGTATGTTGTATTTGGCCTTCTCTTTCTTTGCTATGTCCTCGAACTTGGCCTTTTGGCTTTGTGTCATTTGCTGAAACAAAGTGTTTTATATTAGACTATGTATGGTTTTACCAGTGTACGTCCTGATCTTTTTTTTTCTTTTTTTTCCCATCTTGATACTGCAAGTCTTTGATAGACTGACATACGTCCTGATCTTGAAGGATGTTTGTAAAACCCTTTTTTATTGGATGCTAAATCATAATCATCAGTAGAATGGCTATATTGCTAAATTGCCAAAATAGTTTTTTTAGGGAATGAGGTTTAAAGTTTTTTGTCATTGATTGTCATGGTGCCTACTCCATAATTTTTTGGAAAACTAACCAGTCATAAAATGCTCAAATTGACTCAAAAGCAACATCAATCTATTCATAATCCAAAATCCAATGAAATGATATAAAAAACTCATTTTGGCTAACGTGGCTACTAATAAACTTTAGCAATGTAGCCTTTCCACTGACAATATAAAGAACACTCTCCACATTTTAATGAAAGACAACAATGTGTGTGCTCCATGCTTCGGCATGGCATGATAAGCAATTGGACCCGGTTGTTATCTATTATAACAGTTGTTAGGTAAGATAGGGGCCAGAGAGCATCCTGACTGTAATTCTAAATTTACAGTCAGGACATCTAGCATCACATAATGAAATAAGCTATAGTTATTTTCTTTCGGGTTGGTATGCGGACAAACTGAAAGGAGAGCATTGTTTGGGACTTCGTACATTTACTACTGAACCAATTACATTAACGGTGAGTGAATATTTGTTCTAATTTAGGTAGTGTACTTGTACACTAATATACTTATTTATTACTTATTAGAATAGGTATGATGCTGCCTAAGTAGGTAGGTAGTAGGTACCTACCTACATCATTTTGTAGCATAGGTATACAGTATACTGATTTCACAAAGGAATTGATATCCTGGAATTCACGGCATTTTTTTAACAATTTCGGAGGTTACCTACCCCAAAATATATACATACATCGATTATCCCAGAGCTGAAAAATACGTTGTTCCTAACTTCTTTCAAACTTACCCTCCAAACTGGATCAGCGGCCTGTTGAACTTCAGTCAGGTTTGCATAGTTTATTCCTTTTTTCCGCTGCTCTTCTTTGAAATCATGCATGAAGTAATAAAATGAGTTACGCGCTACCTTCTTAGGCATTTTGAAATATGTGTTTTTGCAAAGCTTGCACTCTTTGGAAAATTTTCAAATATGGGCAGCAATCAGCGTGCGGCATGTAAAATCTACCCGACCGACCGGCTTATCGTGTGTGTTGCCACATTTGGTTCTGAAAAGGGAACCGAAAAGCACTAGATTTGTCATTCATTCATTACAATAAAAAACAAAGCTGGTTGAATTAGCGAAGAACGAAGTAACTAAACAAAGAGAATATAATCACTACGTTTTTAACCAAACTCTTAAAATGTAAAACCCTACTTCGTTCGTGAAATATTCAGATATAAATGAATTTTAATTTCGATTTTAAATTTTTAAATTTTCATTTATATTCCATAAAAAACCGATTGCCGGTTTGTAAAGATTTTCAACAACCTCGATATGAAATTTCAAGTGAAATAGCTACAATATAATCATAAATAATATTACAGTTAAAAGTTTGATTAATTTGGATAAAACTTAGTAGAGAAAAAGACTTATCCCAAAATTCCTGTAGAATTAGAATTCAGCACTCGGCCACAACACCACAAGAAGTTGTCGACGTAGCCGTCGCTGTGAAGTAGTTCGACGTTCGTGCCGTAATGCGGTACCAAAACAAATCAATCGGATAGAGTCACAGTGGTAACGAGGTAAGGCGGCCGGCCGCATAGGCAGGCGCTTGCTTCCCGCCTAGTGGCTTGCATTCTGACAAGATAAAAAAGAACAGCTAGACGCCAAGTGCCCAGTGCGACCAGTCGCGAACTTTCTAGACCGTTCGTTTTGGTTTGGAGACTCGCTAGCCTCTCGCCGCTAAGCCAGCCTCTTGCCTTTGATCCCGCAGCCTAAGCGAACGACTTAGTCACTGTAATCCTGTATATCGCCGTCATTTCGTCCACCGCATACATTTATGTGTATGATTTTATAAGATGTTTCACTAGATCGAGTAAACAAATTTTTTGTCTAACTCCGACTTACATACCGATTTCTGTCACTAATTTCCTGGAGTGATATGGCGTATAATCTAAATATTACCACAACAGCACTATGCGGTAATTTCGGTATAAAACCAGTTGGCTTTTTTAAAGTTGACTGCCTTTTTATGATTCCTTTTTGTTTTTATTGCTCAAGGCATTTTAAACTTAGAAATATTTTATGACATGACACGTGATTCCTGTGTAGCTCAGTGATTAGATTAGAGCAGTCGCCTGGTTAGCGAAAGGACGCAGGTTCGAATCCTGTCATGGGGATTTTTTGGAAATATATTTCCTTGCTAAAATACTTCTGAATTTTTAAGGTTTTTGAAAAGTTAACCTTGAAATAGCCAACTGTAGAGTTGGCGAAACTCCGGTCGTTGATAATAATGACGTTATTGAATAAAACGCGAGTAAAACCCGGTAAATATTGTGTTTTATTAAACCTTAGCAAACCAGTAAAATAATGAGTTGTATACTTTATTGCCTATCATTTTACGTATTTCTAAGACAAGAGCTTGCTTTTAGTCATTCTCATCATTTAGAATTAGGTTCTGATATTTTATTGTCAATTTTCAATAAGTATTTAATCCGAAAGGTTCATTTCATTTTACAGAATTGTTCACATTTGAACGGAATTATCAGAATAAGCGTCAAGCGTATCTTGAGGGTGTCAACATTATTTTATTACAAGTTTTGACCAAGGTTCTACAGATCGAAACACAGAATCGACATGTCAAATGTTATTATTATTATTTCTTATCGGTTGTGATCCGATTATGGTTATTAGGAAAATAGCCAGTTTAAAGTATTATTAAAATTTGCAAGTTATTTGCATCGAAACAGTCAAGTCGTCATGCTTAAAGTCAAGTCTAGGGAATCATTTGTAAACACGGCGGCCATTTACAAAGATTGTTCACGGAGCTTCTGACCACAGACTAGTAAGAAGATACTAAAGTTTCTGACGGAACCTAACCCAACCATGTATAAAAATGATTTAACCATGATTTAACACATTTTCTCAACGCGTTTCTGCCAACAACTTTTTGTCTGTCATTGGCTCTAGCAATGACAGTGACAATCAAGTTGGCGAAATAAGCAATCGAGCTAAAAAAAAAATTTAGTTGAATTTTTCTTTGATGGAGGAGGTTCGTTTCTCGTTTTTCCTATTGAAATACAAGGAAATTTCCTTGTAATAAATATCTCAAAATTTGTGTTAATCAATACTAAACGGAACAGTTTGCGTATCATAAAAATTTGAAGTGATTTGTGAGTTAAATTTATAATATTGTACAGGTATGTACGGCCCCCTAATTTGGAACCGATATCTTTAGTTTTATTGGTGCCGCTAAAACTTGTATACCATATCCAGGGCTGAAATCAGAATGGTTCACGTTAGACAAAATCTCGCATCTAGCTCGTTGCTAGAAAATGAAACATACCATGTCATTGTCTGGGAATAGGTCTAAATTATCAATATCCGTCTTCTCGCAGGCAGGCTGCATTGGCGCACCGTTTTGAATAATGAAATAAAATTCTTTATGCTAAATTACATACCTACCTAACTCTACTCTACCCTTAACCTTTTCTAAGTAGATATTCACAGAAACATAACCAAAAGGTTATTATAGTAGTAGGTATATCAAGAAACCCTTGATTATTCTTAATATTATTGTGTACTAGTTTGTCTTACTTCCAACTTTTCTAATAAAAGTTGTATGAACTTGACTGTACCATGGCTACAAATATTAGCTTAAAACTGTGCACTGTTTGTCTAGGAAAGTTTTTTTTATCTTTTACTGCAACAGTTTAGCCAGTTAACTAGGTCTTTTTACTTGATTGTAAATAACTCATAATTAATGTGATATTATCATTCTATGTTACACTTTAAGGGGTCTAAGCCGGTTCTACCCGGAACCGCCGGAATCAATCGGCCGGGCACAGTGTTGTCAACTGCACCGTAATAACAGTTAAAACGTCGTAATCAATATAAATTTACCACAGTAGGATTATAGTTCAGTAGAACATCAGCTAAAAATTACTAAAACAATTTGAATAAGTTTGCATACTTATTTTTTACATTAGTGTGTTTTTGTTTTCTTCTTACTTGTTAAGAAATCCGCCAAACGAAATCTTTTATCGCAGCAGGCCAAACAGCGAAACCTATTTTTAATTTTATTCCACTTGCTAGCAAAAGCAGGCACCTTCGCAGGCAAGCAGGCGGAAGAATATTTATATCAATTTGGACATGGTACATTGCTATTTAGTTACTAAAAATTGTACATTGCAAATTAATTACTAAAATATATTTTTTCAATGGTTGTTTGGTAGCCTATAATTAATCCTACTAATATTATAAATGTGAAAGAGTGTGTGTTTGGATGTTTGTTACTCAATCACGCAAAAACTACTGAACCGATTGTCATGAAACTTGAAATATAAGTAGTTGGATACCGAGAATAACACATAGGCTTTGATCCCGATATTCCCGCGGGAACGGGACTTATGCGGGTGAAACCGAGGGGCGTAGCTAGTATTTTTATATTTTATAATATAAGTAGGATATAAACTAACTTTTCCATTATTTTGTTGAATGAAACCCATATCGGGTCGCCCGCCGCCGCGCTGTTTTGAATTTTTGACATTACATTGACGCCTAAATTATTTATATAAAAAGTGTGATACAGACAGAGGCCGTCTATTTTCCTTCTTCAACCAATCTCTTTGCGTCTAATTTTTACCATAGTTTTAGTGCATTCGCATCTAATGTAACGTTCCAGATTCAAAATCACATTCAGCGTGCACCTTTTTAGTCGAATTTATAATGTTATAGGAATGCTACGAGGAATAAATAGTATGGAGATCTAACTTCACTATTAAATTCGAAAAACGTGCGTAATTCGTATGATCTACCAATACCAATGGTAGACTGGGGCGGTCGAATCATCGTTCTAGGCCCCTCAACTACCATTTGCGTGAAACATTTTTCATAGGATTGCTACTTCCATTTATTATATTCGAGTTCGTTGGTTATAATGTGAATGCTCGAAGTGAGATTGCACCTTAAGGACGCGATTTATGTGAAATCCCTTCCGATTGAATATTTTTCTTCATAACCGGTATCAAATAGATCTTTAAACAATGTATTATGTTATTGTACATAATACAAGAAGTGTCCCCTTCATTTAAAAAAGGACCGATAATTATCATCTATCGCCGTCTTAAGGTATAACGTATTAAAGTAAAAAGCCGCCGATTATTGCAACATTTTCACAGGTTTCACGATTCAAGGAAAAGCGAACAATAAACCATTCCGTTATCTCATCATAACATAACCTTAACAAACGGAATAATCTGCATTCTGAAGTATAATAGGGGACGTATTGCTTAGATAGCGATCTTGATTGTTTAGGCTTTTACTGGGTGCTTCAAAGCAAATAATTTAGACGGGTATCTTATAGAGACTAGAAGCTTAATGGTCGCGTGACGGAGAAGCATTTCAAATTCTGCTCTGAAGACCGAGCTTCACCAGTTCCAAAACAAATTTCATACCAAATTTCATCGCAATCGGTTCAGTAGTTTTTGCTTGAAAGAGTAACAAAGTCACAAATTCAAATTCCAAATATTTTTATTCTTTTAAATATTATTTATTACATACTTTTTAGAAACGTCAAGTAAACTATCGTGTCTTCGGAACGCGACTTCCAATGAGAAGAAAACACAAGAAATTTTGTTGCAATGATCATGTGATTCACATTGTCGCATATTTAGGGCTATAGTGGAACTGGAGCAATATTCTACCATAAATTTTACCAACAGCCATACATAGGCACTTACATACAATCTTTCGCGTTTGTAATATTAGTAAGAAGTAAACAACCGAGGTACGGTTGGATCCAGTGGAAGTTTCGAAAAATCTTTAGTTATCGGATATCTACAATCATACAGAACACCCAAACTGAATTTCTGATCTCTATTACCAGCGGTTTAGGATTTCTGATCTCTATTACCAGCGGTTTAGGCTGTGCCGTCCATCAGTCAACCAGGACAACGCATTCTCCTAATATAAATACTTTTAAATATACCATCTCGAGAAAAATAAGCTTATACCAAAGCAAGGTCAACCAAAAAAAGATGGCAAGATGTATAAAAAGTAGCATAGTCCGTAAACCTGATATAAAACTGTTTTTAATTGTGTCTAAAATAACGCTATAAACATTGAAAGCTCGTGTTTTACGAAGGGTATAATAATAGCGTGTGTGATTTGAACCGTGAATCGTCGGGTTCATAGTTTGAAACTAGCGAACTGGGGACTCTAAATATCTCGGGCAGGGGCCTTACTCTAAACAAAAAATCCCTGAGTCCTTGTGAGAGTTTTGGCAGAAACGCGGTGAGGAGATGTGTTGCTAAATTTTCATTATTAAGAAACCTAGTTCAAATGCGTGTAAATTGTTTAATTTTGGGGGCATATTTATCAATTTAGTTTCGTCGTGAAGGTGGACAAGTGTAGTGAAAGTGAAAATCGGTGGAATACATGGACTTTAGCGTTGTCTCCAAAGTTCCGTGAACAATCATTGTAAATGACCGCCGTTTTACTACGATTCCCGTTAAGTCGTCATAGAGTCGACTCTATGACGACTTCGATGCAAATAACTTATTTCTTATCGGTTGTGAATCGATTATGGCCATTAGGAAATTAGCCAGTGTCAAGTATTATTAATATATTATGCAAGTTATTTGCATCAAAACAGTCAAGTCGTCATAGTTAAAGTCAAGTCTCGCAAATAACTTGCAAATATTAATAAAACTCGACACTGGCTAATATTCAAATGGAACATGGCCATATAAAATAAGAAAAAGTTTCTTGTGTATTCTTCGCATTAGATGTCGCGTTTCGAAGACTCGGTAGTTTGCTGACATTTCAAAACGATAAATGTGAATGTCTTATTGGATACATAAACTTTGAATTTCAGTTGAGTTAAACTCAACTGAAATTACAGAAGCTAAGTCAAGCAGTCCTTAATCTATCTATAATGTATCTCAAGAACGGCGGAACCGATAGGAATGAAATTTGGTACAGGGTTAGTAGGTATAGGGGGGGTATAAATAAGATATAGGGTACTTTAAATGATCGTACGGGTTAAGCAACGCTTGGTATGATACGTGATGCGTCACTTACGTTACGGGATAGGAATTTATGCGGTTGAAACCGCGGGGCACAGCTAGTAAAATAATATATTCTGTGTTACCTGAACACAGAATTTATTATTTTGGCCTCCATACTAATTGTATGTTTTACCTATTGTTACCAACATAATGATACAATATACCTACAAATTATAATTCTATCATTATGAATTTATTATATAAAATGTAGTTCACATAATAGTGCGATAATAGAACATTCAAGCGCAACTAGGACAAACTATCAAGATACTAATTTTATGATTTATGATGTACTATAATTTTGTAGACATACGAATTTTCAAAGGAAAAATAACACTATCACAGGTCTTTTAAATGAAAAGGTTGCGATAAATCTCACGGTGATACAATCGCCATGTTTTTTGACTAACTTCAAAAAAGGGGCAGGTTCTCAACTCTACGCTCGCGCGTTCTTACCTATACCTGCCTTTGTGGAAAATAACTATTTGTCTATAAAGGCAGGCTAGCTTTAAATTAGACCTTGTGAGGGATTATTATAGCAAACGAGATGGCTATATACGCATCAATCCATGACTTTTTTTTATCCTGAACTAGCTGCGCCCGCGGTTTCACCCGCCTAAGTCCTGACCCCGTGGTAGTATCAGAATGTGTTATACATATAAACCTTCCTATTGGATCACTCAATCTAAAAAAAAAAATGCGTTGCGTAGTTTTTAAGCATAGATACAAATAGACAGGGGGATCGACTTTGTTTTATACTATGGAATGATGATATGAAGTTGTAGGCAGACTTTATTTCAGTCAACTCTAGTGATTGAAAGCTTAGAACATTTGTAAGTTTTTCATCTTTGCTCAAAACCAGACAGATTTCTTCCACTATTTCAATCATAGAACTGTTAAATTATTTGTGACCATCGCTGCGTGTCATACATTATGCGGGCTGACATTCACCATGGAGTATATTATTAGGAGGTATTGTTAGAATGAACTAACATTTATTTTTATTTGATATCAACTACAATTATCATTAATTTCGTTTTAATGATGTTTGTCCATGTAGTCTGTCATGTTCGTCTGAATTTCGAGTCGTAATTGTTGAGAATCAGGGCGATACAGTTTGAATTATTTGGTTGTGTGTAAACCTAATAAAATATTCTATTTTAGTAGAGTTACGTACCCAAAGGGTAAAAACGGGACCCAATTACTGAGATTCCCCTGTTTGTACGTCTGTCTGTCCATTAGTTTGCCAACAGGCTGTACGTCATTAACCGTGATAGCTTCATTTGATTTCATTTCATCTTCATTTGATTTCATTTCATTGGTTTTCATGTCATTATTGGTTTTCAAGTCAGTAATCCCGGATTGTGTCAAGAAGCGTTGGTTCGAATCCCGCTGAGTGTCGTCGACCATGCGTTGTGTTTTTGTATAAATGCATTTTACCTTTAAAAGATGGTATTACGGGATGGTTTGGTGAACAAATACACAACACAATATAGACTGCAACTATACTTAATTTATTACCAAAAGCATCAAGCCTATCGTGGCGGGTATACTATTCTAGCTATAATATCTACATTAGGAATAGAATATAACAAAATAATGAAGCGCAGAGGGTTTCATGACATCCCAACGGAATCCCAATAATTTAGACCAGACTAGCTCAGTCCTCAGGTCGAACCTTGTTGATTTCGTTAGGTAGGTAATCAATTTCGTGATAGAAAAGAAGGGCGTTTCCTCACAGCTAAAACAAGACAAACAACCTTCAGTCTTTGAAATACAATCTAAGTACTTACATAGCAGTTCGGCACTCAGTAAACAACTCACCCCTTCTTTTACGTAAAATCACTTAAAACTTTACACCAATATGAACATCAATTTCAAATCAATTAGGTATTAAACTATCATATTATTTCGAGACACGTCTAGCTTAATTTCTGATGCGCGTCAAGTGAACGAGAATTCCAACTCGCCTACCCTCACTCAAAAAAGATGATACCTCACAAATGCCCCCCTCGCTAATGAAAAAAAAAAAAAAAATGATTTTACAATTTATCTGCCAACCATTCTTTTTTTTTATTTTTTTATTTCGGAAATTATACCTACACAAATCACAACTAACCAAAAGTTTACTTCATGCAGAACAAGTTTGATACATATTGTACACGGTACAGGGTGGTGCAAACTGACCGAATACATTATAATTTATAATGTATATTTTTTTTTTTTTTTTTTTTTTTTTTTACATGCATTTTAAATCTTTTGCATGCCAATTTCCTATATCCCTACCATTCATATCATGGAGTTTGTATATATTAGTCGAGACTTTCTCTATAATTACTGCTTTATCAAACTTCGGGGCTAATTTTGCCATAAATTTATTACTAGCTTTAGATAAATGTTTGGTTTTTTTCCAAACAATGTCACCGATCTCAAAGGACGCAGGCTTTCTTCTCAAATTATAAGTTTTGGCACTAACGTCGTGTGAATTTCTAATGTTATTAGCCACGTCCAAATAAATTTCATTTCTTGATTTAAGTAACCGTAAAAAATTATCTATATTAACCTTAAGATCGTCTACTTTTTCGGAAGAAGTATCAAACATTGGATAATCTGGATCACGAATGGCAGTTTCTCTGCCCATAAATAAAAACGAAGGTGTGTAACCTGTAGTATCATGCACTGAATTTCTTATTGCGTGACCAATTTCAGGTAGGTACAAATCCCACTCCGTATGCCTTTTATCTTCAGTATACATGGATATCATTGTGCCAATCACTCTGTTCACGCGCTCTGTAGGATTACTTTGTGGGTGATAATTTGGCGTATACCATAAATTACACGAATATTTAGCCGCCAGTTGTTTGAACGTTAAGGATGTGAATTGCTTACCATTGTCACAAATCATTGACCTTGGCGCACCGTACATAAGAAATAAATGTTCAGTAATATCACAAATTCTATCAGCTTTCCCAGTACGCAAAGGAAATAAAAGTGCAAATTTACTGAAGATACAGGTAATGACTAATAACATTGTGTTACCTTTTTTACTTTTTGGGAATGGTCCCATTAAGTCTAAGGAAATTATCTGCCATGGCTCTGTCACTTCCCTATTTTGACCCATGTGACCAAAGGGAAGTTGTTGTGAAACCTTGTACTTAGCACAAGTATCACATTTAGCTATGTATAGCCTAACGTCTTTTTTCATTTTATGCCAAAAATACCATTTCTTAATCTTAAAAAGTGTTTTTCTTATTCCTAAATGTCCTGCAGTAACATCATCGTGGCATTGTTTTAAGATATTGTACTTGAGGGAATCTGGTATAAACAACGTATACTCTGTGTCATCATTAGGATATTGCCTAAGGCGTACTTTTTTGAACAAGATACCATCTTTAACTATCCAGTCTGTTGACTTATCAATACCTGACAAAAGGTTTTTAACTTTAGTTCTGTACCAAGTGTCTTTATCTTTTTCAGTAATTTGTAAGGTATTGATGTTACAAATAGCTCTAGAAAGAGCATCAGGAACAGTGTTCTGTTTTCCAGGTCGATGAATAATATCAAACGAAAATTGCTGTAATTTCATCGCCCACCTGGCTAATCTGCCGTGTGGATCTTTCATTTTATGTAACCATTGCAAGGCACTATGATCTGTGACTATCATAAAATGTGAACCGTCTATATAAGGTCTAAATTTTTCTACCGCATAAACTACACTTAACAGTTCTCGCTCCGACGTGGAGTACTTTTTTTCTACATCTGTAAGTTTCCTACTTAGATATGCTACCGGTTGTTCACTGTCATCGGTTTTTTGACACAAAACTGCACCTATTCCATCGCTGGACGCATCACATTGAATCATAAAGGGCTTTGCAAAATCAGGACACGAAATGACAGGAGTGGTAGTTAGTAAGGTCTTTAGCTTAACAAAAGCAGCGTCTGCCTCAGGTGTCCATACTAATTTTGTTTTCTTATTACCCTTAGTAAGATTATACAACGGTGCAGCAATGATCGAGAAGTTTTTTACAAATCGTCTGTACCAACTAGCCAAACCTATAAATCTTTTTAACTCTGTCCAATTTTTTGGTCGTGGAAAATTTAAAATAGCAGAGACTTTTTCTGGATCTGTGCGTAGTCCTTCCCTATCAACAATGTATCCTAAATATCTTAAGCTGTTTCTGGCAAACTTACATTTTTCTACATTAATAGTCAAGTTAGCCTCTTTTAAAATATCTGTGACCTTTTTTAACAGATCGATGTGCTCCGCAAATCCATCTGAGCATAAAATTATGTCATCTAAATAAGACCAAACCTTGTCCTCGTGTCCTGGAAACAGCCTATCCATCAATCTTTGTTGGGATTGTGACGCATTGACTAAACCAAAAGGCATGACTTTAAACTGATATAGTCCCTTACCTGGTAACGCGAATGCAGTTTTCTCTTTACTGTTATTATCTAAAGGAATTTGCCAAAAAGCAGATTTTAAATCAATAGATGACAGATATTTTGCATTTCTTAGGTTATCCAGGATGGCTGATACACGAGGGAGAGGATAGGTGTCTCTTTTGGTTACCTTGTTAAGTTGTCTGCTATCAAGACACAATCTGTTAGTGCCGTTAGGCTTTTTAACCATGACAACCGGTAAGCACCATGCACTATACGAAGCTTCGATTACGTCATTTTTAAGCATTTCGTTAATTTCTTTCTCTATTTCCTTATTGATAGCAGGTGAATAAGGATACTGTTTGTGATGTACTGGTTTACTATCACCCGTATCTATCGTGTGTTCTAATAACGACGTTCTACCTAACCCTTTACCTATTGATTCCTTCATGTACTTAATAACTTGTGTCAGTTCATTTTGTTGAGATTCGTTAAGATCTTCTCTAGCCCTTATGACTGCAGAACTAGACGCACACAATATCTCTTCTTTAAATGCAGTGTTTTTAAATTTCAATGAAATACCGAAGGTGTCGAAGAAGTCCTTTCCTAAAATCAAGTCATAAACTAGACTATGCATTACCCATACTGAAACCACATGAAACTGGTTGTCAAAGCTAACCGGTACATCAAATATTTCTGAAATTTCATGAGTGGCACCATCGGCAGTCGCTACTTTCCTTTCATTTAGTTCGCAAGATGTCAAACCTAAATGTCTCAATTTATTTGCAAACTGTGGATTAATAACCGATTTATTTGCGCCACTATCTAACATACCTATACAACTAAATCCCAAAATGTCTAACTTTACGTATGACCTATTGTCGCCGCCTTTTCTAATGACCAGCGGGCATAATTTTTTACCTACAGCAAAGTAGCTGCGAACAATATTAAGCCATTCCTGCCATTCTTCACTTTGTCTATCTAGGGAAAGGTTCAGTTGGCAGGGATTTTTGACCTTTCCCTGTCCTCGTTTCCCTTACAGGTACATTCCCTAGATATTACCCCAAACTTCCCACACCTAAAGCAAAATAAACGTTGTTTCGGCATTTTACATAATTTAAATGTATGACCCAGTTCTCTACAGTTCCAACATCTCCTATTTCTAACTGCCACAGCGTTCACCTCAGTCTCGTTTTTAATTACGTACGCGCTATTATTAAAGGTTTCTTTAACCGATTTGTATGCTAAATCTGGTTCTAATGTTTTCGAGATTTTTGTGGGTTCTTGAAATCTCTCACAATTTATTTTGGTTCTTTCAATGATACGTAAAATGCTATTGAGTTCAGAAATTGATTCAAACTGATCGCGACATACAGCTCTTTGATAGTATGGCTGTAAATTTTTAAGTATTACTGAAATTTTTTCTCGTTCTGGAAGCTTCAATGGTAACCTATTGAACATGTTTTGCATGACAGCAATGTAAATAGTTACAGATTCCTGTTGACCTTGTGTCCTACCATATATTTCTTTAAGTAATTCGTCCTGGTAAAAGGGAGACTGAAACGTATGTTTTAATAATGTTTTCAGCTCATCCCAATTAGTGACATTCTGTTTGTTCGCTCTGTACCAAATTAAAGCGTCATCCTGAAAAAAATCAATAGCGTAACGCCATAGGTCTTCATCTGTAGCGTTACGAGCGTCTTTAATTTCCTCAACTCTTTCCAAAAAGGCATTAACACTGTAAGAGTTATCCCCGGCAAATTTTACTCCCCACTGACTAAGAGGTACTAACTTCCTCCTAATTTGAGTATCATCGATTGTAGATGATCTAAACAACCTAGGAAACCTCTGCACAGACCCATCTATATCTCGGCTATCTGCTTGAAATTGAGTGCGCTTATTCACTACAGCTACTTTTTCAAAGTTAGTATTTTTATGTAAATTTTCTTCCTTTTCATATTCTATTTTATTTATGATGCTTTTACCTATGTCCCCTAATGTTTCCTGCAATATCTTTTTATCATCCGCTGTTAAATCACCTTCCTCTAAATCACCCATCTCATCACTATCCTCTAATTTCAATAACAAACTATCGGCCTTTGACTTTAAAGTTACCTTTAAACATTGCTCCTCTTCAGTCTTAGGTAAAACGAAACCTAATCTATTTTGTAGGTGGTATAGTCTAGATACTATTTTTCTAAAAACTGTTCTTTCTGGTTTACCCGAAATTTCATTAATGTATTGAGTCAAAACATCAATTTTACTTGTGCAGACTTCCAATTCTGCCGAAGGATTTTCAATGCTTTGATGTGGTGCTTTAATAGTATATGAGGTTTGCTTATTACCCTCTTGTTCTGCAGTAAGCAACTCTCTCAAAACTTTGCGCAAAATAGACACAACACTTGTAAGGTATACGGAACGAGTAGCTAGCTCGAATTCTATTTCATCTTTGAGTAGGTAATTCGGATCCATTCTGAAAGATTAGCGGAAATTGCGAAGGAAAATGAAATATTAAGAGAGAAAAAAAAAACACGGAATACACGGGGTGAGTGTCTCAAATACAAGTATACACTTGCTGATATAAATTACAATTGCTGATATTGCGATTTGTAGTTGTTTAAAATGCACGATTTTATACCACAAATTTGAGAAAAATACAAATAAAAAATTTTAACAACCACATGAACCACCCTGTATACACAACTAATGACTTTTTTTTTTTATATTGTTAGTGACGGTAGGTTACAATAATTTAAAAACAATAACCGTTAAAAACTTCGAACTACAATAATTACACATAAAATATGTGTTACACACCAAACCATCTGTTATTTTTTAAAGTTAGGCGCCATTTATTACGGGATGGTTTGGTGAACAAATACACAACACAATATAGACTGCAACTATACTTAATTTATTACCAAAAGCATCAAGCCTATCGTGGCGCGTATACTATTCTAGCTATAATATCTACATTAGGAATAGAATATAACAAAATAATGAAGCGCAGAGGGTTTCATGACATCCCAACGGAATCCCAATAATTTAGACCAGACTAGCTCAGTCCTCAGGTCGAACCTTGTTGATTTCGTTAGGTAGGTAATCAATTTCGTGATAGAAAAGAAGGGCGTTTCCTCACAGCTAAAACAAGACAAACAACCTTCAGTCTTTGAAATACAATCTAAGTACTTACATAGCAGTTCGGCACTCAGTAAACAACTCACCCCTTCTTTTACGTAAAATCACTTAAAACTTTACACCAATATGAACATCAATTTCAAATCAATTAGGTATTAAACTATCATATTATTTCGAGACACGTCTAGCTTAATTTCTGATGCGCGTCAAGTGAACGAGAATTCCAACTCGCCTACCCTCACTCAAAAAAGATGATACCTCACAATGGTTCTAAGACGGTTCCTTTAAAATTTGGTAAAGGTGTTGAATGGAAGTAACTGCCTAGGCACCAATTTTTATTGCTAACTCACTACTCTTATTGCTAGTTTTTTTTCTTTTTGTTGCTAGTTACAACTTCTGAGTAATGGTTTATGGTGTTTGACATTTGATGTAAAGAGACAAGATATTTGCATTCGAGACCCACGTGACACGGTGAAATGAACGAATATGCTCTTCTCCCTATTTTTTTTATCGAATTGCCTTCATAATTTTTGTGATTGCACCCGAAAACTGAGTTTATTCTAACCAAACTTTTATTTCCAGTGTATAATGAAGAGGGTACGATGAAGAAGACGAGATGAGATACTCCAATGGTCACATCTCACACCGCGACTACTTTATGATGTACCTGGCGAAATGGAAGCGCGTTGCAGTCGTTTTACTTGTCATATGGATACTTGTTACTTATTGGGTCATCTCTCCGCTCAGGTTAGTGTATTTTTTGTTAACCTCTATTGTCCCACTGCTGGGCAAAGGTCTTCGCAACATCCTTCCAAGCAGTCCAGTCCTGGGCTAGATTTGGCCAATCTTCGTGGAATGCATCAAGTGGAATTCTTCACGCCACCGTTTTCGGGGTCTACCACGATTCCGTGGCACCGCCTCTTCCGGAACTCATTACATGACGATCTTAGCCCATAGCTCAAGGTGCATCCGTAATAGATCGTCTCGATCCATTAAGATCGATCGAGCGTTAGAATCGCGGCGATTTTATCGTCGAGTCACTTATTTCTATACAATCTTGCGCGGCGGTGCGGTGCATAGAAATAAGATAATTTTGCCGCGATTCTAACGGTCGGTCGATCCCTTACGGATGCACCTTGACCGATGGGCTGAGATCGTCATGTAATGAGTGCCGGAAGATGCGATGCCAAGGAATCGTGGCAAACCCCGAAAACGGTGACGTTGGAGTGGAGCGGTGGAGATGGTCCCTTAGTGTAATTAATTACAAACATAATTTAAACGTGCTGGCGAGCTGTGTAGCCTGTGCATAGATAGAATAGGGCTACCCCATCTCTTACCATTTCGTCCTAAAAGATTTTGGGGAGATTAGCTTACCTGATAATTTCTCCACACAGTGATGGGTAAACTATTTTGGTCAAAGAATGGTTGGTGTTAGACAGCAGACCGGCCGTAAAGCGTTTTAAAAAACATTACTTTTAATCGAGATTTGTTAGCAAACAGAGTTACATATTCATCTAGTTGGACTCAACGTAACGTCCGCAAAGCATCTAATTTACAGGTTCAGATTTTGGAATTGTGGTGTCAGCATTGAAGAATTAAATCTATCCATCTATAGATAGTTCTGTCTTCGGTTTTGTTTTGGGAGCGATATGTATTATAGCTAATAGATAGTCGTTTGGCCAAGTTGAAGAAAGAAAAATACTTTTACAAGGAATTAGATGTGAAAACTCCCACAAAATTGACATAATATGGACAAAAAATGTATTACCATTCTAAATATAGTCATACCTACTTCGTAAATTATAGAAACACTAGCTGCGCCCCGTGGTTTCATCGGCGTAAATGCTATTCCCGCGATAAAAACCTAGGTGTTAGAATAGGTTTTCACCTTAATTCCAAGTTTCGTTTCGTTAATGTGACTTCGTTACTCTTTACCGCTTAAGCATTACCATTAAGAAATCATAATGGTAATGTTAAGAAATAATAATTTCGTTCTTTCTTTCTTTCTTAGTTATGCGGTAAAGGTAACGAAACCACATAGAAACGTTTGCATTTATAATATTAATAGTATTAGTAAATATTACAGGTGCACCGGCAGTTCAGATGATGTGACTTCGGAAATCCAGGAGAGGTTACGGAAGGTATCCACACAACTTGACTCGTTGAGGAACCAGCACGGCAAGCTCATTGCTCAAATCAAGAAATCGGGGTAAGTCTACATCTATTTATACCTACACTAGCTGCGCCCCGCGGTTGCAGTCGCGTAAGTCCCGTTCCCTCGGGAATATCGGGATAAAAAGTAGCCTATGTGTTATTCCTCAGTAGGTACGTACACCCATTCCACTTAATTAATTCCACGTTTGTTTCGTTATCGTGCAAACAATCGATCATCTCGTGATTGTAACAGCAAACAATTTGAATTATTAGTACGAGTACTGTCATGTTTACTAGTAATCGCATATTTTCATTACTAATGCATTACCCTAATTATGTACTTTGAATGTAAGTATCACGCAAAGCAGGGACTACTGAAAACCAGATGTAGATCTAGGCATTTTCCAAGCTGTGTATTAATGACCGTTTTAGGCCTGATTTTTATTCTACAGATAAAATATATCTATCGAATAAGTTCGAACCCAACCAAATTTATAAGTCTTCAAAACCATTTAAAACATATTTAACTAAATCAATTTTAAAATAATTTATGGGAAATCGAACATTGGACGTTTAACAGCTTAAACATGTTTAGGAACTGTTATGCAAGCTGGCCTTAGATTTATTTTCTTTTTAAATATCATAGTGACTTTTTTTATTCGGTGGTGTTACATTTTATTTGTCAGATACCTCTATCTAGGGATTTGAAAAATCAGTCCTTAAGACCTTTTGTCTTAAGTCCTTTTGTTTAAATTTAATTGAAGGGTAAACCCGAAACGATTGATTGTGCCTTGCCAGTTCATCAATTCTCGTGACTGGTGATTTAGAACTAAAATTAGAAATACCTACGTCACAAAGACATTACTTAAGAAAGTCGCTCACCATGTTTATTTTAGAATCCAACCGATTTCCGTTATACTAATAATAACTGAGGCCAAACAAACACTCTCTCACAATCGTTACTCCGTTACATATCGTTTAGCTTTAAGGGGCCGTAGTAGGCCAGAACTGATGTTTCTAGGGTGAATTACTACAAAAGTTATTTGAAATAAAAGTTTTTGACACCATATTTATTAAAGTTAATATACTAACACGTGAATGTCGTGAAAACACGATTCCTGAAAATTTTCTCGATAGAAAAAAAATCCAAGCTAAATTTCAATTCTAAATTGTACAAATAAGTGATAATATTACTCAGTCAATATTGTACGGAAACTAATAAAACTTTGTATAAAACAAAATCGGGACCTACGCGGGTGAAATCGCGGGGCGCAGCTAGATTATTATAATAGCACATTGAACACACACAGTAATATGTTTGTGCATGCAATTTTTACAACGATATTTCCGTATGGAATTTATGTGGTACTTATTAATTTCGCCGCATGGTATAACGTTGACAACTAAGGGCAACTTACAGCAAGGGCAGTTGTCATTAGTGAACAGCAGAACACCCAGTGAGAGTCTGATTAATTTTACTATTATCTCAGCATGACATCCTTCAATTGGGCTTAATTATAGGAAAACCCGTCTGAAATGAGAGTTGTTAAAGGGTCCTTTAGGCGCGGAACGGTAAAAGAGCAAATGGTTTAAAGTGGTCGCAAAATGGTTAAGGAACGAAATGGTAAAGAAGCAAAATTATAAGAAAGTGTAATGGTAAAGAGCAGATTGGTAAAACATCACATTGGTCAAAGACCTAAATGGTGAAAGCCCAAAACGGTAATCATTTTTTTTCTTACTCTTCTTCGTATATGCACAATACAACAGGTCTTGTACAACGTATGTAACATATTCAAATGACCTTATCTTATGTGGGATCGGGCTAGCATATTATGTCTTTCTCCTTCACTCTAATCTGTTCCTGCCAATGTCTTACCTCTCTCTCCCCCATATCTTCCCTAAAGCATTCGCTCCATTTATTATTTAGTCTTCCTTCTCACTTTCGAGTTCTGTGCTGGTGACTTACAAATCCTGTCTCCACATGACGTGACCAAACCACGTCAGTCTACTGCATTGATACATTGCATTGAACATCCATGTACGTATATACCTAACGATGAGCGAGAGCCTGGTAACCTGTATCACAGGTGTTCTGCTACCTATTTCAGTCACCAGTTTCCCACAATCAACTTAAGTGTAATTGCTCATTATACAATTATGATATACTAGCTGCGACCCCCGGTTTCACCTGCGTAAGTGCCGTTCCCGCGGGAATTTCGGGACTTTTAGCCTATGTGTTAATCCAGATCCCCAGCTATCTATATTCCAAGTTTCATCGCAATCGGTTCAGTAGTTTTTGCGTCAAAGAGTAACAAACTCACATACATACATACATACAAACTTTCGCGTTTATAATATTAGTAAGATTATTATATATCAATTGCTATGATACTGTTGACTTAAGTTTTTTTTGTGAGGAAAAATAAATGCTTTATTGATTGATTGATTGATACACGAATATGGGTCTTTAAAAGTAAATCCTAATCAAGAATTGACTTCTTGGCGTTCATTTCCTTACTTTGATATGCAATACGTATACTACCACGTGGCTTTGATTGACACATGATTTTCATTTCATTAGGAGAAATTGTTCCACAATTTCACCCTAAACTTTGATAAATTGAAGGAAGATTGGTTAGTAAGGCCTTTGCTCTACTGTAGAACTGTACAGACTCATAAGCAAGTCAAGTTCCTACCTCATAAAGTACTTAGATCTATACCAATACTAGCTGCGCCCCAAGGTTTCACCCGCGTAAGTCTGTATCCAAATATTTTTTTGGCATATGATCCTTCTGCTTAACACAACGACGCAAAAGGATTGATCGAAATCGGTCCAGCCGATTACGGCTGATGCCGTAATTTTTATATTATAAGATAATAAAGATTATGAAGAGGAAAGAGATTACGAATTTGCTCCTTTGTTAGTAATGAATAGGCTCTGGAAGTACTGGACCGATTTAAAAAAATCCTTAAGTAATAGAAAGCTACATTATCGAGGAGTAAATAAATACCGATATTCCCACGGTATTGGGAATTACGCCGGTGAAACCTGGGGACACATGTAATAAAATATATTAAAAAAATTGAACTTGATAAACACTATTTATTTGCCTTTACAAAGAAAATGAAATATACTTCTTACTGTATCGATCGAAGTATTACAATACGAGTCAAGCACCGCATAAAATTCGGTATCTGAATCTCGAATCTAAGTCGATTTTATGTATTCCAACTCTTTGATGTATGTATATACAATTTCAATTGAATATTTTAATGTGACGTGGTTCGGTGTACTGAACTTTGCTCAGTGGATTTCGTGTTATTTCACTTTGTTACTTGAAATGTATAACAGTATGTATTACCTTCAGCGACAAGAACTTACTACGTACTCTATACTTATAATAAAGTAAGAGAGGACAAAAAGTCTGTACTTGGAAGTAAATTAAAAAAAAGTTGTCTAGAGGGCTTAGAAAAACAAAATTATATATTTTTTAAAATTATTGTCTGTCTGTCTGTTTCTCTGTCTGTTCCTTATACAATTAAAAACCACTTATCCGATTGAAATCTGGTTTTCAAAATTGGATAGTTCTATTTTCGAGGAACGTGTGGTATATTTTGCATCGAAATTCAAATAGTAGAACCCGAGTAATGAACAAAAAAGTGCAACCACTCGAGAACCGCACGGCCGCCCGCGCCCGTGATAACGCGTTTTCACTTCTGCGGGTTATGTTATTTTCACCGCGGGGCGCAGCTAGTGTAGTATAAAGAAGGTTACTCTAGATTTGATGGTAAGTGACACTATTTTCTGATAGACACCCCGTGGCGTCTTACTGCCTTTTTTGGGACTGGAAAATGCATGAAATGGCATCCTAACATCTCCGAGGGGAAGCGATAGGATATGTGAGGCTCTATGGTCGTGAAGCGACCGGCCTACCCAGTAGGGGAAGGGGACGCTCTTGCCCTACAGTGGGACAAATTATCCGGCTTATATTATACTAGCTGCGCCCCGTGGTATCACCTGCGTCAGTCTATCCAAAATTTAATAATTTCTGGCATAAGATCCTTCTCCTGATCAAAGCTAACACAACAAAAAAGACTTAGCGAAATCGATCCAGACGTTTAAGCGAGATGCCGTGACCACGCGAAATAGGGATTCATTTTTACACGACTGGCAAATGAAGTGTTAGGTTTTATATATATAAGAAAATGTAGTGTTCTTTAAAAAACTAGCGTTAAATCTTAACTAATATTTAAACCCCCCTTTTCTAGATTAAACCCTATCTTCAAAGACATAGACGCATCCCTTCTACTGGACTCCGGACAAGGTCCTACGGAGGAGTATGAGAATCTCAGACGTCGGATCTACACGAACACAAAGGAGCTATGGTATTTTGTGAACCATGAACTTGGGAAGATGGCCACTGAGAATACGAAGCCGGGGAGAGTTCAAGCTATATTGGACCAAGTGGCTGATAGGAAAAGGTTGGTTGTTATTCTTTTTATAGATATGTCACGCGGAGGCACCCACGTTAGTCCGAATTAAATGTTTGCTACAGAAATTTCTAAATTTGATACTCATAGCAACTTTAACAATGGTTCCACAGTCATAATGGTTTATACGTAATTTGTAAATATGCAAAAAATTACATTGTTGCGATGTCGTTTGTGTTGACATTCAAATTCTTTGGAGAATACAGCTTTTCATACATTTTTGAGTGAGTAAAGTCTTGCATTGGATTGCAATCCGGATGCAAGTTGTGGATCCAATTTACGTGTATTGTTAGCAATTGCAATGGTGTTGGAATGAAATTTTGGACAATTCTAATTTAGGAAACCCCCAATTTGTAAACCAATTTCCTATAGACCATAATATTTACAGATCACTGCTTTCCGACCAAGAGAAGTTACCGGATCTAGATGGTTACCAAGAATGGCGGGCGACTGAAGCAGCCAACGTCAGCGACCTGGTCCAAAGACGGCTGCATCATCTGCAGAACCCTGTAGATTGCAGGGACGCTAGGAAACTTATATGTAACTTGAATAAGGTAAAAATTTTCTTCTTTTTTTTTTCGTATAAGTGTAGGTGGCTCTAACGCCTCTAACTTGACCTAACGACTGCTATCAGAGATAACAACCGTATAGTAGTATGTCTCACCTAGTGTTAGAGTTGTCAGGTCGCCCTAAGGCCTCTAACTTGACCTAACGACTGCTGTCAGAGAAATAACCGTATAGTGGGTATGTGTCACCTAGTGTTAGAGTTGTCAGGTCGCCGTAAGGCCTCTAACTTGACCTAACGACTGCTATCGGAGATAACAACCGTATAGTGGTATGTCTCACCTAGTTTAGAGTTGTCAGGTCGCCCTAAGGCTTCTAACTTGACCTAACGACTGCTATCAGAGATAACAACCATATAGTAGTATGTCTCACCTAGTGTTAGAGTTGTCAAGTCGCCCTAAGGCCTCTAACTTTACCTAACGACTGCTATCAGAGATAACAACCGTATAGTGGTATGTCTCACCTAGTGCTAGAGTTGTCAGGTCGCCGTAAGGCCTCTAACTTGACCTAACGACTGCTATCGGAGATAACAACCGTATAGTGGTATGTCTCACCTAGTGTTAGAGTTGTCAGGTCGCCCTAAGGCTTCTAACTTGACCTAACGACTGCTATCAGAGATAACAACCATATAGTATTATGTCTCACCTAGTGTTAGAGTTGTCAAGTCGCCCTAAGGCCTCTAACTTTACCTAACGACTGCTATCAGAGATAATAACCGTATAGTAGTATGTCTCACCTAGTGTTAGAGTTGTCAGAACACCGTAAGGCCTCTAACTTGACCTAACGACTGCTATCAGAGATAACAACCGAGGCCTAAATGCTTAACGTGCCATCCGATGCACGAAGCAGCCCGAGAAAATATTTATTTTGGCACACAAATTGTCGGTCACCCATCTAGTGGTGACAGATAGACAGACGGACAGCGGAGTCTTAGTAAAAGGGTCCGCTTTTTACCATATGGGTGCGGTACCTTAAAAACAAGGTTTATTTGTTATCACTTATCAATTTAGTGTAAATAACTGGTTTTCCAGCCTATATTTTTCCGATTGCAGTAACAACCTGCTTCTAATTGGTTTATCAAATTCAACTTTTGAGTTTAATATTCTGTAACGGTATGACTTATACAAAATAAGTGTATGTAGGTAGATTCCCTTACTAAAAAGTTAAAGTGTTTTAACTTGTGTGTTTCCGCAATTGGCCCTACTATTGGGCCTTTGATTTTAAGCCGTGGGTTTTCTCACGATGTTTTCCTTCATCCTTCAAGAGCGATGTTAATAGCGCACATAATTTTTTCTCAAACAAAACCACATTGGTGCGCGGCCGGGATTTGAAACCACGACCTTCGGAATGAAAGTCGGGGTATCTACCACTAGACTAACACTGCTCTAGATTCCCTTACTATTTTGAAGCCTGCCATATCTTAGACTGCAATATTGTTTATCGAGTAGGATATTGGTCAAAAGCTAGACGCCACTACCTTAAAATGGAAGAAATCAAAGCGTGACTCTTTTTAACCGACTGTGCAACATAAAGAAGAGTTATGTGTTTATCAGTCTATCTATGTACGTTTGTTACTCCTATATTTTTTTCTCCTATATTTTCAACCTAGTATAGGTTACATAATAATTAACAGAGCCAATTTGTTTTTGACTGTACATTTTGCCGGCATTCTAGCGAGGCAAACCTTGGAACAATTTGTTTGTCGGCTTTCTGGTACTGAAATAAAGACATAATCAAAAACGCGGCATCAGGGGAAAGTCGGCGAGTTAGGAAAGATAGTATTCATACTAATATAATTTAAAAAATCTGCATTACAGGAATTATTGTTTGTTAATTTGGAAAAGATCATAGTGACGAAAGTAACTTAACTTTAGGTAATGCCGCCACAAGTTGCGTGCACTTTATGTCAAGTGGAGTATCGACCCATCTTTACCTGATTCTAAGGCTAAAATCTATACTTAGTCCGTCTTTGACTTTGTTAAACAAAAACTTTGACTTAAGACAATTTATGGTATTTATAAAACGACTAGCTGCGCCCCGCGGTTTCACCCGCGCAAGTCGCGATTCCGCGTTATTCGAACACCTACCTACCGCAATGCAAAAATCCACACTTAAACGGTCGTCCATTGAAGTACTGTTGAAGCCAGGCGCTGGCGCGCCTGGCATCATTAGTACTTCCCTGGTCGTCCGTTTAAGTGTGGATTTTTGCACTGCAGTAGGTAGGTGAAGTAAGGTAATAAAGGTTGTATGTCAGTATCCAGCGGGATTTTCGGGATTAAAAGTAACCTATGTTACTCTCCATCATTTAAAGTATCTCTATGCAAATTTTCATCCAATAAATAGTTATCACCCGCGTAAGTCCCGATCCCGCGGGATTTTCGGGATTAAAAGTATCCTATGTTACTCTCTGTCATTTAAACTATCCTTCTGCAAATTTTCATCCAATAAATAGTTATCACCCGCGTAAGTCCCGATCCCGCGAGATTTTCGGGATCAAAAGTATCCTATGTTACTCTCCATCATTTAAACTATCCCTTTGCAAATTTTAATGTAATAAATAGTTATCACCCGCGTAAGTCCCGATCCTGCCGGATTTTCGGGATCAAAAGTATCTTATTTTACTCTCCATCTTTTAAACTATACCTATGCAAATTTTCATCCAAATCGGTCGAGCCGTTTGACCGTGAAGAGGGAACAAACAAACAAACAAACAGACTTTCGGATTTATAATATTACTAGCTGCGCCCCGCGGTTTCACCCGCGCAAGTCGCGAAGTACTGTTGAAGCCAGGCGCTACCGCGCCTGGCATCATCAGTACTTCCCTGGTCGTCCGTTTAAGTGTGGATTTTTGCACTGCGGTAGGTAGGTGAAGTAAGTTAAAGTTTGTATTTCGTCAGTAAGTGACGATGACGATGACGAAGGATGACGATGACGATGGATGACGATGATGATGATGCCACTCTACATCACTTATCCTACCCCTGTGTCGATTTTCATTCATTGAATGGTTATCACCTGCGTAAGTCCCGATCCTGCGGGATTTTCGGGATCAAAAGTATCCTATGTTACTCTCCATCATTTAAACTATCCTTATGCAAATTTTCATCCAATAAATATTATCACCCGCGTAAGTCCCGATCCCGCGGGATTTTTGGGATCAAAAGTATCCTATGTTACTCTCTATCACTTAAACTATCACTATGCAAATTTTCATCTAATAAATAGTTATCACCTGCGTGAGTCCCGATCCCGCGGGATTTTCGGGATCAAAAGTATCCTATGTTACTCTTTATCACTTAAACTAACCCTATGCAAATTTTCATCAAATAAATATTATCACCCGCGTAAGTCCCGATCCCGCGGGATTTACGGGATCAAAAGTATCCTATGTTACTCTCCATCATTTAAACTATCCCTATGCAAATTTTCATCCAAATCGGTCGAGGCGTTTGACCGTGAAGAGGGAACAAACAAACAAACAAACAAACAGATTTTCGGATTTATAATATTAGTAGGAAGTAAGATCTTCGCAACTATCCAAAGTTTTTGCTTTGTATAGTCGAAGATTTTCAAATTTAGAATAAAAAGCAAATAAAAATAATAACCTAAACTTTGCTTCTCTGTTATTATAATAAGTTATTTTTATTTTATTCGCATATTATAAAATGCATTTCGACTAAAATTCCAATTCAAAGTTTATGCTCAGTTTATGCTAAGCTCGGTTTGAGCAATGTCAAAGTACGCACTATAGATTTCAACCTAAGAGCGTTACTCACCTTAAGGGCTGATTTACATTGTGTCAGTGACAGAAGTTAAGCCATACTATTTCCAACAAGTCAGTGAATGACCCGTTCACCCGACCCGTTTTATTCCTCGACTCACTAGACATTGGCAGAATTGCGTCTTAACGTCAGCAATAGCCATACAAAAGTAGTTGAAGTTGACCATGAAAATTCTAAGACACTGACTTCTATCACTGATCTTGTGCAGTTTATGTCAATGGCGTTAAAAATTTCCGAACATCTACAAAGTAAACTATAATGAACTATACGAACAAACAGTTGAGCGCTTTCGTCAATTGTCACTTAGCACGTGACGGGGTCAATGGTCGATCTATTAGGTACCTACTTTGTAAACAATTGACATTATCTCAATTTATATTATAGAGGTAAAGTTGAGGTTATCGTCAGAGCAATTGAACCGATTTTGATAATTGTTCTAAAGATATAAAACTACTAAAGACAATCAAGTCGAAATAATGTATCGTTTAGAATAAAATTAAATAAATTATTTAATCTTAAGATGATAGACATGGTATTTTGCTGCCTTTCAAAACTAAAACTAAAAATGTGATTAACTTGAAATAAAACTCATTTTCCTGTTTAAATCGTGTTTTCTGTTGGAATGCCGTAGAAACACACCGCGGCATTGCAACGGCTAGACTGAGAAGAAAATGAACTGAGAAATAAATAATAAATAACTTTACAGTTGGCTTTTTCAAGGTTGACAACTGTAAAGTTGGCGAAAGCTCGGGTCAAATAATGAATAAAAACGCGATAAAACCGGATAAATAAAGTGTTTTATTATGCAAAATCGCGAAAACCATAGAAGAAACCTTATTAATATTATAAACGCGAAAATTCGTATGTATGTATGTGACTTTGCTACTCTGTCACGCAAAAATTACTGAACTGCTTATACATTGAAACTTGAAATATAGGTGGATAGATACCGGGAATAACACATAGGCTACTTTTCATCCCGATATTCCCGCGGGACCGGGACTTACGCGGGTGAAACTTCGGGGCGCAGCTAGTAAATAATAAAATGAGTTTTATTTCAATCCAAAGTAACAAAAACAAGAAATCTATTTGATATCTTATTGAGTAAATATACTATAATATTTTGAGTTATAACATTTTCTTTGATTCTGGATTAGATTAGGCCATACATTTTTTTTGTTTGGTCTTGATGTGAAGTGTTAATTTGTTTTCTTTTTTGTTGCACTTAAGATTCTTCTGTTTAAATCGGTTCCTGTTCGTGAAGTTCTGTAATTAACTTCCTATTGTTACCATAGGTTTTATAAGTGTATATATAGCTGTTGAACTTCCTAATAAATAAATGAATAAATTATTTTGAACTTGTATTTAGTTTTTATTTCACTTTTTTGTCCAGGGTTGCGGGTTCGGTTGTCAATTGCACCACATAGTGTACTGTTTGATATTCGCGTACGCCACGGAGCGGACCCTCATCCTCAACTCTAAGGGGTGGCGCTACAACACTAAGGGGTGGGATTATGTGTTCTACCCCCTGTCCGAGACATGCACCTCCGCGTACAATGATAAAGTCATTCAGTGGCCAGGTAAGTTGATTACATTCATCTCTTTCGTTATGTGTTTTTTATTGCTCAAGGCAAATACTACTACAAACTAGCTGTTACCCGCGACTTCATCTGCCTAGAAATAGTGAATAGCCTACTTTTTCGTAGATTACAATGAAAAGTATGCTTCGACGTTCCTCAAAAATAGAAGTATCCAATATTGAAAACCACTTCCTTTATTATAAGTATAGATTTAGATGAATGATAGAAATATTTTAAAGGAAAAGTACATCCTCAAAAATTCACTGGCGGCGAGGTTTGATCTGGAGGCGCGAGTTCAAACCTCGATATGTGTTTCAAACATCTAAACTCAAAATTAAAAAAATAACAAATGTTTAATATCTATACAGCGTCTTCCGACGATGACCATTTAAGCCGATAGTGTGTTGTTCTAGACGTCTAGGCGAACAACTTTTGTTCTACAACTTTTAAAAATTCAGAGTAGTTTTCGAAACTTTTAGGTTTAAAGTAAAATCAATACACCACAACACACACTAAAATCAGTACACCTAAGACGTAGCCAAATGATCATGTGCATTTAATGTTGTACAAGAATCTAAAGGAAATAAACTATTTTGACTTTGACTTTGACTTGAAAATCAGCTGTTTCTTAGAGTTAGAGGTCATTGACCTTATTTTGTTCTTTCATTCAGTTTGGACAACTACAATCAACTTTTAGTTATCTTTTTTTAAAAAACAGCCATTTTTTCAGTGAAATATTAACTCAAAAAATTGCGAAAAAAAATTAGCTTATTTTACTTTACTTTTATTTTACTTTTTTTTCGTAATTCTTTGATCGAAAGTTGTTCGACTAGACGTCTAGAACAACCCCCTTTCGGCTTAAATGGTCATCGTCGGACGGAACACGCTGTATATTATCTTGTAATAATATTTTATTTCAGTAAGTTACGACGCGAAGGTCGTGTCGCTGCCTTTCATTGACTCAATATCGCAGAAGCCGAAGTTCCTACCGCTAGCTATACCGAAGGATTTGGCGCATCGGTATGTATTTAAAAACTAAGTAGTCATTGTCTAATATCTATAACACAAGCCTAGTTGCTTAATTTTGGGCTTACCTGCACTGTGTGCAACATCCTGCAACATTCAGATTCGAGTCGCAAGTCGAGATCTCTGTTTAAGTAAAGTTTTATTATAGGTTCTTAAGTGCAGTAAAACAGTTTTAAAAAATTAGAGGTTTATTTGCAATCATGGAGCTATAATACGCTTACCTAATAGTAATTGGTGTAAAACGTAGAGATTGGTAGGCGGTAGTTGCCGAGTACTCGGCGTGTGCCGGATAGCCGCCAAATTTGTAAAATGAGTGGTATAAAGTATTACAATTTTTAACCAAAATAATACGAATATGATTTTCGGTTACATTGTTTTAATATACCACGCTATATTATATTTATTTCATACTAGCTGTATCCCTCGGTTTTAACCGCGTAAGTCTCGATTTCTTGGGGTTTTTCGGAAAACCCTTATCGAATTGTAGGCAATATAAAACTGAAATTTAGGATTGTGTTTTTATGTAATGTAGGCATTACATAAAAACACAATCCTAAATTTCAGTTTTATACTATCAGTGGTTAAGGCTGCGTGTTGATCCAGCAATCAGTCAGGACAAAGCATTTTCTAGATATACTTAGATATTTTATTAAAAATAAAATAGACAAAAAAACCACAATATTTACCAGGTTTTACTCGCGTTTTGTTTAATAACGGACAACAGCTTACTGTAAAGTTAACGAAAGCTCGGTACTTTATAATAATGCCGTCATTAAATGAAACGCGAGTACAACCCGGGAAATGTTGTGTTTTATTATGCAAAATCGCGAAAACTTAAGACAAAATTATCATAAAATAGAAGTAAACTACAATAAAACTCTCAAAGTTCACTGTACCGAAAAGACTGGCAATTCCTCCTCATTTATTTTTAATTTGAAGCAATTTATCATCCAAATATCTCCGAAATAAAGGATCAACATTGCCGACTATACGGCAATATAAATATTACTAGTCTGCTATTCGGCAAAACCCGTAGTCAGCCCATCCCTAGTGACGGTTATCGCATGACTTAAGCACCGCCGATATCTTAATGAACGACGGTAAAACGGATCGGTTAGTTTTATCGTTAATTGTTGTTGTCAGAGACCTTTTTAATTGAAGATTTGTAATAAAGTTACCCAATATTTGACAACAACAATTACATTACAATGAACATACATGTTGCCAACGTACCCTTTTTATAATATTAAGTAAGATAGTAAAGGTAAAAAAAGATAGAAAGATATTCTTATTTGTACAACATATACAATTATACATAGGAAACACAACAACCACATTCAAAATAAAACTAAAAATATATTGATTGATTGAATTAGGCGTTACTCTTTGGTACTCCTTTGCAACTTTAAAAAAAAAAAATAGATTTTAGTCCCGACACCTGACTAGTATCACTACGTATTGTGCAGTGTGCTGCGTGCAAAGAGCACCACATTGCAACCGCTCTTTGCATGCGGCAGAAAATTATTTTATGTTAGTGTTTGTGATACTATTAATTAACCGTGCAACGACGTGTTACGGCTTCAAAAACCATCATCAATATCCATAATTTTAACAATACAATTCGTTCAATTTTTAAAATAATAAAAGACAAGAATGGAACCCTTTTAGGTTTCCGTACCTGTAGGGAAATAAAACGGGACTCTTTTACTAAAACTCCACCGTCCGTCTTGTCTATCTACACCACACTAGTTCCGGAGACACAATTTGGCTAAAACTGATTCCGGACAGCGCTCTTGGAGCGGCCTGATGCTACAGCTGACCCCACCTGGAAAGCCTGCAGATAGCCGTCAACTGGGGACGCTATAACATATACAAAGTTAGTTTAGTTACGACATGGGGACCTCTCGATGTGCGTCCACCTTGTCGTGGTGGGAGGGCTCAGTAGCTGCAAGAGGGGCAGTGAAGCCAAGAGGCGCACGAGGTGGGCCGGACTTGCCTGGCTTCTATCCCGTAAGGGCCGCGTGGAAGACAACCACTATAAAAAATTACGAGAGGGTGCCGGGCCGTCGTGGTATTTGCCGGGGCCTGGCTGCCAACCGTAAGCCCGCGTCAGCGGGCCCGGTGGCCCTTTCCGCAAGGAGGGGCCGCGTGGAAGACAAACACTATAAAATAATCACCTCGGCCATCACCTCGGCCACTACCTCTTGGTGATGATCTCGGGGGGGGGATTCACCACCGGCTTTGGGGGCCCCGAGACGGCGGCGTGTCCGCGCCTCTCGTAGAGGGTATCGCACTTCCCACCCTTTTTATTAAAAAAGGGTGTCTGGAAGTGTTTGTGAGAGGGGGCCGACCGACGCCAACCGCCGTCGGGGTCAACGGTAGTATTATATAGGTCCCGTTGACCCCGACACTTGCGGCGTGAGGGACACCGTGGGTTTTTAGTGGATATACCCCTGGCAAACACCATCTAGACCAGGGGGGACCTCCACTCACCGGGCCGCTCTCCCCCGAGAGCGGCCTGATGGTCTTTATCAGATTTTACCAAGAAAAAAAAAAGTTACGACATGGGGGCGCTGTATCCATCTATCTATCTGTTTGTCTGTCACAAAGCTGCACCTCATGATAGGTAATAGTATACCTTTTGAGGCACTGAACAGAACCACAGTTTCGTGTAAAGATAAAGAAACGAAAAATAAATATTTAGCAGTCTTTCTATGTATATAATAAGTATGTATTTACAAAAAATAAATAAATATTTAATTAATACGATGTCTAGTACCATAGGTACAAGCCTAGTGCTTAGTTTGTGTAATGTCGTGCAAAATTAATAAATTTTATATATTTGTTAATCTGTTACTGTCAGAATCCGACTATAAATAAAAGTATATTTCAGAATCATTCTCATAAAAAGGCGCGTTCCGAAACCACATTAAAGTTATTAAGCACTAAGTCACACATAATTAAAAGTTGACGTACCTAAATAATCATGAATTTGTGTACAAGTTAATTAAATAAAGTATTTAACTATCCTACTAATTGACTATAATGAGTGAGTTATTATAATGTTCGTTCCAGGATAGTACGTTTCAACGGCGACCCCGCGTCGTGGTGGATCGGTCAGATCCTCAAGTACATCCTCAAACCGAAGCCCGCCATGCAGAAGGCCATCAACGAGACTATAGCCAAGATGAACTTCAAAAACCCTATTGTTGGGTGAGTAAATGTAGATATTTCACGTAATATTTAAGCTCATACCTACTTTGTATATCTACATTGTTTTTTGTTCGTGAGATCCTATAATTGGCTTCCTGGTGATACACGTTAATTTATACTTCTGTAATAGCTGTTGAATTTCCTAAATAATAAATAAGGTATACAATGCTATATTGTGTTTTCGATATAGTGTTTTGAAATAAGTATTTTAATCTGGTCTGGGTGTATTTCTTTGTATAATATGTATGTATTTACAAAATAAAATTAAATAAAAGTAGTATATCCGTCGTCGAGTCACCGCAACACAAGCTTATCAGCTCACCATGGGGCTAGATGGCGCTGTGTGATGGTCACAGAATTTATTTATTTATTTTATTTTATTTTGGATGAAAACTAAACCAGTTAGTCAATCGTTACCGGTGGACTGAATGCAGAAAACATGCGGGTTTGGTTTCCGTCGGAAGCAAGTGTTAATGCCTAAAACTCGATATTTTTTGGTCTGCGTATCTATATATGTTTTTATATGTTCACCTGAAACACAGGTTTCACCTAGTTCAGGTATATGTATTATTTATAGTCTTCCCAGTAATGTTTAAGTCCTCTATTATGTAACAAAAGTTTATTGAATAAATATTTATTATTTATTTATTTTATTAGAAATTAAACAAATACACATATTTATAATAACTAAATATTAGTATGAAATCCGTGGTTTAGTCACCGTAACACAAGTGTACTAACTGACAATGGGTCTATTTATTTACTTTGTACATTCCAGTGTCCACATCAGAAGAACAGACAAAGTGGGAACGGAAGCTGCGTTCCATCACATCCAGGAGTACATGGGACACGTGAAGGGATATTACGACCAGCTGGAGTTGACGCAGACGGTGACCGAGCGACGGGTTTATCTCGCCACTGACGACGCCAATGTCAGTATATAGGGAACCTACCTTTGTCTGACTATATGCTTATTATATAGCGTCTTTGCTTGACAACCTTAAGGCATTCCAGGCGAGTCTGCTGTACCGTAAAGTGGCCACAAAAGGCATATCTTTCTGCAGGTGGTTATGCCCGGTAGGCCGCGACCTGATGATGTCTCTTTGGTAATTGTATATGAGATTATCTCAGAAAGAAGTTGATTGCGCGATTCAGGATTTCGTACTACTAACGCCATCTAGTAGGCGCCTTCTGAGATCAGATCTTGTCCCCAAAGCTTGTGTTCGGTTCTCTATAATGGAGAGCTTTCTCGTGCCCAAGTAACACTACCGTACTATTTAGGAGAACTAGAAGGAAAGGTCTTATAAGATATATTTTTAAGGAACTTCCAAGAGACTTCCATGGAGATCTTTGTAGGTCATGGCCCTGGGGGATGCTTTTAATTTGGTTGTACAAAATTGGTCGGGGAGGAGTGCATTGAATCCCATCTTCTTATGCCTTCTTCTGAGCCTGTCCTCAACTGGACTGCTAGTTGAAGCTTGCATTTACGATTCGCAAAAAGTCTTGCTAAGCGAGGTGTGTGGTTTAACGGCAGATAAATGACAAAGCTCTGCGAATGTAACGTAAATCTTGTGTTTTATATTATAGGTACTGTCGGACGCTATATCCAAGTACCCCGAGTATTCATTCCTGGGAGACGCGGCGCGTGCCGCCTCCGCCGCGACGCACCGCCGCTACACGCCGCGCTCGCTGGCGGCTCTCCTGGTGGACCTCGCTCTACTAGCGAGGACCGACTATCTCGTCGCTACGTTCAGTAGTCAGGTACTACCAGACATAGCGCACCGCCGCTACATGCCGCGCTCGCTGGCGGCTCTCCTGGTGGACCTCGCTCTACTAGCGAGGACCGACTATCTCGTCGCTACGTTCAGTAGTCAGGTACTACCAGACATAGCGCACCGCCGCTACATGCCGCGCTCGCTGGCGGCTCTCCTGGTGGACCTCGCTCTACTAGCGAGGACCGACTATCTCGTCGCTACGTTCAGTAGTCAGGTACTACCAGACATAGCGCACCGCCGCTACATGCCGCGCTCGCTGGCGGCTCTCCTGGTGGACCTCGCTCTACTAGCGAGGACCGACTATCTCGTCGCTACGTTCAGTAGTCAGGTACTACCAGACATAGCGCACCGCCGCTACATGCCGCGTTCGCTGGCGGCTCTCCTGGTGGACCTCGCTCTACTAGCGAGGACCGACTATCTCGTCGCTACGTTCAGTAGTCAGGTACTACCAGACATAGCGCACCGCCGCTACATGCCGCGCTCGCTGGCGGCTCTCCTGGTGGACCTCGCTCTACTAGCGAGGACCGACTATCTCGTCGCTACGTTCAGTAGTCAGGTACTACCAGACATAGCGCACCGCGACGCACCGCTGCCACACTACCAATTCCTACCAGAACTAGCAAATTCTACCATAAACTACATAAATTATAATGTTTGTTGTTCTTATCCCCAGGTGGGTAGAGTAGCGTACGAGATGATGCAAGCGAACCGCGTGGACGCGTCGAGCAGCTACTTCTCCCTCGACGACATCTACTACTACGGGGGACAGAACGCGCACGATCGTGTCGCCGTTATGGAGAATCGAGGGACCAATCAAGACATCGCCTTCGAGGTGAGCAATCTACGAGGAATACATAGATTGGAGATCTAACTTCCCTATTGGATCGACCAATGGGGGACGTTCTTTAGTGACAGACTGGCGGTCGAATCATCGTTCTAGGCCCCGCAACCACCGTTTGAGTGGAACATTTTTTCAAAGGATTTGCTACTTCCCATATATATATTCCAGTTTGTTGGCACAAAGTATTTTTTTTTTCTTTCTTTTTTTGTAATTGAGTACCTGGGCCCCGCCCTTTCAGCCGCGTAAAGTCCCGTTGCCGCAGGAATATCGGGATAAAAAGTAGTACAAAACTATTTAAATCTAAATTTCTTAATGTCTACTTAAAATCTAAAAAGCACATGTGCCTGAACTAGGAAAATCCTATATCTCAAGCGAAAATGGCTGACAATAGCTACTAAAATTATCACAATAAAATAAATTATTAAAATGTATGTATTATATCCGTTGTCTAGTCACCGTAACACAAGCTCAGTAGCTTACAATAGGGTTAGATGTCGCTGTGTGTTGTACACGGAATATATTTATTTATACCATCAGGTGGGTGATCAAATCGGTGTCGCCGGCAACCATTGGAACGGCTTCGGTCGTGGCACCAACAGACGGACAAATGTCGTAAGTTTATTTTATTTTATTTTTATTTGGCACAGTAACAATATACAAATCTATACTAATATTATAAAGCTGAAGAGTTTGTTTGATTGTTTGTTTGTTTGAACGCGCTAATCTCAGGAAATGCTAGTCCGATTTGAAAAATTCTTTTTGTGTTTGATAGTCCATTTATCGAGGAAGGTTATAGGCTACTTTTGATTCCGATATTCTTACGGGGTCGGGACTTACGAGGGTAAATCCCGCGTGACGCAGCTATAAAAACAAAAGTCGTGTTAGTTACACTATTTATATCTCAAGAACGGCTGAACCGATAGGAATGAAATTTGGTACAGGGTTAGTATAGGGGTTTAAATAATATATAGGGTACTTTAAAAAACGTACGGGTTAAGCAACGCTTGGCGTGACACATACGTGATGGGTCAACAGGAACGATCGCACCAATTAGAATTAAATTTGGTACAGAGATTACTTTAAGGGTATAAATAATAATAATAATAATAAGCCCCCTGAAACCCAACCACACGCCCTGATCGACCACCTGATCATCGTAGGGGGCGGGCAACATAAACAATCATCTACTGGATGGCTAACGTGGCAATGGTAACCCATCAACAATGGAGACGAGAAGCAAAGGTAAACGTTTAGGACCGCTTCACGGGGGCGATCGCCGGGGCACGCCTGGAGCCGATGCTGGGCGTTCCAGCATACGAACCATCGGTGGTAGAGAGTTGAGACGGCGGGCTCCTACCGGGTCACCCGAACAAAGTGACAGCCGACCATCACCCTCATCCCCATCATCCTCTAAATCTCTTTTCCCCTCTATTCCTTCTTCACCACCTTCTTATCTAAAACCTGTCACTAAACCATCTTCCGTTTCTTCTTCAACTCGCTCCCATACAAGATCACGGACCGAAAACGTTGCGCAGTCGTCGGCATTAACTGTCGACAATACAGCGCCCGTTCAGGTCAAACGTACGCGTCAAAGATGGACCAAAGAAATGAATATTTTTATCCTGCGTACATACTATATTTTAACTTCTCTCGAAAAAGACACCATTTCTTACTTAGCAGATTTACATAACAAATTTTGTGAGCGATTTCCAGACGTAGATGTTAGTAGACAACGCATAGGAGACCAACGTAGAGCCATAGAACGCAATAAATTACTAAACTCATCAGAAATAGTTGCAATTAAGAAAGAAGCAGAAAATTATTTAAATAATTTAGTTACAGAAAGACATAATACAACAGTTACAGTCACACAATCAACGCAGCAAAAAACACCAATAACCTTACATTCAGGACAGAGAATGCGATGGAGTACAGAATTAAATGAAGAGATTATAAAAGGGTATTATAAAATAACAGCAATAGAAACTAACAAAACCGCATATCGAAAACTTCTACACGAACACTTTATTACTAAATTCCCCCATCTCTCCCATGTTACAGAACAAAGAATTGCAGACCAAAGACGGTTAATTATTAATAATAAACTAATTGATGCTAACCGGTTAGAACAAATAAAATTAGAAGTAAGTAACAGTAACCCTATAATAGCCGAAACACTCGATAGTCAGAATTTAACATTAAATGAAACAACACCCATCACAAGTACCAGTATAGACGATCTAGCAGACATCCTAATAACAGAAAATTTACTACAAGACCAAACCCAAGATTATATAATAGATCAAGACAATTTGAATATAGAGAGTACATTTAATGAAGCGTTAAATTATTTTAAAAACACTGATCCGATGAATAGACCTTTTATACCTAAGCAAAAATCCTCTAGAAAATTAGCGCAAATAATAAATTATATAAATAAAAACATTCTTCCTATACACATCAATAGCGACACCACTTTTGAAATACATCAGTTGGTTTTATACACCGCAGCATGGTCAGCTGCAAAATCAAACGGTACCAGACTAATAATACCTCCACCGCCACCAAATCAAGAACCACGTAATAGAATCCATAAACCAAATTGGCAAAAAAGACTTGAAAGTAGAATCAGCAAATTAAGAAGGTATATAGGCAAAGTTACACATTACATAAATGGAAGTAGAAGCAGAACTCTAACAAACGAAGTAAATTTTATTTTAGAACAATACAGACAACATACAATACATGAAGAACCAAACACACAGCTTTCTCAATTTCTAGATACCCTCAAACAAAAATTAGCAGTATATAATAGCCGACTTAAAAGATATTCAGCCTGTACAGTTAGAAAAGTTCAAAATAGTCAGTTTAGTAACAGCGAAAGAAAGTTTTATCAAAATCTTAGACATCAGACCACAAACAAAACCCGAACAAACACGGAAATCCAATTACCGAATTCTACTGAACTAAAACAGTTTTGGTCTCGCATTTGGGAACATCCGATCACTCACAACGATGAAGCACAATGGATCCGAGAGGAACAAGCAATTCATGAAACTACTGAACCGATGCAGTTTGAAAATATACCAATGCAAACATTTCAGTCTGTTCTCAAAAACTTACATAACTGGAAAGCGCCCGGTCCAGATAATATCCATAACTATTGGTACAAGAAGTTTACATATATCCAACCCTATTTATATCACCATATTAATAATTTCATTCAGAACCCTAATCAAATGCCTACCTATATTACAGCCGGGATCACTTATATGTTGGCAAAAGACCCAAAAGATACAGTTAATCCTGCCAAATATAGACCTATTACTTGTCTGCAAACCGTTTATAAAATCATAACTGCCTGTTTATCGCATTCCATATACAATCATCTACAATCACACTCCATCCTGATAGAACAGCAGAAAGGATCTAGAAAGTTGAGTCAAGGGTGTAAGGAACAACTCACCATAGATTCTGTCATTCTAAAACAAGTACAACAAAAGAAAAAAGACCTCTATACCACATATATTGACTACAAAAAAGCCTTTGACTCCGTGCCGCATTCCTGGTTAATAAAGATTCTTGAAATTTATAAAATACATCCTCAAATAATAACATTTCTTAAACAAGCCATATCAACTTGGACCACAAAATTAAAACTAACTCTTAACGCCAAAACAATAGAAACCGATAATATTCAAATTAAACGCGGCATATTTCAAGGCGACACATTTAGCCCATTGTGGTTCTGTCTTGCTTTGAACCCTTTATCTAACATCTTAAATTCAACTGGTTCCGGCTACATACTGCACAATAACCCTAACCCTAACGAAATACAAAATAACACTTCTATCGATTCACACAACTTTAAATTAAACCATTTACTTTACATGGATGACATTAAATTATATTCAAATACAGAAATAGAATTAAAAAACTTATTGGAACTAACCGAAATGTTTTCGCGAGATATAAAAATGGATTTTGGTGTTGACAAATGTAAAATAAACGCTATCAAGGCAGGACAGAATTATAATATGCATTACCATCTACAATCTGGCGATACAATAGAACCACTACAGGAAAACGAAACTTACAAATATTTAGGATACAACCAAGCAAAGTACATATTAGAAAGAGAAACCAAAACGAAACTTAAAAAACAATTTCAACATAGACTTAATAGTATACTAAAAACCCATTTAACTTCAAAAAATCTTGTCAAAGCCATTAATACTTTCGCAATACCCATACTCACATATTCTTTTGGAATCATTAAGTGGAATAAACACGAACTAAAACAGTTGCAGCGTAAAATAAACACTACAATGACCAAATTTAGAAAGCACCACCCTCGGGCTTGTGTACAACGCCAAACGTTACCCCGATCTGAAGGAGGCCGAGGAATAATTGACATCCATAATCTGCATGGTAAACAACTTACAAATCTTAGAAACTATTTCCATAAAAAAGCCTACATTTCAACTCTACATACAGCAATAACCCAAAACGATAAAAAGCTCACACCCCTAAACCTTAGCAACTATAACACCCAACCTCTCGAAAATCAAATAACCCAAGAAACTAAAATAAATGAATGGACCCGTAAGGCCTTGCACGGAAGGCACCGCCACGATTTAAGCCAAAATAATGTCGACAAAATTGCATCGAACGCTTGGCTAACTCGTGGCGAGCTCTTCCCAGAGACCGAGGGCTTCCTTATTGCAATCCAAGACCAAGTCATAGAGACCAGGAATTACCAAAAGTATATAATTAAAAACCGCAACTTACCTACAGATTTATGTCGCCGCTGCAATAGCACTTCAGAAACAATACAGCACATTACAGGAGCATGTCGAGCAATAGTCCAAACCGATTACAAACACAGGCACGATCAGGTAGCAAATATTATACATCAACAATTAGCTTTAAAACACAAATTATTACCCCACAATACAGCAAAACCATACTAATTTATAGTATGGTTTTGCTGTATTGTGGGGTTTCTGGGTTTCTTGGGTTAGAATTTTCTAAAATGGTACACCCCAGAGACCATTTTAGAAAATTCTACTCACAAATTGTATTACGACAGAGCAATACTTACAGACAGGACGATACATTACAATAGACCAGACATCACATTAATAGATAAATCAAGCAAGACTGCACTACTCATAGATATAGCTGTACCCAATACCCACAACATTCAAAGCACTGTAACAGAAAAGCTCACCAAATATTTGGAACTGAAAGAAGAAATAATGCGTATGTGGAATCTTCGCAGTGTCACAATAGTCCCTATAGTTCTCTCAACCACCGGTGTTATCCCTAAGCAGCTGACCCAATCGTTAAACACACTTAATTTGCCTACTTTTACAGCCATTAATTTACAGAAAGCAATAATTTTGAATACTTGTAGAATCGTTCGAAAATTTTTACAAGTAGAATGTGAAAACAATCTTATTCACTTGGCCTAGGCCCGTGAAAAGGTTTAATTACCGGTGTATAGCCGAGCAAAAGAAAATATAAAAAGAAAATAATAATAATATAATAATAATAATAATAAGCCCGCAGGGCACCTTGAGGCGAGGTGTCGGGGAGTAGCGACCCCGCGGGTTCCCAAGTGCTCCAGGGGGAAGTCACCGTTCCTCACCTCCGGCTTGCCTTAGTTGGCTGGTCGGAGTGAACACTGACGAGGAAGCGGTCCCCCGCCTTTGGCTTGCCTTCACCGGCTGGTCAGAGTGGAGTCGCGAGAGCAGAAATGCTCGGAGGATGGACGCCTCACGTCAGTGATGAGTTGGCCCGCTCCACAGGATCTCGACCTAGGATGGTTTAAAATCCAGTGAGGTCCCTCCATCCTTCAGCCTCTCACGCCCCTGTTGCCCCCTGGCTGTAATTTGCTCGGCTTAATTAGGGTGGCCCAGTTTGTGAGTTGGCGAGTCTCCGTCTGCCATTTTTACGTGTTTGTTGAACATTGTGACGGCAGGCGCCATATTCCCCATAGTTCCCCCCAATACCCGATCCACTACCAACCCAATTCCATAGCCCAAGTAGTTTTCACCCGTAGTTTATTCATAGTTCTATCCGACCCGGGGGTTGTCCTTGGCTGCATTTTATAGTGCAGACAGGGATAATTGCCGGTTTGGTGTCCATCTCAAATTTTGAAATTAAATGTTACTAAAACGGGCCTCTACGTGTTGGCTTCGGCCCCACGCACGCCTTCCAAAGGTCCGGGTGCTCCATAGCCCCGAGAATCCAAAATGGTAACAACAAATAATAATAATAATAATAATAATATAATAAGCCCGCAGGGCACCTTGAGGCGAGGTGCCGGGGAGTAGCGACCCCGCGGGTTCCCGAGTGCTCCAGGGGGAAGTCACCGTTCCTCACCTCCGGCTTGCCTTAGTTGGCTGGTCGGAGTGAACACTGACGAGGAAGCGGTCCCCCGCCTTTGGCTTGCCTTCACCGGCCGGTCAGAGTGGAGTCGCGAGAGCAGAAATGCTCGGAGGATGGACACCTCACGTCAGTGATGAGTTGGCCCGCTCACTGGCATACCAGTGATGACTTAAAATCCAGGGAGGTATATCCATCCTTCAGCCACTCACGTCCCTGTTGCTCCCTTGCTGTAATTTGCTCAGCTGATTAGGGTAGCCCAGTTTGTGAGTTGGCGAGTCTCCGTCTGCCATTTTTACGTGTTTATTAAACATTGTTACGGCAGGCGCCATAATCACCATAGTTCCCCCAGTAGCCAACCCACTACCATCACGTCACTATAGCCCATTTTGTTTTCATCCGTAGATTTGTCAATAGTTCTATCCGATCCGGTGGTTGTCCTTTGCTACATTTTATAGTGCAGACTGGGATAATCGTCGGCTTGGTGTCCACTTCATTGTTTGCGAGTAAAATTGTTATTGAAAAGGGCCTCTACGTGTTGGCTTCGGCTCCACGCACGCCTTCCAAAGGTCCGGGACTCCATAGCCCCGTGATACTGGACGTATAACAGACATAATAATAATAATATAATAATAATATAAGCCTTTATTTCTACTAAATTTTATACATTTGTTCTTAAAGCTAAGTATATATAACAATTACATTAATTTATCCCTAATCATAAATCATAATACATTTTGTTTGATATTTATCTATTTGACTATTTGAAACATTATATTTGGTATAATATTCATTTATTCATATTTATTGATATACATTTTATATGTTTTGATAATATTATATTATATACTGCTGACTAGACTACTGAAGGGTATAAATACGATACTTTAAATGATCATACGGGTTGAGCAACGCTTGGTATGACATACGTGATGCGTCACATACGTTACGGGATATGAATTTATGCGGGTGAAACCGCGGGGCACAGCTAGTTCAATTATATATTTAAATATTATAGTTAAATATCATTATTAATTTGTACATCGATTACAACTATGCACAGCATTTTTTACACAGTTATAAGCTACCTAGCTAGTATAGATTTAACATGCTTTTTAAATGTATACAAACTAAAATAGTGGATGTCCGATTCCTCACTGAGTTCATTGTAATAGGGGTTAAAGTATGAAATTGCCGTTTTATTGCAATAGGTTCTTTGAATTGACATAGAATCTTCATGGTTTGAGGTTTTCGAATGAAACTTTTTTCAAATGGTTTCTGTGATGTTCTTTTTTTAAAAAATGTGAAACATTTGAATATCGACTTTCAATTGTTTTTGTTATTCAATTTAGACAAGAAAGATGGATACTGCGAAAATTCGAGTGATTTTTGAATACGAGTTCCGACGCGGAACTAACGCGGCAGAAACAGCCCGCAATATCAATGCTGCGTTTGGAGAGGGGTCTACTAATGAACGCACCGTGCGATTTTGGTTTAAACGCTTTCGTGATGGAAATTTCGACTTAAAGAACGAGCCACGAGGAAGACCGCCCACACAGGTGAATAACGATGAATTAAGAGAGATAGTGGAAGCCGATCCTAGTCAAACTACCCAGGAATTAGCGGCATGGTTTAACGTTACCTTACCCACTTTATTGACTCACTTGCGTCAAATCAATAAAATAAAAAAATACGAAAAATGAGTGCCTCATGATTTGACTGATCTGCAGAAAGAAACGCGTGTTGAAACTTGTGTTGCCTTGTTGAACCGGTACAAAAATGAAGGAATATTGGATCGAATTGTAACATGTGATGAAAAGTGGATTCTTTATGATAACCGGAAAAGAAAACTGCAATGGCTGACCCCAGGTCAAATGCCACAACAGTGTCCTAAAGCAAAACTTACCAATAAAAAGGTAATGGTAACTGTTTGGTGTTCTCAGCATGGTGTTATTCACTATAGTTTTCTTCGATCTGGTCAAGCAATTACGGCAGATGTATATTGTGCCGAACTCCGAACCATGTTGACAAAACTAGCAGTAAAACAGCCCCGACTCATGAATCGATCTTCACCATTATTGCTCCACGACAACGCGAGACCTCACACAGCACGAGAAACCATTTTGACCCTTCAGGAACTGCACTTAGAAACCATTCGTCATCCTCCGTATTCACCAGACCTTGCTCCAACGGACTACCATTTTTTTCGTGATTTGGACAATTATCTACGTGACAAGAAGTTTTCTTCCCAGGAGGCAGTACAAAATGCTTTCACACAGTTTGTGCAGTCTAGATCGTCGGAGTTCTATCGCAAAGGCATTAATAACCTTCCCATTAGATGGCAGCAATGTATAGATAATAATGGCAACTATTTTGATTAAATAAATTTGTTAAAAAATTAAAAAATAAACAATTAAGATTTTCAGTACAAATCGGCAATTTCATACTTTAACCCCTAATATAATGTGCACATTCTTGGTAATGGACTGTTTTGTGTAACTTTATTCGTTTCGTTCTTTTTTTAAGTTGTATAACATTACTCTTATATGTATCTTATTAACAGTTGTCTTTCAATAATGCAAACTAAAACATTTCTACGGACCTAGATGTTTCTAGAATTTACAAGTCCTAAGATGACAATTAAGCCTTAAAAAACACGGGATAAAAAGCCTATATCCTTCTCTTTATACCAAAATTCATGAAATCGGTTCAGCAGTAGACGTGAAAGCGTACCAGACAGACATACACACATGCAGAGTCACTTTCGCATTTATAATATTAGTAAAGATGTTTATTGCTCAAGGCATTTAACTAGAAACTATTTTACAAGGAGAAATGCATCATCAAAACTTCCTACGTGACATGATTCGACCCTGTGTCTCTCGTTTGCCGGGCGACCGGTCTAACCACAACGCCACACGGGAACCGACGTGGCACGGTAGAATTAACGATTATGCTCTTCTCCCTGTGTTCCATTTTTGATAATGCATTTTCAGTAAAACTCAATATTTACCGGGTTTCACTCGCGTTTTATTTAATAATGGCATTAATACAAAAGTGCCGAGCTTTCGCTAACTTTACAGTTAGCTTTATCAAGGTTGACGACCAACCAGCCAACCAACCCGTCAACCTTGAAAAAGCTAACTGTAAAGTTATTATTATCTATGTAAAAATTGTGTCCCATTGTTCGTATGTACCTTCTTATGTGTGTTTTGTTGTCAATAAATGTTTTTCTTTCTTTCTTTTCTTCTTTCGAAAGATCGCTACTTTTGTAATAATGCCGTTATTGAGCAAAACGCGAGTAAAACCCGGTAAATAGTGTGTTTTATTATGCGAAATTGGGAAAACCTTAGACAAAATTATGATCCACTAGTTGCACCCCGCGGTTTCACCCGCTTAAGTCTCGTTCCCGCGGGAATTTGGGGATAAAAAGTAGCCTATGTGTTATCCCAGGTCCCCAGTTACCTACATTCCAAATTTCACCCAAATCCGTTCAGCCTGATTGAGTAACAAACACACATACTCACAAACTTTCAGCTTTATAATATTAGTAGGATTTCATGTATTATTTCTTATAAGGATATTTCTATTTATTAATTCATTGTTTGTTTTCAGAACGGACTGATACCATGGTACAAAACGGCAGACCACCTAGTTCTATATCCATTCCCAGAGTACAAACAGGTGCCGATGTATTCGGACACCAAACAAAATGACTTATAATACACAATATGACAGTGAAGTGATTTAATTTGTTGGGATCCATCTACACGGTGCCGAATTCCTAGCCATTCTTGTTATCCAGGCCGGTACCCGTATTATCTTCACAGTTGACAACTGACAATAGAGGAAATTGATATGAACTTTGCAGTACATTGCTCAAAGCAGTAATGTACTGAAAAGTTCACTGATGAGTTCTGTTTCTTAATTATGGACGTTCTGCTAGAATAACAGAGCAATTTAGTCCAGTTTCACGTGTTTAATGGTGATAATACGGGTACTGGTGGAAACTTTGATGTTTTTCAACTTTTATCAATACAATTGCAAAAAAAACCGCCTAGAATAAAAGTATATGTCACCGTAAAGTAACAAGAAACGTAAATTTATAAATTTTCGTAAGATTCTAAACGAGAGATAAATTGTATTATTTTACGACCACATTTTCGCAAATTTATAAACTTCCCGACTTCACGCGTAAAATCAAAAGTCAAAATAGTTTATTTCCTTTAGATTCTTGTACAACAATAAATGCACATGATCGTTTGGCTACGTCTTAGGTGTAGTGATTTTAGTGTGGCTTCGGAACGCGCCCTCCGATGAGAAGAAGCCACAAGAAACTTATGGGTTCTTTTTTGTGATCATGTGTTAAATTATAATTGTCATAATACACATATAATCTATATTTCGAACAGGAGCAATCAATTAATTATGTTCAATCGTCACAGGATTTATTTATTTATTTATTTATTATTAATTGTTCATAGATTATTTTAACACGACGTATCATAGTACGCCTAAATAATAAGCGAGTGTCAAGTGCGCTCTGATTGGTTGATCAAGTCACGTGTTCCTTCTCCTTTGTCATACATCACGCCTTTTTTTTTTACAGAATTACTTATCTTGTTATTTTTCGGTGACATAACTTTAAAAAAAAACTAAAGAAAATTATGTTGACTAAAAGAACCTCCGCCTTTATTTGAAGTCGGTTAAAGCGTCTATTGTTATTTGTCAAACGGCAAAATGCAATGATATTAAAATGAAATTTTGGTTAATTTTAATATCAGAATCTTGATTTTAGTACATTCAAAATGGCTGCCAACATGACAGGCCAGTGTCAGTAAAATATTGCTATTTTGCACGATCTATTTTTTACTGTCTTAGTGAATCAGGGTATGGAAATCGACACCGTGTGATCGGTATATTATCAGTGAAAGTGAAACAGAAATGCATCGTTCAAAATACACGCGAGTTCCAGTCTCGTCTTTGTAGACATTTTTGAGAATGCATTCTTACTTGAAATAATTGTAAACTGATGTTTCTTCTCGAAGCCATTGGCATTGGTTATATACGCTAATCGTGCCAAGCCAGCAAACTCGAATAAAAAAAACTATATTTTTAAGAAGGAAAAAAAAACCATAGACTCATTTACGTATCCGTTTGGTGCACTATAAAACCTTTATAATTACCTATTTGTAATTAAATTCATTTTAAAACACTTTATTTATCCGGTTTTATCGCGTTTTTATTCATTGTTCTAAACGAACCGAGCTTTCGCCAACTTTACAGTTGGCTTTTTCAAGGTTGACTGAGATGTAATTTGTCTAATTTTAACATTTTTTTTTAATTTTTTTTTTTTGATTAAATTAAATTTTATAACAAAATGACGTAAAATAATTTACAGTATTTACTGTCAATTATTTTTGATGTTCTTTTTTATCTTTTTATATTATCTAACGTTTTAAATCCCTTTACACTATATTTTGGTATCGAATAGTGCATCAATTTTGAAGAATTCCCTGCAAAGGTGATTAACCTAAAACCCCATAGTATATAATATATAACAAATATAACCAAGTATCAAACTTGAAAACTTAGACTGATTCTAAAATAAAACTATCCATTTTCCGTACCACATTCCATTTTCCTTTTCGATTTTAAGTTCGAAAGAACGTCACAAAACGCCTCTGATGTTTTCGCAAAAAATGTACCTTATATATTTTTAAGTTTATTTCTTACTCGAATAACTGTCTAATATATTATTTTACCATTCCTTTCTACTAATTAGCGAAGTGTCCAATGCAAGTAACATCCCCAATTTATTACAGAGCCCTTAGTATGTGTTTTGATAGTTTATCGTCTCGATGAAATTGGCAGTTAATTCCATACATTATTTTAGTTCGTAATAGTTACCGCTAGGGGCGCTGATGGAAAATGTATGAAGTAAACTGCCAGTTTCATCGAGACGATAAACTATCAAAATTCATACTACCTTTTAGTATGAGTTTTGATAGTTTATCGTCTGAAGTAGTTTTTTCAGCAAATTTCTTTTTCCTTATGTACGATTGACACTTACCGGCGCGGGAGTGACGCGCGTCGGATTGCATTTCACACTTGTTTCATGAAATTGGAACATAATATGTAAAGTAGTTCAAATTTGCATGCTGTCGCGGATAACGAACGCAGCCGGTCGCTCACACATTTCAAATTGCCTTTAAATGAGAAACAAACAAATATATTCTTTATGTTTTTTTAATTAATATTTTAAAGTAAGTGTGAAGTAAAGTGTAGTCTATTATAACAATTAATAAAATAGTGTAGCAATTGTATAATTTTTGACATGCAACCGTGGGGTTATTAATAAAGTTTTTGATTTGTATTGTATTTGGTAACACTTGGATGACTAATTTTTAAAGCTATACTTTCTAAAAATCGCACCCAACAGTGAACTGTGAACAGCGACTGAACTTGCATCTTCCGTCGCAACGCCTTATCTAATTTCAATTAAAGTTCGGCTATAGGTGCTCGTCTCGTCTAATCGAAATTAAGGATTGCTTTTATTTCTTCTTTTTTACTTTATGGATGTTTTAATTTCCATTAGAAAATTTAAAATATGATCCAACGCACGCCGTCAAGTGTGAATCGTACTATTAGAACTTACATATTGTTGGTCGCGTGCGCAACTCGACTTGTGCAAGATCTATTACTATTGGATACTTGGCTCTAAATATGTACTAAATTGTGAATGTTTAGGCCCAACAGCAATACACTTTTTATCATTGTTTCTTTATCAGGGTTTCATAACTTAAATGGTGAAAAAAGAACCGTAGGAACCTTTAGGGACCGTCTCCACGAGCGTTAAAATCGCGGCGATATTAACTTATTTCTATACAACGCACCGCCGCGTTACGAGCGCCGTGTGGACATTCATAGAGATTGTATAGAAATAAGTAGCTTGACGATAATATTGCCCCTATTCTAACGCTCGTGGAGATGATCCCTTATAAGGTCAGTTTCTTTATAAATTACAAGTATTTCAAATGTCCTTGAATATCGCAGAGCAAGAATAATTTCGTACGTCAATGTATACCTGTTATACCGTTTTTTTTCGAAATTTCTTCTGCTTTGCCACTGCACTATTTTAAAATCTAAATAAAAAATGTATGTATGGCCTATAAAGAATATTAGATTCTCGTAGAAAATCTATTTTACTACAGTATTTTATAATTTCTTACAGAAACAGGTGTGAATATTTTAATACAATAAAAAATCTTAATTATTTAATACATAATATGTGATATAGTAATTAGACGGTGTTGCCCACGTTTCGGTCTTAGATTAGTACAATTTATGAAGATCTGAATAAACGTAACTATAATCTCATTAATATAATTGGCTTCCTAATACAATTTGTAACTGGTTAGTCCTTTTAATCCGAAAGGGGGTTGTTCTAGACGTCTAAGCGAACAACTTTTGTTCTACGACTTATGAAAATTGAAACTTTTTTTTTGAAAATTTTGAGATTATGTTTCACTGAAAAAACAGCTGCTTTTGAAAAAACAAATAATTGAAGTTTTGATTTTAAACTATCAAACTAAATAAAAGGACAACATAAGGTCAATGACCTCGAACTCTCAGAAACAGCTGATTTTCAAGTAAACTTTACACCTAAATTTTTCGATAAGTACTCCGAATTTCCAAAAGTCGTAGAACAAAAGTTGTTCGCCTAGACGTCTAGAACAACCCCCTTTCGGATTAAAAGGGCTTACCCGTTACACCTTGTATAAGATTTGGCAATAAAGATAATAATATAGGTTTACTAGCTGCGCCCCGCGGTTTTATCCGCGTAAGTCCCGATTCCGCAGGATTTTCGGGATCAATTAAACTATCCCTATGCAAATTTTCATACAAATCGGTCCAAAACAATTTAAAAAAAATGTTTGGGGTGAACAACCCTTAGAGGTATGAAAAATAGATAGACCTACCGTATATGCATATAAAATTTCATAAAAATCGGACAAGCCGTTTCGGAAAAGTATGATAACTAACACTGTAACACGAAAATTTTATATGTAAGAAGATTATACTTATATACCTACCTACTTATTTTTTGTCAATCTGTCTCTTATAGATGAAATTTACCCAATAACCGAGTTAACAGGTTAGACCAAAACCTTTCTTTTTTCCTTTTTTATCTTTAAGTAGTAAACTGTTTTGATTATAATATTGATTAACCTTTAAAATATTACTGATTAACCCATGTAAAAAGAGTTGTGTAACACGGAAGAGCCAATCATTGCACAGCCGAAATATATTTGAATTTTATTTTATTGACAAGAAACGGTTTTAAAGATTAACCTTTTTAAAATACGTATTAACCTTTTCTATTGGCGTTTTTAATCTGATCATTAAAAATCTATTTGAAATACGTATAGGTTAGGTTCCTTAAATTTACCATATGAAATTATGTTTTGTTTATCCACTTTTTGGTTTACAAATTTTAAAATAATGCGTAAATTACCATGATATTAATCTTTTGATTATACCTAATATTCTTGTTATATTTTTTGTTAATAATTTTATTTTCCTTTTTTTTTGTTTTCTTTTATGAAATTAAACTTAATTATACTCATTTTTTGTTTTGAATCGTATATTGCTTTTATTATTTTAGCATTTTTTCAACGCATCACGTTTCGAGGACTTTACAGTGCCTCTTGTTCACGGGTAGACTAAGATGTTATTTGTCTGCCAAAGACAAATCTATGTTTATTGTTGTTATCTAAGTCACCCATTAGGAACACTAAGTGTGAATTACATAATGACTTAAACATATAAAAATTCTTAAATATGTTTAAAAAGTTGTCTATTGTATATTTCAAACTGATTATGTACCAATTTATGTACATAATTATATGTTTTTTTCTATGTAAGTACTATTTACTTGTAGAAATTGAATCTGGACTTAGAACAATTTAAAAATTGTATTTTGTAAATTAGATTTTGTGCTAGATTTTAGATGCCTTAAATGGGACTTACATGGTGTCTCAAGAAAAAGTAAAAGCTGTCTCTGATTGCAGTCGTTAGGTCAAGTTAGAGGCCTTAGGGCGACCTGACAACTCTTAACACTAGGTGAGACATACCACTATATGATTGTTATCTCTGATAGCAGTCGTTAGGTCAAGTTAGAGGCCTTAGGGCGACCTGACAACTCTTAACACTAGGTGAGACATACCACTATATGATTGTTATCTCTGATAGCAGTCGTTAGGTCAAGTTAGAGGCCTTATGGCGACCTGACAACTCTAACACTAGGTGAGACATACCACTATACGGTTGTTATATCTGATAGCAGTCGTTAGGTCAAGTTAGAAACCTTAGGGCGAACTGACAACTCTGACACTAGGTGAAAAATACCACTATACGGTCGTTACGTCAAGTTAAGAGGCCTTAGGGCGACCTGACAACTCTTCTAACACTAGGTGATACACAACTACATGAACAGAAGAATGAGAAAACTCGTCTCACAACCCAGTGACTGTATTTTGTTATACCTTAGGGTTGAAACTAATTTTTTTGCTATCTGTAGAATAAGTACTATTTTGTTCTTCTATGTTCTACTTATTTAAGGTCGATAATACCACAGTACATAGAAAGGCTGGGGCCTGGGGCACAGCAGTATGGAAACTATGTTCGAAAACGGCTCACTCACACAAACATGTGCGTCGACAAGCTAGTACGATGTCAGTACTGGCTCGTCGATGACGAGTATGCAAGTGTTTGTGTGCAGTATCCATACCTCCATATCCTCTATGTACTGTGATAAAAGGAAGAGTTCAAACCTGTAGTTTAAACAGTTCAGTTCGAAAAGCAATATTAAAATGCTTAAAGAATTTTAATTCGATGCGGTTTAAATTCTCCTTGATTTTGAAACAGACTAAATTGCTTTTGCCGCATTGCAGTTATAAAATTAAATACTCAGAAGAGCAATAAATATCATTCCTTTAATGTTTTTGTTGAAGATAACATTTTTTTTCTGTTTTCTTCAGTGTGGCAATTCCGTATTAGCTCCACATATTTTCATACAAAATTGTATCTTAAATGTATAGCATTAAGTGTGTATATCGATCGGCGCTTCTGAGTAATTGTGATTTACTACGGACCTAAATTGTATATAGCTTTATATTATCGTGTATATAGAAGATGAATAATAATATAAATAAAAAAGTAATGTGATTTAAGATATTATTGTCATTTTGTTCCACTTTAAAAGAGAAGAATCCCTTTTTAGGCTACGTCCGCATAGCCAGGAGGCCCGCCTATAGCCTAGAGGCTAGCAAGTCACGGTCTAGAAAGTTCGCGACCGCACTGAGCGCTTAGCGCCTAGCGCAGTATCTTGTCAGAATGCAAGCCACTAACTACCCTTTTACCCCCATGAGTTTCTTGTGGCTTCTTCTCATCGGAGGGCGCGTTCCGAAGCCACACTAAAATCATTACACCTAAGCCGTAGCCAAATGATCATGTGCATTTAATGTTGTACAAGAATCTAAAGAAAATAAACTATTTTGATTTTTACTAAGACACCACTGTCCGTCTGTCTATCAATAGGCTGCACGCTATAGGGCTTGGGGCCCAACCGCGCATCTTCCGTCGTAATTCGCATCGAAATCCCAGCCATCCCAGTCGAGTTCAGCTGTCATTGAAACCGGCAGCTCAAGAGACCTCTCATTCAATGACAGTTAAACTAGACGGTGCCGACTTCAAATGCATGCAAATCAACGCTGTCGTTTACACCGCGTAGGTTAATTCTTTGCGCAGTGGGATTTTGATGCCAATTACGACGGAAGTTGCGCGGTAAGGCCCATCGCTTGTTTAATTTTTAGCCTTGGGTACAGTACGCTAAAAACGATGAAAACCAAACAATTATTATCATCTAGAAACAAATAAAAATCTCAATTTTCAGTTGCGACGTAGAATTAAGCTTATTTATCCATTCTAACATTTTTTACCGTTCGAAAACAAACAAAAAAAGATTTCGAAAAAGTCATCACGTCACAGCAATCTACGAAACACTAATGATGCGTAGATGCAGGAGTTCTAAAACATTTTTACCCGGCTGCAAGGAAAGGGACAAACGTATGTAGGTACGTACTTATGTTTTTGAACAAACTATTTATGAAAATTTGTTTCAATTAGCTGCGCCCCGGGAAAGTCCCGTTCCTGCGGGAATATCGAGATAAAAGTTTCCCGGTATCAAGCTACCTATATTCCAAGTTTCATCGCAATCTGTTCAGTAGTTTTTGCGTGATTGAGTAACAAACACACATATACACATACTTACAAACTTTCAGCTTTATATTATTACTGCGCCCCGCGGTTTCACCCGCTTAATCCCGTTCCCGCGGCAATATCGGTATAAAAAGTAGCATATGTGTTAAACCAGGTACCTAGCTACCTACATTTCAAGTTTCATCGCAATCGGTTCAGTAATTTTTGCGTGATTGAGTAGAGTTAATACTCACAAACTATTAGCTTTATAATATTAGTATGAAGTATGACAAACAACGTTAATGTTGTATAACATATTGAAACATATATGCTGTGTTTTAATATGTTATGCTCTGTCCCCGCCATTTCACATCAAAATAAGAGGAAAATTATTATAAACGGAAAAAGAAAGACCCGCTATCCGTGTCCTCATAAATAAACGCGGCGAAAGTCGTGGCCAAGTTCAATATCACTAACAGTATACTCGGTTACTCGTGATGTGCGCCCGCGCATCTTTCAACACCGTATAAGGGAATAAATAATACGGATAAAGGCACCTCATGGTTTTTTATTTATTATAATTCAATCGAATTATAATATAATATATACAGAAAAGTACCATAAAAGTAAAGTTTAATTTAAATCAAATTTTGGGAGGTATAAAGTACGGGAGAAAGTTGTGTAATAAACTAATAAATGACAGCTTTTAATTCGAAAATATAAGTACCTACGTCAAAATATATTGTAAAAAGAAAAGATAAAACAAAAGGTTTCCATAATCTTGTCTTGAAATAAGCAAGTGGTTTTTGTAAATGGCATCAAAATGAAAAGTTTTTTAATTAGTGTGTTTTTCTTCTGTGCGGTGCCGACTGTTTTACCGGCCAAGTACAATATACCAAAGTGGAAAAAGCAGGTATTTATTTATGTTATTCTATGTATAGCTATCTATGTCCTACTTAGTTAAAGTCGGGTTTACACTAAGTGAACTCGTGCGAGGAAGTAGGTATATTAAGTAGGTGCAAAACTACATTGGATGGCAATCAACGATAAAATAATCACTAATATTGAATGCTTTTGGATCTGTGAGTAGACAAGTTAACAAAATGGTAAAATAGATAAAAACATATTACCCGACTTAAACCGAAGTGAAAAAATTGAATGGAAATTGAAAGTCATTTAGTGAATTAAAATGTAAACCCGACTTATCGTAATATAAAAAAACTGTGCTTTATTCTATGCTTGAAAAATATTTGCTTAAGTTTTTATTCTCTTTGCATGAGCTAAAAGCTCTCTTTATAAAGTGGACGCTTTATCCATCTCATTGTCCCGGTTGTTAGGTATATCTGATAGTTGTTAGGTATTGACCTAAGGTAGGTATTATTAGGTAAGGCCTCTAACTCATTGGAGTTAGAGGCCTTACGGCGCGGCGACTTGAAGACTAACACTATGTGAAACACACACATTTATAACTATGTATCTATAGTGTGTTCTCGTACAAGACAAAAAAAGCAATCGAATTATATAATTGGTAGGATATTAATAACATCGCTCTTACGGTGAAGGAAAACATCGTGAGGAAACTGACATGTCCTAGGATTCATCACGGTGTGAAGGTATGGGATATTCGCCAATCCGGAGTAGGCTCCCGTGACGTCTTACTGCTTAGCCCCTCTAAAAGAAGATCCTTGCAATGTGGTCCCACTACACGTGTGTGGTCTTAAGTTTAATTTGACTAATGTTCATATAGAAGACATAAACAAAGCCGAAACTGCAACTGCATTTGCAGTAGCCAGCAAGGCGAAGGATTGATAAACTTAAAACTCATATTAAGTACTTTACTATGGGTAGCTAGCTCAAGTTGCCATGTTAGCGCCAAAACAGAAGGTATATCTAACTAATTAGGTAAAACTATATTACCAATTTGAAGTACTTATATATTACTCTTAATCAATACTGAAAAAAGCGTTAATGCTCAAATAAGTATATCCCGTTTCATTGTAAAATGGAAAACTCGGTTTTTTTTAAGTTATTTTTTACACGACTGCCAAAGGAAGCGTTATGTTTTTGCCGTGAGTGTTTGTATACTCGTATATGTATGTGACCTATTTTTTGTTATGTAAAAATAAATAAATCGTGTAAACATAAAACTACCGTATGTTATGTAATTTCATTACAGAGATATATTAATTGACAGCCAAATCTACAAATTATTCGATTAGTCCTTTTAAATCACCGGGTCTATTTAATTAATACCTAATTAAAGTAATTTAAAATATGAATAAAAAAAAATAACTTAAAAAAGATTAAATGCGAAATATGTTAAGAACGAACTAACATTACACTCATTTCATAGTAGGTATCTAAGCTAGGCTTTTTGGTACAAAAACGAAACCTGTCTAATAGAAACATACACTATAAGTAGTAGGTAGTAAGTATACAGTAAATACTAAACAGTTAATTATTTAGACGTAAAAGTTTATGTTTTAAAATGTGCAAGTCAATGTTTTCGCCGTGTTTCTTCTTGGCCCGCTTTCTCGTTGCTTTCTCGAGTTATTAGAAAGTCCGATGACTCAGATCAATGTCGTTTTATCCTTAACAACAGACAAATGCAATGTCACTCGCTGCAACTGGGCTATTGACGAATTTCGTGTGCCCGATTCTTTTGATCCCGTTCCCCACTTATAGATGGTTAGATAGAAACGCTTTATTGTACCCAAGCACAAAAACAAATTACACAAAGTGGCACAATAGGCGGCCTTATCGCCGATGGGCGATATTTTCCAGGCGACCAATATTCTTACTACCACCGCAACCTAACAAGGCAACCACTTATTATTAGTTTCTTCGTTTTAATTGACTAGCTATTTCCCGTGGAATCACTACAGTAAGGCTCGAAGTACCTAAGTAAGTAGGTACTACTTTATTGAGGATACCTATCTGATTAAATGTTATTAGATAGGTACCACTTGTTTTACATAGGTATGTCACGTTAAATTAAGTCTGTAGCTATTTAGACAGGTAGGTAGGTAAGTACTTACTAACTAAGTTACGTATCACAATCGGTTTAAAAGTTTTTGCGTAACAAACATCCTCACAAACATTTACGTTTATAGTACAGGGTGCGGCAGCGTCACCAGATGGTTTTTGAAATAATGCTACACAGGCTATTTCTGAGGTACATTACACACAACGCTATCTAGCCCTAAACTAAGCACTAGGCTTGTACTATGGGTACTAGACAAGTAGGATATACTACATATTATAGTTTTCTTTTTTTTTGTAAATACATAAATATTATTATCATACATAGAAAACACAGAACCAGAACAATATAGATATGGTTTAATTTTGTAGATGTTTTGCACACAACGTTAAACAAATCAATTGTTTACCCTCCTTTTCAATGAACTCGTTAATCTCTCACTGTTAACATGTTCCGGCGTATAATAAATAATGGCTGGCTTCTTCTGAATTCTTTCTTACTTCTAAATAGTATTGCGCGTAGGAACCTTTCCGCGGGGATTGATGTGAAAGTGATTACGGAACTTCGTGGTCACTGATTCACTATTTAAAAAAAAATGTCTCCACGACAAACGCTCGATGTTGCGGTGTTCACGTCTCCATTGTAACTAAACTGCATCGAACTCAGAACAACTAAACTGTAACTGATACAAAAAGTTAAAGTTTAACTGTGTGTTTCCGCAATTATCCCTACTATTAGGCCTTTGTGCGTGAATTTAAGCTGTGGGTTTCCTCACGATGTTTTCCTTCACCGTAAGAGCGATGTTAATAGCGCACATATTTTTTTCTTAAAGAAAATGACATTGGTGGGCGGCCGGGATTCGAAACCACGACCTTCGAAATGAAAGTCGGGGTATCTACCACTAGACCAACATCGCTCTAACTGATACTATCATGAAAAGGTTACGACAAGTTATGACGTGGTATTGGGCAAGTTAAATTCGTCAGGTAACGCTGCCGCACCCTGTATTAGTAGGTAAGATCAGATATTGCAACATAAAAACAATCGAACTAAACAATATACCGGTAGTTTATGCGTTAAGTATACATATTAATAAGTTGATTTAATTTCGTTTTCTATCGATTGTGATTAGTATTGTGGTTAAGAAAGTAAGCAATGAATTGAATATCCAACTGAGTAGGCCTTTATAAAACTACTGCTACCTAGCTAGAAAGGTCAATTAGCCAGTAAAAAGTCTATTCATGTGATGCTTCATTTACTGGTGGGGTCGGTTCAGTTCAGAAAAACCCTTTCTTAGTTGATCTACACATCGTAAAGAACACAGCTTTCAAATCTCACATTTCCTAGGTCCAATGGTTTAGGCTTTGCGTTGCTACATATTTATAGTTCAGTTCAACAATCAGCCAGGATTTTGAATTTGATATGTAGGTTTAGATGGTTTTGTTTTCAGTAGTTGTTATTAAAGCAGCAACAGAAATACACCATGTGCTAAAATTTAGTACCCATCTATTAATAGACCACGGGTTTGATAAAAAAATAACTTATTCCATATCCTACGAGCTAAACCTAGCGGAACTTTTAAGTTTTTATTCTAGTTCCTTAAAAGCCATATCGATGCCATTTATTTCAACAAGAATTTTGTTAGAGAAATAGTTTCATACCTTTCCTAGTTCAGTTTGAAATCCTGGGAATGCTTGAATGGAACATATTTTTATAATTACCTATGTGTTGCAGGTTATCTAGACCTAACTAATAGAAACAAGACTTTAAATCAAAATTGGATTGTAGACCTAGCTACTAAAGTACATGAAACAAAACATGTGCTATACTATCGTCATTCCAAGCTGTGTTAATAAATTTGTATGTTAGTCTACAGGAATGTATTGATTAGCCTTTCTGCCAGAAATAAATAAATAATAAAATAATAAATTAATCTACGTAGCTTCAATTATAGTATGCTTCTTCCTCAGCTTTACAAATGGCTTCATAAAAAGCTATCAATCTTCTATCCCCGCACATTGCACATTTTACTTACTTACCTTCTGTCACATAGCACCGTTTAGACATAAAAACGTCTGTTTTCAAAGCATGGTGTCCGACAGGCGTGTTCGCTGCCGGCAGTGCAGTCTGAACACAGTCACTACATATGCAACAACAAAGGAGAGCCACAGTGTCATCCCGGTTGGCAGGGCGACCTCTGCGATGTGCCCATTTGTAAAAAGGGATGCGATCCTTTGCAAGGTGAGAATGGATTCAGTTTTTATGGCGACAGTTAGGGGGTTAATCTTAAGGATAATTTGCAGATGAATCTTCTAAAACAGCTCCTAAGTAGTTTCTAGAAAAAGAAACTGTATTTGTAGGACTGACTTACAATTTAGTTGAGTCGATCAATCCTGACAATAAAAATTATCCTACTAATAATATTATAAATGTGAAAGTGTGTGTGTTTGGATATTTAGATGTTTGTTACTCAATCACGCAAGAACTACTGAACCGATTGCAATGAAACTTGGAATATTAGTAATTGGATGCCGGGAATAACACATGGGCTACATTTTATCCCGATATTCTAGCAGATACGGGACTCACGCGGGTGAAACCGCGGGGTGCAGCTAGTAAATACATATATTTTTAAGAATAACACACAGTGCCATCTGGCCCCATAATAAGCAATAATGTATGTATTATGGTGACTAGACAACGGATGTTTTAAAATACTTACTACCATTTATCATCTAACTGAATGTCATGTTTTCTCCATATAAGGTTACTGCAAGCGGCCTGGCGAATGCCGATGCAAGATGGGCTTCTACGGCGAGAGGTGTAACAAGTGCATAGCTCTACCCGGCTGTCAACATGGGTACTGCAACGTGTCCTTCGAGTGTATCTGTAAGGAGGGATGGGACGGCATCTTCTGTTCAGAACGTAAGCACAGAATAAATATTAGTCACAAGACGGAACATATAGGTGGTTTCGTCTAAATAAGTTTAGTAATAATTGAAACTAGCGTGTAATCTATACTTATTGTAAAGGAAGAGAGGACAAAAAGGCTGTACTTGGAAGTAAATTAAAAAAAAAAGTTGTCTAGGGGAAATAGTAAGTCGTAGAACAAAATTATACAATTTTTAAAATGCATGTCTGTCTGTCTGTTTGTTCCTTATACAATTAAAAACTACTAATCCGATTGAAATCTGGTTTTCAATATTGGAAAGTTCTATTTTCAAAAAACCTATACTTTACTTCGAAATCCAATTAGTAGAACCCGAGAATTGAACAAGAAAGTCGGCTATGCATTATTTCCAGACGAAGTCGCGGGTAACAGCTAGTTCATTTTAAATTTATCTTTCTAGGCTACATTTATTTTCTGTGTTTGTGTTCAAGGAAGTACGGAATATTTGGCCTCTATTCCTTCATTTTAAGTAAAGTCAAAATTTATTACAAATTTCTCAAATTCCTATAAATTAGGCATCTGTCGCTTCCACACTAAGCAAGCACTAAGGCTGTGGTTATAAGAAAACGCATTGATTTCCCCCGTAGCAACGTGCCGTTCCGACTGTCACGCCACCCGTGGATACTGCGAGACGCCCGGCGAGTGTCGCTGCCGGCTCGGCTGGTCGGGCCCGACATGCCGCGCCTGTCAGCCGCTGCCGGGCTGCCAGCACGGGTACTGCGACAAGCCGCTCGAGTGCAAGTGCACTAAAGGGTACACTGGACTACTTTGTCAGACTCGTATGTATAAGTACTTACCTTTTTTACCCGTTAGTAAGGTGTCGCGTGTCGTACTGAATGTCACGTAACTTGTAGGTGATACCTACTGAGATAGCAAATAAATCTTCAAATCTTTAGCTTTAGTCGCTTGTGTGCAAGTATGTATTAAAAGATGCACTGGACTACTTTGTCAGACACATAAGTATAGTTACTTATTTTACCCGTTAGTAAAGTGTCGTCTTAATGGGTACGCTGGTCTACTTTGACAGCCACGTAAACTTGCGTGTCAACTATGCTTATAATTATGTCTTCTTTTCGTACAGTATGGTGTGTCTCACCTAGTGTTAGACTTTTCAGGTCGCCTCAACGCCTCTAACTTGACCTAACGGCTGTATACCTACTTATTTATTTTGCCCGTTAGTAAAGTGTCGTTCTTAATGTCACGGAACTCGAAGGAATCACCAGACGAGTGCAGAAAGATAAAATCGGACAAACGGAGATTGCTCTCTATTTCACACTTCTTAAAAAAAGACGGTCAATAACGACTGTATTCCATTTAACGAAACGAGCTTATAGGAAAAACGCGTTAAATTATAGCAATAGAACGTACCTACCTTACGTTTTAAAATCAGTTGTATGTCATTTGAATGATAATCCTTTATCTCAATGTAATAGGCGTTGATTGTGGTCAATGGAATAAAGAGTGCACCTCCGCAATAATTAAAGATGGAAGACACGACAAACCTTTATTGAATTCTCCCCAGCGATCTGCGCTCCAGGCTGCCACCCAGAGCGCGGCTACTGCCGTCGTCCGGGCGAGTGCAGGTGTAAGGTCGGATGGACCGGATCAGACTGCTCTCAGTGCCACCGGTACCCAGGCTGTCTCCACGGATCCTGCGCCAGGCCCTGGGAGTGTCTCTGCAAGCAGGGCTGGGGTGGCATGCTGTGTGATGAGGGTAAGATACTGTTATGTGGGGAGTTCCATGTAAAGTAGGATGTAGTCGGATTTTGTTGATGAAATGAAATGGTATTCCAGACCATTTCATCACCTATGTACATACCATCAGTTGATATAGTGGTGAAAAGCTCGTCTATCGTGTTTAAAAATGTAACGGAACCTAATGACCTGTTTCTTGCTGCTTTTCACTCTTCTAATCTAGTAAGCGCACTTAGATTGCATCATGACATGACTTACCACATGGCGAGCCAGTTGTCACAAATATGCTCATCTACATAGCTTACATATACCTATCCTATAAGGGATAGGTATATGTAAGTATACAGTGAGACGATCGAAATGGTTTCATGATTAAACAAAGGCAAGATCTTAATTAAACCTATAGATAGTTTCTAAAATCATTTTATAAATAACTTTGCGCATAGAATAAAGTTTTGGCAATACATACAATATGTATAGTATAAGCCATCTATACCGGACCGGACCGGTCGGTCCGGAGACAAATCGAAATAATTCTTTATCAAAATAGTCAGCTGTGTCATTTCGTGTGCTAATTGCAATGTCCGTGATATTATTTACAAAATGTTAAATGTTTATTTAAGTGGTCTAGCTGAAATTAAATCTAAATTTGGCCCAAATAAAACCACACCTTTTAAATATTCTACATAGAGTTTCGAGTTTTTACGTCGCCAAAGATGGTGAACGATGTCTTTAAATCATCGGCAAATATGTGTAAGTTTTAAAATTAACAGTTTGTTTTGGATTAATAAGACTTGTTACAAAACCCTCTCGATTAGTTAAATGCTTAGGTTTATGTTTTTTTTACTGCTAAACCGGTTTAATTTTTTCCGTTTCCGTTCAGTTTGCATACATACAAGAAGCTGTTAATTTATTGGCCACATTTTCTTCTGAATTTATCTTCGTTTATTTCTACTAATGTGTGACAATAACACAAGATGATCGACGTAGTTTCTAGCTACTAACAAATACATTTCGAGTCTGTCAACGTACCTACATCAGAACCGCTTAAACATGGATTTCAACTTTGCCTAAGTTTAAGGACAATTAAACATCTATAATTTTCAAACTAAAACCGAATCTCCATCCTTTCAGAACTAAATTACTGCGAAAAGAATCCCGGCACCTGCAAAAACGGTGGAAAATGTCAATCATTAGAATCAGGAGATGGCTTTTTCCGCTGCGATTGTCCACTAGGAGTAAGGGGTAAACAATGTGAAGTACTTCTCGAAACAACCACACATCCTAGCAATGTCACCATAGTAGCAGATAATGAAACAAGTAGCGGTGAAATAGAAAATGAAGAAAATGAAACGGAAGGTGATGAAAATGAAACAGATGATGGGGATAGTGAAAAAGAAACGACCACTAAGAAAATAGTCGTTAATTCTACTGAAGCAGCGCCCTCTGTTAATGTTGTGATTGATATTTAAGTTAACAGAAAAATAATAATTAAAAAACGTGCCTTATTGTAATGATTACGTTTTCTGTAAAGTTTAAAAATAGAATTACGGTGTGTTTTGGAAAGCCGAAAGGACGTTGTTCTAGAAGTCTACGCGAACAACTTTTGGTACACGATTTTTGGAAATTCGAACGTTTCTTTCGAAGATACAAATTTATAACTCCCTTACGGATTATATTGTCGTTCCCGAAACAGATTGCATAAATTCATATTAAAAATAATTAATTCTAACAAATTATCTAAGTTTTGTTTTGTAATGTCGTATAGTTTTAAAGGCACAAATCGAAGTAATTGAGAGTAAGTGGCTTCTGAAGGATGATAGATGATGATTTCATATAAACGAAGTACCAAAATAGTTGATAATATACAAGATGTAACGGGCAAGTCCTTTTAATCCGAAAGGGGGTTGTTCTAGACGTCTAGGCGAACACCTTTTGTTCTAAGACTTTGAAAATTCGAACGTTTTTTTTTTAAATTTTGAGATTTTGTTTTACTGAAAAAACAGCTGTTTTTGAAAATAAAGGTAATTGAAGGTTTGATTGTAGTAGACCAAACTAAATGAAAGGACAACATAAGGTCAATGACCTCTAACTCTAAGAAACAGCTGATCTTCAAGTAAACTTTACACTTAATATTTTCGAAAAGTACTTCGAATTTCCAAAAGTCATAGAACAAAAGTTGTTCGCCTAGACGTCTAGTACAACCCCCTTTCTGCTTAAAAGAGCTTACCTGTTACATCTTGTATAAAATTCATTTGATGTACATATTGTTCCAAAATAAAGTCATTTATGTTTGTATGGAATATTAACCAACCAGAAACCAGGGATTTAATAGGAAAATGCATTTATATTTTATATTTTATTTATGAATTTAAGACCTAAGTGTAAAATTAGGTAATTTTTAATTATTATCAATTTTTGACTGATATTTTTAAAACGTTGGATTGTTTTTGTGCGAATTGCGTATGTTATGGGAATAAATTGATTTAAAACAGACTTTCTTACTGAAGACATTTTATTAATATAATCTTTTATCGTTTTTCTAAGCTGGCCTGGTGCAGCTACTGAGAACAACAGGCCGGAACTCGTTAGGTATATATCTTATAGGTTCCCCAAAAAACTACTGAACTGTACGATGAAACTATTTTGAGAGGTAATTTTTATAACGAAAGAGAGGTTATTTTCTTCCTGAAAGCCCCTAGACTTCCTCGGATGAAACTGAAGGGCGCAGGTAATTTGTACTAATATTGTAAAGAGGAAAGATTTATTTGTTTGTTTGTAAAGTCAAAGTCAAAAATATTTATGTGTCCATAGGACGCTTGTACAATACAAAGGTACACGATCACTTGGATACGTCTTAAAATTTTAAAAAATAGTGTGGCTTTGGAACGCGCCCTTAGATGAGAAGAAGCCACAAGAAGCTCATGGGTTTTTTTGTGATCACGTGTTAAATTACAATGTAATTGTAATGAATAGTCTCCGAAACTACTGAATCTATTAAAAAATTCTTTCACTTATAGAAAACTACATTATCGATATGTTAATCTCTATATTCTCACGGGATTAGGACTTACGCAGGTGAAACCGCGGGATGCAGCTAGTTAATTATAAAAAGGCTAGACGTCGTGGGTAGGTACCAATCTAGATGAAAAACTTAATAAAAACATTAATCGGATTAGCATTACTTTAAATTTGTTAAAGGTAGAGTCAGTTAATTATGCGCTGATTGAGCAAACAAATCTCATGGTACATTCGTAGCCTACTCTTATCTCAATATTTATTGGTAGGTTTTACATTTAAGGTACGAACAAAAAAGGATATTTTAATGAAGTGCAAATACCTGTAATGGTAGCAGATTCCTTAAAATACAGGAAACTGGAAGAGAGTATGACCACCTGTTTAGAAGCATTAGAATTGACTAATCTTATTTTCTACTAGTTGCGCTCCGCGGTTTTACCCGCGTAAGTCCCGTTCCCGCAGGAATTTCGGGATAAAAAGTAGTCTATGTGTTATTCCAGGTCCCCAGTTACCTACATTCTAAATTTCATCCAAATCCATTTAGCCGTTTTTGCGTGATTGAGTAACAAACATCCAATCATCCAAACACACCCAATTTCACATTTATTATAGTAGTAGGATTAGTATGAAGTAGGATAAAGGATTATTTTAAAATCTTATACTTATAGCGATTCCGGGAGAAATGGACCACGTATTGTTTCTAATTCTAAACTTAAGATTTCTATGGTATAAATGCTTACTAATTTTATACGAGTAAATCCGAAAGTTCATATATTTGTTTGTTAGGGCCCTCTTCACGGTCTTGACCGACTTGGATGAAAATTTGCATAGGGATAGTTTAAGTGATGGACGAGTAACATAGGATACTTTTGATCCCGATAATCCCGCGGGATTGGGACTTACACGGGTTATTATTATTTAACACAGATCATTTAAGACAGATCCGAATGAAAATCGACACGGTGTGGTAGGGTAAGTGATGCTGATGTAGAGCGGAATCATCGTCATCGTCAGACATCACTTACTTAGATACAAACATTACCTTACTTTACCTATATTCTGCCGTGCAAAAATCCACACTTAAACGGACAATTAGGGAAGTACTGATGATGGTATCATCGGTACTTTAATGGGCGCCCGTTCAAGTGTGGATGTTGCATTGCGGTAGGTAGGTGTTCAAACAACGCGGGATCGCGACTTGCGCCGGTGAAACCGCGGGGCGTAGCTATCCTACTAATATAGCTCCTATATATAAAGCTCAAAGTCTGTAAGTATGTGTGTTTGTTACTCAATCACGTAAAAACCGCAGAACCGATTGTGGTGAAACTTGAAATATAGGTAGATGGATACCGGAAATAACACATAGGCTACTTTTTATCCCGATAATCCCGCGGGGCGCAGCTAGTATAATATAAGTAACAAATAGTATACATTATAGAAGACATAAATTATAGGTATACGACTAGGAGCATAATCCTATATGCGTGAATAAACACGAATGTTTGCAATTACATGTTTATGTGACTTTTTTACTCCTTTACGCAAAAACTACTGAACCGATAACAATGAAACTTTGAACATAGATAACTGGAGACTTTATCTTGATACTCGAGAGTCAAATTGGGCTGTGACACACTCCATCACTTAAACAATCCCTTTGCAAATTTTAATTTGACGACCTCTGTGGCGCGTCGGGCGAACGCTTGGCTGCAATGCAGAAGGTTGCGGGTTCGATTCTCGCTGGGTGCAAATATTTATGGTTAAAAATAAATATTTGTATCTGGTCTGGGCGTATTTCTATCTATAATATGTATGTATTTACAAAAGAAAAATAAATATAAGTAGTATATCCGTTGTCTAGTCACCGTAACACAAGCTTAGTAGCTTACCACGGGGCTAGATGGCGCTGTGTGTTCGTCATAGGATTTATTTATATATTAATTCAAAACAACAGTGAAGAGGGAAAAACATACAGATGTACAAACCAACTTTTTGATTTATAATGTTAGTTTGGATTCGATCCGTTTTAAGTGTAATAAAAAGTCAGTAATTAATACCAATTACCAGCTAGTTCTTAATATTAAATAATAATAGAGAAATATTTATGTTCCGTAAAAAATATTTTACTGGTATATTACTTACCTACTTCATTTCGTCGGTGGTGTGTGGTATGGGTATACATACAGTGGACGGACTGAGGATGGGCAAGAGGGCGAACTTAAATGATACTGGCTGCGTCCAGTCCTTTCTGTTTGGATGCCTACATCATATTATGAGGAACATACTCTCTAAATTTCAGCTCTCTACTACCTACTACTACATATAAATCGCCATATATCCATCAGTCAATCAGTCAGGAGGCTTAGTCCTGACTGACTGACTGATGGATCATTCATACATATCGATGACGATAACATTATTTTAAATATATTGACTATCTATGTACCAACAATTTTAGAAACCAATCCCTCATATAAACTTGTTTTTTTTAAGCAGTTCGATCCATGACTGTGAAGCAATAGGTACGCTTAGATATAGTTTGCCAACGCCCAGCGGTTTTACCCGCATAAGACTCGATTTCGTAAGAATATGGGGATAAAAATGAACCTTTGTGTTATTACAAGTCTCTATCAGCTATCTACATATCGAGTTTCATCGCAATCGGTTCAGGTTCAGTACGTGTAGAAACAACAAACACTCACAAACTTTTACTTTTATTATATTAGTAGGATTATGGGAGGAAGTTCTATGGTTTTTCATTTAGCCAGGAATATACCTACTAATGTTTATAATTATAATATATTACAATCAAACCAAATTCAATATAATTATAAATGGAAATAATTATTTATTCATTTATTTATACTTATATACATTATATTTTTTATTGTGATATAAATTTGGGTGAATACCTCCCAAATTTCCGCCCTAAATCCATCCCTGTGCATGCAGCAATGTAACTTTGAAGTCTATATAAGAAACAGCAAACTAGTTCGATTGCAATTTGAACTTAAATCAGCCGTTAACCAGTCGATTTTAATTTAAGTATATTAGAAAAAACTAATTAAAATATAAGTGCAGTGATTTTCAAAGGACAAAATATGAAATCTACTTTAATTTTGATGGTAAGGATAACCAAAATTAAAAACGTTTAGCATGTGTTTTGTCATATCGTCATTATTATTTCCTCTTCTTTTATATGGCTGTATTCCATTTGGACTTTAGCTAGTGTCAAGTATTATTAATATTTGCAAGTTATTTGCATCAAAACAGTCAAGTCGTCATAGTTAAAGTTAAATCGAGGGAATCATTGTGAAACGGCGGCCATTTACAATGATTAGTCACGGAGCTTTGGAGCCAATGCTAAAGTCCATGTTTTGCACCGATTTTCACTTTCTCTACACTTTTATATCTTCACGAAATTAAATTGATTAATATGCCCCCGAAAATGAACAATTTACATGCATTTGAACTAGGTTTCACATAAATGAAAATTTAGCAACACATCTCCTCACCGCGTTCCTGCCAAAACTCCATTATTATTTTCACTAGTCTTATTACAGAAGGTAACTGAACTGCAAGATTTAATCTGATTTTTATTTTAATAATTTATGTGTTAATTAATGACACATCACCATGTGTATAGAAACAATTCAGCAGTAGAACAAGTGTTAGACTTGTATTGCTTAATGGCCGCACCATATTCAATATTAAAATCTTAGCTCCTCCAATCACTATCATCCACAGGAACTGGTGACGCCAACGCGATGCGCCTGCGCAGCGACTTATCACTGCACTTATAGCCTTAACTAACAATTGGCAAACAGATTAGTTTACATAGTTTTTTCTTCTGTTGTCGCGACTATGAAACAAAACTCAGTTTCAAGTTTTAATCGCGTTGAACTCTACACTGCAAAAGGTACCTTTCGCAGTGTAGACTGACAGACTGATTAGTTGATTACCAACTCGGTGTGTCATCTAACGTAACTGAACACAGTAGATTTACTAGTTTCATTAGTCAATGTAACAAGATAATTGTCGAAACGCTTTTTGCAGCGATAACTTTACATCGTTGTTTAACAATTCACACTTGACTCGCTTATTACATTGGTTAAATAATTCGATGGTTTATGAAGCGTGCAAAATGTATGTAACACTTCTATCTATGAAGTTATTAGTATTTACTATTGAAAATCTTGTGGAATAAGTGATTCAGTAGAGCTACTAGCACACAGATGTGCCTTCTGTGTGGGATACCTACCTAGTTTACCTATAAGTAAAACCGAGGCCTAGAAGGTCAAGGTGAGAAGCTATGGACTAACCCTAAGTATTCTATAAATTTGCTCGGAATTTTATTGTACCTTTGCTAAGTTAAGTATGTGAAGTATGGTACACTATTTTTTGAAAATAGGTAAACCGTAACATATCTAGAGGTTCAATAAAAACAACAAGATATTAAGTTTTTAGCGTTTCCACCTGACAATAACATCTGGGATAAGACAGCCTTGACTTGCCCTACTTCTCGCATTATTAATACTATGTGGTACTATTGAGGTGACCGTATTTTAACTACTAACATATTAAAGTTTAATATACCTACAAGGTGTTCCAACGACGACCATTAAAGCCGAAAGGGAGTTGTTCTAGACGTCTAGGCGAACAACTTTTATTCTACGACTTTTAGAAATTCGAACTTTTTTAATTTGAGACTATGTTTCACTAAAAAAGCAGTAGACCAAACTAAATAAGGAAGAGACAACTTAAACTCAATGAACTCTGATTTTCAAGTAAGAAAGAAAGAAAGAAAAACATTTATTGACAACAAACACACACATAAGAACAATATGACACAATTTTTACATAGATAATAATATAAGACAAAACAAAGATCGTTTTGTCTTATATTATTATGAAAAGGAAATAAAAATAACGTAAAAGAAATACGAGGTCCAATGAACCGCTACAACGTGAGCAGTGTGCCAGCTGCCAACGAGGATCAGCCTCGGCATACGTTGTAAGCTTAAAATTTTATAAAAACTACTTCGAATTTTCAAAATTTGTATAGCAAACAACCAACTTTCGGCTTAACTGGTCGTCGTTTTAATACCCTGTATGATCCCAACACAGAAACTGCAACCACACCGTGTTTTAAGAAAACATTTGTAGGTATTAACGAGAAATATGCCGTGCAGCCCCGAAATGAAATAGAGTAACCGCATTCCTTCCCGTGGATGTCGTAAAGTAATTAGCTAACCTCGAGTTCTATCCGCGCGGTGGTGGATACAGTTTTCGGTCTCTAGGAGGGTTGGGAAAAAATATTGCCAAATCTATTTGCAATTATGTATGGTCAACGATGACTTACCTGCTGTGCCGATAATATGGGTTTTAGCGAATCCGGTCTCCTTAGCCCTAGAGCGATGCAATTGGGAATATGACTTAGATGAGACGATGAAGAACGAGAAATAATCACGACAAATCTTTACACATTACAACATCTAATACGACTTATTACATACATGTGGTAGTTAACTGTAATTTTCTTATAACACTCCTTTAAAGAACGTTGCAGTTAATTAGGTATTTATAGGAATACCAACTCTAGTTATGGGTTAAGTATTTTTATGTGGATGTTAAAATGTTGAGTTTGTAATTAAAAGTTTAATTGGAGAGAGATAAGTGGATCTTCGAATGCAAATTATACTTTGTATGTAGCAGTTGACTTAAATAGTTCTGATCTAAATAGCTTTTAAGTTTAAATGGACATAAAACATAGGTACCTATCAATACTTAATCAAGTATATTAAATTCGTATTAAAAAAATTAAACAGTTACAATTCGTACATAAAACATAATATGTAACAAGTAACATTCTCAAGTAACTTAATATTCGTTTGGTACCTACCTATATTGCTACATCGGACTCTAACAGTTTAAGGAATAGGTACCTCTAAGGGTTTTTAGTTGGTATACATATCTTCGACTGCCTAACTTGCCTAATTGAAGTCGGAGAGAGCCAGTTTAAAACGCAGCTGAACGGTTCCGGAACCTTGTCCCTTATTTTAACTGGATGTTAATCAATATAATTATGTATGATTGCATAAAAATGAAACTTCATATATTTCATTCCAGGTGCTACTTAGCAGTAGTAGTCTATCAACAACAGAAGAGGTTCGAACCAAAGTATCCAGATTTCTCAAAGGCAATGGCATCAAAGACACAGTATCAGACAAGACGGTGAAGCGCGATATTGGACTTACTCTTAGAGGGGGAGACTTAGGGGATTTTGGACCAACTGCATTTTCTGGACCAACAGCGATATCAGGACCAACCGCATTTTCAGGACCAACAGCGATTGCAGGACCAAGTGGAGCATATTTGCCATCTGTTGGTCCAACAGTGTTACCTGCACCGCCAGTAGCTATATCACCTGGTCCAGTAGCAGTTTCACCTGCTCCTATCGCTGTATCTCCAATCCCGGCCGTGGCTTTGCCCCCACCTTCAGTCCAAACTTCAGTCGCAGTAGAACCTAACCCAGTCATCCTCCGACAAGAGGTTCCTCGCTATATAACCCGAACGATAACCCGTGATGTCCAAGTCCCTGTGCACGTCCCATATCCAGTTACAGTTGAACGACAAGTCCCTGTACCGTACAACGTGCCCGTACCGGTCCATGTAGACCGTCCCGTGCCATACCCTGTCATCCAAAAAGTTCCGGTAGAAGTAACGAGGCAAGTACCAGTGTATTATGAAAAGAGAGTGCCATACCCAGTAAGGGTTCACGTGCAAGTACCGGTTCCAGTTCCGGTGACGGTTGAAAGACGAGTTCCAGTTGATCGTCCAGTTGTGGTCGATCGCCCAGTTCCAGTTCCGCAACCATACTACGTAGATCGACAGGTTCCCGTTCCAGTTCCGGTGCAAGTTGAGCGTCAAGTTCCGGTTCCGCAACCTGTTGTGGTTGAAAGAAGAGTGCCAGTTGCAGTACAATCAGCCCCAATTGCAGTACAATCAGCCCCAATTGCAGTACAACCAGCCACAGTAGCAGTACAACCGCCCCAGTTCGCAGTACAATCAGTTCCATTTGGCGTATCGTCTGGTGTTCAATTCCCAACTGGACCGTCTCTTCCTGTCGGTCTCTCAAATGGATTCTCTGGACTTTCCAGACTTGGATATTAATATTAATAAAATAGGTATTTGTTTTTAAACTTAGTTCTAAATTACTTTGGTATTGATTATTAATAGGTACTGTATTTATTTATATATGAATTAAATTTGTTTTTTTACTTATTTTAATGCACCTTGCCATTTTACCTTATGAAAAACAAAATGAAGATAGTAAATAAAGTCACAATTTCATTTGCTTAAGGATATTTTTTCTTACCTCTAGATGAAAGATATTTTCTATTTACTTATAATAAAGGAAGAGAGGACAAAACGTCTGTACTTGGAAGTAAATTAAAATAAAAGTTGTCTAGAGGGCTTAGAAAAAGTAGTAGAACAAAAATATATAATTTTTAAAATTCATGTCTGTCTGTCTGTTTCTCTGTTAATCTGTCGGTTCATTATACAATTAAAAACTACTTATCTGATTGAAATCTGGTTTTCAATATTCGATTGTTCTATTTTCGAGGAAGGTCGTGATATACTTTGCATCGAAATACAATTAGTAGAATCCGAGTAATGAATCCGCTCGCGCCCTTGATAACACGTTTTCATTTCTGCGGGTGAAACCGCGGGGCTCAGCTATTGTTTAATAAAATGTAAAAGAACCGAATATAAAATCCACAATGTTTTAAAAAGATATCAAACATTCTAAAGTGTTGCTGATGTTTGATTTTATTCGACAGGTAGGCTAGGCACTTATCTTTTATCTGTAGACTGAAAAATCACCTCCTAAATAAAATAATACCTTCAGGGGCGTTTCATTTAGGGTCAAAATGTTGCCATAAGTTTGGAAATTAATTTCATAGTAGTGGAACATGAAACAAATTACAATCGCCGAGCGATTTGCAAAAATAATAAAGTAAGTAAGTAAGAAGTACATTCTTTGATGCATTCCCTCGCAGTAGTATGGTGTAAAGAACGCAACGCCACCACGATTCAGAAATCTAGGTCAATGTTCCAACGACATCTAGCGGAAGAATAAGGTTCGTACGAATGAGAACTTTTACCTTTTACGTTGTTTTGACCAATGTTTTGTATATGTGGTTGTTATGTACTTACTATGTCTTTGGCGAAAGTCAGACTGGAAAAGGGTCAACAGGATTTTTTTGAAAAAAACTCTAGACAAGCAGTCCTAACGCATTTCGACGCCTATGACAACCTAGAAAGGTACTAAAAATCAGGGTAAATCTAAGGCTTGATGGTTTTATCAAAAATTTATTTATCTTGGGAGTTGGGAGAACGAATGTATGAAAGTTAATTATTTCAAGATATGATAATTTTTGGAGGTCTGTCTTAATATTTCTCTCTTAATATTTTTTTACTTCAACAAGTGTTAAATATAAAATAATTTTTAGTTTATACCTACTTATTTTTTAGTAGAAAAGTTTAGTAGAGTGATGTCGAATCAAAATCAAACAAAAAAAAACACTTAGGCCCACTTGCGCTGCTATACTAGCCCCGGGCTAGCTCACTAGCCCCGGGCTAGCTCACTAGCCCGGGGCTTAGTCTAGCAACACAAGTCAACCTTAAGATGCCTTCCGGAGCTCCAGAAAGTGGTTCCAGTCAATACAAAATAATAACAGTTAGAAAAAAATAAAGACATGTTTTATTTCTTTAAATAAAATTATAGATGATAATAAAGCAAATATTGGACGAAATTACACCCAGCGCAATCTAGCCCCAAACTAAGCATTATACTTGTACTATGGGTACTAGACTTAGAGAAAAAGAAAATAGCTGTGTATTTACGATGTTTAAATTTCTCTTATAAATAAACAACTTTATAAACTAATTCTGAAAATAAATATACTCATGTTACAAAACTATGTAGTCTATCCAAATAAACAACTTGATAAACTAATTCTGAAAATAAATATACTTATGTTACAAAACTATGTAGTCTGTGTGATGCCTATCCTAGTTTTTCAGTAAAGTATGCATTTCTTCTCCGGGTTCATCTTGGAACCAGACCGGCATTTATACGCTCGGGCAAAATCTGGCGAATTTTGTAAAGGGCCTATTGCTCTGAATCTTAACGGAGAATGGTTGTCTTGCACATCACTGGTAAGCGACTCTTTCGTTGGCACTTCGCACAATAGCTGGAAAATTATAGAGAGAGCTTTAGGTTCATGTTTTCTTTTAGTTTCAGTTAATACAAACATTTCTAAATAACACAATATGTAAAGAAAATACTATTATTATTAATATTTTATTTTAAATATGCAACAAAATAATCTATATCTTCTATACTTATAATAAAATCGTAACTTAGCGGTGTCTGTTTTTGAAAGATATTTTGAAAAAACTATTTTTATGTACGAACGTAACAGACCCCATTTCCGTGTTTAACTTTTTGTCTGTTTGTCCGTTTGTCTGTTTGTCTGTGCGTTTGTGCGCGCTAATCTCGGAAACGGTTGGACCGATTTCAATGAAATTTGGTATGCAGATAGCTTAAGACTTCGATTAACATATATGCTACTTTTATCCGGATATCAAGTTGTATAAAAATAAAAATTGCGTAATTTCGTTGTTGAACCATCGGCATCTATCGTCATTCATCGTCATCGATCGTCATCCATAGACATCATCACTAACTGACATACAAATTTTGCCTTAGGTAAGTAGGTGTAAGAACAAAGCGGGATCGCGACTTGCGCGGGTGAAACCGCGGGGCGCAGCTAGTGTTAAAATAAATTTATAATTGTTTAATTCGTTAATTTGTTCATTAGGGCCGTTGCTTAGAGGGGTTATGGTATAACTAACTTACGTTTACTTACATGTGCGTAAGACAAAAAAAACAGCTGTTCTGAGGTATATCCCTCAAAAGCCGGTAGTTGTGCTTCCGGACCAGTCTTTCCAAGATGTATCTTCAAAGCTGTGAGAGCTGCATTAAGCCCACCATTGTCTGCTATGTTCTCACGTAGTGTTTCAAGACCATTAACCTTAAGAAGATTACAATTTTTAGTTTGGATTTTCGCACAGCAGTAAGTAGCTTTGAGCTTTTCAAAGCCGCGGACAAAAAGATAATTTATTAAAAAAAACATGAATTGTCTTTCGTACATGCTTGTTAATTTCCGGTATGTAGTAGTCTGAATATTGATCCACGAAACATTGGGCTCCTTTTTTAAATTCACTAATAGTTTCATTCGACCACCACGGTAGTTTATTGCCATTTGCATCGTAGTGTCTACCTGTAAAATAGGTATCAAAGTATTTTAAAAATTACAAAAATTTACAATATCTTGTCAATAAAATACAAGATTAGAGACATTAATGTCTATAATTATTACAAGACAGCGCCACCTAATAATTTTAGGACCGAGCCTATGTCCGTGGGCGTGTTAGAAGCCATATACTGAAAACTCTGCATATTATATTATGTCATAGCGTCCCCACTGACGGCTATCCGCCATCCGCAGGCATACCACGCGGGGTCCGCTGTACCCAGCAGAACCCTCTGATGAGCTCCGGTCAGGGATCAGTTATACAATTACACTGATCTAGTCCCCCTAGATAGGACTCCATAACGTGTCAATGGGGTTTGCCCATCGTATCCCTAAATATTTGGTTGCAAGTCTCAGCCCGGGGATTAAAAAAAACCTTTGGTATTGAATGCCTATATTATATAAAGAACAATCCCTCTTAGTTTTAGGCTTCTACTACGAGTATTAGCGGTTTAGGCTGTGCGTTGTCAGTCAGTCAGGATAAACACAATCAAGAGCAGAAAATTGTCATACTGCAGTCCGTCATGAGAAAGGCCAAGTATTGCCCAACTCATCGTTTTAAGGACAAGGTCGCTGAAAAACAGTTTTAGCCACAGGCGCCAACCTAAGATATTTTAAAGCTACAATTTTTCAAAAAAATAGCCCCGATGTTGTGTAACCTCCGATAGGAGTGGAAGAAATAGAAGATTGCCTATGAATCTCATTTCTTACAACATTATAACGGCCTAGGCCTAGTTTTAGTGCCATTGCAATATCAAAGCTTTGACACATAATTATGCTGTTCATAAACAGTGTACCTACATAGGTAGATAAATCATTTGTAATCTTTACCTACCTTGTTTATTACTTTTCGGATGAGTGATATTTAGCGCATTCTGTTGTTTTAACAAAAACCCTCATAGAGCAAGAGCCCTTGAACCTTAGACCTTCGTTATATGTATTTTGTAAAAACTGAAAGTTTGTCAGCGCATGCAACACAGGTAAGAACGATGGACTATTACGAAATATGGGGCACAGTGGCTTTGACAGATAATCAGTACTAAAGATGTGTAAAAAATCACCAAACAATATAATGGGATTTTTAGGGAATTATACCTACAGAATATTAGTAAAAATGTCATACATCGCCGGACACTAAACATCGTGGCAGCCCGGGCTATTTAGGGTGTCTGGCAAGGGATTGCCAAGGAGTCTGTGTTTCACGGGCTCTTAGACTATTATCAACTTACCATCATTATCAAAGCCGTGAGTCATTTCATGACCGATAATAGTTCCCACTCTTCCATAATTCAACGAACTGTGAAGAATAATTGATTGATTTCTTTTGATGCGTTTAAAAGTGGCAAAAGCCTTTTGGTACTTACTGAAATTTTGTTGACTATTTTTTTTATTGTTTAAAACATTTAGGGCTGATCTGGGCTGATCAAATCCCTAGATAGACCCACCGAATAAAAAACGTCACTATGATATTTAAAAAGAAAAAAAAAATAGAAAGCTTTGCAATTTGGTTGGGTTCGAACTTTTTTGACAGATAAATTTTATCCGAATGAAAAATCAGCCCTTATGTAGATAAAATGTAAATGTTCATAATTTGCATTAGAACATTGATGCCATAGACGCTACGGGAACCTACTCCGGGTTGACGATTCTCTCATGCCTTCGGTCTGTGGTGACTCCTAGAACATATCGACTTCCTTACGATGTATTTTTTCACCGTAATAACGTTACCATCCGTACAATAGTAAAATTGAACTCTGAGAATTAGGTGTGCTACAAGAGTAAACTTACTACCTACGATACTTACTTTGCTATGGCTAAATGAAAACAACAAGTGTAATACTTACAGTAATCCTAAATTAAAGCAAGGATACTGTAGAACCAGTAGTGGTATATCTGAAATTCGATTAAAATAATAAAGTAGATTGATTGTACTTAGTGGACATAATTATTATTTATCTCAATGCAATATTGAATCATATTATGAAGAGTCTTCATCGAGGTAATTTAAATCGGCTTGAAGATCACATTAATAAAATTAACATACTGATATCATTTTCCTCGGACTCATAAAAGGCATTAAAACCAATGAAAGGAAAATCCAAAAGACCATCTGTCCAAACGCCATTATTTTTACTAGGAAATCTATTTAAAAGCTTCATCATCAGCCAATGTGTTACACTGATCATATTCATCAAATGTGAATCTGTCTGTATCTCTAAGCCTTTGTAAAATTCATCTAATTTTCCTTCCATAAGTAACCAATCAGGATAGCCAATAAAACTTTTCATTTCTGCAATTTTCTTGTATGAAGCTTGTTTATCGTTATCATTCATCCATTTGGCGTGACTCATTAAGTGTTTCAGCGCATTTTTTAGTTCGCTTACCATTGTTTCGGTCTGAAAAATACATTCAGAATGATATTAATCACGATGAAAAAAATGTTAGAGTAAATAGGCCATGACATAATTTTTTTATTTATTACTAATCGTCCCACTTCAGAGCAAAGGCCTCCTTTCTTATCACTAGTCCCTAGCTAGTGCCAGCTGAGTCCAGTCACTAAGGTACTCGTCCATCTCATCCCATTAACTTTTTTTGGGCATACCTCGTGGTCGCCTGGTGTCTGGAGCCCAGTCCGGCATGGTTCTTACCCACATTTCGTCGGACATGCGGCAGATGTGGCCAGCCCAGTACAAGAAATCGTACCAACCTACATCTCCATGCAAAAAATATATCGAAATAGTACATCAGCCATTCGCGTGAGTAGCACAGGAACATCTTTTCCAAGCCACAGGGCCGTAAAGCAGGGCAACCTGCTGTCTTCTAAACTGTTTATAGCGGCCTTCGAGGAAGTCTTCCGAAAGCTTAACAACAACTGGGGAGATCTGATATTCTGGCCGGATCTACCATCAGGTGCCATTGAGCGCAGTTCCGCTGTTGGGAGTTTAGCAGACAAGATCAGAAACACAGAGCTGCGCTCCTAAATAATATAAAGACCATAAATAATTGCATTAATGTGAGATACTGACCTTAGGTTTAATAATTTCTAATAAATGTGAATCTGTAATACCATAAAGTACGGCCATACTCATTGTATTTTTAACAATTGTATCACAATTCGTAGAAGGGGTGCTCAAGCTCATTAATTCGTTTATCACCTGGATGGATAACATAATTTCAGTTAGATAATTTAATAATTGATTAAAAGAAGCAGCCAGGAACTAGTCGGACTTGCCCATGAAGGGTTCCGTACTATTATCCCAAAAAGATCACGTTTGTTGCAGGGATTTAAATATTTATTCTGATTTTATGTTATTATTGCGGTAAGACAAAGATGTTATCAGTGAAAACCTAGCAGCCATGGTTAATGTGATAGACTGATGACAGACGCGGAGTGGAGTTTTAGTAAAGGGGATAGCGTATCGTAGATTGCTTCTCTAATTTTACTAACCTTGATCCTGAGCCAAAATTCCAGAGCACCAGGTGGTGTTTTGGCAACATATACGGTCACTTTGGTCAAATACTCCAAGTCGGTTAACATAATCTTCATGTTTTCAGTGTCTATTTTAACATCACTCATATTAAACATTCCCTCTAAATATTCTTTCCATATTAATGGGCGGAAATTGACTATTTTTGTTGTTAAGGTTTTTACACTTTGATCAGTGAGTCTTTGAAGTTCATCCACACTGTAATAGCTATTTTCATATATTGTGTTGGTTTTTATCTGAAAATTTCGAGAATATTACATACAAAGTGTGCCGAGGAGTTGCTGTAGACTTCTAGACGAACATTTTAATGTCTCGACTTTTAAATAATGCCAACTTGTTTTCGTTTTCTAAACTAAGTTCACTGGAAAATTGGATGTTTCTTGGAGTTAGAGGTCATTCATTGACATTAGGTATATCTTTAGTATTAATAATGTGAAATATTAGATTGTCTTTACTTTCCAATTAAAGATAACCTCAACATTCAGTGCATATAACTAAAATGAAGCAAAGTATAAAACCAAACAAAATCAAAAGGAACATTTGGTGATACAACTGCCCGTTCGCAAGAACAGTAGAACATGACTTCTTGTCATTTGTAGAAGCAACATGACAAAAAATACAGAAGGAGTCTCGATTCGACAACCCAGGACATGTTCGTCGCGGTGATAAATTAGGAGAGCTGACCCCACATAAAGTGGAAAAAACAAGGAAGAAGGAGAACAAAAAACAGTCCGTAACAAGTTCGTAGATAAATAGATCATTGGTATAACTTACAACTTGGATATCATTGTTTATAGTCACATAAACATTTCTCATTTGTCTGATTTTGTCGTTCAAATCTATTTCAGTTAGATTGGAAGTCTCGAATAATCCTAGCGTAACCATTTTTTCTAGATTATTTGTAGCCACTTCACTATCGCGATCGTTATCATCTGGTTTAACAGTTGTCTTAGTATGTGATTCTATTGTTTGGAAAGTATTGTCTTTACTCCGATCTTGTTCAAATAAGGTACTAGCTCTGAAAATGAATTTCTGTTATTGATTTCTTATTAATAGAAAATCCACTAAAATACTTACTTCATTACCTATATCGTTTTTTTTTGTTTTAATGTGTCGTGCAAGTGGCCAAAGCGCCGTTTTTTTATGTAATAATTATAGCACATAAATAAAGTTCGTCTGCTTTCGACTGTCTGAAACTCAAGATAATATAACGAACTGTATCCTTAATGTTCTTACCCCATATACTTTGGTAGATAATTATCCGCAGGTTTTCCGATAGTTATAATATATCTTGTTGTATTCACAGGATCAGGGGTTACATCAAATTTTATGAGTAAGTCCATATTTAAATAAGTTTTTACTTTCATTACTGTTTTGAGCCAATCAGAACTATATGTTTTGTCATTGTAGGTAGGAAGTGGAGGCAAACCTAGAGTTCTTAAGATACTCTTTATTGATTTGACATAATGTTCGTTTAGTTTATCTGAAATTCGTAAGTAAACTGATTTTCAAACATCATTCAGACTCTCTTGAGAGTCTAGTTAACTACAATAAAATGTCAGTATAGTTATTTTAGAGCGATAGCTATTCGTAAAACAATGAAGATGGACCTGCACTGTTTAAGCAAGTGTTATACATATCCTTGGCTTGCTGTAATGCTCGCGGTTGTTCAGAGTTGTTGCTGCTTAGGAAATGTTGCACTAATATATTAACCTGGTACTGCTTGGATGCGATAAAGCCGAGCTTTTCGCTCCAGTTTCCACAAGCGTACTGGAAGTATAAAAGAATATCAGATATAGTAATTGGTACTTAAAATTCACAAGTCCAACTTGCACTTGGCTTGGTTTGATTTAATAATTATTTTCTAGGTAAATAGATATTACCTGATAGAAGTCCTCGCAAGGATCAGCGGTAGTATCCATCGATGACATCAAGTCGACCGACGATCGCAGACATTTCTCGGTCTCACAAATACTTGCAGGCTTTTGGTTCTTCTGTCTTGTATCTAAAGCACAAGCTCTTATTAGCGCAAGATCCTTTGTTTAGCCTTTTAAGGTACGGAACCATAATAAATGATTGTTTTGTTTTGTTCAAAGAACCTCATTTTATCGTTTATTACTTTACCTATCTTTAGGATTTTTTTTTATCGTTTTTGGAGGTAAACGCCGGAAACTAATGAACTGATTTTGATACCTCATTAATCATTATCTATGAGTCAAATTGGTAACTTTTGTTTCCACTCAAATATAAATTATACCCAATAAAAATAACAAGATATTAATCTGATCAATAATATTATAAACGTAAGAGTTTGATTGTCTGTATGTGACTTTGTTATTCTCAGGTACGCTGAGTTAAATTTAGTACCACAAAATGAATAGTTTAGAACTGTCTGTCTTAATTTAAGTTTAGGATGGCACCAAGAGATGAGGAATACTGTCTAAACATAATTACGTATAGGAATTTTAAGGTTAAATTTTAGGATTTGGTGACAGCTGATTTTAGAGACATTTTCACAAAAAATACGTTGACACATACTGGAACAAATCTAACCATTTGCTGCCAGGTTCTCTTGACTTCTATTGACTGTGGAATGCCTGACACTAGTTTGATAATGCATATTAGACTTTAGTGTTAGAACTTAAGCTACAAATAGAATAGAATAGAAAATCTTTTATTAGCTTAGAACACACGACACATTAGAATACAAAAAAAAAAAAAACAATAAGATAATGTTAAAAATTTAGTCGCCAACCAAGGAACCGTGTGTTGCTATGCTAATAAGGATAGCCTCAGCATAAATGTTGCGGCTACGTAGAGCAACCACAACGCTGGTCTTCCGGCAATATTCTTTCGGTGGCGTTTCGATTCAAATAACGGTAGAAGGTGCGAAAATAAACTCATAAATTTGAGATAAACTACACTGGGTTCTTAAAGGAATAAAAAAAAGATATGATAAACAGAAAAAAAACTTTAAATTAAAAATATAAAAACACATAACCCTTTCCTTGCAGCCGGGTAAAAAGACAGGTCGTTAATTATGTCGTTCATATTGGTGGGCACACAGGGTGGGTAGGTATAAATAGATAAGTACTCGTAGGTCTAAATGGGCAGTTAATTGTTAAGAACTTAGGTCAGATATTTTCTGTTTCACAAATGTACTTACTTATGCAGATAGGTAGATAAAAATATTATTATATAGGTAAAATACAAAAGTTTAGGCTATAGTTAAGCAACTTATTTTCCTAACTGGCTCAAAAATACCTTAATTGGAAAAAAGAAACTTGATAATGTAGGTAAATAACAAAAAACAAAGAAGATACAGGGAACTAAAAACATGATAAAAGAAAAAAAAACAATAACTGAATTATAAAATAAGGAGCAAATACAAATTACAAAATTAATTTATTCCAAGAATGTAGTATATACAGGGTCTTAAATATTATATAAGTTGCTATAGTTGCTGTAGTTGTTATATATATAAGCTGTTCGCACTGTGAATGCTTGCAGTACCTAAGTAGGTATAATCACTAGATAGTAGAAAATAACGGACTGCTTACCTTCCCTGGCTACCGGCAGAATATTTCCCTCAACTATCACAAGACAAGACAACATTGCCAGACACCTATTCATGTTTTCCATATAAAATAGTCAAGCCAGCGGATTATTTAAAAGAACCTTTAATTGGATAAGTTGAAACCTACTGATGAGGCAAGATAATCTTCTAGCTATTTTATAAATACTGCAGTAGGTTGTAGGTATATCGTTTACCACCTTGTAAATACCTAATAAAATATAACTTACTTCTTACTAATATTATAAACGCGAAAGTTTGTGAGAATGTATGTCTGTATGTGACTCTAATACTCTTTCACGCAAAAACTACAAAACCTATTGCAATGAATCTTGAAATTAAATACTTGGAGACCTGGAATAACACAGGCTACTTTTTATCCCTCGATAAAAACTTTGGTGAATCTGCGGGGCGCAACTAGTTAACTAATATATTAATGGATCTTATAGTTTTTATAAATATTTATATTTTAACGAAAGTTCGACGATATAGGTCGTTTAGTTACATATTTAGCGTCAAAATTTAGTTACTACATGGTTTTCATTAATTGCGATTAAACTTAAAAGTCTTTAAATGGAAACACACACTGAAACATTGAGACAAACACCCCATGACTCGACTATCGGATAACTCCGCAGTGCGCAGCTAGTAAGCGATATGTTTTAATTTTAACGACAACTAATTCATCGTTCTCAAGGATCGGTAGGTAAGTAAGGTAAGGTGTTTTTTTGCATAAATCATTAAAAGTATTACATTTTTACACAGAGGTGTATAAAGCCATACGTCCACAGTAATTAGTAAACTATACCTAAACTAGACTAAACTATAGGCAGCTAATACAACAAACAACATTAACAACAATCAACCCGTCAATTTGTCCCACTGCAGGGCAAGGGCCTCCTCTTAGAAGGGTTAGGCATTAAGACTCCACGGGAGCCTACCCCGGATTGGCGAGTGTCCCACGTCTTCGGATCATGGTGAGTCCTAGGACATGTCGGTTTCCTCACGATGTTTTCCTTCACCGCAAGAGCGATGCACATCGCTCATCACTGCACAACACTGTTTCCTAAAAGAAAAAGACATTGGTTCGCGGTCGGCCTGATTTCGAACCAACGAACCCTCGGAATAAAAGTCAGGGTATCTACCACGAGACCAACACTGTCCTGAGGCAGCTAATAGGAAAGGAAAAATGAGTTTAATGGCATAGTTTAGCTTAATAATAATAATTTCCCTTTTCATCTAATTTTAGACGATATTTAATCTATTTAATCAACTTTTAATCTATTTGCTGTGTATGGCGATGTAGTGCCCGGGACATTGTTGGGTGGAGTAGGCTTGCCCTATACCACCCTCCCAGCCTAGTCAGCTGCATGCGCAATTGCCCAGAGAAAAGAAGTCAATACGTGTAGAGCCAACTAAGCCGTCGGTTTCCTCACGATGTTTTTCTTCACCGTAAGAGCGATGTTATTAACGCACATAACTATTTAGCAAGGAAAAATACAATAGTGTATGTAGTTTAGCTTAGTTTCTCATAGATGAGTGAGACAGTTTAACATAAGCTAAATTAGCTAAGCTAATTAGCTTAGTAAATGGTGGTGATCATTAGGCTTCATAGGCGAGCCTATTTTCCATACATTTGCGTCCACTGCAAACTATAATTATTAGCTCACTACGAGGAATAAATAGAATGGAGATCTAACTTCACTAAAACATGTTCCACGATAACACAGCAGCAGATGCACATACTGACATGTTCCGTACAGTATTATGTATGATCGACCTTAGGATGCACCAATGGCGAACGATTTTTAGTAACAGAATGGCGGTCGAATCATCGATCTAGGCCCCGCTACTACCGTTTGCGTGGAACATTTTTTCAAAGGATTGCTACTTCCATATATATTCGAGTTCTATGGCTAAACCCAGTATTCTCATGTTGAACGAATTAGAGGGTGTTCGAGGTGCAGCAGGTAACTAAATAAAAATAATCATTAATAGACATATAATAAAATCACAACTTTATTGTTTGTACAAAACTGTAGAATATAGGACGAGTGTACCTAAAGACGGTATTTCAATGCTGCACTTGAGATACATTACCAAGTGAGTTTTAGTGATTTGAAAGGGTCAAAACCTTAAAAAACTAATCTCGCTAAACTAAAGTCTCGCTTGAGAACGTTTCAGAGTAACTTAATCAGTCAAACAAATTTTTCGGGCATTTAATTTCAATCCAATATCGTGAAAAGAGAAGAGAAATCTAAAAATTAATACAATAACAGACATGATGCTCTCTAACATTCAAATCAATTTAACACGAGTAAAAAATCATTAATTATTATCATCAATAATTAATGGTACCAATTAATGGTGGTAATTATGGTATGGTTATTTGATAGTTAGGTATATACTAATAAATACCTATATAAAAGAAAGAAAACGATTCATCGTAGGCGGTACCACTAGATACCCCTATAAGTACTAGTATCTACCCAAAAGAAACAAAGTATAAAATATTTCGTAAATTTGTTTTTATTGCTCAAGGCATATTTACTAGAAATATTTTAAAGGAAAAAGTTCCCCGGAACTTGCGTGGCCGAGCGGTTTAGGCACTGGAGTATTGATCCAGGGACGCGAGTTCAAATCTCGCCGCAAGTGAATTTTTGAAGATGAATTTTTCCTTCAAAAGTATTTCTAGTAAAGTACAAAATGTTCTAATTTTATTATAAATCAATCGTCCAGCACTCTAGGGCACATTGTACTAAAAACATAATATTTGTTGTTTTGGATATAAAGAATCTAGAATAATATATGGGACACAATGCTTAAAACGAATTAAAAACACACATTAAAGCCGAGGGTCCACTGCCAACCAAACCAAGTGTATATCACGCACGTTTATGAAAAACTGGCCTAACTATGCGAACTGTAAGTTGTATTAGCAATGAACGCTTGGCTTTGGGTAGTTAGTAAAAGTTGTAACCAGCATTTATAGAAAATACTCCTGTAAATCGATGAGTTTACAAATTACTCATAGGATGGTAAATGCCATTACTATGCCATAAAATAATCTTTTCTCACTTCGAAATAAGTAGGTAAACGAATTTTCAGACTTCAAATTAAAGAGAAGTATAATATCAGACAATTACTAAACTTTATTCTTATCACAATGCTACCGAATCTCCTTCGACAATCTGCAAACTTATCTCTATTTGACACTGTCCTGAACCGATTTCCAAAATGCTCTAACCTTTCAATAGATAATACATTTCTTCTTAGGATTCATTGTAGATCCAGGCTTGCATTTCCAAGCTTTAGCGAAATCTGGTACATTTTGCAAAGAACCCATTACTCTGAACTTTTGTGGAGAATGTTCGTCATCTAAATCCGATGATAAAGACTTTTTTGTTGATACTTCACACCATAACTGAAATTGAAAAGTAGTAATAAGTAAGAATAAATAAGTAAAAAGTATAAGAATATTAGTCAAAAAAGCAAAATATAGCCGTATTATGTATGAAAAAGTGTTATATGAAGTATGAAGTAAACCGTGGTATTCATAAATAAAAATAATATATTACACATTCATTTCAGATAACAATACATCTATATGATATGTTATTCATCAAATTAAAATAGATTATAATTGTATCTCCTATAATATTGCAAAACCCCTTTCAAATATAAAATATTATTATTTAGCCATAAAACACAGTAATTTTGAAAAGAATATAAGATCTATAAATAAAAATCTTCGAGAGCGTTCCTTTGCGGCATCGTCCCCAAGAGACTGGCGACATTCTCCCTCTGGATCACCAAGCTCACTCTTTGGAAAAAGAAGCCGCCAGCCCTACGGTCCCCAGACGCCACATTGAGACGCCCTGCAAGGTCCTTTAAAATAATAAGTGCGCTTGGCTCCCACGCACCCAACGTCTCTACCCCCACAGGTACAAATATGTAGTTGCCCGCAAATTCTACGTATTTTCATGTCCGCATGCGAGGCCGCTGCTCCAGCTTTCCCGGATGACGACTGTACATTTGAAGGCGTCAATGTATCCACGCACGTCACATCCCAGACCAACGACAAACCCTGACTCCACGGAATTAGTGATAAACCGTCAGGCCTCTTACCATCAGAGAGAACAATTCCGTTTGGCTCCAAAATTGCCGGAATGTTCGCCAAGGCAAGTAACCCCGACGAATAACGTCGTTCAAGGTAGCATGGCGCGAGATGCGACCAGCACTCCGCTAACACGACAGCCCATGATATACTAGGCCATCCACTGAATGCAACGGCATACATGCGGCTGCACAACGGCGACTCCCACCCGCAACCCAATGGCCAATGACAATGATATGTCGTCAAGAAACGCCCCAATATGCGGCGAAGGAACAGCGTTAAGCCACACTCCTGCTGGGACACTGCAAGCAGGCGAGCACGCTCCGATGGATCCACACACGAATCAATTTGCTTCTGCTTCACCCGCTCACACAACAATTCCTTTCAAATATTATCCCAATATTGTAACTTCTAGATCTTACACTAAAGCTGATTATTTAACATGGAAAATTATGTTAGTAAAAAACAAATAACTTTAATACCTTGTATATGAAAGAGTTACTATCTACTTACATTCCCGTATGACAAGAAGAACATCTGTTCCGACGTGTATCTCTCAAACCCCGGTAATTTTTCTTCCGGACCAGTTTTTCTAAGATGTGTCTTCAAAGCTGCGAGAGCTTCCCTAACTCCACCATTGTCAGCTATATTCTCTCCTAGCGTTCTTTTTCCATCTAACTGTAATTAAGTATTCAAATATAATTAGACACCGCTTGTCTTTACTTCAAAGTAATTAGATATTTCTTTAAAAATTATCTTTTATAATGACTAAGTACATTATATGTTTTTACTTACATGTTTATCAAGTTCTGGTACATAGTATTCTGAATATTGATCTACGAAACATTGAGTTTTGTTTTCAAATGACGAAATAGTTTCATTTGACCACCACGGTAGAGCATTACCATTTTTATCGAAATATCTCCCTGTAAAAACGGTTATTATTATGACATATACCTAGTAAAGACCAATATATTTTGATATTTGTGTTATCTTACCAAAGTCATCGAAGCCATGTGTAATTTCATGTCCGAGGACAGTTCCTAATGTTCCATAATCCAAGGAACTGTGGGAATTTGCGATTATTTTAAATTTGTACATAAAAAGCTTTAATTAATTTAAAATAACGAGAAAATAATTATTACTTACTCTAGACCTAAATTGAAGAAAGGATATTGAAGAACAACTAGTGGTACAGCTGAAATTAGAAAACAATATGGATTTACAAGAATTGTTCTACAGATTTATAATTAAATCTTCTTTGCAATTAAAAATCAGAAAAAAAGGCAAACTTTACCTTCATTGCTAACACAAGCCGACAGATTAAAATGATAAAATAAAACTAAGGTAAATATTTTTTAAAAACCATATTAAATAAATCAAACTTACTGATAGTATTTTGTTGAAACGTATGATAAGCATTAACTTCAGTAGGATCTGTAGCCCAACTCATGTTATTTAGGCTTTTATAGTCATTCAGGGCCTTTTTCAGCCCGACTTGTATAATATTGATCATATTCTCCAAATGTGTGTCCGTTTGTATTTCTATACCTTCGTAATATTCATCTATCTTTCCTTCCTCTAATAACCAATCAGGAAAGCCGACAAAAGATTTCATTTCTATTATTTTCTTGTACGTAGCTAGTTTAGTAATGTCATCCATCCATTTGGCTTGGCCCACTAAGTGTGCTAAAGCATTTTTTAGCTCGTTTAACATTATTTCTATCTGCAAAACATATTTAAGTTCATGAATTGGTGATTTTTACGTTTTTGCATTTATAAAGAAACAATGATTTTTTGTAAAAAAAAATCGTCAGATTGGTCTCCTTTTGATGTAATATTACGGTTGGTTCTATCGAAAACTTTGTTTTGTCACCTTAAAGATCTTTAGCCGATTATGACTGATCACGTTATTGCAGACTTCTAAATATTTTTGTCGATATTCTGGGACTTGAATACTGATATTTTATGAACCCAAAACTATTTTTACTGACTTAGGCTTAGTGGTATTTAAGGACTTAAGGTCAGAAATGCCATAAAAGAAGACCATTATATGGTCACTCAATCAGCTAATGAGTGTTAGAACAATTAATTAGACTTTTAAATTCTGAAAAATTTCACGCCATTCTGTACAACATCCACTATTTTACTAGTTTATTTTACTGACCTTAGGTTTAGTGACCTTAAAAAAATCAGTATCAGCAATTCCATAAGAGACAGCCATGCCCATCATATCGTTGACTGCGTTAGCACATTGCAGACTTCTAGATCCAGCGTAGTAGTTAGGGTTCTCGGCCTGATAGGCGCGTTCGAACAGGCCTCGTAGTTCTGAGGTGCTGTGGACTGCCATTACTTCTACAACCTGGAAGGCAAAATGGTTACAATCATATGAAAAGTTAAAACTAGTTTTTAGTAATTTTACACTAGTTATTTATCTACATTTTTTTTTACTTGCTTGTTTAGTTATTCACACAAAACGATGACAACAAAGTGATAATAATAATAATTTCACTTTTAACTCTTGGACTGATTAAAAACTACTTAATATATCTATATCTATATACTTAATTTCTTCTATGATTTTCGCGATTTTGCATAATAAAACACTTTATTTATCCGGTTTTATCGAGTTTTAATTCATTATTTGAACCGAGCTTTCGCCAACTTTACAGTTGTTTTTTTTTCTTCTATATACTTATAATAAAATCGTAACTTAGCGGTGTCTGTTTTTGAAAGATATTATGAAAAAACTATTTTTAGGGGTATGTACTATATTAACGTAACAGACCCCATTTTCGTGTTTAACTTTTTGTCTGTTCGTCCGTTTGGATGTATGCCCGTTTGTCTGTGCGTTTGCGCGCTAATCTCGGAAACGGCTGGACCGATTTCAATAAAATTTAGTATGCAAATAGCTTAAGACTTCGATTAACATATAGGCTACTTTTTATCCGGATATCAAGTCCGGATATCCGGATAAAACATAAAAATTGCGTTCGTTGTTTTTGAATCATTGACATCCCTCGTCATCTATCGTCATTAATCATCATCGATCGTCATCATCACTTACTGACATACAAATTTTTCCTTACTTCACTTACCTACTGCATTGCAAAAATCCATACTTAAACGGACGACCAGGGAAATACTAATGATGCCAGGCGCGGTAGCGCCTGGCTTCAACAGTACTTCAATGGGCGACCGTTTAAGTGTGGATTTTTGCATTGCGGTAGGTAGGTGTAAGAACAACGCGATATCGCGACTTGCGCGGGTGAAATTGCGGGGCGCAGCTAGTTTTTAATAAAAATTTGTACACGGAGCCGACGTTAACATGTCATCATCAGGCGCAAAAAAGAGTTATTTTAAGTGTTTCCCACACTAGGATGGCCATTTATTTAAAGAAATGCTTTTCATAAATTTGCATTGTCACGATGTCAAGATGCAGAGATGTAGGTTCAAGTCTTTCAAGACTGCAAATTTTTAGAAAGCATAATGAAAATTATTTGTCCAAAAATAGTAGAGTTTAGTGTGGATCATGCTTATTTTATTTGTCTGATATACCATTCACACGTTACCGAGCAATTATCATAAAGTCAATGACCTAAATTGATTTACCTTCATCCAAATAAACAATTCCAATACCACTGGTGGTGTTCTAGCTACATAAGCAGCCATTTGAGCAAGATATTTCAAATCTGGTTCCGATATCACTATGATTTCTTTTTCAAAATCCAATTTTACATCACTTATTTTGAATACTCCTTCTAAATATCGTTTCCAAATAGAAGTAGCAGTCCCATTGTTTTGTTCCACGTTTAGATCAGTGTGTGCTTGGAGTTCGTCAACAGTATATCTGGGTAGTTCTTGAAAGTTGTCTGTATCAGTACTGTTTTCGTTTTCTAGCTGAAAAAGTTTTTTTTTACAATCAAAGTTATTCGAAATACGGTTGCACTTTTCTGAAAGAATTAGTTTTCTATTAATTAGTTTACAAGACAATAAATAACCACCGCTTAACTATGAGCTAGTAAAACCATGAATTTAAATAATTTTAATACATACTTAGCGAAAAAAAATAAAAAAATTGTATATTAAAGTTAAGAGCCAACGGATCGATAAATACATTATATTATTGTCTTTTTTAAACACGCAGCTATCAATTAAGGGATCGTAAAAACTTTACACAGTTTAAAAAAGTCGTTTCGTGTATGTGGTGACAAATAACAGAGATAACAAACCAATTTAGCTTTAATCGATTAAACCGCATGATTATCACGAATCACGAAAGCTTTTTACCTCATACATATCATCCTTTAAAATGACATATACGTTTTTAGTTGATATAATATTTTCATCCAAATCCGTTTCAGATACTTTGAGACTTTTAATTAATCCTGATTCACTGACAAATATCTTCATAATTTGTGCGTAGACAAAGTTGTATATATCATGACTATCGTCATCATCGTCGTCTTTTTCTGATGTTTCAGTTTTAGTAAACGATTCTTCTTTTTGGAAAACATTATTTTTTGTATAAGTTGCATGTTTTGGTCTCTCTGTGTGACGTTTTCTTCTGGATTTTATGCTGAAATCAATAATAAAAGCTACTAAACTCTGTTTTTAACCATATTATATTTATTGAAAAATTACTGGTATTCTTTCTTCTTTCCCATCTAGCATTCGAGATGGTCGGACGCGCGTATAACCAAAAGAGTGTAATTATATCATAAGTATTCATATATTTCACATTGTAAAAGTAGCACTAATAAATCCTGTAAAACCACAGTAGTTTTGTCTACTTATTTCTAGACAGGTCTGATATTGTATAATCTTTTTATAACAATTATGAAGTGGGTATCTTATTTATATTTAGAAGTGTTATTTAGAAGTTTATGAATTTAATTCTCGTAATAGCATATGTCTTTTAGAACTAAGTATAGAAACATGTATAAGAAATCCCTGTTTGACATGCACCTTGTTTTAGTTTAGTACCTATTACATAACTAGATACGACTATGGTATCTATATAGGTACTCTATTTCATTAATTTACCCTCTTCATTAATAAAAAATACTAACGTCTAGTAGCTTCTTTCTAATATCATTGTGTTCTTGAACTATTATTAAATTCAAATTCTTCTAATAGTCATTTCTATTAATAACATCTCTGATGGTATTGCCCTGTACTGTAGATCGATATTGTACTCAGCTTAGGGCGACTTAGGACATTGTAATGGTTATTCTAATAATGAGTTTGAATCTAGGGCTTCTAAACTATGAATATTTAATATTTATTGAGTACAATTATAAATGTCTGTTAAGTATATATAAATATGATGCTCCATTGACTGACGACCGACTAAAGATTCGATAATGGTAAATCGATTAATAAATTAAACCACTTTTTATTTCTATATACTTAATTACTCTCGATACGATACGATATATTTTTTAATACCATATAGAGTTTCTTAATATACCTTTCAATATAGTCTGCTATCAGTTGGTATGTTTCTTATTATGGTATATATTTTACTGGATACATATCTTGAATAGACAATATGTATATTGATTGGCCTCATATATAATAAACATTTTAATACATTTAAAAATCTTTTTATTTTTATCACGCAATGCATTTTCCCTGTGAAATGTTGCCAGTGTATTATGTTGGTGCACAGTTAATATAAGTTACATATTTGGAAGATTATTTAATGTTCGTACCTTGGAAAAGGGTTGGTAGTCTCAGGGGTTCCCATAGCCATAGTATTTACTGAAGAATTCTTAGGATCAGCAAATATATCGAATCCTATAAGGATGTCCATTCCTATGTAGGTTTTGACTTTAATTACGGTTTCGAGCCAGTCAAAATTATACGTGGAGTAGTCGAAATCTTCAGTCGCGTTAATATAGGTAGGGAACAGAGGTAGCCCTACAGTCTCTAGAACGTCGAATATTGGTTTCAGGCCAAGTTTGTTTAGTTTAGCTGAAATAATTGAGAAGTTGGTTTATTGGTAAACATCTCGTAGAATGATGAATACAAGTATATTGAATCATATTAACGAATTAATTATCGCAAAGTCATAATTGATGGCAGAATTTAGAATATGACAGAGGTTAAAATGGCAGTCTCACTAGTGAAGGGACAATTCTATTCGATACGACAAAAATGCATGGTAAGCTTATGTCTAATTTTCTTCACAATGATTTTTCTATGACGAAAATATGAAGATATAGCATTAAACAAAGTTTAGAACAATAGTGTTATTAGTATTTGCATTAGAGATAAATATAATAGACTAGCATTTCAATCATACCGGTATCCATACAAGCCTTATACATGTCTTTGGCTTGTTGGACTGCTCGCGGATGTCCAGTACTATTCCTGCTTAGGAAATCTCGCACTAGCGTATACACCTTGACTTGCTTTGCTCTGAACCAATCGAATGATGAGTACGAGTCTGGACGAGGGTGATCCTCGGCCCAGTTGCCGCAAGCATACTGGAAATTGAACCGAGTAAAATTTTGAGTGTGTCTTTCAAAATTATATGTACTAAAGCGATTATGGTAAAACCGATGGTATGAAGATTCGATTCTGAAATATCTACGATTGAAACCACACTGTAGTTCGTTCAAAGCATCAGTATTATAGAAATACAATGCATATAAAATGGCATATCATCAACCAGTGAATTTAAGCGCTTGATTTTTCTAATAAAGTGCTTCCTTATTAAGTGGATAAAGATTGTTTTTATTATATATCTGATTGTACCAATACTTAACGTGGATACATAAATTGAATTGAATATCTATTAGATCAGTAATCTAAAATATTTCTCAAGAGTTAAAATGTTTTCCTTTTGAGACTTCTTTTTTAATGATGGAAATGCATCACCTACATACATGCCAAACAAATACTTGTTATTTACCTGATAGAAATCATCGCAAGGGTCCGCAGTCTTATCCATGGACATCACCAGGTTAGCCGCTGATCGCAGACATTCCTTGCTCTCGCATATTCTTACTGGTTTATGGTGCTTTTGTATTGCATCTGCAGATAACAAAGCTATATCTTAGCAGCTACGGACATTTAAACCGGTTGCAGTACCTACCTACTATTAATCCATTGGCTTTTAAAACAGAAAATCAAAATAATGCGTACAAAATAGATAATTATATCGTTTATGTAGATTAAATAAATCGTCAATTGTTTTCATTTATTCTTTATTTTTTCGAGTTTGTTTTTAGGAATACTCATATTCATACTCAAACTTGTTTTGTGGCCGGTTTTAATAATAGTTTTTAATGAAAATGATTGCAATCATGGAGGTAAAATAAATAGCTCGTTTCAGGAAGTTGAGAACAAAAGAGTTAGTTACCACCTAGTTATTTTATTGCGATCAAGTAATCTTGAATCTAGTTTATTAAATGAATATACTTACAAAGAGTAGTTATAATTATAGCGAAGCAAAGCAGGAACAGTAGAAGGCATAAAAGTAATGATATACTAATTTTCTGTTTGTGTTTTCTTCTAAATCTGAAATAATACAATAAGAAAGTCACTGAGGGCTCTCGTCCTAAGTTAAACTGCCCTGTTATCCACGCGTTAAACAATGTTTAACAAGGCAAACAAAATGCCCTGAGCAATAAAATATGAAATAACTAGCTGCAATCCGCGGTATCACCCACGTAAGTGCCGATTCCGCAAGATTATCGGGATCAAAACCGGGGTGAAACTCATATAATTTGGGGATGTAAGTAAGTCTAAATTGACCATACCTACTGCAAATAGGTTTATCAACACCCTCTGATTAATAATAATAATAATTTATTTATTTCTCAAGAATAACATTTAGTGCTTAACTTAGGTTTAGGTTTAAACATTAATGTTTCTTCATATAATCAAAATGAAACAGGGTAGGTGGGTTTTTCATGTGTTATTTATTATGGAGTCTGGAGCCTGAACTAAGATATTTTTTTATAAAAAGACTTGTATTACAGGTCTCCAAGCATCCACCTTTCTATTCCAGGAGCGTAGTATGATGAAAGTGGAAATTCTATGATATGCTTCCTATTTAAGATAATCTAAGCCAGCGAAATTATGCCTTAGCAGGAAGACCTTACCTGGATGTCCTAGATCCGACTGATATTAAATATCCAGACTCCACGAGGTCATTGCCGTTTTTTAAAGGTGGAGGTGTGTTTGGTTTCGGACTGTCTGTACCTGGGTGAGTATTGATTTATATTAATTTAGTTGGATGTTTTTTGGACATACATAGCATTGTAATATGGCTTTGTAAAACACTTTATTTACCGGGTTTAATCGCGTTTTATTAATCATTTTTAAACGAACCGAGCTTTCGCCAACTTTACAGTTGGCTTTTTCAAGGTTGACTCAACCAACCAACCTTGAAAAAGCCAGCTGTATAACTATACACCAACTATGGCGTTTTATTCTGCAAAATCGCGAAAACCATAAAAGAAAACAGCTTCATCCCGCGATTTAAACAGCGTAAGTGTTGAGCCCGTTGGAATATCATAATAATTAATGTTAATCTTCAATAAAACAGCCTTCTATTGGTGAAAGAACTTTCGAAATTTGTGCAGTAGTTTCGGAGTTTATTAATTACAAACAACCTAACAGATAAATATTTCCTGTTTTTAATGCTAGTATACCGTATCTATGGATAAACATAAGCCCGTTTGTTTATCCCACTGCACTGCAAGGGTCTCTTAATTATTAGATGTCTAAAAACCCAATACAGAAACGTCATTTAAAATTTGAGAGGTACTTAAGTTATCGAGTAGCTTCTAAAAACAAAATATGTAAGGCAATTTTTCAGTTTGAGAGCTGCTTCTTTGTTTAAGTAGTTCTCAAATGTTGAGTAGCGTTTCTGTATTCGGGCGTTAGGTAAGGTGCCACAGGACTCTGGATTGGCGAATGTCCTATGCCTTCGGACCGTGAGGACTCTTCCTAGGGCATGTCGGTTCCTCATGATGTTTTTTCTTCAAAAAATGACGTTGTACATTAAACAATACTTATTTCTGGTGTCTATTTTCAGAAGGTATTTGATATTTTACATCAAACATATCCAAACAATGTAAAAATTTGGAATTGTTTGTTATTTATTACTTATTAGTCAACGAAAAAAATGATTTCCCATACTTGTGTTATTTATAACTGAATACCACTAATCCGCGACACCGAGACGAAATATTTATTTTGAGATTTTCTGTTAATTAAAGTTTTTAAGGCGTAGTTGGGGAACTTAAAATGGGGGTTGATGTTTGTCGAGTGGTAGAAACTTCGACTTTCATTTCGAAGGTCATGCGTTAGAATGCCGATTGACGCACACCAAAGTCCTTTTCCTTGCCAAAAAGTCATGTGCCTTTTAATATCGCTCTTACGTTGAAGGAAAACATCGTGAGCAAACCCACGGCTTAGTTCAGAGTACACTGACCCGTTATTTGCCAGCAAAAAGCCTAGTCAGCCATGCCCAGAACAATGGCTGACCAGAGCTAGGCTAGAGCTGATCTGAGAGGATGATAGGTGCTTAACAACAATGTTCCGGGAACACCCGGTCCCGTTTCTTCAGCTTCAGCTTCATGCAAAGCTTCACTGCAATCGGTTTAGTAGTTTTTGCGTAAAGAAACAAACATGGTCATTTACTTACACAAATAATCTATCACATTTATAATATTAGTACATAGGCTATCCTCTGTTCGTTGTCTAACAAACCCGAAACCTCATTAAGTTGGTTTACCAACAACTGCATAGAGAGACATAGACATAACCCATAGATGTATTTTCCACCTACTTATACTTTTCGCTTTACCGTAGTTTCAACTGTGCTTTGAATGTATCAATGTAAATACTTGCCACTTACTGTTTTGTTTACCTTCGCTAGGTTCTAACTAAGTGTCGTACGGTCGTGCCTACTAGTAAAACTTTATTTTACCTATTAATAAAAGGGGAGTAAGATCGGAGTAGTTATTCCGCTCTTAGTTTCTGTCTGACAAAATTGTAACTTTTTATCACGGAAAAAGACAAAACATGTTCTCAATACTTCCACCTTATTTCCCTTTTATTAATAACGCTTTAAGGTTTTTGAATCTTTTATTTTTGAATAAGTCATAATAATATTTGTTACATGGTGGGAATCGAACCCCTGTCTAATCATGCTAGAGTCCTGCAGTCTTTGCTTGAGTTAGAGTTAAATTGTTTTTTTTTTCTGAAATGAAACTCAGTTTCCAGTTTTAATCTAGGTGAGTAGTTGTTTTTATTATTTTCATTGCAATGCCGTTCGTACGTTTTCCTCAGGGTAGACTAAGAGCAGTCAATCTATCTATTTATCTCTGCCCCTGCAGCGGAGAGAGATAGATAGACGGTCTCTGTGGCGCATCGGGCAAACGCCGGACTGCGACACAGAATGTTGCGGGTTCGATTCCCGCCGGTAACAAATATTTCTGCTGACCATAAATGTTTGTTTCTGGTTCAGGGTCTTTTCTATGTATCATAAAATCATATTCTGTATGTGTTTATAAAAAAAGTTATAATAACTTCAATTCAATTCAATTTCTTTATTGCATAATCATGACGTGAGTACAGATGGTGATAAAATACAATATTGTGTGATCATGAAACCCTTTTGCGCGTAGCAATGAGTCTATATAAATTAAATTCAGACAATGTTATTATTAATAAGGATAAATTATAATTTTTTCGATTTTATTGAATTTATTGAACGCGTTAAGTACTATATTATCCGTTGTCTAGTACTCTTATGTACAATACAAGTCTAGGGCTTAGTTTGGGGCTAGATAGCGCTGTTTGTTATGTCGTGCAATATTTATTTATATTAATCTTCTGCATTGCCGGGTATCCTACTGGGACCGCAAATCATTCTGAAAAAAAAGACACTTACGGGGTACAGTGGGTCCCATAGCGTCCGCACCTTCACCAGACCACGCGCGCATTTTACTTGTCTAACTTAAAAACTTGATACCATTCTATAACTTTACCTATTAACCATCACGAAAATACACTTATCTTTATAACTTATAACTTTGTACATGTTTTTAAACTTTAAAATGCTCAAGTTATATTTCCAACCGGCCTTGGGTTGAAAATGCTAGTAACCTGTACAGAAATGGTTCTAAGTTTCGTATTTTTAAACTCGTAAATTATTCTTTTTAATGTGAAACAGTGATGTGTATACTTTGATGGTAGTTCGCTCACTGAAGCTTTTGCGGCTTACAATGTTTCAGTTTTTAGGGTGACCATGATTTGTGTGGCATAACTTCGGAAATTATTAGTAGGGTACGATCGAATTGTGGACATTTTTGGTAAATGTTTCTTAACTGCGCTTAGTTGCTGAAGAATGTAAATAATATTGATTGAGTACTTTACTAGATGTGCCTTGCAGCTTCACGCGTTTAACTTGAGGGTCAGTATTATGTGCCTGGAAAGTTATTTATCAAGTTTATCAGTGTAGACGTGAAAACGTAGGCTACATTACAGACAAATTAAATTATAAGCCTCGAACGAAAACAGTTTAGGTTACGAAAACGGCTGAAGCGCACATAGTTGGTATAATATCCTCATATTATACCAACTATGTGCGCTTCAGCCGCGCTTCGCTTGCGGGTTCGATTCCCGCCGGGTGCTAGTATTTATGCTTAAAAAATGTAAATGATGTCGGTGTTTTCTGTGTACCATAATATTATGTATGTTTTTACAGAAAAAAGGTTTAATATGTACCTAGTATAATATCCGTCGTCTAGAACTCATTGTGCTTAGTTCGGGGCTAGATTGCGCCAAGTGCAAAGTCGTCCAATATTTATATAACTAGTAGTTCGCCCCGAACTGAGACCTCACGAGAATCCATTTACAGAGATTTTGTTTTTTGTAGGATTTTAACACCAACAGCTTTATTTTTTTACAAAATAAGAATTATTAATTAAACGAATAATATAACGAAAGACAAGTAAAAACGATAACACAACAAGAATTATTCCTTAATTACGACAATCGACCACAATTTGTAACATAAACATGAATTATTTACATTGAACACTAATAGACGTTTACATTCCCTACAAAAATGTCAGATCTTGGAGTATATATCGCAAGCAAACGCAACGATACCGCGATCTAAGAGTGATGTCGAGCGCCATCTATTGACAAATTTTTAGAACTTGCGTTTTTTCTCTTTTTGCACCCCCTATCTCCCTAACCCCCCTACCGATCCAGCTCATCTTCATCGAACTCTTAAATTCTATTGACCTAAACTACGCGCATACCAAAATTCATGGAGATCGGAGCTACGATACTCAAGTTATCGTCGAACAAACATACAAAGATACAAAGTTACAAAGATACAAGCGCCAGGCCCGTCTACACTGGACCTCACTCGCTTCGCTCGTTCGGTCAAATAGACAATGTATCTAATCTATGTACCTATTTACGAGTATGTTAGAACTTTACTGATAGGTCAGAGTGTTTCAACTCAACTGTGATCTGCTGTGGTATCATCTAATTAGCATCCACCGCTACTAGTTGCTATTTATTGTTAAAAAAATATATTTCGTTTTCTACATTGCTGCTTTGAAGTAATCACCGGTAACAACCACGTTACGTTAAAGCAGCAATGTTCTACAAATTAGCAACTACTAGCGGTGGATGCTAATTAGATGATCGAATGAATGAATGAATGAATGTCATTTATTTTATGGTTACAACAGATGTTATCAAGTAGTAGGTATAGTTCAACATATTTCACCAGCACTGAACTTAGCATGCAAATATCAGAATCAAGTAAGTACTTATTTCGGCTCGCTGTAGTACCTACCTACACTAACCGCATCAAAATTAAATTAAATCAAATTCAAACTTCAAGCACTTTAGAATTATAGAAAACATAATATCAAGTGTACCTATTACTTTTTTTAAATTAGTGGACTACTATCTGACGTTTTGGCCCTTTATCTTTATCATGTTTTCCTCAGAAACATAGACATAATGGTTATTTAAACACATTAAAAATAAAAAATACAATAAATAAGGTGAGTCAAATTGTAGTCTTAAATTATTAAAACCCCAGTATAAACAAAATACTTTTAAAACTAGAAAACATGGTCACCCATCAACCCCTATTCACAGGACAGTGGTGATGTGCCAGCTCGCACGCGATATCTAGTGTTGTGCCACCGATATCGATTCAACATCTGAATTAGCATAGCTCGCGATTTATGCCGGCTTCATTCACTGGCTTGCATCGTGAGTTCATTTTATGACCCTCATTTCAGGAGCGAAGGTCGGATTATGGAAAAATACAATTCTTATTGTTATTTCTGTTTATTATTGACATTGAAACCGTAGTGGCCCCTAAAGTTTGATAATATTTTTATGTGTTCGATATTGGAATGCCTCGGTTGTGGCGCTTTGATCGCTCGCTGTGGATTAGTGCTACTTCATACCTTATATTATACCTACCTTCTTTTATCGGAGCTTTCCAAAATATTTACTCGCTAAAACTGCTGATCCAATGTGTATTAATTTTGACATACCTAGAGAAAATGACTGTAAATGTAAATAAGTACCTACGCCCGAATACAGAAAAAATTTGAGAAGATTAAAATTTGAGTTCTAATTAATCAATTAAACAACTCTCACAGCCATATGCATAGTCGTTTCCTCCACTCGACTCGACCTCGACTCAACTTGAATGATACTCTATGATATCGGTATCGATAGATTCGAGGATACCTTAAGGTAGATCGCGACGTAACTTGAGTTTGACAATTATAATTCCTCGACTCGACTGAAGAATTTCCTCAAGAATTCTATCCTTCAAGTTGAGTCGAAGGTCGAGTCGAGTGGAGGAAACGATTTTGCATATGAGTGTCAAGCTCAAAATTCCTCATACTTATTTTAAATTTTGAAGTTGTTCAATTAGTATACTCGTATAAATAGCCTTCAAATGTCTATTATTTCTTGTCAGACGACGAAGTCGTGCATATTTCAACAGCAAAAAAATGCAAGAAAAGACATTTTCATCTTATCTAATCAATGATTAGTTATCTATAGGTACGGAGTTAGTACTTACTACCTTACAACGAATTTACTAACCACGGTCATGCAAATAGTGCAGGGAGGGCCGCAGGTCGGGCAACCGCCAGTGCTCCACGCGTTCCTCGTCACGCTCCACTTTGGGCACGAGGGCGCCCCAGCAATCCTCAGCGGGACGAGGGGTGGGCGCGCTGCGGCATGGCCAAGGGCACGACTAGGGAAGACAGCGAATTTTAGATGATTTATATATCAAGCAACTTTATAAGCCATTCGCTTATAAAGTTGACGCTGATTAGGTTGGAAAGATGATTTCTTTCCAACCTATTTAGCTATGCTCAACGAACAGGTCAATTTGTCTTAGGCCGCGGTTTTCCTCATTTGTTTTCCTTAAGCTTTAGAGTCATGTTATTAAGCGCACATATTTTTCGCAAAGAAAACATGATGGCGTTAAATATATAGAGCTTCTAGTATCGACTTTTATTGATAAGGTACAACCCTATTAAGATCGATTTTCTTGTATCTATGAATATTGAGTAACTGACTTACCTTAATGTTTCATGTGACAATACATATTTTGGGAAATGATAAAGATTAGAGCCTCGCCACATCAATTATTTCTATTCATAAATATGTTATTATATACTAAATTACTTCAGAATAATATGACGATATATTATTATTTCTAACTATCTCATAATAAACTAGCTGCGCTCCGCGGTTTTACCGGCGTAGGTAAGTCCCGTAATATTGGGATTAAAAGTAGAGTAGATAATAGTATAATAGATAGAACCTTTGAGAATTCTCAAAGTCTATTTCTATACCAAAATCAAAATGCGGCGGTCTTCTTCTTCATTTCGTGTAGTGTTGTGACACACCTAGTGTTAGAGTTGTCAGGTCGCCCTAAGGCCTCTCCCAAGCAGCAAACTGGTCCAATAATTTCAAAATCTGTCACCAAATAGCTCTGAAAACGATTTATAATGGTTATAGTTAAGACAATGCGTTTTATAAAAGTGTTCGTCGACACATTGCTGCTCTAAAACTTATAGAACCAAAATGACCAATAACCGATCGACATAAACGTTTACAACGCATTTTTATGCAGCGTTTATAGTATGGTGCTTTAACATAGTTAAATGTAACTACTACCGGAGCAATTTGCTTTATATACATTTTTACAGGTGCTTTTATTGGCCATATTTGAGCTAAAAAAGGTTCCAAACGAACTGTTACACGTAGTTTGTTATAGCAGTGATGAGAACTCAATTAGACGACAATATTGTGCTATTATGGATATAAGGAGTATTGTTGTAGTACTAGTACGATAATAGTTACAAAATTCTACTACAGAGCGTTTTTGACGTGTAGATGAATGTCAGGTTACGCTTATGTGATTTAATTGTACTTTAATCAGTCTTATATGATCTATTATAGGTCGCAGGTAAGCATGACAAAAATATACCTTTTTAGAGCAGAACTTATCACAAACGTTTTTTTATACCTTTATAACACACTTAGTACTGTTAAGGCTTCTAAATCTCTTTGATAATACAAAATGGTACAAAAAGGTTGACCAATGTTGTAATTATATCACAATTAGATTCTAAACAAAATATATCTATTTCGCTTATACAACGTCATCCATCAGACATTTTGTTTTAGTGTAATTCTATATAAATTAAACAATATTTTAGATTATAAAATATATTTGATATAATAAAACAAGCTTTGAACAATAAACAATATTAAATCATTTAAAAAAATATCCATCGAACCCGAACTGCTGAACCCTAATTTCGCTGACAACTTCGTTACAACGAGAAGTGCTATAACGGTGTTTGTAAACTTCAGGACATTTTAATTAATAAATATTTTATTAAAAACTAAATAATTTGAGGGGGGCTCTTAAAATTCATTGTAAACATTACCCTAGTTTGTCAGTAAAACTGCGCTCCCACATTTAGACTTCCATTTCTATCGTAGGTGTTACAATTTAAAACATTAATAAAAAATCATGGCTGTCGACACCTCAAATTATGTTTCATCTTTCAATATTTTTTTAAATAAATTTTCACTCTGCATACATTTTTTGTTAAAGAATTAAAAGTAAACTGTTCAGGCACGGAAAACTCTTCTATAGTTTATGTATAGTATAAAAAAGTACCATAAAAGTTCCTTCGGTGACTAGTACGTCATCATTTTGAAACGCGTTGCTACTTTTACATACTTTGTATATGACTGATTTGACATGGCTGAATGCTGATACTGCTATGAATTCGTTTTAACTCTGTTCAGTGATAAAAATGGTCCACTTTCGAACAAAGTGAACGTTCTTATGTTTTACAGAACTAAAAAGGTGTTCCCCAAAACGTTCTATGTCCTTTAATATGACCATAAATTGCTGCTTGGGACTTGACCTAACGACTGCTATCACAGATAACAACCGGGACCAACTGCTTAACGTGCCTTATGAAGCACGGAGGAGCTCGAGAATATGATTATTTGTCACACAAATTTTCGGTCACCCATCCAAGTAAGGACCGCGCCAAACGTTGCTTAACCCACACGACCATTCAAAATCGGCTGGTGCAGCTAGGCCAATGAGCTCCTCAATGCGGCGGTTTAGACGTGAAAGCATAACAGACAGACAGTCAGACAGGCAAAGCTACTTTCGCATTTATAATATTAGTAAGGATAAGATAATTGTAATAATTGTTCTAACTACATAACACCACTGAAGCTTTTATTTCATATTTGCAGTGCCCCGCGGGTTTATCCGTGTAGTTGCCTTTTTCTGTGAAAATACCGGAGTAAAAGTAAAAGTTCATTACTTAGTGGCAAACAGCCAAATCTATTAGCCGTTTATACACGATAGAAAGGTAAACTTCTAAATTCTCATATTTATAATAATTAGTGGGATTTCAGTGAAGTGCAATGATAAACTTAGGTTTAGTAGGTAAACTGTAGAAGTAGAAATGGCTTTTCATACTTATTAAGTATTCTGTATATGTATTTCATTGATAGATATTGTAAAGCATTGGATAAAATGTTTTTTTTTTACAGTTGCTTTATTTTTATTTAAAAAAAAAGTTAGTTGGTAATATAACCGGTTATCTTCAGTATTAATTTACTGAAAGTTTATAAAAATAAAACAAGGTAATTAAATTATCAACCATCATCTAGTGCCCACAGTAAAAGCCTAGTAGCTTAGTTTTGGGTTAGGTAAATTCCACTGTATACTGCAATTTATATCGCAATAAAATAAATAAGTAAATATATAAAGTCTTAGGGTAAATCTCATATACTTAATCAATGGGGTAATTCCGAATTTAATCATAACCGTTTTTATTTAAAAGAACTTAAGGCTTATTCCGGATTTATCCCACTTTCAGAATGACTCTAGTACACTTAATATACTTACTTATTTTGTTTACTTATTCACTCAAAAAAAAAAAAACTTATAAACTAAACCGTAGGATGCAGCTAGGCTATTTGAATAATTTAACTTTAAAATTGATGGGGCTTTAAAACGGGTCAAGGGTTGACTTGATATCAAGATAGCTTTCACTGTATGGCGCAGAATAAATATACTTATATTTTAGCCATATTTGAGCTGTTTGGGCTTCAGAGTTCAAGGTGCAGATTAGTTTAAGTCTAAGCAGAAGAAAAATATTGTTTGTTGCGAAGCATATTCTGCATCAGCCACAAGTTTGGCTAATGTGAAATTCAAATACATGTTTTATTGAACCTTCTTCTAAGGTTTGCAAATAACAGAATCACGATTCATTAAGTTTTGTTCGATACTTTTTTACTTTGAAAATTGTGCTGTATTTTCTATATTTTACTCTTTTCTCCTCTATTATACTATATATCGAAACAATTTTTTATTTAATACAAAGGAAATAATCAATACTTTAAATTGCTTATGTGATGATTTTTAATATTGCTTAATTTCCGTAATATTATCGAAAAATGATTTGAGACTTACGCCTTTTTAGTTTCGTGTTAAAAGCATGAAAACCTTCAATCTAAAATCAACTGTATTACAACGCATCTAAGTAGACGTTGCGCCAACCTAAGTCCGCCGTCTGGCGCCGTCGAAGGTGGACCTATGTCAGTTTTCGCTCCCAAATAATTACGTAATCTATTTTAAATTATATTTCGTATAGATTCGAACTTTTTACATTTTTTCCGGCCAATATGAAAATAATTGTTATGTTATGACAGTCATGTCAAATCATACCTACTGTCATAAAACTGTCTAGCATTGTTGGTAAATAAAACGTAGTGATTATTTATCTTTGATATTTGATTGTTGTTGTACTAAAAAAAGAAAGACTAAATAATTACACAAGAAATAAATACTACAAAGATAATAAACTATATAAATAATCTAAGGTGAATGACCATTGAGTCCAAAAATGCCCATCACACTGGTGGCATTACCCCGTTGAATCGCCAACGATACTATTGTACTTAGTGTTGCAATCAGAGTAACTGTATTTACTAGCAATTTGCAATAAAAAAAGCTTTTTCCAAACGAAAGCTTGCTAAAACATCAAAAAGAAATCTAAATATCGTAAGAGAGGCGAAAAAATAAATCTATTTACCTTTTCCATTGTCAAAATGAAAATTGAGATAGGTAGTTACCTACAAGGATTTTGCGGAATTAATATAATAAGTATCTACACTTCATCAAGGTAATGCAAGCTAATAATCGACCATTACAAATGAGAAAGTAACTCAGGCTGTGGTTCATTTTCTCGCCCAAGCCGCTAAACCGATTTTGATAAATTTCGATTCAAAGATAGATGGTACTTTGGCAAAGGTTACTTTTGAAATTGATATTCCCGCGGGTTCGGGACTTACACGTGTGGAACCGAAGGGCGCAGCTAGTACTTACATACCTACTAATCTATTATCTATACTTCTGTAATCTGTCTATATCTATAAAACTCTTTGTCCTGACTGACTTACTCACTGACTGAACCGCTGGTAGTAGAGAGATGAAATTTGGAAGGTGTGTTCTTTGTGATCTAGGCATCTGATAATAATATTATTACAAGTGATTCAACGAACAGTGGACCTCGTAGGAACTAATTATTGAAAGGGCTCTTTATATCATCATAATAGAGCAGAAAAATCGGATCACATAATGTTTAGATATCTAGTACATCCTTTTGTGGGGGAATTACCCCAAAAATTAAAATCCCCCACAACAAATAAAATCTATTTACTCATAGAACTTGTATACCTTTCAAGTTTCATTAAAATCGGATCTCATAGTGCGGAGATAGCTGTTACCGCTTTTAGTGGGAGAATCACCCCACCAATCAAAAAACCCCCACGACAAAAATAGTAAGTTTACACATCTACGGCTCAACAAAGTAATTTTACACACCTACTGCTCTACAAAGTAATTTTATTTGACCACTAGCTGCGCCCCGCGGTTTCACCCGCGGAAGTGAACGCGTTATCACGGGCGCGGGCGGCCAAGCGGTTGCACTTTTTCGTTCATACTCGGATTCTACTAATTGGATGTCGATGCAAAGTATACCACGACCTTCCTCGAAAATTGAACTATCCAATATTGAAAACCAGATTTCAATCGGATCAGTAGTTTTTAATTGTATAAGAAACAAAGAAACAAACAGACAGACATGAATTTTAAAAATTATATAATTTTGTTCTATTATTTTTCCTAAGTCCACTAGACCACTTTTTTTTTAAATTACTTCCAAGTACAGACTTTTTGTTCTCTCTTTCTTTATTATAAGTATAGATAGATATAGGATAAGAAAAGGTCAACGTAAAGCGAGCCTTTATTCCCTAGGTACATAAAGTGCCATTATACACCTAAGTAGGGCATAATAGTAGTATATGCACCGAGGTACTAAAGCCCTGTCTTATATAGCGGGCGTCATGTTTAATCCAAAGCGTACGTATCTTGAGCGAAGCGAAGGAGTTATGTACCTTGAGTCCTGAGTGAAGCGTGGGATTCAAGCGCCCAAGATAAAGACAGGCTTTATTACCGAGGTGAATACTCTACTTAACACACCTACTGCGAGACAATAAAGAGGCTACAAAAATAAGAATTTAATTAACAACAAAATAATAGATTAATGCTACGTGTATGAAATATATTTACAGCTCTATGTTAGCAATATTTTAAAGGACAAATTTATCTTCAAAAATTCACTCGCGACGAGATTTGAACTCGCGTCTCTACGTGAGTGAATTTTTGAAGATAAATTTTCCCTTTAAAATATTTCTAGTAGATAATATGCCTTGTGCAATAAAAACAAATTATGAAATAGCTCTATATTAATTAAATTTAACAATGATACATCAAAATGACAAAACCAAGCATCGGCTTTAGTCGATGAAATAAGTTGGGGCTTTATATTAACTAAAACTTTTTGCCTTACCCTTCCGTCGAAATAAAAATAGAAGAAAAATAGCCCAGTTTTTATTTTTTTATGTGTTATGTCTAGGTGGCCAGTTCCAAGTGGACGTATGCTACCTGAACCTTAGTTCTAAATTTAAATTACTTTATGCCCTAGGTGTATAATATCGCTTCACGCTGACCTTTTTGGTCAAATAAAGTAACTTTGTTGAGCAGTTATAGGTGTGTAAAGTAATTTAAATTTGGAACTAAGGTTCTGGTAGCATACGGCCATTTTGAACTGGCCACCTAGACAAAACACATAAAAAAATAAAAACTGGGCTATTTTTCTTCTATTTTATTTCGACGGAAGGGTAAGGCAAAAGTTTTAGTTAATATAAAGTAAAGTAGAGTATTCACCTCGGTAATTAAGCTTTTATCTTGAAAAAGATAAAGACAGGCTTAATTAATTAATAATTGCGCTTGAATCCCACGCTTCACTCAGGACTCTAGGTACATAACTCCTTCGCTTCGCTCAGAAGTAAGTTTTTAAAACCCTCGCTGCGCTTGGGAGTTAACTCTAGAGTCTTTCGTATGCTTTGGATTCAATATGACGCCCGGTATATAAGACAGGGCTTTAGTACCTCGGTGCATAAACTAATATTATTTAACCAAAGAGGTCAACGTAAAACGAGTAATGACTCGCTAAATATCTAATGAGATATCTGGGAAGTAAAATGCGCGTTTAAGCCCTAGGGAATAAAGTAATTTAAATTTGGAACATTAACATTTGCTTGTATTACAGGTATTTAATAATAAAAATCAGACTGGTACATTCAGGCCCAGGGCCAAATGCACATTGCAAACAAAAATAATTGTCTTTTGGCCGCATGGTAAGGTGATAATAAATTGAAAATAGAAATACCGGAAAAAGACGATCAATTTTGGAAAAAAGAGATGGAACCGAAGTTAACAAGTTTTTACATGGAATGCTTACTGCCTGAGTTGATAGATCCACGCCATCCCAGAAAAAGAACAATACTCGATCCAGATTACATAACCGTCAAAAAGAGTGTTTGTCAAACCTCTTAATCTGAAATTCCATCGAGAAAACGACTACTTCCGCCTATTGAAAACCATTCAATAATTGTTACACCACCAGTTCAACGTAGGAAATTGGAATTTCATGAAATGTAAATACTTAATTATTTGTAAAATAATTAAGTATTTATTACTTAAATTATTACTTAAATTAAATTTAATTAATTTTAATTTAAGTAATTAGTTTTATTTTAGTTTTAATATTATTTTTGTAACTATTTGATTTAGCGGTAATAAAACTTTGAAGCTGTTATATTATTTGTAAATAAAAAGGAGTCAGTTTTGTTTACAAATGAAACTTTTAATGCAAGAGTAAATAGTAATAATATTAAAAACCTATTTGTGAAAACTGTAAAATGAAAAAAATAAGAATAACTCCATAGTTTTTCTGTTCGTTGCGCTGATATTTTTGTATCACAACATTTTTGATGAAGTTGCAACAAAACCAATTTTTCATCTCTCCCGTTCGGAAAGTTTAATTTTCATGGGTAGATATCCGGGTTGAAAGTAGCTCATTTCATCCCTAGGGTGGAAATTTAAAAATATTTTTTAATTATTGCAACTATTTGACAAATTATAAGGGGTATTTAAATAATTAAGTAGCTCTCAAATTTTGAAAGGCCTCAAATTTAAAGTAGATTTAAAATTGATTAAAATTTGAGGCCACTTCAAATTTGAGGGAAACTTAAATAATTAAGTAGCTTTTAAATTTTGAATGGCCTCAAATTTGAATTGGATTAAAAAATGATTAAAATTTGAGGCCACTTAAAATTTGAGGAAAACTTAAATAATTAAGTAGCTTTTAAATTTTGAATGGCCTCAAATTTGAATTGGATTTAAAATTGATTAAAATTTGAGGCCACTTAAGACTTGAGGGCTACTTAAATAATAAAGTAGCTCTCAAATTATAAATATGAGGCGCCTTCTATTTTCTCATAGAGGGTAATAAAAAGTAGAGTGTATCACACTACTCTAGAATCCTTCACTTCGCTCTGGAAACAAAAAACCACCCTCACCGTAAAAATATTATTTTGCTTCATTGTAATACAATCTACTAACTATTCTCATAGTGGGCGATGAATATTTTTCATTCGAAAAATAGTATTCGCTCCCGAGGTAGACATTCTAGTATTACGGTATGAATCGCGTTTGTTGCCTCAGATGAGGGAGGCCGGAAGGGCTCCGAAACGTCGGGCTTGTATTATAAAGCCAACAAAACAAACGCGATTCAAACCGAAACACAGTTTCAGCACGCTAGCTAATTGGAAAGTGTATCAAATTGAATTTGCAAGATTCCGCCCAGACTCCGGACAGACAAACTAACAAGAAAAGTGAGAATGGCACGACAATGGTCAAGTCTGTAATAAGTCAAATAGGTAATTCGGCAAGTCCAGTATCGACAAGTTATGAAATTTTCCAAACATGCCATTAGCCTGGTCCACACTGTACGATCCACATGCTCCAGAATCTTTTATCCTATTTTCTCCCTCTCCGCTGCTTGAGCGCGAATAAGATAAAATATTCTTTAGCGCGGGGATCGTCCGGTGTGGATGCGGCCGATTATTCCCTGCTGTCCCCTCTAGCCCTGTCCCCGGGGTGACAATTCGTGGCGACTGTCCCCTTTGAAAGCTGGCTAAAGGGGATAAATGGAATTATGTTTCTCAGTTGTCACGGTGGGGGGGGGGGGGGACAGATGGGAATCTGTTCTCCCATTTCTACCCCGCATGTGTGTGTTATAATAAAACTAGCTGCGCCCCGCGGTTTCACCCGTGTTCGTAATAAGTACCCTAATGTACCATTATTATTTTAATGAACTTTATAAACGCATACCACTTGCATTCATAGTACAAAATATTACTATGAATGCAAGTCGTAAGGGGTTTGTCGGTTAGGGGTGAAGTTTGTAATGAAGATCTCGAGAAGCTCTATCACTTATGCTAAGAAACTAGTGGTCTAGTGTCAATAGTTTCGGAGTTAGGTTAGATCGTTTTTTGTTTTTACTTCGATCGTCTTTTGTTTTCCACTAATCTCTTCTTTTAACTTTTTTTTCCCAAAAATTTACAAAGTCTTTTTAGTATCTTCTTAGTGGGACTACTTCACCTCTAGAGTATATTAATATGTATGTAGTCGACTCGTCCCAATGTCTAAACTACCGTCCCCGGTCCCAGTTTCGAAGGGGACGACTTCACCCCTAATCCAAAATATTGCTATAAATGCAAGTCGTATGCGTTTATAAAGTTCATTAAAATAATAATGGTACATTAGGGTACTTATTACGAACACGGATGAAACCGCTGGGCGCAGCTAGTTCTATTATAACACCAACATGCGGGGTAGAAATGGGAGAACAGATTCCCAACAACTTGCAAATTATTAAATAAATATTATTGCACGACATATACAGACAGCGCAATCTAGCTCCAAACTAAGCACTGGGCTTGTACTAGGGGTATTAGACCACGAATATAATACATATTATACCTCTTTTTTTTTTTGTAAATACATACATATTATACATAGAAAGACACCCAGATCAGATACAAATATTTATTTTTAAGCATAAATATTTGCACCCGACGGGAATCGAATCCGCAGCCTTCCGTATTGCAGCCAGGCCCGCTAGGAGTAATAGTGTTCCGTGAGCCAGGCGGTCGCCCGACGCACCAATGAGGTCGTATTATAAAATACTTGACACTGGCTACTTTCCAAACGACCATAATCGGTTTACAACCTATGAAAAAATATATAACAGTTTTGATTTCGCGCGCTTGGGCGCTAGATCAAAAAAGTTGCGATGTTCGAAAGTGCATACGTGTGCGTGTGACTCGTGGATGTAGGGGTAAGTGGGCGGGCCGTTCATGACATATTTTTTATTGGAGCTTCGTCTTAAGGGGTGCGAACTTGAAGGTACTAATCATCCAAGCCACTCGATGCGGGATCCGTTTATCAGTAGGTAAGTCTCATTGGCCGTTGACCAATTGGACATAAATAGCCTTATTGCTACACGGAAACTTATACTAGGTAAACTGTGGTAATAATAAATAACATAATAACATAATCAGCCCGTAAATTTGTCCCACTGCAGGGCAAGGGCCTCCTCTAAGAGTGGTTAAGGCAGTAAGACATTTTTTCTTTTCAAATGCATACTAGCCTCTCAAAATTTTAGCTCTGTAGGTACTACCAGCTGTTTAGGCAGTTAGTCACTATACAAATAATTTAATGGATACACCTATGTAGTAAGAAAAACTATAACTCAGTACTGACAGTAAGACTATAATTTGCATTCAATAAATAAAACGGACATGATCTCAACGCTCAAACAAACTCTTCATCATTTCACCATCCGTGTCCGTAACTCCCGTACGACGACAAGACGGGCTGGGCGTACGATTGCACGATGGGTTGTTGGACGTATGTTGGGGCCGCATGTACCACCGGCTGGGAGATCACTGGGGCTGAGTGGACGATTGGGGCGGATTGGATCACTGGGGCAGCGTGTACCACTGGGGCGGCATGGACTACCGGAGCTGCTTGGACTACTTGATGAGCTACTGGATGAATTATCTGCAATAAAAAAGTGGGTGGTTTGTTTATTCAGTGCTGTTGTAAGTTAATATTGTATTTTTGGTGTTTTGGTGATTTTGGTCTATGGGATAACCACTGCATTGGAATCATGTGTAATGCTAAAAAAAACAAAATTTTAGTCTGAAATTTCATTTGGTTTTAAACGTTACAAATGACTGTACACTTCTATAAAGTTTTCTGACATTTTATAACGTCTAGCTGTACCTAACAATTTCGAGGTTCATCTCAAAAAAAGTACTACTGTCTGAAATTAAAATGAATCGTATTTTGAATATTAAAACCGGGTTTTATCGTGTCGATTTAAGAATAACTTTCTGCATTAGCGAACGTGACAGCTGGGGCAACACGTACCATTTGGCCAGTACATTTTGAGTTTCTTGTTGGTGAACTACTCTACAGTTATCCGTTGAAATGAGGAGTAGCTTGTAACTGCGGGCTTAGTGATCTTGACGGCGGGATAGCATGCATCACTTTTGGGACCACAACTTGTTGCGTGATACTACTTGATGAATGAGTCTATAATTACCCGTTGGAATGAGGAGTAGCTTGAAGCTGCAAGCTTAGCAATCGTGATGGCTGGGGTGGCATGTACTACTTGTAGGGCCACTACTTGTTGCATGACTGGTTGACTTACTACTAGATGAATGAGTCTACAATTACCCGTTGGAATGAGGAGTAGCTTGTAGCTGCAGGCTTAGCGATCGTGATGGCTGGGGCAGCATGTACCACTTGTGGGGCCACGACTTGTTGCACGACCGGTTGAGATACTACTTGATGGACTAGTGGTTGTTGGACTACATTTAGTGATGAGATCTGAAAGTCACCCAGTAAAAGAATAGATTGAGAAATTCACATTAATTAGGATCTAGTTTGTTAAGAAGGACAATAAACTTGTGTGACAAACGGAACCTAATATCTAGTCTAATGCATAGTTACAATGTTCTTATATGTTTAGGGTAAAGCTTGTTGGATACCCATTACCCATACCAAGTTTTAAGGATTGAGTATAAATATATTTTTTATCAATGGACAAAATTAAGTAGGTAGGTACCTAATGCTTTATTGTACCTAATATCCATTATTCGCTGCCAACAGTCCCGATTCATTTAGACTATCGAGATAAAAAGTAACTTTATAATGCCCGGTTTCTGAACATCTGACATAAACTCTCACTACCTATTGATTCAATAAAGATATCCTTGAGATAAACTCCAGTTATCTGTCTCCGTTTTTTCTATGTATGTGACAAGCCGTCATTGTCACTCCGCTGTTCGGAAACGCATTGACGCTAGTTATCGAATCAATAGCGATATCGAATACACAAACCATCGACAAACAGACTTTAGCATGACTGAAGTAGTACTAAATATCGTAAAATTTTCACTTCATTAACTTTCGCGTTTATAAATTCCACTGAGCACATACCCCATGATCCCATCCACCGTAGAGACCTCCAGGTTTTGGTTTCGCTGTAACCACCGATACCAGAACAAGTACTAACTGAAAATTTCATAAAATGTTAATGTATATTGCTCAAGGCATTTTACTAGAAATATTTTACAAGGAGAACGCATCATCGAAAATTGCTTCGTTACTGAATTCGAACCTAAACCTCTTGCTTGCTGGGCGAGCGTGCTACCACTATGCCACGCGGTAACTCCGTGCCTTCCCTCCTCCTTGTAAAATATTTCTAAAAGTGTTGGTTATATATAATATGTGAATATTTTTTAATTGAATTTATGACTTTCAACAAATATTTCAGTCAATTTTCTAAAAGATTACTAACTAGTGCCCTCATGATTGACCGCTACAAGTGCAATAGGTGTACGATATGGCCAATAACTTGCGTCTGCGAACCTTATATACCAAATTAGAACGATATGTGAAGCAGTTACACATCCTTAACTAGAACTAGTGGTGACGAAGTAAACAACTAAGGCCTAGTCCCACCATCGCAATTTTTAGCTGCACTTTGGTCCAGCCAGATTAAAGTCTGTATTCAGGAACGACCCTATGCGTGGACTCGACTTCATCACACTTTCACTGACGTTGTTTATCTTATCACTTACAAGAGAAAGACAAAGCTTTAAGCCACGGAGAGCGTCGTTGACAAATCTTAATTCTTATTATTACTAAAAACGCGAAAGTTTCCAAGTATACATATTATGTCAGTGACTTCGTTACTCAATCAAGCAAAAACTACTAATCCGATTGCGATTAAACTTGGAATACAGGTAGCTGGAAACCGTGAGGCGCAAATTATAGTACGGCTATAAGTTTTAACTCTACTGTTAGACAGAATTTTGATATAAAAGTATAAAAATGTCGCTAACACAGTGTTAGCAATCGATAGGTTATTTAAACCCAGCCTGATGTAAGCTTGCTTTAACCGTGTATGGGATAGGTATTTTTAAAACGATGTTCTATATGTTTATTAAATATCTGTATGTTTATTTGTATGATATAAGTAATGACTAAATTATCATTAAACTATAAAAATTGACTCTCCCAGTTATGCAAAAAAAAACTCGGTCAGTCTGTCTGTAATTTATTATACCTAACCTAATATAGCAGATTTTATGTAGTTGCCTTAATTATAAATTTTACGATAATTACAGAAGGTGGTTTGAAATATCCTTGGTATTCCGATGGTGGTAATAGAACATAATTTGTTATAAATTATTATAGCTAATTGCGTAGACACTTTAAAGAGTAATTTCTTAGCTTTTCGCGGAATAAATTTGTAGCCCTTCTTGTGTCAGGCAGAAGTAATCCTTAACTTTAGAGTTAAGTGTCAAAAGGGATGTGACCTAAGGTGCGTTCTTTACTTAACCCTGTCGTTTGAGCTCACTCACCTCACTAGACAAGGAAAGGTCGTGAATTCAAGTACAGCCTGGGAGCATAGAATTTTGGAAGCATTTCTAAATATAAATGTCACTGTATTAACAAACTCTAGGAGTTAAATTTTTAACCTAGCCTTGCTCAAATCCAATAAATGTGCAAGAACTCAAATTCCTATGATGTTTTTAAAATTAAAGAAAATCATTATGCTCTAATATGTACCTAATTATGTGTTACAAGCAATTTCGTAAGCACTCACAAGTAAATGATATCCTAATTTATATATAACTTAAGTATGGATTTTTATGTCTAGAAAGTTCCATAATCAACCGATACCATACAAGGCTGTTACATTTAAAAGTATGGGCTTCATTAGCTCCGATTTATGTAAAATGTTGATTTGAATTTGTAATTTTGCTGTTTTACTTAATCTAAGTAAATAGGGTTCCTCAGGCCTTATAGGAACGCCTCACCGATGCCCTAGTTTGAAATTGTCCTAAATACATCAATCTACGAATACATCATTTATGTATGTAGAAATGTATGTACAACTATAATTAAAGTAGAACGTTTTCTTGACATTAAAAAATGTTTCAAACTATGTTTGCCCATCATAAAATTATATGATAATTTTCAAAGGGCGTATTTCACCATCTTTATTTATGGCGGCCTCTGTGGCGCGTCGGGCGAACGCCTGACTGCAATGCAGAAGGCTGCGGGTTCGATTCCCGCCGGGTGCAAATATTTATGCTTAAAAATAAATATTTGTATCTGGTCTGGGTGTCTTTCTATGCATAATATGTATGTATTTACAAAAAAAAAAGTATAATATGTAGTATATCCGTTATCTAGTACCCATAGTACAAGCCTAGAGCTTAATTTGGGGCTAGATTGCGCTGTGTGTAATGTCGTGCAATATTTATTTATTTATTTCAATTCTATTTTCGAGGGAGGCCGTGGTATACTTTGCATCGAAATCCAATTAGTGGAACCCGAGTAATCTATACTACTTATAATAAAGGCAGAGACGACAAAATGTCTGTACTTGGAAGTTATTTTAAAAAAAAGTGGTCTAGGGGACTTAGGATAAGTAGTAGAACAAAATATATAATTTTTAAAATTCATGTGTGCCAGTCTGTTTCTCTGTCTGTTCCTTAAACAATTAAAAACTACTAATCCGATTGAAATCTGGTTCCAATCGAAATCCAATTAGTAGAACCCAAGTAATGAACGAAAAAGTGCAACCGCTCAAAAGCCGCTTGGCCGCCCGAGCCCGTGATAATGCGTTTTCATTTCTGCGGGTGACCCGCGGGGCGCCGCTAGTTAAACATAAACTTTGAATAGGAATTTATAGTCGAAATTATTTTTTATATGAATAAAATAAAACGAACTCCATAGTCATAACAAGGAAGAAAAGTTTAGGTCATTATTTTTGATTGTTTTACATTCTTTAATTGAAAAAACTTAGACTTTACTAAGCAAAAACTTTGAATAGTTGCGAATGGCTGTATAAATACCAAAAATTGTCTTAAGTCATAGTTTTTGCTTAGCAAAGTCAAAGTACGGACTAAAGATTTCAGCCTAAGGGTAATGCGGAGTTGGGTCTAGAAAGAAATAATAAGTCAGTTTCTTTCTAGACGATATCTATTAATCAATATTTGTCTTTGACTAGGCAGTAGGTATAATACTTACCTACATTGATAACAATTAAATGGAAACCTTTTATGGGTCAGTCCAATCGATGGGGTCATTAAAAATTCATGGATTATCGATTTTCATTCCGATAAGCATCGGCAGGTGATATGTCACGCGAGCCAGTTACTCATACTTAGTAAATAGTGTCACTGAAGCTGAAGCGTTATATTGAAATCGTAATTTGTGTTACAATCATTTATTTGACCTAGAAACGCTATATTTATTTTATTATTAATGTAGCTATTGCTTGCTACTTACTTAGCCCCCGAAGAAAAAAGAGGGTGTTATTACAAGTTTGAAAAAAAAAATCGCTTCAGTTCCTTCTTGGTGCAAAGGCTGTCCATCGCTGTTCAGCGGGGAAATGCGACCAGCATTTTGGGCAGTTTTGCACCGGGAACTATGGGTGGTGGTTTCTTTGATTAGTTTTGTGAGTTAAAAAAAAATGTATTCTTATTTTTGTTTATTTTAATCCCTTTTTTTAGTTTTTTTAAGAATAGACATTGTTTTTATTATTAATGATTAATGAAATTTGTAAATAAATATGTAAAATATTTTACTGTATATTGATTTGTAATAATTTAACGCCCGGCTGTGCCCGACACAAACCCTCCTTGAAACCACTGGGTCCCCACTGGGTTTGGGCAGGTTAACTACTGAGGTTACCTGCAACCCGGGGAGGGTTGTTCGTTGTTCGTTTGAACCCAGCTTGTTAGTTGCACAAAGTATGTTCATGTTTACGCTTGATTATGTTTCTTAATTATCGATGTTACAGGTTACAGCAAATGTATGAAATCCATCATAATAATACGATTCACAAGAAATGTATACAATTCCTAAAATCGGCCGGAAATGTGTAAAATAAATTATATTACACACATTTCCTAAACAGGGATGAAATGTGTTTTTCTGGGTTGTTAAAAAACCTCGAGAACCTGACAAGAGTAAAGTGACACCTAGTGAAAACTTGCTTCATGCCAGTTCACCATTTGAAAAATGGTAAGCTCGCACTAGTGCCAGAATTTGAGCGTGCCAGTTACCACCTAAGACATCAACCGATGAAGTTATTGTGAGAGAAAATTCGGATAATATTAAATGTATGTAATGTAATAAATTTTCTGGAACCTTTTAGGAATTGTATACAATTCCTTAGTTTCATGCTTTTCCTGTTACATTGACACATTTAGAAAATAAATGAGATGTTCATAAGCAGACCAAATAACCAATTTTCGTAACGGCTCATGTCAATAAGATGGATGGTAGGTCTATACCTACCGTACCTATGTACGTCTGGCCAGTGCGACATGATCTAAATTGGATGATAATATCATTCAATTTAGATCATACCTTTTACAGAAATGATTCCTCTTATGCCCTAGATTCGGGTAGGTAAGAGTACATAGGCTTTACTTGGTACTTACATAAATTTACTCCCTTACTTATAAAATATTATTTACACATGACTAAGTTATGTGGCGTTTGTCTCTGTCTGTCAACTTTGAAACATCATGTGACAGTAAAAGATAAACGATGCATAAGTATGCAGCGCATTAATTAGCGTTTATAAGTAAGGGGGTTAATGTATAAAATAAAAAAATATTGCTTTCGGTTTTCGTGCGGTTTCCACAGTTTCTTATGTAGGTGAACGTGATACATCTTAGACCACGTTGTCACTTACCATCTAGTGAGATACCTAATGGTCAATCGCTCGCTTATACTTATAGGAAAATTAACCTTTATTGTACCAAAACACAAATTATAAAGAAAAATCTTCAATCTAGTGTTCCATCGTGAGCGGCCTTACCTCCTAAAGGCGATCTCTCCCACTTATCTCACTTCCCACACTAAATTATTTTTCAAAAAGTGCAAAATTAATGCACTAGCTTGTTTTAAATCAAATCTGAATAAAACTGCCTGAATTCAGATTTATAAATCTTATTAGTTTTCACTCTTTGGCTGACATCTAACCTAACCTACCCGTATAGCTACTTATAAAGCCATTTTTGCAACTATCTAATGGAGAGTTTTGGCGGGAACGCATTGAGGAGATGTGGTGCTAAATTTTCATTTTTGTGAAACCTAGTTCAAATGCGTGCAAATTATTTAATTTCGGGGGCATATTAATCAATTTAGTTTCGTGAAGGTGTACAAGTGGAATGAAATTGAAAATCGGTGCAAAACAAGGACTTTAGTTAGCGTTGTCTCCAAAGCTCCGTGAACAATCTTTGTAAATGGCCGCCGTGTTTACAAATGATTCCCTAGACTTGACTTTAACTATGACGACTTGACTGTTTCGATGCAAATAACTTGCATATATATTAATAATACTTGACACTGGCTAATTTCCTAATGGGCATAATCGGTTCACAACCGATAATAAATAAAATAATTAAAGTTCTAAAGTTTTTGTTTAGTAAAGTCGAATGTTTTTAAATTTAGAATGTAAACTATTGTAGACCAAAACCTAAACTTTGCTTCTCTGATAACACTATGAAGTTTGTTTTATTTTATTCGTATATTACAAAATGAATTTGGACTATAAATTCAAATTTGGTTTTTGCCAAGCTCTGAGAAAAGTCAAAGTAGGTACGCACTATAGATTTAAAGTTGCTTAATTTAAACCATCGCCCGTTTACAACAGCGCCGTTATCGTATAAATTGTAAGCGGCGAATTCGAGAACTACATTATATAGTGCCTCATGTTTGGTCTGTGTTTGCTCGTACTCGTTACTTTACTTAGTAAAGCCATAGTTTTAGTACTAAACAAATAGTGAAGATGTCGCCGGTTGTTTGGAAATAAACAAAAATACAGCAGCCAAAAGATAACCATTCCTTGGTTGTCGGGTAAACAAGGCCCGTGTAAAATACGTAGGATAGGCTTTTGAGTATGACATTAAATGCAAGAAGAAAAATGAACTGACGAAAGCTCTCTTTGCATATTGGGTTATAGAAATAACATGTCCATTAGGTATAAGTTGAGAGCGACCATTTAAAAATACGAAATTCAATTCAATTCATTTCATTTATTTATTGTAATTATGAATAAATGAATTGAATTGAATTGAATGCGCTACCATGATCGTTTCTCGTTGCATTGCCGTTCTTTTGCGCTCAAAAAAAAAAGTAAATCCAGAGATTTTTTTTAATTTAGATTGTATTTTTTAATTATTTGAAGTTCTTTATTATTTTTTTTGGCTGTTTGATATCGCAGCGACTTCGCGACGACTTATAAGACATCATGGTAAGGCGGATTATCTAAGTCATTTTGTATTTTAGACAAATATTTCAGTTTAATATGTAAATAACTATTCCCACATAAAAAACTTCCACATGAAACCTCCATCTTTTTTGTTAAGTATTGTTAATACTGGCTTTAAAGAAACATTTCAGTAAAAAGTTGAGGTTTTATTCGTAGACAGCCTGTATAATAATACCTTTAAAATTGTATGTGCAAAGAGACTTGTACAAACAAAAAAATCTCTATGATTGCAACCTGCTTTGTAATATTTTTAAAACTGGCTATTAATAAAAAAAGTGAAAAGTTGAGGTTATAATATGGGATACAAAAACCTCCATGGCTACAAGTTTTTAATTGCTATTATAGGTACATACCAACATGCATTTACCATAGCCTAAATTTTATGCTATTATACTTATTTGGGTGTGACCTGTGGGTGTGACGCATTCTTGTTAGGCATAATTTATTTATCTACTACTATCTACTATCTGCACCTTGCGGTTTTACCCAAGATAGTCCCGATCCCGCGTGAAGATCAAGATGTGTTATACATATAAACCTTTCTATAGAATCACTTTATCTCCAAAAAACCGCTTCAAAATCCGTTGCGTGCATATAAACTGACACTTGTTTTATACTATGTAATGATGATCTATGCCTAACTACTACAAGTGATATCAAGCATAGTGTATAGGAGTTAGTACTACAATTTAGTAAATCTATGGCACTTATACCTTTACAAAGGTGTAATAATTGCGTCATGCGTGCCAGTGGTTAACTCTAAGAGTTCCGGGTTCGATTCAGTGCCCATGGTCCGATACAGTTGGCTAATTCTATCGCAATAGGCTACCGATACTTCGACATTTACCATAGACATAACTTACAGTTTGTAGATTAATGTATATATTAAGGTATATTTTGTAAGCATTGTGCCTCTATTTACTGCCGAGTCTCTTTGTATAGCAATTTACGTTTTTGTTTGCCTTATTTACAAATATAAACATTAAATACCTGACAAAACCAAACTATTTACTTTGTTTTTAGCTTCGCCGTAGTCGGATCTAATTAAAGCTTTAAGGTAGATGAGCTTGTAAACCTTTTCTACTATCTTAAAGTTGACTAAGTTGTGCAAAGTTAAGCGATTCTTTTATACACTGCAAACTATGCTAGCTATTTTCTAGCTTGAAAAACTGGCGAGCAACTATCTTTAGTATTTAGTTTAGTTGGGAGCTTCCACGTCTGATATTTTATCTCTTATTCCTTTATTAACAATCCAATAGATTCAGATTTTGATATGGTATCATTATGAATAGAAACATACATATAAATAGACATCGCAGTCAATACATAACCCTCCTTTTACCGTAGTCAGGTAAAAAACAAGTAGGTAGGCTTAGGTACCAACCTGTTTACTCTAACTAGGTATTTACCGAAACAGCTACGTACCTACTATTTAATATGTGTGAATCGTTGTTTCCTTGGCCCGATACCACCTTCTTTACGCATAATTTAATTATGAACCTGTGTCCGAAGCTCATTGAGAAACAGAGGTTGAATGGATCAATTACAAAATCGACGTAGGTCGTTCTAACAAAGCCTGTTTAGGGACCTGTGAATTGTTGGGTTGGCTAAGGTTGCCAAGGTGAATGTGGGCGCCCCGTAGAAAAACTGAAAATTTAAACCAATCTAGTATTGAGGTTTATTGTTAGAAACTGACTTAAAATCACAATACACTCAGTTTGAAACATTGCAACTGAACCCAGCGTGCCATGGACAATGTTGTCGTTAAAGACGAAACATAACAATCATAGGTCATGAATATATACTTTGACTCAAAAACACTTTTGCGAAGTCCATAACTGACCCATCTTAAGGGGCCGTAGTAGGCCAGAACTTATGTTTCTAGGGTGAATTACTACAAAAGTTATTTGAAATAAAAGTTTTTGAAACCATATTTATTAAAGTCAAGGATATTTACTAACACGTGTATGTCGTGAAAATACGATTCCTGATAATTTTCTCAATAGAAAAAAATCACAAACTTCCCTATCAATTGTACAAATAAGTGATATTACAAATAAGTTATATTACAGTCAAAATTGTACGAAAACTAATAAAACTTTGTATAAGAACTGAATTTAGCTCAATACAGGCAGTGAATGTTTTAAATTTCAAGAATAACATTTAGTTATCTTGAAACTAGCAATTGTTTGATTTTACGCAATAAAATTTTGCATAGTCGCATCTTACGTTCTTCACTTACACATCTGAAATTCGCTACCTTTATCCCTGTCACGCTATTAGGGTTATATAGGCTCTTAACGGAAAAATGAGTACATGCCAGGACTACACCCTTCATAAGAACATTAGGGACCAACTAGATTAACTACAGCCTGCGATTTTGCGGGGTTCGTCAAAATTGTCGTAAAAGAATTGGAGCTATTTAGTTAACTGCAGAAATCGATTTCAAAGACTTTTTAGTATGTAAGTAGAAATCCTAAGTTCAAAATAGCAATTTTGTGACTTAATAACGATCTTCAAATTGGAAGATTTACTCCGCAGAATTCAGTATACACTTATATATTTCTTAGAGTAAATATTGAGTTTTAAGTATTAAGCAAGCATGTATCTGCAGGTTGATGGAATCTCTGGAAACATTTTATTATTAGTGAACTTCTCAAAATAACGACAAAGGATATTATTTAGAGAAGTCTCCACGTAGTGGTTGGTTATTAAATATTTATCATCAGAAGTCTTATCAAGTAGTATTTAAAATGTAAAATGCAGCTCTATATTTAGGTACAAACTTTACATAAAATAAAGATAAAATATCTAAAAAACAAAGTGATCCTTTTTTACCTTTTGAGGTACGAAACCCTGAAAACCGTCATCGAAAAGGTAGGAAAGGTTTAATTTAGTTTTAGCTTTAATTTGTTTACTTACGTCAAAATAGGCGAAAATTATTTCACTAACATATCTAATCTGAATAAGACCGATTTAGATCTAATTACATCAAGTAGGTAACTAAGTAGTTCTATATACCCATCTGGTCCGCACATACCTAACTACCTAGGCTGTTACACATATAAGTAACCCAACCAGAACTTGGTGCCTTCTAAGACTTCCTAACACGACCAGTCGACGACCTGTTACGTCACACCCCATAACCATGAATCAACTTTCTATAGGAACTTCGTAAAAGGACGCGGTCAGAATTCCTTTACCAACGGATGTTTGGTGATGTCATGCGATGATGAATTGTTGTGTAATGTTATGATGGTAGTTAGACTGTTTATAATTTATTGATTGACTAGCTGCGCCCCGCGGTTTCACCCCCAGAAGTAAAAAATGCGTTATCAAGGGTGCGGGCGGCCGAGCGGTTCTCGAGCGGTTGCACTTTTTCGTTCATTCCTCGGGTTCTTAAATTTCGATGCAAAGTATACCACGACGTTCCTCGTTGTCAATATTAACTACAAGTGCAGGATGATGGTTGTCTAGTTTACTCAGTGGCTCTGCTCCATAGACATTGACGTCCATAGTTGTGAGCACCAAGTCAAGATACCTGTTATTATGATTAGGCATATTATTAAATTGTTTCAGCCTACAAGTGAACATGAATTCATACAGTAAAATATCTCTACGAGATTTAGGCAATGTAGGAACCAAATCACATGCAAAAGGGGATTTAGTCCCTTTTGCATGTGATTTGAACTATACTATACTGAAAGAAATGCTTTCCATAAATTTCGCACCCGACAGGACTTGAACCTGCATCTCTGGGGATCCGTCCCAACGCCTTTCCAATTTGGCCACGGATGCATGTTCAATCGAGTCGAAATTCAGGATTGCATATCTTATTGTTTCACGTTTTGTCAAGTCGGGTACGAAATTTTTGGAAAGCGTTTCTTTAAGTAAGGTCTGAGTCGACAAATGTTTCTCACAAATTAGAGAGCTTCTCTTGTACGGCTTGGCAACACCTTTACTAATCAAATTATAGGCCTGAAGTTTAATCGGCTAAAATAATTAAATGTACTGAGGGTCTAAAAGGCATAATATAAACAAGCGGTTTTAATGCGCTATACTGTTCTGTCGGCGCATTATTACTGCTATTTTTTTTACGACATTACACACAACGCTGTCTAGCCTCAAACTAAGCACAAGGCTTGTACTATGGGTACTAGACAATGGATATACTACATATTATACTTTTTCTTTTGTAAATACATACATATTATACATACAATACACCCAGAACCAGAAACAAACATTTATGGTCAGCAGAAATATTTGTTCTCGGCGGGAATCGAACCCGCAACCTTCTGCGTCGCAGTCCGGGCGTCCCGCCGCGCCACAGAGGCCGTTAAATCGGCTATTGTAACAAAAGTTATACATGCAGCTGCTGTATGCGGTCTTTAATCGCGATTATTCCCAGTTGTCCCCTCTAGCCCTGTCCCCCGGGGGGACAGCTGGGAATTATTTTCCCAGTTGTCCCCGGGGTCGCATTAAGTTTGAAGTAAGATTGGTAGTAACTCTACATATTACCTAAAAAGTTTTCAATTTCTTATTTATTCTTTGTTTTATAGGTAGGTATACTAACAGCGCTCCGCAGTTCCACCCGCGTAAGTCCCGATATTCAATAATTAGTATTTTTTCTTTCATAAGAACCTTCTCCTGATCATAACGAACACAACAATAAAAAGAATTATAGAAATCGGTCCAGCCATTTAGGAGTGACCACGTGAAATAGGGATTCATTTTTATATAAAAGATTATTGCTTTTTTGTCGTAGGTATATTTCTTATTTTTTATTACCTAATACCTAATAGATTACCTAATAATTGGTGCGCTTCGCAGCGCATCTTTTACGTTGTGGATTTACTTATTAGGTACTTCCTTATTTAAACTTTTATAGGTATAGCAAAGGATAAAAAAAATCCAAAAACTGTTGTCTTCATACGTTTTAATACAAAATTCATACAAAATAGTATTTAGTCGACTGCGGTCGAAACAAACTTAATTACAACTTAGATTACATAAAGCTATGTACAATGCGTTCTAGACACTTGACTCAAGCATAAGAGATCAAGTGAAACAAAATCCATACAAAATGTCCAGTAAAATATTACGAAAAACAGAAAACACACCATACAATTCTTCTGCCATCATCAAGTCGGTACTGCTCGCCTCAAGTATCAAGCCACATGAATCATGTAGCGCAGTGCGAAGGAGAAAAGAGGCCTAATGCACATTTTACGTTTATATGTATGTAATGTCTGGCTTGATGCTTGATCAAGCTTTTCGTAAGAATGTTTTTTCTTTCGTGAACCCGACACAATATATGTTATTATGAAAAATAAAATGGCCGTAGATAATGGTGGGTAACTCAATGGTTTTTAGAAAATAATAATGATAATTAAAGCTTTTGATATACATAAAGATTTGTTAGATTGCTCTGTCCCTAATCAATTTTCACTTACAAAATAACACGATGTCTAAAGTCCCGAGAGAAGATCAAGCGAACAAGCCTTCAGCCTGCATTACCATTGTAGCGAGCAATTTGCTTTTCTCACTTGTTTTGTTCACTGTAGGAATTTTCATGGCGTTCAAAACATACTTGAGGCTTGTTGCTTGATCTGACCGGAGCTCTTTAAGCTTTGTTAGCTGAGTGTTTGAACAAAATATTCGTAAATCCAGACGAAATCTCACAATCATACCCTTAATTAAGCTATATCTAAATCACACGGCATTGACTACACAGTTCCTTTTCAAATACTTTCAGGACACTCATTTTGTAGATTATGAATATGTCGTAGGTAAAGGTAAATTGTTAATTTGATAGATAGGTCGAAAATGAATATTTGAAAAATGATGAAGTTGTCGAGAAGGGATTTTTGGGTAACTTTTAAGGTAGGTTATACTTGGAAGTTTTCTGAGATAAGGCCGTCTATTTGTACAACTAATTTACTTTATAAATTCCGTCCTTATGTTCTCAACGTATTTGTTTTCGTGTTTTCTTTCTCGTTTATAGGTGCTTCTCACCGCGAGCATTTGCGTGTAATATTACAGATTCGAGCATTACATACAATGCGCTCACCTTGTGCGTCGAATTTACAGTGGTATATTGCAAGTGAATGCTCGCGTTGAAGAACCACCTTTATACAAATTAAGTTATGTGGCTACTTTAAAAAAAGCAGTAGATAACATGCAGGACATTAAAAGGAAACTAGGTACCTAGTACTAACTGAGGTCTTTTTAAAATAAATCTCAGCCGAAAACAATGGCACATTCAAATCTATCCTTACTAGATTTCCAATTTCATAATCTGCAAACGAGTCTGATTTTCTTCAGATTACCATCCATATTTAGAAATCGCTGGTCCGTGGAAGCTGGAAATGATGGGGGAGGAGTAATGGGGTACGGGATGAGGCACGGGCACGGCTACCGGCTTCGGTACCGCCACGGGGTATGGGGCCGGTACTGGTACTCCAACCTGAAAAAAATAATGTCAAGATTATTTTTAAAGTGTAGCAACAACATCTTAATAATTTAATGTAGTAAAATGCCCTTTCAAAGTTCAATTTTGATCAGGTGGGATTTGAACTCATTCAATCAACGTGCCTTACAAATTCTGCTATCAAGAATTACGAACTTAGCCATTCATTTTCTTGTTTCTTTTGTCGTTGTCAGGTTTCATTTAAATATTGCATATATTTCAAATGGGATTCTAGCAACATCCTTCAACGACTGAAACGTAGTTCCGTTTGCCAGTAAGGTTTTAATTGGAACTAAGCTCTTCGTTCCGGAGGAACAGAGATCACATGTTAGAATTTTATTTGAATTTAGGCATGTGCTGAACAATGATTAAAGTTCGTCAGCCGTCTTGCGCAAATCGTCGCTCTAACGTGCCTGAGGACGTCCGTACACTACGTTTGCTGAGACCCGAGTAGGACAATGGAGTGCGCTTTTAAGGACCAATTCAGTCTCGCTTTCAAAATTTATCCTCTCACCTGTTTAACGATAGGTACCGGTACGGCATGCGGTACGGGTACCGGTACGGGGCGGTCCACGGGGACCGCGACGTGTCTCTCCACAGCTACAGGGTACGGGCGCGGGACCGGGACGGCGTACGGCCGGTCTACTGGGTAAGGTACTGGTACCTGGAAACATTGAAAAAACAATTATTTTCATTTTACCTTTGGACACATACCGCCTTACTTATAAACGCTAATTAATGCGCTGCATAACTATGCATCGTTTGTCTTTTACTGTCACATGAAGTTTCATAGTTGACAGACAGAGACAAAAGTCACATAACTTAGTCATGTTTAAGTAATATTTTATACCTAAGTAAGGGAGATAGTACTTGGCGGTACAATAAAGATTTACCTGTTTAAATTGTACTGTTTTTGCATGTTTTACTACTAATACTTTGATAGTGCACCTACTGTATTAATATTTTGTATCTACCATAGAAACTTTACTGAACTCTTCATCCAAGGTTTCCCGAAAAAAATGCTTTTAACAAAAAGGTTTTTAACAATATGGCGCCCGGTGGTCGCAATTTTGTTTTTATTTTATGTCACCTATCTAAGATCCATTGGAGAAATACGACGAATCTAACGATACCTTAATTACGAACTGAGGAAGAATATTACAAACATAATAGGGGTTAAAGTATGAAATTGCCGTTTTATTGCAATAGGTTCTTTGAATTGACATAGAATCTTCATGGTTTGAGGTTTTCGAATGAAACTTTTTTCAAATGGTTTCTGTGATGTTCTTTTTTTAAAAAATGTGAAACTTTTGAATATCGACTTTCAATTGTTTTTGTTATTCAATTTAGACAAGAAAGATGGATACTGCGAAAATTCGAGTGATTTTTGAATACGAGTTCCGACGCGGAACTAACGCGGCAGAAACAGCCCGCAATATCAATGCTGCGTTTGGAGAGGGGTCTACTAATGAACGCACCGTGCGATTTTGGTTTAAACGCTTTCGTGATGGAAATTTCGACTTAAAGAACGAGCCACGAGGAAGACCGCCCACACAAGTGAATAACGATGAATTAAGAGAGATAGTGGAAGCCGATCCTAGTCAAACTACCCAGGAATTAGCGGCATGGTTTAACGTTACCTTACCCACTTTATTGACTCACTTGCGTCAAATCAATAAAATAAAAAAATACGAAAAATGGGTGCCTCATGATTTGATCGATCTGCAGAAAGAAACGCGTGTTGAAACTTGTGTTGCCTTGTTGAACCGGTACAGAAATGAAGGAATATTGGATCGAATTGTAACATGTGATGAAAAGTGGATTCTTTATGATAACCGGAAAAGAAAAATGCAATGGCTGACCCCAGGTCAAATGCCACAACAGTGTCCTAAAGCAAAACTTACCAATAAAAAGGTAATGGTAACTGTTTGGTGGTCTCAGCATGGTGTTATTCACTATAGTTTTCTTCGATCTGGTCAAGCAATTACGGCAGATGTCTATTGTGCCGAACTCCGAACCATGTTGACAAAACTAGCAGTAAAACAGCCCCGACTCATGAATCGATCTTCACCATTATTGCTCCACGACAACGCGAGACCTCACACAGCACGAGAAACCATTTTGACCCTTCAGGAACTGCACTTAGAAACCATTCGTCATCCTCCGTATTCACCAGACCTTGCTCCAACGGACTACCATTTTTTTCGTGATTTGGACAATTATCTACGTGACAAGAAGTTTTCTTCCCAGGAGGCAGTACAAAATGCTTTCACACAGTTTGTGCAGTCTAGATCGTCGGAGTTCTATCGCAAAGGCATTAATAACCTTCCCATTAGATGGCAGCAATGTATAGATAATAATGGCAACTATTTTGATTAAATAAATTTGTTAAAAAATTAAAAAATAAACAATTAAGATTTTCAGTACAAATCGGCAATTTCATACTTTAACCCCTAATACATACATACAAGGGAAGTGTGAAAAACATAACCCTTTCCTTGCAGCCGGATAAAAAAGAAAAATTAGGTCTTTCCATTTAATTTTCACTGAGGGGTAAGACAAAGGTCTTAGTTTTATATTCAGTTAATTAAATTCAACAATGTTAAAATGATTAATCGTCTTTACAAATTTCTATCTAAAGACAAAAAAAAAACTAAAATAAATAAAAACCCGAAAACACAAATAAACAATACACAAACCTAACCTTAATCAAAAAACCCAACCGAATCAAAATCCCTACCAGCCGTATTTCCCAACATGCTCGCAACATGCTAAGTTTTCGAAAATTATTTAGTTAAATAAAAATTATTTGTATCATCTATTCCTAATAAAATCAATGTGCTTAAAAGTATATAACAGAAAGACCATATTTCAAATACAAACCTTAACAGGTACCGGTACAGCTCGATCGACAGCCACGGGATAAGGCGCCGGGACAGGCACCCCGACATGCTTCGTCACAGTCGTGTGGACATCTGCGCCGATAATGGCACCGGAACTGTACGGGCCGGCCAAACCGGGTCCGATGATCCCATGACCGAGAGCCGGCCCACCTAAGCCATAGCCGCCGTAACCGCTGATCAGGGACGATCCTAACCCATAGTGGCTAATGAGACCGCTTCGCTTCTGGACCACTTTGCTCGGCTCGGCCAATGCTGTGGCCGAGAGGAAGAGGACTATGATCTGTTGAAAGTAAACAATGATCATGAGTTTCGATCATTAGTATAAACAAATTTATTAAGAGAAATATTAGGAAAAACTAAGTGTATGATTTGCGATATTATGAATTACAAAGATTATGAGTCTCGATCGTTAGTTTAAAAAAAAAATATGAAGAACGATCTTTTTGATTTTAAATCATAAATCATTTCAAATCACAATCTTTAACATTTTCGAACTTCGAATGATATGAGTTGAAAAGTTATGTTAGGCAAAGCGCCCCCGTAATATAGTATAGATAGGTTACATAGGTAATTTTATAAGAATCAATATTTATCGCTATGACCAATAACGACAGGAAGTGCGCCGGAAATATGTATTGTAGCTAAACACCATATCATCACAATCGTCATCTCAGCCGATACAAGCTCATGCCTGAGACCCGCAGTGGCGGGTGTATTTCTATGTATAATATGTAAGTGTATTTCTATGTACACTTACATATACCCTTACATACTTACAATATGTATGTATGCAATATGTATACACTTACATACTTACAATATGTAAGTGTATTTATATGTATGTATTTACAAAAGAAAAATAAATATAAGTAGTATATCCGTTGTCTAGTCACCGTAAAACAAGCTTAGCAGCTTACCACAAGGCTAGATGGCGCTGTGTGTTGGTCACAGGATTTATTTATTAATAATAAAACGCGGTTAAACCCGATAAATAAAGTGTTTTATTACCAATACTATGTTTTTACATGAGATGATGACGATGTTTTTTTTTTATTAGAGTGAATTTCAACAGCTACGATTTTATACCTAATTTTGGTGGAAATTTTAATTTATAAATGTTTTATTATTGTTATGGGTAAAACCACTTAAAAAACGCGTTTCTTAACTTTATGTGTTAGAATACTTTCATGTTTGTTCGAAGTTTTTCATTTATGCATAACACCAAAATTTTCAAGACACCAAAGTTGACTTAAAACACCAAAATTTGAAATGGTTGACACCAAAATTTTGCTGATACACCAAAATTAAAATGAAAGGATAAATCTACTGTTACCTATAAAAAAATCAAGTTATAGGGAAACAGTTTTATTACGTAGAGTTTTTATAAATCAGTGTATCACAATGTGAAATCCTTGAAAAATATTGCCTTAATTTATATTATCACATCAAAATCTTAATTTTAAAAATCATAGATAAACTAGAACACCTTTAAACTTCTTTTTAATCAATATCTTAATATAATAATCAACAACAACTATCATTAAACAGTCTTTCATGTAACAACCTTATAATCATAATATTATATTTACTTATAACATGTTACTTATTCATGACAACTAACAAAAGAAACATTGCTTATAGGAACATACTCGTTAACAATTATTAAGTATAAAATGGAATTACGCCAATAAAGATCTACTTCAAACTTATAAATAACAGTTTTGGTGAAAATGTTTTAAAATCTTGGTATATCACTTTTACTTACATTATACTTAACACTTTTATGCTAAATCTAAATTAATGTAATCTAAAAAAATATTTTAATCATCATCTGATACATCGTCTTCAAAAATGTTTATTTCACCGCCCGGTGTTTTCTTTTCTTCAACATCTTCTGTGGTTTTTTCAAACAGTAAAAATATTTCGCTATTCATATTTTCAAAAAATGTAGAACTTTGTATCATATTTTATTTTCATAGTCTAAATTTTCCAAATCGTAGGAATTTGCCATTTGTTGGCTGACTTCACATTTACTCTTTCCTTAGTTGCCTTAAAACGATCAACCTTGCGCTGCTTAATACTATCAATACGTGTATTTTTTCCATGCTTGGAAAGGTAATGGCATTACTTGAAGTGTCAACCTCTTTTAAAACTGTAGCTTTAGTTGGCAAATCATAGAAGCCCAAATGCTTGCCATGACAGCATTTAATCGTATTGTAGAGACACACTGGATCAACACAAGACAAGGAACGCATGGCGAACGCAACGTGCTAGTAGTAGCTTTTGTCCATACTACTTGATGAACCTTCATAGATACAGGGAAGGCGATGAGTTTATCAGGTAATAGCCAGTCCTTTTCAACGATTTCGTGTTCTTGCACAGTTTTAATTTTTACCCCTTTGACAGCAGTTCTTAAATGGTGAACAAGACTGTCGATATCTGTTATGTCATTTCCAAAGGCAATTAACTGATCTGCTGTATCTGAAATATGTAACTTAATTTCAGTGGATTTATTTTTCTGGTATTTTCTTAATTTATATTTAAGTCCTCTTCTTCGTGTATTAGAGTTTGTAAAAATATCTGAACTAGGACTATTAGGCGCAAAAGTTTGTAATGGGAAATGTATGCTGATTACATTGGGAGAGATATTTGGTTCAGAAAATGGCACATTAATTGGTGTACTTGTAAAATTTGTAGGTAGAGCTATTATATCTAAGTCTGAATGAATGTCCAAGGTACAATCAATAGAAGTTTCGTCAGACTTTTTCTCTATGAGTCGTTTCTGAGAGCGAAGTATTCGAGAATTGCGGTGAAGCATGTCCAGAGAGTGTGGCTGTGTCATAGACGTACTTGGTACAGGGCTTTCAGAGCGACGTAATATTTAAGGCGATTTTCTTATATTATTCATTTCATAATTTCTTTCTTCCTTTCATAGCATGCTTTGAAATTAATCCTGTTTCTTTTCTGTTTAAGTCTGCGAGTACGTGCTGGCATTTCCCCTAAAGGAATGATTTTTCCTTCTGCTTTCTTCTGATGATACCTTTCTTTCACTTTTCTTCGCATTTCTTCTAGTTTCACAGGGTCGTTTCGATTTTTTATCTTTTCTCTTTCTCTCTGCTATTCTTTTCTTTTCTAGCACCTCGTCCCGACTTTGTTTTACTTTTTTCTTTGGTTTCCTGAAATATATAAAGGTTTACATCAACTATTTCGGAACACAATCCAAAAACAAGATTTAAACTTTTTGAAAAAACTAAGCCCAATAAGCTCAAACTTGACTAAATACATGCTTGTACTAATAAATGTAAAGAATATAGCTCTACAAATCTACATAGTAAAAATAAAAATTTGTAAACACTAATTTTGGTGTAATCAAACAATTTTGGTGGCTAGTAGTAACTCTCAAATTACCACCAAAACCACCAAAATTGACACACCAAAATTAGGAACGTGCCTAAAAACATGAATAGAAATAAAACTATTAGTATTACAATAATTAAATACCTATTATTTTGACACTAAATCATACCTTTAAATTATATTCTACGTGTCACAACGTTAACACAAATAAGCTCCCATAAAACAGGACACACCAAAATTGCAAAATGTTGTCCGTTGATCAAAAAATTATAATACTTACATTTTTGGCGGGAAATCGAAGCAGCATGGAACACGTCAATCACTACTGGGTGCTAACGCCGAAGTTAAAGAAGTGCGGGGCGGTTACGTGGTTCGTTTGGATTCGTTCTATACCAGTTAAAACAAGTGTTTTACAGTTCACACCAAAATTATAAATTTTGCGCGGACGGAGCTTTGAGACCTATTCCTTGATTTATATAAATGCTAAATTTATAAATTAAACAATTTTTAAATACATAAATTCCAACAGAATAGAATTAATATAACTTGTTTCAAGTAACTCAATAAACTTTCGACTCAGCAGTGATTATATCCAGTGACGAGGTTTATGGACGCTCCACCAAACTTAGAAATTTGAAGAAAAACCTATATTTAAACTAATCTCCAACCAGATTTCTACACTTATTTTTGTATGGCTTTATAATGAACTTCTTGTATTTCGTTATGAAAAAAAAATCGTAACTATTTTCGTATTACTTAATATGATTTTCAGCCTCGCCGCGTAAAAATAACGCTTGAGAAATTCACTCATTATAGACTTCGATCTGATATTAGCTTCTTAATTTCGAGAAGATGTTTTATAACTAGAGACATCTAATTGGTAAATAAAAAAGGCTAAAATGATGTAAACAAATCTAAACAAAAACCAAAACCAACAAAAAATATTCATAAATCCCATTACCGATGCATAAATGCAAACAAAATCGAAAGTTATCGTCGACAAAGTGCCAAATTTAAGGTTGTGTCTACACGTGGATACATTAGCACACAATGTGTTTGACTTTTACCCCGTGTTTCAAATGTCCAATGAAATATATAAGACGCGACCCGCATAGTGAGCAGTGTTATAGAAGATTTGGTCATTGTACTTTTTACATAACAATAAGTTATTTCACGTGTTTAGAATTTAAGGTTTTTTTGGGTCATTCCATTTGTATAACTTTGTGGCCTAATATTGATGAAGTTTTAATAGAATGTATGTCAGTTTTAACATAGTTATATATAATTATTTTAAATTAACATAATTATTAGTTTCTTTCAGAGTGTTTGTGTGAGACAACGCGAGAACGGAATGCTGGACTCTATTTGGTGCAGAGGATCAACATTGCCATTCAACGTGGCGATGCTGCCAGCATTCTGGGCTAAATATGACAAAGATTTAAATCTCATAGCTGCATAAAGTTTTACTGTGTTTTACCGCAATTAGCCCTATACTATTCGGCCTTTGTGCGTGATTTTAAGCCGTGGGTTTTCTCACGATGGTTTCCTTTACCGTAAGAGCGATGTTAATAGCACACATAAATTTTTCTTAAAGAAAAAGACATTGGTGCGCGGCCGAGATTTAATACCACGATCTTCAGAATGAAAGTCGGGGTATATAAAAACTAATACATTTAATTTTATCGTGTATATCTCTAAATTTAATTGAATATTAAAAATGAATTCAATTTGATCGCAATATTGCGTTCGTTGAGGTTTAACTGAAAAAAGCCTTAATAGGGGGTTTATATGTCGTCTAATCACGCAATTTTTTTCGAAATAAATCAAGAATTTGTGAGGGAATAAAATATGTCTATAATAAAGTTTTATTATAATAGACTAGTGGAATAAAATAATAGTTTATACATATAAAAGAAAGTCGCTATTTGTAGCTCGAGAACGGCGAAAGAAGAATGACATAGGATTTTTATCCTGATATATTTTGCGGGAACGGGACTTTTTGGGTTTGAAAGCGCGGGGCGCAGCTAGTAGGTAATAAGAGGAGGTCCTTAGTATAACTTGACTGATCTCTATTAGAGACTAGAAAGAGAAAGGTCGCCTGATAGTGATGCATTACAAACTCGTCTCTTCGGACGAGCTTCTTCAGTTCTAAAGTCAAATTGTTCAAGAAATTACTGACACACCTTTAAAAAATGGATCAAAATATGTTATTAGAATATCCACTATCTAGAGAGGTAATCTATACACTGGCAATTAAATCTCTGCATACAAATCCATGAAATGGAGAAGACATAAAAATATTATAGTAATCTACAGACGAGTACGTTGATGTCTTTTGTATTGAGATTCTTCACGTTTTCGATTGCTACGATAATATGGACGCGTATCCAAACGATAAAAAATGTATTTTTACTAATTATTATAAGATAAAAAAAATATTATGATTAATTAATGGTAATTTATCGTATTTTCATTTTATTTGCTTTTGGCATAAATTATCCAGACGATAAAATGTATACAAGATGTAACAGGTAAGCCCTTTTAATCCGAAAGGGGGTTTTCTAGACGTTTAGGCGAACAACTTTTGTTCTACGACTTTTGAAACTTCGAAGTACTTTTCGAAAAATTTAGGTGTAAAGTTTACTTGAAAATCAGCTGTTTCTTAGAGTTCGAGGTCATTGACCTTATGTTGTTCTTTCATTTAGTTTGGTCTACTACAATCAAACCTTCAATTACCTTTATTTTCAAAAACAGCTGTTTTTCCAGTGAAACATAATCTCAAAATTTTCAAAAAAAAAGTTCGAATTTTCAAAAGTCGTAGAACAAAAGGTGTTCGCCTAGACGTCTAGAACAACCCCCTTTCGGATTAAAAGGGCTTACCTGTTACATCTTGTATTTTCTTATTATTATAAGATAGAAAAAAAAATATTATAAGTAATTTATGGTAATTTATCGTGTTTTCATTTTTATCCTCTTGGCATAAATTATGTACTAGAAATATTACTTCATAATATTTCAAGTAAAATAATCATGCGTTATACACATTATTATAATATCTAATATTAAAAAGATACTTTGTTTGTTTCAAATTAATATAAACTCTTAAACTCCTAAATTATTCACATTCATTCTCAAAACAAGATTAATAATTAGGTCACCACTCCCGCAAACCAAATCACTGAACCACAGAAACACTTACGATGGTTTTCATATTGAAATCACTGCACTAATTGCTCCCTATCGACACGGTAATGCACAGTATGTGACTGCGGTGTGCACTTACCTTTATATAAGACTGCAGCCCCACTTCAGGGACCGGCCAGTCCACAAGTGCTCAGGCAATTTGGAAATTTGAACATTGTTAGAATTTTGTTTACGATTGTACTTAATGTAGGTAAGAAAATCACGTTTAAGTTTTAGTGGCAACCGTGTTAGTAGGTTAAAGTTGGTACACTCGCAACTTCAGTATTCATTATAAGACCTAGGGGTCTAATTTGTTTAGGTAAATTGGAAACAATTTAAATGAAACGAAGAATTCGATTTAATTTTGGAAATTCGCTTAGTTACTTACCATTAACTTTCTTACTAATATTATAAACGCGAAAGTTTGTATGTATGTATATGTATGTCTCTGAGTTTGTTACTCAATTACCCATAGCTAATGAACCGATTGCGATGAAACTTGGAATGAAACTTGGAACACATAGGCTACTTTTTAGCCCGATAATCCTGCGGGAACGGGATGTACGCGGGTTTTTTAATAAGTTGCTCTTACGTTTTACTTTTACGACAAACAAAGTAGTTTAGCCCGTCATCTAATTCGGTAGAAATTATTATTTTAGTACCACTTGCCCAAAAAAGTCACATATAATGCCAGAAAAAGCGAACATAACAATAGTCATTATTACTCTGTTACAAAGTGGAAAAGAAGATTGTACTGAATTTCATTTGCCCTCTAGAGTTTAAATGTGGTTTAAGTTTGGAATACTTACCGAAATTTAAACTTACCTGAAATCAATTCTATATTGTTAAGCTTAAAAAAATAACGATTCTAAATCGACAACATGTATCCGCAAAATCCATAAAACCACTTAAAATTATTACATAAAATATACAACTATAAATCAAGTCAAGTCATTGTTTTTTTTTCTTAAGGCCCCGGATTATGACAACGATTGTGACCATTTGCGACTCACACATACATCCAAGTTTTCTGACCTATATTTAATTTAAGACGTAAAACATTTTTTATACAATAGCATAGAAATTACTTAAGTACATAAGTATACCCACGCATTTTTAATAAAGATTGATTCTAAGATATTGCAGTTATGATATTTGATCAATTTACGAAAACCGTCGAGGCCGTATGAGTTTGATGCCTTTGCTATTTTCGGCAGAAAGATATAAGTCTAAGGAATTTTCCGCGTTTTTGTTTTCTTTAAATACACGTAAAGTTTATTTCAATTTATTTATATAAATAAAATAAATGAGTATTCTGAAAATAATGCGTTATGATGTTAAATCATAGCTATTTATTGTCTTTATTTTTCGCAAATGGTACGAAGAGTAGAGTATTTTCGTCGATGATAAAGCTGTCTCAATCCCCATTAGCAATAGCAATGGCTAAGCAGGCAGACGTACAGACAGACGGACATGACGAAACTATAAGGGTTTCTTGTTACCAAAAAAACCTTTTTTTTATTTAGGTGGAGAAATGTGCCTTATCCATCATCCCGCCGCTCCGGGGGAGGAGCAGCGAGGTTATGCGGGGCTCCCTGCTGGCCTAAGGGTGGTGGGCGACCAGAGGTTTACCCACTAAAACTCCACCGGTTCCTCACTCGCCCTAACGTCGGAACTACGGGAATCGGATAATCATCCGCAGTACCAGACGGCGATGGTCCTTTCCAATTGGACCCTTCTTTTCGCAAGTTTACCAACCTGATCCTCGTGAGTGACAAATGAAACCCTAATAAAGGGGAGAAATTCATCAGAAATTATAATTGCTTTACTCTAAATTTAATCTAAATTGCGGACGGCAGGTAGGTACACAATAAATTATGATTTTGTAGAGTACCATGCAATTAAAGGGAATTAATTAAATATTATCTACAATGGTTATTGCAATATCAAAATTGATACCCACAGGTTTGTTTGCCTAACGTAACATTGGATCGATGGTGCTATTTAATTGGGAATCGGTATTCTGGTAGCTAGAATTTATAACTAGCTGCGCCCCGCGGTTTCACCTGTGTAAGTCCTGTTCCCCCGAGCATATCGGGATAAAAAGTCGGCTATATATTATTCTAAGCCTCCAGCTATATGTAATCCAGTTTTTATCGCAATCGGTTCAGTAGTTTCTGCGTAAAAGAGTAAGAAAGTCACATAAGTACAACAATGCAAACTTTCGCGTTTATTATATTAAAGGCCTATATAACCCTAATAGCGTGACAGGGATAAAGCTAGCGAATTTCAGATGTGTAAGTGAAGGACGTAATATGCGACTGAAAAATTTTACCATACCTACCTGAAAATAAGCAGATAGAAAAATGGTAAGTACAAGAAATGTATCCAAAATCGAAACAATTTTTTTTGACTTTTAACCAGTATCTACCTACCTACCTAGTTGCTTGCGTGTCGGAACTCGGACGAGTCCACTTGGCGATACAACTTAAACCCCACCCACCATAATCAGAAACTCTAAATTATATTTTGTCAAGCCATAAAACTAAACTGTCGTTCACTATCGCCCGATTTAATAGCCCACAGTATCCTTTCACGTTTTGTGTAACTCCATGACAAACAGCTAGAGAGTCGATTTGTGCAACAAACCGTGGCCAGAAGCAATGGGGTTGACATTTGGCATATTTTATGTATAGGCAAACGAGGCAACTAACGATTGGTTCATATAATCTAGGCTTTGTCTTTAATAATGTTACAAAAGCTACGCTTGTTTAATTAGTATCATATTTAATTTGTTCTTTGATGAAATTATGCAGAATCTTACTAATATTATAAACGCGAAAGTTTGTATGTAAGTATGTATGTATGTATGTATGTGAGGTTGTTACTCTTTCACGCAAAAACTACTGAACCGATTGCGATGAAACTTGGTATATAAGTAGCTGGGGAGCTGGATTAACACATAGGCTACTTTTTATCCCGATATTTCCGCGGGAACGGGACTTACGCGGGTGAAACCGCAGGGCGCAGCAAGTCCTACTATAATTATAAAGTCTAATAAAACACTTATTAATCGGGTTAAATCGCGTTTTATTCATGGTTTTAAACGAACCGAGCTTTCGCCAACTTTGCAGTTGGCTTTTTCAAGATCGACTAAGATGTAATTTGTCTATTTTAACATTCTAAAAAGTAACAGTAAATAACCGCCTCATAATTATTTGTAACAAAACGTTCCAGTGTACGCAGACTATAGAGTTATTGTAACAGTTTTCAATTTAAATTCTAATTATTTTTATCCCTAGCTAGGTTAAAAAAAAAACGATTAAACCTCGATAAATAAAGCTAACCAGGCGAATGCTCTAACCACTGATTCCTGTGTAGCTCAGTGGTTAGAGCATTCGCCTGGTTAGCGAAAGGACGCAGGTTCGAATCCTGTAATGGGGATTTTTTGGAAATATATTTCCTTGCTAAAAATATTTCATGTTTAAAATGCCTTGAGCAATAAAAACAAATAGACATATTAAAGTGTTTTATTGTGCAAAATCGCGAAAACCATTGAACAAATTATTATAAAGTATGTTTACTCCTTCACTCATCAAATACTGAACCAGTTGCAATTAAACTTGGCATGCAGACCGCTGAAGATGAACTAACGTACCTATAGGTTTTATTACTTGGTTACTTATTGTTCAGACATTCCAGCGGGCCGAGCTTTTTGCAAATATGGATTTGAAAATAATGAAAAGGGAAAATGCCGAAGACGTCGCACGGGTGGTCAAGTCCTAATTCATTGAATTTTGCAAACGATTTATCTTATACATTTCTTTTGTATTCGTAACATACTACTATAGGTATACAAGATGTAACAGGTAAGCCCTTGTAATCCGAAAGGGGGTTGTTCTAGACGTCTAGGCGAACACCTTTTGTTCTACGACTTTTGAAAGTTCGAAGTACTTTTCGAAAAATTTAGGTGTAAAGTTTACTTGAAAATCAGCTGTTAAAAGGGCTTACCCGCAGCGGATTAAAAGGGCTTACCCGTTACATCTTGTATATATGATTTATTGAACATAATTGAACGAAGAATTGATATTTTTTAATCATAGTTTAAAGTAAGTAGAATGTCATACCTAGTCAGATATACATACGTAGGTAGGTACGTACGTAGCGATATCAATTTATTAGTGTAACAATCACAAACCATTGCCTAGTCAGATATTTCAACAGCATCCTGATACACTAGGGTGTCTGTGTTTTGGGTGTTTCGAGATATCTCTTTAGCGCTATATTAGCAACTCCCATGATGTAAAATTCGTTCTATTTGCCAATCAAACGCTAAAAATATCGAACGGTTTATCTAAATGATAACCTCCTCGATTTTGACAGTCGGTCAATTAATTAAGAGGTGACCGTTTGACCCATAATCTCTCGATACGTTAACCGACATATCGTTCGACATTCGATACTTGATTTAGCACGCTTACTTATAATAAGAAGAAGGTAGGGGAATAACTTCTGACTACTATTTCAAAATGACTGCAACGGACGAGGATATCGGAACACAGAGAAGTTCCACTTGTCACAAATACACAAACACTCACTCCCCATATTTATAAATGTTATTATTATTTAAGTTTCGTATTATTATTTTCTTTTTCTTTTTGTATCCATAGTCTAATCCCTGAGGTGACGTTTACTTTGTTTTTTTATTTCTGTATGTTTTTGGTAAATAAATAATTTTCAATTTTTTTTTTTTTTTTCAATACTTAAGCTAGTGTGGATCATCGAAATAGTAAATAAGTAATTACTAGAAAGCTTATGTACTTCGTCAAAAAACGGTCCTGCTTGATGTTTGAGAGACCCCGTGTGTCCTTTTTTTTTAGTTTAGTGTTCGTCGGTTAGTTAGTTAAGAACAGACTGGATCCAACTAGGTTCAACAGGACCGTTTTGATATATCAAATCAAAAATTACCTCATCCCTAGAGAACATGATTGAAATTGATGTTTCAAAAGTTGTCATGTGCCAAGTCAAGTTGTCAAGTTCTAGCAGCGAAGACGACGATGTAACATAAGGACTTTTGTTTTTGACGCGTTAGTGGAACGTCGTCCTAAATTTTTATTTTTGCAAAATATAGTTTTATTGCGTTTAAATTGTTATGTTCGGCGGCATGTTATCTATTTAATTACACGAAGTTCAACGAGTTAAGTGAAAATAAAAAAACCAGTGCCAAACACGAAATTAGCACGTTACAAACAAATGTTCCATGGGATTGGAGAAAAATCGTCGCCATTTTTTCTGCAGCCTTCACACATTGAAAATTATTTCAAACGATTACAGTATAATAGTGGTAGTTCACTATTATTACGAGAAACTGGCTAAAGTGTCCTATATTGCTGACAGAAGCCATAACTAAGAAAAAGAAAGATGTAACATGATTTATGTCATTGGTGCGGATGGTGGTTGCACCTCGGTCAAAGCCACGATTAGTCCCACCAAGAAAATTACTAATATACCTACTGAAGACTATTAATGGACTTCCTAAGTATTCTATCAAAATATAGTTCGCTAAAATAAATAAAGCAACATTTGAAAGGGACAGAAATTCCCACAGTTGTATCTAGATTAAACAATGCCACGATTTGATCTAACAACCATAACACATACCAAAGAAACATGAACTGTATTTACTATAGAGTAAAGTTCACAATAGGTGTTCATTAAGTAATATAAGTTGACACGCGAAGAATTCATCGATGCTCTACTTTCCACGCTTCTCAAGGACCGATCCTGCTAATCCTTAGAACAGATTTGCATGAAGATTGTTTGATAAATAGTTTAATAATTAGTGGGTATTTAGAAGTAGGTAGATACTTAAAGACTTTGTTGTATTGTTTCTATATGGATCACTAGCTGTGGCCCACGGTGTCGCCCGCGTAAGTCTCGTCCCGCGGGAATATCGGGATAAAAAGTAGCAGTATTATTCTAGGGCTCAACTTACTACATCAAGTTTAATCGCAATCGTTTCATCGGTTTTGACGTGATTGAGTAATAAACATACTTACAAACTTTGAGCTTATAATATTAGTAGGACTAGCTGCGTTCTGCGGTTTTAGCGAGCGTAAGGGACGATTCACTTTAGAACGGGTCGTCTCGCGTCGCCCAATTTTAATATAATATGAGGTGTCAATTCGTAAAAATAGCTCGGGTATTGATCCTGTCCTTTAATGTGTATATGCTTCACATTACCCGGGCCCTTATTACGAATTGATACTTCATTCATTAAAATCGGTTTAGTAGTTTAGGCGCTACGGTAGAACATACAAACATTTTGACTGCCAAAATCACCCTTTCTCGAATAAAAAAAGATAACTTTCTAATATTTCGTAATTTGATTTACTTTAAGGCTCTAGTAGTAAGGAAGCATACATTTTCAAAAATTCTTTCGCCTCGAGGCTCGATCTCGCGTCTAGGGGTCAGTATGTAGGTATAAGCGTCTAGTTTGTTAAAACGCTGGGGCACTAACCCAGAGCCTCGAGTTCGAATTCGGGTGAATTTTTGAAGGTGAATTTTTTCTTCAAAATTATTTCCAGCAGATAATGATCAAGTCAACAAAATAGCTAACCGACTAATTAAACAGGTTCAAAGAATTTGCCTTCTTAAAGAACCGTTCCACACCGTTCCTCGACAAACCTACTTAATTTAAAACTGTACCTTACCAATAATTTTCAACCTTAATCCCTTATTATAATAAGTGTTGTTTCAGTTACTTATTCAATCCTGGCAGGTATGTGTAATTTTTTATTACATTTTCGCCGCCGAATGACATAATTCGTAAGATCAAGTATGGCAGGCAAGTAATACAGATGGATACATTTTGTAAGACTCGTAAAACCTGGGCAGTTCAGTACGGGAATTGTGTAACATACTGCCTTATTTCTTAGAAGGTTTTAGGAGCGATTGCATTCCAGAATAATCTGTATATGTATGTATAATTGTAAGCTAGCTGTGCCTCGCGGATTTGCTCACTTAACTCTACGAACAAACGAAAAAATGACAAAAAAAAACTGTCATTCACTAAATCATTATAGTAAAAGGAGTCCCTTTTCACGAAAGAAGTCCCGTGGTAATAAACAGAACTAAAGTTAGTTCTTCAAAATATCCTTACTATGTATTTCTTTTAGCTACCTATATAATTTTAAATCAAACACGCATTTCATTATTTCATTTCAAAAATAGCTAAAAATAAAGGTATTGTAAACAAAAGTAATTAATATGTCGATTCCGTGAGAATATTGGGATATAAAATAGCATCTGTGTTTTTTCAAGTCCAGTACAATTCAGTTTTTTACCATTTTATTATACATATTGAATTTGGATTCGAAGTTAATGGTCCGATCTGAAAATGAATTAAGTATAGTAGAAACTTCATTAATTATTTAGGCCCGCAGTAATTTACATTTGTTTGTTGGTATTAACCACAGTAAACCTCCGGGTGAGACGCGGGGGATACCGCGTGGCGCAGCTAGGTAAAATAATTAAGTTTTCCTGTGTGAATTTTCACCTTGAAACAATTTGTAAAATTCACTTGGTGATTCCACTTTCCTTGCAATTACGATGCGCTGTTGACAAAGATCGAAATAATTCAAATTCCTCGCAGAACAGCCGGTGAACTAACGTAAAAGTACGTGAGATGTGCAAACAAGACTACGTTTGCAATAAAAACGACTCTCTGAGATAACCTTGGGATATGCTGTTCAACTTTACCTACTTTTCCGACCGGGCACTAATGTCTTATTCTTTATGAAAAAGTTATGTGCACTAATAAGATTGCTTTTACGGTAAAGAGAAACATCGTGAGCGAATCTGACATGTTCTAGATCTCAACGCGGTCCAAAGGCATGGAATAGTCGCCTATCTGGAGTAAGCTCCAGTACAATGTTACTGTCTAACCCAGGGGTTCCCAAATTGTGTGAAAGTATAGAGGGACGCCGCGTGAATCGATCCTCTATCATTATCCGAAACCACAGATATTCGATTTGCGGGGTTTTATTCTGTGTGCAACATCATATTTATGTAAAACTGGAAGTGCTGTCATCAAGAATAAATATCGATCAAGGATCAATGTGAAGCAAGAAATGAAAGTAGCAGTACCAAGTCTTTATACCCCGCTTTAAAAAACTGTGAGGAGATCATCAAGCTCACTCGTCACATTGATTTGACTGAATAACTTTCGAGAAAACAACAAGATATACTTAAGAATTACAAAAATAATACGATATTTTTATTTTTCTTAAGTCTTTCTTGTTGTTTTCAGCTTTAATTATATTATATTAAAACCGCCATTTCATTTCGCAGAAGTTTTAATTTTTGCTTTTATCTACCTTACTACTATTATTGTATGTGCCCATTTCTCTTAGCTAGGGTAGGGCGCCATGACAAATATGTAGTAAATTAGTAACTGCGGCGGGCTGGAAAAGATTGGGAACCCCTGGTCTAACCCTTCTAATAGTAGACCCTTACTCTGCAGTAGGCAACTTTACGGGGTAATAATTTTTTAACATCATATTTAATACAACACGTCCATCAACGTCCAAAGGATTATACTCTTCCGTCTTGACGCCCATAAAGTATAATCTTGCGACTCCTGATTACCCCTAGACCAAAAGTAATTACCTAATGTTTTCTTAACTTTTTCAGGTAGGTAAATATCAAATACTAGCTGCGCCCCGCGGTTTCACCCGCGCAAATCGCGATCCCGCGTTGTTCGAACACCTACCTACCGCAATGCAATAATCCACACTTAAACGGTCGCCCATTGAAGTACTGTTGAAGCCAGGCGCTTCCGCGCCTGGCATCATCAGTACTTCCCTGGTCGTCCGTTTAAGTGTGGATTTTTGCACTGCGGTAGGTAGGTGAAGTAAGTTAAAGTTTGTATTTCGTCAGTAAGTGACGATGACGATGACGATGGATGACGATGACGATGGATGACGATGATGATGATGCCACTCTACATCACTTATCCTACCCCTGTGTCGATTTTCATTCATTGAATGGTTATCGCCCGCGTAAGTCCCGATCCCGCGGGATTTTCGGGATCAAAAGTATCCTATGTTACTCTCCATCATTTAAACTATCCCTATGCAAATTTTCATCAAATAAATATTATCACCCGCGTAAGTCCCGATCCCGCGGGATTTTCGGGATCAAAAGTATTCTATGTTACTCTCTATCACTTAAACTATCCCTATGCAAATTTTCATCCAATAAATATTATCACCCGCGTAAGTCCCGATCCCGCGGGATTTTCGGGATCAAAAGTATCCTATGTTACTCTCTATCACTTAAACTATCCCTATGCAAATTTTCATCTAAGAAATAGTTATCACCTGCGTAAGTCCCGATCCCACGGGATTTTCGGGATCAAAAGTATCCTATGTTACTCTCCATCATTTAAACTATCCCTATGCAAATTTTCATCCAATAAATATTATCACCCGCGTATGTCCCGATCCCGCGGGATTTTCGGGATAAAAAGTATCCTATGTTACTCTCCATCATTTAAACTATCCCTATGCAAATTTTCATCCAAATCGGTCGAGCCGTTTGACCGTGAAGAGGGAACAAACAAACAAACAAACAGATTTTCGGATTTATAATATTAGTAGGAAGTAGGATATTTATTTCTTCTACCATCTTATGCTATCATTGCCACTGAACTCCTTTCCATTATAGTTTTGATTCGTCTATGAAGCAAAATTCCTCAAAGGAATGCCTCACAGCAAATAACTCAAGCTCATTTGACGAACAAAACTTTTTAACAAGCTATATCACTTTGTCCATTTGTCCGCCAATTACTTCCTTACAATACAATACAATACAATACAATGTAAGTATTTCAGGTGATGATTAAGACTGCATACAGATTGAGCTAGGTCATCTAATTCATTTAGAACCTAGTCATACCATAGGCAGCTAATCCTTGCGTAGTTGCGTCACGTTTCGTTGACGCGTGAGGTGGTTGCTCTGTTTAGGTGACGGTGCCCATGCTGATCTGAGGATTCAATGTAGGAACAAGCATTTTTGTGTACTTTTTTTGTATAGTACAACGGTTGACCTCTATCACACCTGATGGTAAGTGTAGATGCAGTCTTAGGTGAAGCACACTGACATAGAAGGTAGGTAGGTACCTGTGTTCAATCCCTAAATTATAGTGGTTAGAGGATGCAGTCGCAGGCAGCTGATTCCAATATTTCGCGGTGCGTATTATGAATGATGAAACGCTTAGTGCGAGTCTCAAACACTTCCACTATAAAACAGTGGAGGCCTAGACGTCCGGCGGTAAAATGCAAGATTGCCAAGATGGCAAGATGGCAAGACCAAGTTTTTGGCCCGAATTCTCGTGATTCCGTTTGTTTTTTTTGCTATCCAGTACTCACATCATCTATCTCGTTGATAATTGAGTTTGGTAGGCACTAAGCAGTTCATTGCTGCTTTGACGTATCGTGGCAAACACCAGTGCTCACTATCGTATGTATGTATTTAAAAAAAAAGTAGTAAGTTTGTACTTACAGTACAACTAGTTGTTTTAGTTTGGGATTAGATTTTCAAACCCTATATATTTAAAATTAATATAAATCTTATTATAGTTAAGTCATCTAATCCTCGTAACATAGTACTAGGTAGTCTATTACCTATCTAACGTGGCACCGGCCAGTTTACTGATTACGTCTAGGTCTAGATCTAGAACCAGGTACTTCACATGTGCCTAACATACTACTCTGATAAATTATGTGTTTAATATGAAGATATATTTTAAGAGTTGATAACACTAGTAAATTCTTAAGATTTTATTTTAAGGATTACTTTTGATGATCTCAGAGTTGATGGTTTCTGTCAGATTGTCGATTTCTGAATGTTATTTCCTGTCATTAGCATTGGACTGGTCGAAAAAAAAAGGTTGTGAGCACATTGTTTTGGAGTTTTTTCGAAGTTTTGTGTTTATCACCGCGCTTTTACACCAATTGTGGTTTTGTGCTCCATTATTAGCTTCTTGCTAACGTACTTATTTATCACTAACGGGTAAGTATTGTAGTATTTAGTTGTGATGGACGGAAATCCGCCCGAACCGGATCCTCCAGATCCCCCACAAGATGAACAAATGATTCCTGCTAACCCTGACGAAAGACCAAAAGCAATCCCGCAAAAGAGATCCGCCAATATATCCGTTGGACCCTCTACCAAAAAATTAATGCCCAATACAGAGACATCTTCTGCCTCGATCCTCATGACATACACCTCACCATCGTTCAACGACACAGCTAGGAACTACCAAAGTACAGATAAAGGTCCATATATAGTCCATGTATCCAACACAAATACAGACTCAAACTCTAACATAAATATGAGACCTATAAAGTTTGGCCAATTTCTATCTCACAGCAAAATAAACAATGTATACCCTGATGGAGTAAAAAAGGCCGGTAGGAACAAGATCTCCGTTGAATTCATAACTTTTGAGGCTGCTAATAAATTCCTAAACAATGAAATACTCCCATTACACAAATATGAAGCCAGCATTCCATCCTTCAATATTACCCAAATGGGAATAGTTCGTGGCGTCCCCGTTGACATGTCAATGGAGGAGTTTGTTAACAGCCTTATGCTACCCCCTGACTGTGGTGAAATTTTAAAAGCCCGTAGACTTAACAGAAAGCAAATTGTTGAAAACACCCCATCATGGATCCCCACACAAACAGTGGTTATAACGTTCCGAGGACAAGTCCTCCCTTCCCGAATCTATGCTTTCCACACCTCCCTTCCAGTTGAAAGATATGTCTACAGGACTATACAATGCCAAAATTGCTGTCGTTTTGGTCACATTAAAGCCCAATGTCGGTCTAAACCCCGATGTTACAAGTGTGCACAACCCCACTCTGGCGAAGACTGTTCGGTCCAGCAGGACAAGGCAACCTGTCTTTATTGTTCCGGTGAACATTTTGCCATCAGTGCATCATGCCCGGAACAAACAAGACAAAAGTCTATAAAGATTTTAATGTCTCAAGAAAATTTATCATACCAAGATGCTTCATTAAAATGCCCAAAGGTTACAAAGCCCTTTGCAGAAGTCGCAGCAGCTCCTCCTCCACCAAAACCTTTTCAACCCTACCTTTCCACTTCACAACAATGTAATAACCCAAGATCATATACTAAATTTATCAATATTCCTCCTAGTTCCATTTCTCAACCAGGAAAATCCTATGACATGCAGGCTCATCGTGACATTACTCAAACACCCAATTCATCACAGCCTAATGGTTGTGGTCTTAACATCCATCAATCTAACAATATGGCCCCAAATTCTCAAGACTTACTCTCCACTCTATTATCTCTTCTCATATCTATCATCACTCAGAATAAATCCCTTATACCGCACCACGTTGCCGCTCAACTTGTCAGCCTCATCTCTAATAGTCACAATGATGACCCAAATGACTGTCCTACAGTGGAACAGTCATAGCCTAAAAAACAAGAAATCAGAACTCACACATCTCATAAACAAATTTCACCCTGTCATTGTTGCCGTCTCGGAGACCTGGTTTGTCCCAGGCACCCGTTATCGGGTGGCGGGATACTCATGCCTCCGGGACGACAGGGATGATGAGCATGCAGGCTCAGCCCTGTTTATCAAAAGATCATTATCCTTTTCACAAATTTCCCTTCCACCTTCCCCTTATGGCATCCAAATAGTAGCGGTCCGTTTTAATAACATATCGTTTGTTTCAATATACATCCCTGACCCAAACTCGCGCCTCATAGCCGATATCCTTCTTCTCCTTAAATCTATTCCCCCTCCTCTCATTGTGATGGGAGATTTCAACGCCCATCATACTTCCTGGGGCTCTAATCGTGATGAATTATTTGCATGGTCTTTGTTGGATGTTTTTGATGACTGCGACCTGTGTGTAATTAATGATGGCTCCCCGACTTTTAGGACTTTACCAGGTCAAAACCCGAAAAGTGCCATAGATCTTACAGCCTGCTCCCCTACCCTGGCATCTCTTCTATCCTGGAAAACGCTTCGTCTAACCTATGGTAGTGATCACTATCCGATAGTTATAAAGTTTAACTATTCCTCAACTCCTAATAATAATCCCTCCCCTTCTATGAAATACAGACTTTCCGGCGCTGACTGGGCCTCCTATTCTTCATCTTTAGACAATAAAATGAGTTCCCTCACTTCCCCTGACATAAATAACCTCTCTCAATCATATGCCATTCTGGTTGACTCCATCAAATCTGCAGCCCAAGATCACATTCCTCTTAAAAAGCCTTTTAATTTTCGGATTTCCACACCCTGGTGGGACTCTGAGTGTTCCAAATCAATAGAAGAGAGAAAACAACAAGAAAAGACATATAACTCAGCTATGACCACTACTAACTTTATAAATTACAAACGTGCTGCTGCAAAATGTCGACGAACACTCTCCTCTAAGAAAAAACTCGGTTGGCGCAAATTCTGCGAGTCATTATCTCCTAGGACTCCATCAGCTAAGATATGGAAACAAATTAAAAGATTCAGAGGGTCATATAATACCGAAGATATATCAGCAAACGATACAACAGGTTGGATTGAACCCTTCTCTGATAAATTATCCCCCTCATCTGTCCCCTTTATAGATACCCTCCCTTCTCCCCCTCTCACCATGCCTGGCGTGGACAATATGACCTGTGATTTCTCTTTCACTGAACTTGAGTTAGCCCTTCAAGGACTTACAGACTCCGCGCCAGGTATAGATGGCTTCTCTTATTCATTCCTGATAAGATCCCCCGACTCAGTTAAACAATTCTTTTTGGATATAGTCAACAAATGTTTTGAATACGGGATTATACCAGAGGCCTGGAAAACACAATTGATTATACCAATCCCAAAACCCGGCAAAGATCCTTCTGACCATAATAGTTACAGACCAATTGCTCTTTCTTCAGTTCTACTTAAAGTCACTGAACACATGATAAAGCACCGGCTAGAATGGTTTATTGAAAATCGCAACATACCGGCCCGCTCCCAATTCGGTTTCCGAAGGGGTTTGAGCACTTTAGATAGTTTAGGTATCTTGTCCACTGACATACGTATCGCCCTTGCCAAAAAACAACTATTAGTTGGTATATTTCTAGACATTGCTTCAGCATACGATAATGTCCTCCTTCCGATTCTCAGGAACAAACTAGTTCATAATCTGAGTATTCCAGAGAAGCTGGTTAGATTTTGTGTGCATATGTTAATGGACAGACGCATACTAGTCAAAACCCCTAATTCTTCCCCCAACCTTCGCTCTGTGTTTAATGGTCTTCCACAGGGCTCAGTTTTGAGCCCTATTCTATTTAATCTTTACACTTTCGATCTTGAACACTCAATTGATCCCAGCTGTCAAATCCTACAATATGCAGACGATTTAGCCATTTATATGCAATCATCATCTCCAGAAAGTGCCCAAACCCATCTCCAGACATCTCTTGATGACCTCAATGATTGGCTCCTAAACCATAACCTTTCCCTCTCTGTACCTAAATGTAAAGTTGTGGTATTTACCAATAAACGCCATATCCCACAAATTAATTTGAATGTTAACAGTGAGAACATCCCACAAGAAAACAAAGTTAAATTCTTAGGGGTTTGGCTTGACTCTAAAATGTCAGGTTCCCCTCACTATAATCATGTAGCCAGCAAATGTGAAAGGAATTTAAATATACTAAAAGCTCTGTCAGGTGTTTGGTGGGGATCACATCCCTTCTCCCAAAAAATGCTCTACAATGCAATAATTCGTAGCAACTTAGATTATGGCAGCTTTATTCTCGACCCGTGCAACGTATTAGCAACCCAGAAAGCTGATAAAGTCCAATCCAAAAGTCTTCGTATCATACTAGGCGCGATGAAGTCTTCGCCCATTAATGCTCTACAGGTTGAATGCGCAGACCCTCCACTTTCGATTCGAAGACAATACCTATCGGACAGATTCTTTTTTAAACTTGTACAAAACCCCAACCATCTTTTATTAAATAAACTTAAAGATCTCTTAGATTTACTAGTCCAAGCAAACTATAATATTAACAATTCGTACTTAAACGGAAAGCTCCCCTGTCTTCTTATTAGCTACCAAAGATTTCTCAGTCTCCCTAACCCTCTGAATACCTCTATTCGCAATCCCATCCACTTAGTTTTATTTGACGTCCTCTTATTTCGTCCCAATATCATCCTAGACCTGGGTATTGATAAAGATACAACCGACCCTCGCAGCTCTTTTAACAGAATCATACACTCCAAATATAAAGGATGGTACACCATTTTTACTGATGCTTCCAAAATGTCAGAAAGCCAACCTGTTGGCGCCGCAGTTTGGATGCCATTTACCAGCATCGTTTTAAGTTTTAAATGCTCCCCCACATCTTCAATTTTTACAGCTGAAGCTACTGCTATTTTGGAAGCAATTCTATATGTCCAATCCCACAACCTTCATAAATCCCTCATTCTTACTGATTCCAAAAGCTGTCTGTATGCGATTGTCTCAAATCCTTTCAAATCCAAATCCAATTTCCCCATCATTATAAAAATCCGAGAAGCACTTTTTCAATGCCAGCGACTTGGTATTATGGTAGCCTTAGCATGGATTCCAAGCCATTGCGGCATTCCTGGAAATGAATCCGCCGACTCATGTGCAAAGCAAGCCATACATACTGGTTCACTTGAACATTTCAACACGTTCTCACACGACCTTTGCGCTACCGCCAAACCACTCATGTGGAAAACATGGTCTAGAAGATGGATTGAATCTAAAACTGTTAAAGGCAAATACTACGGAGACATTCAACCAGAAATTCCAATGAGCCCATGGTTTTTCAAGTTCCGCCAATTTGACAAAATAACCACCAGCGTTATTTGTCGCCTACGCTTAGGTCATATATGTTCTCCAGTTCACCTAGCCAAACTCAGGATTAGGGATCACTCTATCTGCGAATGTGGACTTGAAGATGGTACACCAGATCACATATTCTTTAACTGCCCAAAACAGAATTTATCTCTGTATGATACCCTACCTGACGATGTCCCTCGTCCTACATCCATGAAAATCCTCCTCTCGCTAACATTCTCTCCTTTTGTCAAAATTCTAGCTAACTACATCAATAGAAATAAAATTAAACTTTAACAATCAAATAATTTTTGTATTTATTTTATTATTTATACTAATACGTGTTGATACTTATAAAATATTATGTATTTTATAATCTATAGATTTTTTATTATTTATCTCGGATATATATATATATAGTAATCGAATATTAAAGTATCTATTTTGTGTTGTCCGTAGTTTAGCAAAACACCACAGCTCGACGATTTTGCTGATGAAACTTTAGCCTTTTTGCTTTTCAACCGAACAAATGACCAGTTCATTTTAGAAAAAAAAAAAAAGTGGAAACCATTACATCTCCACCGCACTCCAAAAGGACTTTGAAGCCTCTCTACCGTACAGAAACAGTCGAATTTGGACACGTACATACCTCACAATTATTGGCACAATTGCAGCCTTATGGCAAGCAGAAGCCAATAAATAAGAAGAAGAAGAAGAAGTCATTAGCATTATCGATTCGCGGCTTAATTTGAATCATTATAATTAATTCCATGCCAGTGCCCTTATACAACAGCAAATAAGTTAGATATTACTTATTTTATTATATCTGTGACTTATTTGTTTATCCATTCTTTATTTTATTTTCTTAATACGCGATCAAGTGTATTACACACAAAAAAAAACGAAAAATACCGAAAAGTCGTGAAATCGTTCGTTCGTGTTCTTTTGTGAAATTCGTGTTTGTGCATTTAACATATTTTCTGTAATTATACATGAGTATGAATATGCGTACCGTTACAGTAAATTACTTATATATACAGACGTGACAATATCTCTATACAGATAAAGCACTAAACTTTCTTCTCGACCATGCAGGGTGTAAGATCCTGATTCCGCGCCGACCTCGTCCACTCCCATGACTGACATATAAATAGTAACTCTGTCGCAATTAGATCACTTTCTTTCTCAACTCCACCTGGTTACTTTACAAGAAAATGACTTGGAATTACGTAAGTTTTAAAGTTAAAGTGGCAAACGAGAACTGGACTCCTTTTCACAAAAGAAGCCCCCTAATTTATTTTATGGTTTTCGCGATTTTGCATAATAAAACACTTTATTTACCGGGTTTTATCGCGTTTTATTTATGATTTTAAACGAACCGAGCTTGCTTTTTCAAGGTTGACTGAGATGTAATTTGTCTATTTGAACATGAGATGAGATGTAATTTGTCTTTTTAGAATGGTCAAATAGACAAATTACATCCTCAGTCAACCTTGAATTAGCCAACCTTAAAGTTGGCAAAAGCTCGGTTCGTTTAAAATAATGAACAAAACGCGATAAAACCCGGTAAATAAAGTGTTTTAGAAGTCCCCTAAACGCGGCGTGCGAGTAGCGGGGCAGAATGTACTCAAAGTGTATTTTTTTTATTTTAATGGAAGTATTAGCTTTTTTTGAATTGAAATAATGAAATTCGTGTTTGAATCAAAATGATATAGGTAGCTAATAGAAATACATAGGAATAATATTTTGAATAACTAACTTTAGTTCTGTATATTACCACGGGACTTCTTTTGTGAAATGGAGTCTAAACTAAAACTCACTATCGGACTCAACGACAATTATTGATTATTTCCTGACGCAATGCTTTTGAATATTTTCGTTTACAGCGTTTTAGATAGCAATGTTTTCTACATTTTGGTGTAGTTTCATGACGAAAACGTCTTATTGTTTCAAAGTCTTGACACATTTTTAGTAAAAACATGTATTTTTTTCTAAAATGTCCTAAGGCTTCAACAACAATTTTCGACTAATTCGACAGGGATTTTAAGCTTGTCCCTTAAATCTTTAAACGTTATGGATCGAGAGTTGTTTGCAACAGAGTAACGTAATCAGTCCCTTGATACTTCTCTTTGCATTTCTTCTATATTCATCACCCCGTATTTCTCCATTCTATCGCGCGAATATCGATCATGTCTGTATAGGTCTGAGGTTAGCTAAGTTATATCGATTTTCGTGTCAATTGAAAATAGCATCGTTTATTGTTAAGTGCTATTATTACTATCTCAGTTAATATTGTAGGCTATATTGTGTAACTGGTATTACTTACTTACTGGAGCTTAACAAAAACTAAGCATTTGAATTGGAATTTATAGTCGAAATTCATTTTGTAATATACGAATAAAATAAAACGAACTACATAGTCATAACAGAGAAACAAAGTTTAGGTCATTATTTTTGATTGCTTTACATTCTAAATTTGACAAACTTCGACTTTATTTAGCAAAAACTTTGGATAGTTGCGACGATCTCTTTATAAATACCAAAAATTGTTTTAAGTCCAAGTTTTTGCCTAGCAAAGGCAAAGTACGGACTATAGATTTCAACCTTAGACTTTAGACCTGTCGAAATAATGCAAATTGTAGGTTTTGGTATTTAGTACTTAGACCAAATTTCACAATTTAGACTAGAATTGCACCTATGTGTTAAATCATTTGTTGGTTGCTTGGAATAGACCACCTCCAAGGAATAAGACAAGGCAAGTTATGCTATAGGGTATGTATTTATGTACCTACCGTACAAACACGTTAAAGTATAGAATTTCTTCCATAATGTTGGCCATATTTTAATTATGTAAATGATTCAATTTTGAAATAAATAATCCCTCATTATCGATTTCATAAAATAATGTAAAGTACGGGTAATAAACCTAATGCATATCATATCACTATCTTTAAAGATAGTCAACTGACAACAATGTACCTACCTACTTAGCTAGTTATTAGCTCAGCTACTTGTTTTGTCAAGATTAAAAGAGAAGCTCTGGGTAGCATTATAGTTAAAAAAAATAGATATTGGAGAAAAAGGCTTTCCAATATTCTGCATTCCTTACAATTCCGTTGTAATGCGTCCACTTGAGCCACAGGTGCCTATCATTGAAATAAAATTGATGACTGCATTCTTTCCTGTATATTACTTCTATTTTTAAAGAAATGCTTTCCAAAAATTTGCACCCCACAAGATTTGAACGTGCACCATTTACATTCCGAATCAACCCCCTAACCAAGTACACCACAGGTGCCCGTCCTGACGAGAAAAAAGTATTAACTTTGTTTCCTTGTTTCAGATAATACTAGCAATCTGCATACAATGCATTTCATCATCACCGACACCTCAACGAGAATTCATCACCGCAGAAGCTCGATCGATACCAACCCGACACACTTACAACGAGTTCCATACCCGTGTAGCCATACCGTACCCGCAACCGATTCCCATAACCGTACCGAGAGCGGTACCATACCCGGTACATATAGGGGTACCGGTTGATGCACCCAGGCCTGTACCTGTACCGATACCACACCCAGTAGCGCATATAATACCGCGACCCATCGCAGTACCGGTTGATAGACCATTTCCCTATCCCGTCGCACACCCAGTTCCCGTTACAGTGACGCAAGGAATAGGTATACCGGTGCCGCAACCGTATGCAATACCGGTTCCCGCTGCGGTACCGGTTAGAGTACCGGTACCTGTGGCGGTAGGAATCGGTCCGGTTGTGGGTCCGGGGATTATTTCTCAACCATTTGTTGGTAGCGGAGTGGGTTCTGGGGCTGTCATTGTGTAGATTTAATTTTGTTTTTTGTTTTTTGGAGATTTTCGTGAATATGGATTGAATGTATAAATATTTTTGAGGAATGATTTGTTTTTAGAATGGTCTGCAGGCAGCGGTAGCAGGCAGGAGGCACAGGTTCCAATTTTTCTATTCCTGCAATATTTGATGATCTATATTTTCTTAAAAATACTTTTAGAATGCCTCTGGCTGGCGTACTAAAATAACGAATTATTAACAGTATTTTGTAATTTTACTTAATGAAAAAAAAAACGTAAGGCATGGGTGTAGTTGGGTAAATCTGATACTTATTTAATGGGGTAATTCCGAATTTATTAAAAAATCGCTTTTGTATCACTCAGGGTTTATTTCGGATTTAGACCTACTTTCAGAATTACCCGTGTTCACCTTACTTAATAACTAATTATTATACTTACTTACGAGTACTATTAAATAATTAACAGAACTTTTATAATACTAATAAGACTGACGACTGTTTACCTAGAATCTAGATAATTATTAATCCAATTTAAATCTCTAATAATTTATTTTAGTTACTTAGTTTGTAATTAATAAAATGATTTGAATTTACATACAGATTGTAATTTATTTATACCAATTCGATTAGATACATAGTTTTTTGCATAATGCATGTATCAAAGAAGCTTGTTTACAGAAGATCTGTAAAGGGATATTTTTCCCGTTTATAGCCTACTGGCTGTGCCCCGCAGTTTCACCCGCGTAAGTCCACTTCCTGCGGGAATATCGGGATAAAAAGTAATCTATGTGTTATTCCAGGTCTCCAGCTACTTATATTCCAAGTTTCATCGCAATCGGTTCAAAGTTTTTGCGTGAAAGAGTAACCCAGGACCCTAATTCTCTAAAAACATAGCATGCGACAAGCAGGCGGGATGCATGAACATTGCAGAAGCATCGATTTGTTGCAAGAGTAAAAATAATAGCTATTCTATAATTTCTTTTAATACTGATTGGCTGAGGAACAAGGGGAGCTATTTAAATAATTAAGTAGCCCTTAATTTTGAAGGCTACTTAACGAATTAAGTAGTAATTAAGTAAAATAACATTTACAGAATACGAATTAACGTACATCTCCTTCACGTCGCCTGCATTCCGTCGGCATTCTGCATGGTATGTCCTTACCGAATCGAGCCCCTGGTCTAAATCGCGTGATTTTAACATTTTTTTAATTTTCTTACCTCGACTTTTCGATTATGTTACAATAATCTTGGTCTCGAGGGGACTCCCCCCACCCCTAAAGTTTCGCGTTTATAATATTAGTAAGAAGTAAGATATCATCGCTACAGCTGAATTGTCAAATTTCTGCGACGATTTCTGTTATTCCATATAGAACAATAAGACGCGCATTGGCGTAAGGATTATCTATCATTATCATTAATTATTCATTAAGTAGGTAGGTACCTAGTATTCACTAAAATGTTCCATTCTAATTTCCGATACTAATGTTATCTGAATTTTAATCTTTTAACGCTTTTACCCGATAATTGTTATCTCTCAGTACCCTTTCGTCGCCCGTTCTGGACTAACCAAGAAGTTTTTATTCCGATTTTAAAAAGTTGGACTTTGTTTAGGACCTTTTTAGTTAAAAGAGTTTAGTGAAGTTTGAAGTGTGTTTTTGTGTTCTAAAATCAAACTAAAATGCAGTCAAGTAGGTTGCCTTATTTTTTATGTCCTTCTAGATTTTAATGATTGTTCGATTATTCATAGTCAGTTTAATGAGTCATCAACGTTAAAATGTTTCGATTCATTTTCCTTAGCTACGCTTACTTGTACATACCGAAAATGGACAAGTCCATTTGGCGCTACCACTTAGACCGTGACAACAAACTATGAGTGATCAGACTGATCAGTGATCACGTTTGAAAAGTTAGTTTAGAGAATTCGGCAAGCAATTCTGCTTTTTGACATGGTTACAATAACTGTATGTACCTCTAGCCCGTAGTGGCAGCTATACCATCTTTCCAGCCTAGTGAGCTATGGCCAGACGCTCATTGCTTAATTATGACTAAGGGCTCATTTTCTTAATCCCTAGATAGAGATATCTGACAAATAAAATGTAACACCACCGAATGAAAAACGTCACTATGATATTTAAAAGGAAAATAGATCTAAATTTTGAAGATCAAAATTTTAAGGCTTTTAAATTTTGTTGGGTTCGAACTTATTCGATAGATATATCTTTTATCCGTAGAATAAAAATCAGGCCTAAACCACGTAAGTTTATCTAAAAATTAACTTAACCATGGGTTGTGATCGTAAGAGCGATGTTAATAGCTCCCTACATACCTTTTTCGCATAAAAAACAATCGGGATTCGTATTCATGACCTTCAGAATGAAAGTCGGGGTATCTACCACTTGACCAACACCGCGTTCTGTATTTACTAAATAAACTACGTTGATAGATAAGTGTGGCTTCCGCTTCTAGGCCATTATCCCAGACAAAAATAATTTAAGAGATAAAATAGCAAAGACGGAGATATTTGACCTACTTGTCAATAAAGAAATACGTTCTAAAGTATTCTTAATTTATAGTTTTGCCTCAAGTTTTTTTTAATTTATTTTCAAGTACCTACCACCTATTGTATATGTATTGCACGACATTACACACATCGCTATCAAGCCCCAAACTAAGCACCAGGCTTGCACTATGGGTACTAGACAACGGATATACTACATATTATATTTTAGTTTTTTTTTGGAAATACATAAGTATAAATGATACATAGAAAACACCCGGAATCAGAAACAAGCATTTATGGTCAGCAGAAATATTTGTTCCCGGGGGGAATCGAACCCGAAACCTTCTGCGTTGGAGGCCGAGCTTCGCCCGCTGCGCCACAGAGGCTGTCAAATTACGAATAAAAAACGAGCAGCGAAATATGGATGACAAAATCTTAATTTAAGGCAGCGATAGATGATAATAATCGGTCCTTGTCAGATTGCATATAAATGAGCGAGATGGAATTGCATGAAAAAATCTACAACTTCTCGTAAAATCAATCATTAACGAAGATTAAAATAATATTTTTATAAAATGCGGTGAAGAAGTTCTAGGTATTGTATTTCTAGGTATTCCAATATTATGATGCCTATAAGAAAATATAGCGGTTAAGCATTTAGAAGAAAAAATGATTTATTTTGTAAAACAGGGGTAACTTTGCCCGTATAATAGTGGTATTTAAAGTTATTTTTTATTGTTTTGGAAATGAAGGGGACACTTCTTGTATCATAATAACATAATACATTGTCTAAAGATCTATTTGATACCGGTTATGAAGAAAACTATTGAATCGGAAGGGATTTCACATGAGTCGCGTCCTTAAGTTTTCAAAAGCACAATAATTTTTAAAGAATGTGAAAGTTTGTAATTATGTAAATAAGTAAATAAACGAGTATTCTTTTCGGGTTTTCTTTTATAAAAACTATACTGATCCGACAGCGATGAAATTTGACATTATGTAGATAGCTGGAGATCTGAATTAACGAAGCTACTTTTTATCCCCATATTCTAACAAGACCGGAAATTAAGCGGGTGATACGCGGTGTAGATATTTTGCAAGTATGTAACTAATTTCTTCTATGGTTTTCGCGACTCTGCATAACAAAACATTTCACTTATCCGGTTGAATCGCGCTTTTATTCATTGTTCTAAACGAACCGAGTTTTCGCCAACATTACATTTGGCTTTTTCAAGGTTGACTGAGATGCTCAAAAAAAGCTCGGTTGGTTTAGAAAATGAATAAAAACGCGATTCAACCGGATAAGTGAAGTGTTTTTTTAGTATGTAACTATTTAAAATGTTAACCAAAGAAGTTATATTACCAGAACTGGAATGTTCACGTAGAACTAAAAAGTGTTCCGCTCTTGGAGTATTAATTTTATTAGTCTAAGGTTCCGCTACATTGTGCATGCTATCCCTTTCTAATAACACTATTAGAAAGAGACAGTACGCTACATTGAAGCATGCAGTCCATTCGCATTTTAGTTCTACGTGGGTAGTAAGTAGACAAGGTTTTATTCGAACGACAAAAATATTTTTTATATTTTACCCGTGGTTTTACCTTCAAATATTAACCTTACCGATCATAATATTTTTATTAATTTATTTGTTTTAATACAGTAAGTATGCGTAGGCATATTATGTACTTTTATATTGCGGATCTGTCATTACTAATGTACAAAAACTTCTACCTTTAAAAAAATGCGAAAGAGTTTTCTATCTATTATTATAATTTAGACTTTACTTTTTATCAAAACGCCTGATTGATTTTGAACTGCAATGCCGGCTTTGCTACTTAACGTTTAAAATATTAGTGAATAACGTATGGACTCGCATTTTTACAGTTCATTTTCCAGATGTTCTCTGTGGGTCGATAATGTCAATAACCACCTCAAGCTAAGTTAGTTTAGCTTAATTCAGCATAGTCGAGTCGGGTTATATTCGTACTTGTGTGTCCACCGCTAAATTATGTTTCGCTCATTTCTTTGAAGAATTGGCGAGCTAAACTTAGCTTAGTTCGTTTAGCTAAACGAACTTAGTTTACTTGATGATTTTGTTTTTGATTTTATGTGTATTTAGATTTAATTAGTTTGTATTTTTTTTTTTTTTGTATATTTTTCAATAAAGCCTTTATTCTCTTTAAATCAAAATCATATTTGATATCAAATTTTAATGTTTTCCATACATATTTGAGCCAATAAAGTCCAGTTGAAAATTATAGTTTCATTTTGAGTTGGTGTTTACAATCACAATAAATAAATTTTATTTCCGCCTGTGGGTAAAAAAGCTGGACTCTCAGTACAAAATATAGTACGCAAAAACAACGCAAAAAAGGAAACAAATATCAACAACACATCCATCCATGACCACTTCAATCTCTGATATGAATGATAAGCTGATAATGGTCATAAATAACTTTTAAAACTGCCAACGCAATCGACTACAAAAACCAGTTTACTGGGTTTTTTCCTAATAAAAGCTTGTTTTTCTTTGTTTTCCTTCCAGAATTCCCGTTCTCAATGGAGAATATACCACGGCAGAAAAGTTTCGCATGTCTCTCACTGAAGATTGGATGTGTTTTATCGGCTCTGATTATAATTGTAAGTTTTAAATACGATTTTACTGATATTTCTAGTCACGTATTGTGATAAAATTATTGATTGTGTTATTTGTTTTGTGTCTACCTTAGTAACGAGTGCATGTTGACTCGTGACTAATTAATCACGAGTCAATAGGCCTCGGTCAAACACGAACAACTAGGTACCTATGTTTAACGAATATGATTTTCTATGTCTGTGTCTTTTCCTGTTTTGTATAATTTAGGGGGTCTCCAATCAAGTGAGGGAATTTCTAGTTTAACGCGCGACCTCCTTAACCTTATCAAAACTTACCACTAAACGTGTCAGTGAAATGCGAATTACATAATCACTGTCAAAAATAACTCCATGAGGTTTTTGAATTTTCTTCCCATTGAATTTCTGTTTATTTATCTTAGATAAAAAAATGTAAACAAAAAACTTACACTTATTTAAAAAATGACATCTCTTTTTACTAGAAATATTTTAAAGGAAAAATTAATTCATCTTCGAAAATTCTCTTGCCTCCTTGACACTTCTTTGTTTACCAAATATTTTCTTTGATAATTGAAAGTTCTATGTTTACATTTTAGATCTAAGATTTTGAAACAGGGTTAGTTGTTATGTGTAATATTTATAATATTAATATATTTACCAATTGCTTTTCAGGTGTACTCAGTACTATCTCTAGCACAATGCACAGCTGCCATACTGGAGATATCCCACCTGAACTCAAAAGAATTGGAAGTGCTGCTCGCCTTCGGTCTGCTACTGGGTATGACCGCAGTGCATACAATCACGCTGGCTTTGACTGCACTCATGCTGGTCGGGACTTTAAGGGTATGTAATTAATTATTGTCTTCCAAGTGTACTCAGTTCTCTCTGTAGCGCCATGCACAGCTCTCATACTGTAGTTATCTCACCTAAACTCAAACGACTTGCAAGTGCTGCTCGCCTTTGCTCTGTTACTAGAACTATAGTTTAAAAATGTAATAGTATCCGAGCTTGTCTGTTTACAGTTTTTTGATAAGTCATGCGTCAAATTTCCTACAATTCTCTACAACTTAGTGACTTTTCCTACAACTTATGTGACCGGTCCTGGGAAACAGATTTGTATGACAGTTGGACAACAGAATATTAGAGCTCCTCAATAAACCTATATCGAAATCCAGAATGGGTGTTACATTATAATATTTTTAACAGTTCGATTTTGGAACATTTATCACAATTTTGCCACAGTTTACCTGCCTAGTTCGGGAACCTCAGTACTCTATTCAACTGCGCTAGCCCCAGCTGTTTATAAGACTATATTATCTATAGTAATTACAAAGCCGGCGTCTCTTAGTATCTCTTCTAAAATTAGAATATTGAAATCTGGATAAGGGTTTTTTTCAGGGCAAGCATACATTCCTTTCCATGTGAGATAAGCCAATTACGCAATAAGAAAACCAACTTGAAAAATTGTAATTCACAACATAATCTTTAAATTATATTATTCCAGGAGAAACACCACCTAATGCGTCCGTGGGTGGTCTGGACATCTATCCAGGTGCTGCTATCCCTCATGCTCTTTATCTTCGCGATCTCCGTCAGCCTCGTCAACCATGCGCCTGACAACGCGATGCTGGTCTTTGCATTCGAGTTCTTGACTCTATGTAAGTAATATTTCTTAAGGTATCATGCTCACTTTATTGGCTACAGGGATCTCTATATTTCTCAGTTATTACATAACATTCGGAAATACTATTTTGGTAATTCATTTTTCATTCTCTCATCTTCATTGTGGTAGTTTTCTTTACACGATTGGTTAACTTTTGTAACAGTTTTTATAATCTAAAACAACTCGCTTAAAGCCAAAATGTTCATTTTACAGTTAAACGTGACCTATTTAAACCTCTAATACATTTGAAATTGGTAGAACAGTTTTACAAAATTAGCAATAGTTATGTTTATTTCAATAAAAAGTCGCGAAAACAAAAGAATAATCTTTTTTTTGTTGTTTTCAGTGCTCCGGTTTTACATGCTGATGCTAGTAGCAAGTTTTTACAAGCAACTGGAAGAGGAGATGTATGGAGGGGAACGTCTGAAGACCCTAATAGGGTCAGAGACCTGGTACAATGGAGCGTAGACCTTCATTCAGAGATGCTATTGAGTTTGTTTGTCAACTGTACCAAGTGTTCTAGTGTTGTACCTTGAGGTGGGAAACCAATTTTGAGCGTGACTGTACCTGCCTACCTCAAAATATTGCATTGTTTTTTTTGTTTTTTTTTTAAACTATAATTATTACACTTTTGACATTTAAAAACTACAAAACGTGTTTCTTAATATTCCTTACTTTTATTTTAGTCTTTTGCAAAAGTTTTGTACTGAATATCAATGATGATTAGTCGTTGCTTTGTCGTCCTTTTGTCGCTGAAAAATATAAGGTAAATTACAAATAAAACATACCCTGACTACTTTTTAAACCACAGATAATTAAAAAAAAGTTTTTTTAACTACTTTTAAAACCACAGATAATTAAAAAAAAAGTTTTTTTAAGTTGTTTTTTAATATGTTTTTAATTATATACTTTTAGCTGAACAATATAGCGACTATTTATAAAAGATAGTGGTAAGGCGGATCTTATCAAATTGGATTCAACAGTAATGAAAATCAGTACTAGGGTCCCGTTTTTAGCCCACTGGGTACGAAATTCTAAAAATCAACCAAACAAAAATTTACAGACAGAATATCTATCTTCTGTTCCCCTACCATGAGTTGCTACGTAAATACGAACACTGTAATGTTAACAGTTTGGTCTGCACAGTGCGCCTGCTTCGCGTGTCCCTGGCGCACCGTTTGGGACGTGCTGGCCGCGTGATCCAATATTTTACGTGTCGGATATACCCAAACTGTTCACGTTACAGTTTATGTTTTTACGTACCAACTCATGGTAGGGGAACAGAAGATAAATATTCTGACTGTACATTTTTAGAGGAAAAAATTTGACTGTGACTTCGACATCACCAATTATTGCTTAGCCCAGTACGAAAAAATTGAACAGACTTGTAGTATAGGTTGCACGTGCAACTATTTGATAGGCAAGAAGCATAAATACGAAAATTATAAACACCACACCCAAAAGTAAACATAAAGTTTTATTTGGTATAAAGATTTAAGTTGCATCTAAAATTACTTAGTTCTACTTACAGTGCATTGGTAACGTAGGTACTAAATACGTACGTGTAATGTCTAGATATGGATATAATAAAATCACATGAATACGACAGATAACAAATTTTAACAACCAAAAATATTTAAAAAAAAAACATAGCAACATAAAGGTTATGCCGACATAGGTACATTACGACAGAAATTATGCCGGCAACACAAGCGCTTTCGAAAAGCCTGGCGGCTATTCTGACATAATAACGGCATAGCATATACAAGATGTAACGAGTATGCCCTTTTAAGCCGAAAGGGTGTTGTTCTAGATGTCTAGGCAAACAACTTTTGTTCTACGACTTTTATAAATTCAATTTTTTTTTAATTTTGAGGTTTTGTTTCACTGAAATAGCAGCTGCTTTTGAAAATTAAGGTAAGTCTAAAGTTATGAATTCGAAACAAAACGTGGTCCATCATATTTGCATTTTAAATTTTTGTTAATGTTATCTACATTATTAAATTAGTATCTTTTCTCGGTAACTACCAGTGTAGAACCGATTTCTTATGTAATTTGGGAAATGTTTAGAAAGCTTCATATAAAAATATAAAAATTTGATTGTAGATTCGATGCTATGCCGCCGGCGACTAAGGGTCAATCGAGTAATTATCGTCTCGAAATCCAATTTACCGAAAGTAAGATTTCTATATTTTTGGCAATGAATATGTGTAGTAAGATATTAGAAACCCCTAAATCTAGAAAAAATATGTTGTGGATATTAATTTTATACCCAGAAATTGCAATAATATAGTAGGAATGAGATAGATTGATGTATGGGAATTCGAAATATGACACATTCAAATATTTTTTACTAAGTGTTTGTATAGAAAGCTATTACACATTATATATTATTTAAAACGTTATTCTTTGCTTTTCCCATCCATATAGAAATAATATCAGGTATTTAATAAATTTAGGTTTTACAGGCAAATTACGAAAACTTTATGTTTTTTCAAGTTTTCAATTTTCAAATAGACTTTTCACCTTTGCCGACATCTCCCGACATAAAAGTTTTGCTATAATATCGTTTCCTAGTTTGTATACAAATAGGATTTGAAAACAAATTCTGCTTAAACTTGCTTTTCTGAGGTCCAGAGACAGATGAGTGAAAAATGGAAAATTAGAAAAAAACCCAAAACTGATATATTGGAACATTTTGATAAATTTATGACAAATAACATAGTTTTTATTCATTTGTAGATATTGAAAAGTATATTTACTAACTATTAGTTTGAAATAATGAAAAAAATATTTGGAAACATGGATACTAATTGAGTAAAATCCTATAAAGTACCTACCTACAAATCTTATTTACCGGAAATTTATTATAACCGCAAAATTTGATAATAATTATTACCTTATCATGGTAAAAAATAAGTTACAAATGATTGATTTACCACAAACCACAATGGAAATCAATAAAAAAGTGAATTTCCATGGGACTGATAACATGTATTTGCACATGTTCCTCCATTTTTTTTGGAAATTGAAGGAACGTATGCAAATATATGTTATCGGCTATTGTAACTATAAAAGGGAATTTAGGATTTTATTGTCACTTATTAATTGCTTTGCTCTATAACACATACAACGACCTACCAATATAAAAAAAACTTCGTAATGTGTGAATTTACTGTATCGAAACGTAATTTGTGTGAGTTTTTCATCAATAACGATACCAGTACGGAAAATATTTTAAAATATTTGGATGATAACTATGACTTAACACCATCTAGACGTCAAAAAGTTTTAGAAGGCATACAACAAAACGTTTTGGCGAGATTCCGGGATTATTGGTCGAAAGCCGGTCGGAGCAAATCTCGATTCTTACAAAAATACAATTCGTGGTTAGATGGCGAATTAAAGATAGTGTTCAACGATGAAGAACCGTGTGCTGCTCCAGGAACTTCCAGGGGACAACCTGGTCGACTTTCAAAAGCTTATGAAGACCTTTCGGACAAAACCAAGAAACGAAAAAACATGGAACTGGTGCAAGAGTACGGGTTCGAATTTGTACATAACGCTTATGTGCAGGGACTTCGATCGCAAGGAGAACCAGAAGAAGCTTTCCTTGTAGCTATGTTCCGGAGACTCAACAGAGATGATAAGAACACTATAAGAAAGCAAATACTTCATGAAGTAGAAACCGTAAGTGCATATTCCATTCATGAAGCCTTAAGTATATATGTTGATTTAAATTTAACAAAGTTACAATACGGATTTTTAAGAGCTTGTTTAGCTGATAAATATTGTTCTGTTTTTCCATCATACAATTTGCTCAGAGATGCAAAAAAATTATGCTATCCACCTGCTAGTAGTATTGAAATTACTGATATTGGTGTAAAAGTAAAATTACATGATTTATTAGACCACACTGTGGCTCGTATTTTGAAGATTGAATCCACAAATAAGGACGGATTGCAAAATCTCAAACTATTTACTAAATGGGGATGTGATGGCTCATCAGGACAAAGCGAGTACAAACAGGTATTAGAAGGAGAAAGCGACACAATTTCAGACGCTCACTTATTCATAGCATCTTTAGTTCCTTTGAAATTAATTAACCTGAGTACCAACGAAACTATTTGGCAAAATAAAACTTGTTCCTCTCCGAGATATTGCCGACCTATTTTCATGGAATTTTCAAAAGAAACACCAGAGAAAACTAGAACGGTTGTCGGTGATATAGGAACACAAATCGAAAGTTTGCTGACTACTAAGATACATCGAAATGATGTAATGATAGAAATAACCCATGAATTATTTTTAACAATGGTAGATGGAAAGGTAACCCAAGTACTAACCGACACTAGTTCGGGTGCTGTGTGTATTATATGTGGTGCGAGACCAACCGAAATGAATGACTTGAGTAAGGTCGCATCCAAGCCTGTAAACGAAAAGGCCTATCAGTATGGATTATCTACGTTACATGCATGGATACGATCCATGGAATTCATCTTACACATAGCATATAATCTTTCATTCCAAAAATGGTCTGCTACGACTCTTGATAACAAAAGACTGAGAGCAGAAAGAAAAAGAAACATTCAAGTCCAATTTAGGAGTCAAATGGGCCTGCATATTGATAAACCGCGACAAGGATCTGGGAACAGTAATGACGGAAACACAGCTCGTTGATTTTTTCAGAACTACCAGTGCAGTTCTGAGATTACTGGAGTTGATGAGGAGTTAATAAAAAGATTATACATCATCTTGCAGACCTTAGCATCTGGACATGCCATCAACCCACAAAAATTCGGCGAGTACACTCAGAGCACTGCCCAATTATACGTCGATAAATATAAGTGGTACTACATGCCATCTTCTGTACACAAGATCTTGATCAACGGACAGAGTATTATTCAACATTTTGCAGTATTACCAATTGGGCAGTTGTCTGAAGATGCACAAGAGTCGCGTAACAAAGACTACAGAAAAAACCGATTAGAACATTCCGGAAAGTGCTCTAGGTCTGCTACTAATGAAGATGTGTTTCACTCGTTACTTTATACATCGGATCCCTATATTTCTAGCCTAAAGAAACCGAGTGAAGTTGTTCCAAAAGCACTATTTCAGGAAGCCATAAATCTCTTGGATTTTTGAAGAAATTTTAGTTCCCAATATGATTCTCTGTTATAAAATAATGTACGACTTTTTTATTTTATTTTGATTAATATTTCTTTTTGTTTTTATTGCTCAAGGCAGTTTAAACTTAGAAATATTTCTAAGGAAATATATTTCGAAGCGAAAGGACGCAGGTTCGAATCCTGTGATGGGGTTTTTGGAAATATATTTCCTTGCTAAAAATATTTCCTATTTTGATTAGTTAAATCATAAAAAACACATAAAATTTAAGGAAATTTTGCGTTTGTCGATTTGTTTTTTTATATTAATAAAGATAAATTATGTCACACTTTTGTTTTACTTTGAGTTTATTTATCTCAGATTATAACTACGAAAGATGCATACCGAAATTGTTTTAACTTAGGTAGTTAGGAACTGTTGAATCATAAAAAACTTATAGAATTTAGGAAATTTTGCAATTGTCAATGTATTTTTTATACTAAAAATGATATTTTGATATAATTTCAATTTTATTTATTAATCTTTTATCTAAAATTATAATTATGACAGTTTCATTCTGATATTGTCAAAACTAGCGAAGTTAGGAACTCACAAGTCCGTGAAAACAACCAAAACCATCAAAATTTTGAAATTGACCATGTTTTTTTTTAATTAATCAAGGTTAATTATATTTAACTTTCATTTCTATTTATAGCCTATTTATCTGAGATTATTATTGCGAAAGATTTATTTCGATATTCTTAATATTAAGGAAGTTACAGAATTTAGAGATGAAAAACTCAGGAATGACCCATAGTGGGCGTAGTATGTAGCCTTAATCCATAATAATAATTTTAGAAACTCATAACATTTTAAGTTTGTTTTCGAATAATAAATTTATAAAAAAATGAAGATAACTATGGCATATTACTAACGTTACCATAAAATAAATTCCTAATAGCCTTAATAATAAACGTGGAATAAGGCCAAAGTTATTTGATCACTCATTGTTTCTGTCTGTCAAGTTTTTAATGTCTAATCACAGAAAATAAAAGCAAGTTCTCTCTACTTGATCTTACTCCACGTTTATTAATAAGGCTACAAATTTTAACAACTAAAAGTCTCAATGTGCGATAACATGACAGAGAAAATTATAATATTTAAAGGTATCTCTCATGTATCACAGTTTCATTTATGCGTTAGGTAAATTAACCTTAATGTATATGGCTATATAGTCTGGAATTTGAGTTAATTTGCCTAACGCTTGTGCTATACGCTCTAATCCATACTTAAGCTAAATGTAAGGCAGAATATTGCCACTACAAGGCACCACCAGAAAGAAAACTGTGGAATAAAATAGGTAAGTAATCAAATAGGCTACACTTACTCAAACCAAAAGAGGCTTACTACCTAATACTGAGACGCCACTTAAAATTTGAGGGCTACATCAATAATTAAGTTTCTGAATGCGGTGGTAAGATTCAAACACTTTTATACTATCGGGGCGTAAAAGAATAGGGTTTTAGTATGCTTACTTATGTAGGATAATTCAACTGAAAGATGGAAGGGGGAAAAGAAAGGAGTTTTCCTTCGAAAAGTTCTGTATCAGTGGCGCCGCGTAGTAGCAGTTGAAGCCGTTACAGCAATACTGGCATGTTACGCAGGATCCCTATCGCGAGTGTACTTGACTGTGCCATCCCGCTCCATCTTCACGATCGAACTCCAGATCAGTATCACCAAGTACAGCTGCAGCACTGGAATTGGAGAATGAAAGTATAAATAGAAGCTTAGATTTTATTCTGTTTTCGCGATGTTGAATTAAAATGAAACCCATTTTCCTGTCTTAATTTGCATTATTTCAATGAAACTGAAAATCGCTCAGCGGGCTATGGAGTGAGCTATGCTTGGTGTATCGTGGGGTTCCCTGGGACATGGGAAACCGCTTCCAAACACATATGGGGATGAGAACCACGTTAGTTACGTGGCACTCCGATTAACGAGATTTGATTCGAGAGGTAGGGAACTAAGACACTGAGATCGAAGGAGTACAAGCGGGGCACTAACCTTGATACAGCCTCCCAATATTCCCTCGTATGTCAGGCAAATTCAGGTCCTGAGATCCACAACGAACGAGCTCGGTGCGCGCACCTAATTGTAATTCGTGAGGCGAGAAAGTTCAGCTCCAACCACGACACTGTTGGAGGTTTCACTGCACGGAGTCGGAATGATAACGTTCTAGGTACTTGGTTTTGTGATAATCCCGTGGGATTCGAGTGAGACTTGCAGACACAAGCGTCCCGCTGTCCCGTTCAAAACGAACAGACAGAATCCGTTCGATCAACATCATTCGTTCCCAATCTCACAGATTAAAAAACTAACATTGACCGAACAACTCGCGAAAAGGTTCGATTATGAGCGGTAATTTGAAATTAGAACTAAATCGATGCGATAACGATACATACCGCCCACCAAAATATCTATGGTATTTTCTGGTAACAATAAATAACTAAGTTAGAGCACGATTAATATTAACCTATCGATAGAGCTAAGTAGAATTATAAGCTAATATTACACTAAGAATAGAATAACAACAGAACGATATAACGATTTAAGCTAGTCTTCGATTGGTAGAGGGCATAGCTTAACCAACGGTCTATGTAAACGATTATTGTTGGAAGTTTTAACTATTGCGATCCGAGCCACACCATCTGCACCGGGTATTAGCTCCACAACTCGGCCTATATGCCAGTGTAGAGGCGCACGAATATCATCCTTGATGATGACCATAGAACCTATCGATAATGGTTTGGATTGCTTAGTCCATTTGGCTCGTTGAGTGAGTGTATTTAAATATTCCGATTTCCATCGAGACCAAAAGTGTTGATGAAGAGCTTGTAACAACTGCCACCGACGAAGCCGATTAACGTTAATTTGAGTGAGGTGATCCTCATCGGGAACAGAAGTTAAAGGTTCTAAGGTAAGAAAATGACCCGGTGTCAAAAAAGAAAAATCGTTAGGATCCGAACTAATAGGAGAGAGCGGTCTCGAGTTAAGAGTTGCTTCGATCTGAACGAAAAGAGTGGTAAGCTCCTCGAAAGTCAAGACCTGATCACCTACTACACGGTAGAGAAGCGCCTTTGCTACCTTGATTTGACTCTCCCATACTCCGCCCCAGTGTGGGCTCGAAGCAGGATTGAATTTGAAGCTAATTTTCTCAGCATCGGATGCGTGTTGCATCAGTGACGATAATTGATTCCGAGCGCCGATAAAATTTGTGCCGCAATCTGCGTGAATTTCATTGCAACGTCCGCGACGTCCTACGAATCGCCTCAAAGCCGCGATAAAACCCTCGGTAGATAGCGTGGAAACCACCTCGAGGTGGACAGCTTTTGTAGCTAGGCAAATGAAAAGGCACAAGTACGCTTTATCCATTTTAGCGCCACGATGTGGACCGAGTTTAATTCGGAAAGGGCCTCCGAAGTCAACGCCGACAATAGAAAAAGCCTTTACTTGGTTTACGCGATACGCAGGTAGATCACTCATAAAAGGTTGCAAAGGTTTCGGATTGAGTCTATAACATGATATGCATTTAGAAAGGCAGCGACGAATCGTACGCTTTGCGGATATGATCCAAAATTGTTGAAGAAGTAAAAAATGAGTAGTATTAATGCCCGGATGACAATAGCTACGATGAATATTGTTGATTACTAACAGTGTTAAGTGATGATCGGACGGTAGTAGTGCTGGATGCTTATGTTCAAACTCTAGGCCTGAACGCGATAGTCTACCGCCCACCCTGAGTATACCTCGTGTGTCAATAAACGGATTTAGTTTAGAGAACGGTTTTGATAACGTTTGTTTATTTTGAATTCGATTCATTTCTTCGGAGAAAGAAGAACTTTGTACGTGCCTGACAAGGCGCATTAAAGCGTCATGTCTTTCAATATTATTGAGAAACTTACTATGTTTACGTTCCGTTGTGGTTCGGACGTTATGAATAAAACGCAACATGTAAGTCACGACGTTAATCAGTTTTGATAGAGATGAAAAACGATTTATCAACGAGTCGAGGATTGAGTGTTCACTCTCAGCCGGGGTTTCGAGTTGTCGAGACACTAAAGTTACGTTTTTTCGCGACTCAGTTTCGCTTATTACCTTTTCGTCGTGCGATAAAGAGTAATTTTCTGTGGGCCAGAATTTATGATGCTGTTTTAGATAACTAGGCCCCGCCCACCATAACGAATTATGAAGAATTTCATTAGGAAATTGTCCACGCGAGCATATGTCAGCTGGGTTACATTCAGATGGCACGTGATGCCAACAGTCAGTCGGTGTTATTTCTTGGATATGACTGACACGATTCGCGACAAAGGTAACCCAACGTGACGAGTGGGAGCGTAACCACGATAGGACGATAGTGGAATCCGACCACAGATATACAGCGTCGAGAGGAATACGAGCGATATAAGTGTCACGAACGAATTTATAGAGATCTGAGAGAAGAACAGCTGCACAGAGTTCTAAACGAGGAATCGATACACGTTTTATAGGAACTACACGGGCCTTGGAGCATACGAAGTGAGTTATAACCTCATCGTTGTCCGAGATAACACGAAGATAGATTACAGCACCGAACGCTCGTTCCGAGCTGTCACAGTATCCGTGTATTTCATACGATTTGGAATTAACACTAGTGAGCAAACGAGGTATTCGTATTTGAGACAATTGACTCCGATAAGCAGTCCATGTACTAATGACCTCGTCAGGTGGCGTTTGGTCCCAATTCACACCGAGTATCCAAAGCTTTTGGATTAAGCATTTCGCTTGAATTGTGATGGGTGATAAGAATCCTAACGGGTCGAAGATTCTAGCGAGTTCGCTTAGAATTGTACGTTTGGTACACGGCCGAGATGATGCCTTTATTTCAAAAAAGAAAGCATCCGCTTTCTGGTCCCATTTGAGCCCCAGAACCTTATGAATTGGATTTTCTGAATGATCTAAATTTACAGAACCTGTTAAGCAATCTTCTGGAGGAAGATCAGAAAGAAGTTTAGGCTCGTTACTCACCCATTTTCTAAGTAAGAACCCTCCACGTTTGAATAGTTCGATAAGTTGTGTTTTTGCTAGATTCGCTTCGTTATACGAGTTAAAACCGGTAGCAACATCGTCGATGTAAATGTCATTAAGCATGATACGCTGAGCGATCGGATACGAGTCGCCCTCATCCTCAGCTAGCTGTCGCACGATGCGACACGCGAGAAAAGGGGAAGACGAAACGCCGTACGTCACTGTGTTAAGGCGGTACTCACGGAGAGGTTCCTCGGGGGAACATCGCCAGAGTATGCGTTGGTAATCACGATGGTCACTAGCTAAAACGATCTGACGGTACATCTGACATCCGTCACACATAAAAACCACAGCGTGTTCCCGGAACCGTAAAAGAATTTGAACGATATTCGGTTGTAACTTTGGTCCGGTAAGCTGCGTATCGTTAAGCGACCGCGATTGGTAATCTTTCGCAGAAGCGTCGAAAACGACTCGGAGTCGAGTTGTGACGGACTCTGGTTTTAAAACACAATGATGACTTAAATAATATTTACCTAAGCCGAGTTCATTAGAGGGAACGAGCGACATGTGTCCGGATTCTAAATAGTCCAACATGAACTTAGCGTATTGCGATTTCAAATCCGGATCACGGCTCAAACGTTTTTCGATAGCGTGAAAACGTCGCAAAGCAACATCACGTGACCCTACAAAGGTCGGTTCTGTATCTTTAAACGGTAAACGAACGATGTACCTACCGGATGAATCACGGGAGTGCTCGTTTACGTATTTTTGTTCACATAGAATTTCATCCGGGGTCAATTCGGAAACGTTAGGTAGGGAATCCAATTCCCAGAATCGTTGAACTAACGAATTTAATTCGTTATCGATATCGAGCGATGTATGTAATGACGTATTATTACATAACAAACGAGTTTTACCAAGGAGAAGCCAACCGAAAATTGAATTAAAGGCACTTGGTTGATTTGGCTTTCCTTTGACTGTTTCATTCAATACGGAGTATGCGAACACGTCTGCTCCGAATAGAATGTCGATCGGTCCGGGTACGTCGTAACCGGGGTCCGCCAATGATAAAGATTCGATATGTGACCAACCTGAATTGTTAAGTTTCGCGAGAGGCTGATCACCACAGATAGAGGAGATCACGTGCATGCGTAGGTTGAGTAGTATGCGATCGTTAGTACCTACGGAACACGAAATCTCACCCAAGATCGAAGCCGGGGCTTCGCCGAGGCCGCTAATACTCACATTAGTATTAGACGGTTGCAAATGTAAACGTTGAACAGCTGATTGTGTTATAAAATTGTTTTGAGAACCGGTATCGAACAGAGCACGGAAAGGTTGCATTTTTCCAAACGCATCACGAATTTGAACGAGCGCAGTCGCGAGCAAAACGGTTGTATCAGACTGCGTGCGAGACACCAACGAGTTAGATTTATTTGGATTATTCGATTCATCACGATGTAAGGTCGTGTGGTGTTTACGATTACACTTACGACAAGAAAACAACGATCTACACGATTTTATTTGATGTGATGGTTTAAGACAATTAAAACACCAGTTCCTGTCGCTAGTTATTTTCATACGTTCATCTATAGATTTATTAAGAAACTCAGTACACGACGAAATAAAATGAGAACCATTACAATACGAACATTTTACTAAGTCAACTGCAATGTTTGTATTAACATTCGAAGTTGACTCACTCCCAATCACGCGAGACGGCCGTGATCGCACGGAAGTAGACACCTGCAGCGGTAATGTTGTCGCGCCCGACTCAGCGGCGACGAGTGCATGGGAGTACGAGGTTCGTTTAGTTGGCGCGGACGCAGCGTTATGCGCTCCGTAGGACGCAGGTACCTTCTTAACAACACTATGTGGCTTAGAAGGATTGATAAAGTGAGCGTCGCGCGAAATAGTGATATATTTTGATTGTAAAAACTCGATTAATGAATGAAAAGACGGGAATTCGATTGACGAATATTTATCCTCAAAGCTCTGGCGTAAGTCTTTATTAAGTTTAGATAACACGTGATAGACTAACTGAAAATCCCACTGATCTACTTGTAAATTCATAGATTTTAAAATCTTTAAATTTTCCTGAATTAAATTAAGCGACTTGTTAAACTCATTAGTATTAGTGCTTAGCTTAAGGTCTACATTTAAAATATCCTTCCAGCACGTGTAAGCCAAATCACGTTTATTATTATAACGATCTAAACAATGCTGTGTAGGCGGCTGAATAATATTCTTGTGAGACCGGGTACATCGAGATAACAGATAGCGCATCGTCCTTTAAACTCGAAATTAGGTAATAGAATTTCTCAGTGTCGCTCAGTACTGTCGAATTATGAATTAACGAATTGAAAGTATTATAGTACTGAGGCCATGCTTGTATGTTACCAGAGAATGAAGGCAGAGTAATTTGGGGGAATCTAATATTCGAATGAAGATCTTTCAAGATCAGGTTTACACGTCTTCGGTTGATTCTCAGTAAGAGTGAGATAGATAGATGAGACTTCGAAATATATCTCATCAAAACGATTTTGTGTTTCATCAAAATCGGTTTCTATTTCGTCGGAAAGTTCCAAAATGGTGAGATGTGCTTGTTCGAAAGAAGAAACGATTTGTTTACTTTCCTGATAATACGATAGGAATAAGTTAAGTTGACTTGGATCTTTCAAAGCTAACTTACCAACGGATAGCGATTTAGTCATACGATTCAAAGCAATAGTACGTTTTCTACGTAGTGAAGGCAGATCGTGCACAGTGTAACTAGATTCAATATCTACAGACTTTGACTTAGTCACATTTGACTTTCGTCTTTTACCTGACTGGGATTTTATTAAAAGAGACATTTCGATATAGATCTATTAGTCCAAATAATAAAATAACGATATTATGTTGCGATTAGATAACCTTGAACTTGAACGCTCCACTTGTAGGTACGAAAGGACAGCCGCTCGGGCGTGGTCCGATCCGATTTTAGAAAAGTTACCTGCCTACCCTACAAAAATTTATATTTCCGTATTTGATGGTTTTTTGTTAAATATGCTTGGAAATGATCATATTTCGTTGTAAAATGATTAGAATTCGCTAGAACACATAAAAACACAATGATTAAATACTGGTTTCAAAGGTTTGTGATTGATTTAATCAGTGTAAGCCGAGTGAGAATAATTGTGTACCGATGAACAAAAGAGATTACACAATTCGTATAAGTTCCTACACTAATCTCGATGGAAACCAATATTTTTCGATTAGAAAACCTAGAACAATTATCGATCGGTATGTGGCCGATGTAGTACTTCAACAATAACCGTTTAAATAGCAGATCTGATACACGATAGGTAACCTAGTGTCCGATAGGTGCCATCTTGAGGACAGCAGAGATATAACACTAAGTCGAGAATTTTACCAGAAATACCAAAGCTATTCTGTTCAAGTACCAAGTTTTAGAATCTATACATGCCATTCCCTGGTTTCGGCACCAAAAATATGTATCGTGGGGTTCCCTGGGACATGGGAAACCGCTTCCAAACACATATGGGGATGAGAACCACGTTAGTTACGTGGCACTCCGATTAACGAGATTTGATTCGAGAGGTAGGGAACTAAGACACTGAGATCGAAGGAGTACAAGCGGGGCACTAACCTTGATACAGCCTCCCAATATTCCCTCGTATGTCAGGCAAATTCAGGTCCTGAGATCCACAACGAACGAGCTCGGTGCGCGCACCTAATTGTAATTCGTGAGGCGAGAAAGTTCAGCTCCAACCACGACACTGTTGGAGGTTTCACTGCACGGAGTCGGAATGATAACGTTCTAGGTACTTGATTTGTGATAATCCCGTGGGATTCGAGTGAGACTTGCAGACACAAGCGTCCCGCTGTTCCGTTCAAAACGAACAGACAGAATCCATTCGATCAACATCATTCGTTCCCAATCTCACAGATTAAAAAACTAACATTGACCGAACAACTCGCGAAAAGGTTCGATTATGAGCGGTAATTTGAAATTAGAACTAAATCGATGCGATAACGATACACTTGGTGTTTTGAAAATCCGTAGGAGAACCAAATGTGGCCTGGCCATATGGCCTGCCTATTGCCACTTAAAGGATGATTTATATTAGACCATCACGGGTCCGAGCTTCGTTGTCCATTGCTCGGCGAGCAGTCGATCGATCTGTTGCAACCGAGTGGCGGCCGAGCAATGGACAACGAGGCTCAGACCCGACCGGCGCTCGTGACGGTCTATTATAAATCATCCTTTAAGTGGCAATGGGCAGGCCATATAGCTCGAATGACAGATAACCGATGGGGAGTAAAAATCCCTCGAGTAGCGACCACGATGTAATGCGAAACGGAGTGTTGGAAGAGTACTCGGAAGATTGACGACATTGTGGCGGTCGCGGGGAGTCGTTGGCTGGCGCTAGCTCGCGATCGCTATTCGTGGCGTCGTATGGGGCCTATGTTCAGCAGTGGACGGTTAAGGGCTGAGATGATGATACTTACTCAGCTGGAAGAGAATAAGGAAGAGCTCGCTAGCAGTCTCTTTGGTGAGGAACGCGACGCTGTAGATGAAGCCGATGACGGAGTAGCCGATCTCGAAGTAAAGGTACAACTTCATTAGGATTACGTGTTTCTGAAATCAAGTAGTTAATACTGTTGTTAGGTATCGGTTTTTGTAGGGATACCTATAGGTTAAGCTGAAATAGTTAAGTACATATGTACAGTCAGCAATGGACTTAGGTTACCAGGTGAATATTTTCAAGTTTTAATTTTATCAATAGCGCTTTAGTAATTTTTGTTTATTTTGCATGAAATTGCTAACAGTTTAACAACAATTATTGAACCATTAATGTAAAAAAAACTTTAAAATGTGCACCTGGTACCCTCAGTAATTTTCTGACTGTACTTCAAAGCGATGATGTGATTCGACCACCTATCTGATATAAAAGCTTATTTATTTATATAATAATTCCTTGATTCTTGTCATAGTTTAAAGTTGATGTACCTCAATGATCGGGTATTTGTATACCTACACGATCATTGAGGTAATATTTGTAATTAATTATGATGTAGGTAACTAGAGATTGGAGAAAATTTCATACAGCGCACACCTTAAGAGTGGAATCTATACCTAAAAATGTTACATACAAGTGATTACTCGCGCTAAGGGAGCCTTAATGCCAGTGGGAAGATTAGTACATTTCGACTGTAATGTCCACTGTTCTATTTGTCCCATCCGCTGGTCTTCAGCTTTCGACAAGGTATTTTATAAGTAGAGCGTCAAGAATGACGAGTGACTCAATCACGATAGACATCCGTACATTAATGATTGTAGGTAAGTTGTAAACGAGATATAAATTGTTGCAAAATTATGATTTGCTAAGTTGCCGGAAAAAGGAAAGTCGGTCGTGGAAATAAGTTTAAGTTTACCAAACTTTACAGGGTGTATAGAGATACGTGCTACATATTTTTTACATATCTCTCAATAGATTCAGTGATTTTACTAATTTAAAAGGACTGTTATCGGTTATACAGTTCCAATGTCTAATACTGACTTTCAAATATAATTCACTCAGTTGACTACTCCCAAAAATAATTTTATGAAGTCCATAAATAACAAAATCAATCCCAAAGGAAAAACACGAAATTTCGAGGATTACCCTCCAGTATAGCGTGTGGGACGTTTTACTTTTAAGCTTTCTGTGTATAAATGTCTTACCTCTAATGTATATTGATTGTATACTGACGACCTATGGCGCGCTGTGCGAATGCTCGACTGCGATGCGGAAGATTGCGGGTTCGATTCCCGCCGGGTGCATATATTTATGTTTGAAAATAAGTATTTGTGTCTGGTCTGGGTGTCCTTCTATGTATCATTTGTATGTATTTACAAAAAAAGTATAATATGTAGCAGTATATCCGTGGTCTAGTACTCTTAGTTTGTACTAAGCACTAGGCTTGTGCCTAGTGCTTAGTTTACGGCTAGATTGCGCTGTGTGTAATGTCGTGCAATATTTTTATTTAATAAAACTCTTTAATTATCCGGTTGAATCGTGTTTTTATTCATGGTTTTAAACAAACCGAGCTTTCGCCTACTTTACAGTTGGTTTTTTCAAGGTTGACTGAGATGTAATTATAATAATAATTGTAATTATGCAAAATCGCGAAAACCATAGAAGGAATTTCATATTTATTTATTTAATTAATTTGTTGGTTGTGGAAAGAAATCCCTAATCTATCTATCTATGTTGGTTGTGCAAAGAAAGTACTAATCTATCTATCTATCTTGAACCTAAGACATACCTTATGCAACGCAACGACGAATGTAACAGTAAGGACGACTTCGACGACCAGCGCTGTGATGTCGATGATAAGCCGGATGTACTCGGAGGCCAGTTCCGCCTGGTCCGTCTCAGGCGCGTTGCGGATCAGAGAGATGTAGAGGGACAGGAAACACGTCACAACTAGCGTTAGCATCTGGAATGAGACAATGGATTATTGGTCTAAATGGGTTTTCTGAGTATTCCAATTGATTTGACTTCTATTTAAACTAGGAGTTCGCCCGAACTGAGACCTCACGACCCCATATCTCCCCAACCCTCCTACCAATCCGGATTGTAAATAAAATGCTACTGACCTAAACTACGCGCATACCAAAATTCATGAAGATAGGAGCTACGATACTCAAGTTATCGTCGAACAAACATACAAAGATACAAAGTTACCTCACTCGCTTCGCTCGTTCGGTCAATTACAAAGATAAAAGCGCCAGGGCCGTCTACACTGGACCTCACTCGCTTAGCTCGTTCGGTCAAAAATAATATAGTGTATTTCTTAGTGGATACCAAGAAAACCTAAAGAACACCCCTTTCTACATGTCTTTAGGACCAGTGGCTTCTGTTCGTTAGTATAAAGCTCAGTCAGTGATTCAGTCTGGTCTTTGAACTTAATAGATTAGTACTGTATTCTCTTAAAAATCTAATATATACATTCCAAATTTAGTATATATTTTTACTAGCTGCGACCCGCGGTTTATAATCATGGGCGCGGGGACCGAGCGGTTCTCGAGCGGTTGCACTTTTTCGTTCATTACTCGGGTTCTACTAATTGGATTCCGATGCAAAGTATACCACAACGTTCCTCGAAAATACCCAATATACAATATTGAAAACCAGATTTCAATCGGATAAGTAGTTTTAATTTTATAAGGAACAGACAGAGAAACAGACAAAATTATATATTGTTTGGTGAAATATGTGTGACTAATATTGATATTAAGACCTACCCTGGATACCATGTTTCTTAGCAAATAAATCATTTCATTTCATATAATTTTGTTCTACTACTTCTCCTAAGTCCAACTTTTTTTTTAATTTACATTCAAGTACATACTTTTTGTCCTCTCTTCCTTTATTATAAGTAGGTATAGATATAGATAAAATCATTCCTTTATTATAAGTAAGTATAGATATAGATAAAACCAGGCCTTTTTAGTTCACTGAAGGTTTGTAAGTTACATATTTTAGCTAATCCTAACTAAAGATAGTTAAGTAGGTTAGCTGTATGACTTCCTTGTCTAGTAATACTTACGACACGACCTGCTCACCTACTTCTCGTAAATACCATACAGGTGGAATTACAGCATGATTAGGATATCGGACAATTATATCTTACTCGCTGTGCCCCGCACCAGCGTAAGTCCCGATTCCTTGGGGATTTAGGATTTTTTTTTCTTATTGGACATATAATTATGTAAAGAATTATATTTAGGTACTCTTCAAATTTCAGCTCTCTAATATCAGTCAGTCAGTCCAACCTTTCATAGATGTACATTTGGGTAAGGAACCTAACTAGCTTAATAAAAACTTTGAATTGGAATATATTGTCGAAATTAATTTTGTAATAGTAAGAATAAAATAAGCAGATCTTCATAGTCATTACTGCATGAGAAGCAAAATTTAGGTCATTTTTGTAATTGGTTTACATTTTAAATTTGGAAAAAAAAAACAAGTTTTTTTAAGCAGTCTGTGTTTTGGGGCTCCCATCTTTCTATTAAAAAAGCCCATTTCATTTGGTCAAGCCATCTTCGAGTTATCGATGAACAAACTTTAAAAAAATATATACGCGACAAATTGAGCACCTCCTGTTTTTTTTTGGAGTCTGTTATTGGTATTGGACAATTAGTTGAGTTATTAAAATAGAACGAAGAGTTGACAAAAAAAGAAGAAGGTTCTCAATTCGTCGCGTACATTTATTTTTATTGTTTGTTCACCGATTATTAAATTAATATTGGTTGTATTACGTCATTGTTAGTTAACGAGTAGTCGGCGCATCACCAGTGCTTAGAAGTATATAAACTCACCAAATTGATATATGCGAAGGCGATGAGACCCTTCCTTAATGGAAAACAGAAGCAGCATCTTGTCAGTATTGGAATCTCAACTGAATTCTTTATTTTGTCTCTGAAAACAATACAAACACACTTATAGTTGGCAATGAAATAAGAAAGATCGGCAAATAGCCTGAACTGATAAAGTTCGTGTAGGGCCTCTTGACCACTGCACGGTTTCGGCCCATGATTTCGGTACATATATCTAACCTAGGTGTCTGTTTACAGTGCTATCAACTTAGGTAGACATTGCGCCTACTTTTGATTTTTTTTTCGATTTCTAATAAAATATAGGGCAACGTAGGGGCATTTTTCACTAGAATAGATAAGTAAAAATTTGAAAAGATTGTGTTAAAAAAAACAGTTATTGAGTCATAAAGATAATATTTTCTCTAAATATTATTCAGGGAGGAAACATAACAGTCGATTACGTTTGTATGAAGAAAAGAGTAGGTATTTTGTCAAAGCATCTGGGGCATGGTTGAAGTAGGCTTGCCCAGCACTTATAAATTAAATCTAACCCTTGACCCTTGCTGAGGACCGTCACAACTAGCGTAGGGTCGTAGCTGAGGGGTTGTTACTCATGATACCGCCTTACACGAGCATCTGGCAAACAAACGCGCTATCAGGCACCAGCGCGCGGAGAACGCACCTTCACCTTGTGGTTCTTATGTCTTATTATGTTATTATGTGGCACTGTCGCTCACAGATCGGCCTTTTAAGCCACAGGGTAAGTGCCACCACTTAAGGCGTTTTAAAACATCTTTCGTAGATGACACGGGCATATGCATGATGAAACCTTAACTTAACATTCCACTCAGCCTAGAATTTCAATTCTAACTCATTCAAATTCAGCTCAATAACATCAAACCTAAAATAGTGCCTACCTATAAGTACAATGTAGGTTTATTTTTAAGCTTATCAGAATGAGTTCACAGCTCGAGAATTTCACAAATATTTTTATGTTAGTTAAATACAAAATTTATCATTAATTAGTCATCGTTTTTTAGTTTTTTTTTTACAAAATTTTTACATGATTTAAATAAATAACAACATAACATTTAGTTTATCATAAATTGTGGTGACTCCGACTTCCTGTAAAACTTAACAGAGGATGCGACATTGATAAAGAGTTTTTAACGCAGATTGTCAACAAATATAAATATATAATATTATTATATCTACTGGCAGTAAAAGCCCCGATTCCGTTGGGTTATCGATATAAAAGTAGCCTACGTAAATCCATAACTCCAACTATTAACATTATTATTATCAAGTTTCATCGTAATTAATGTTTTGTATTTTCTACTAAGGTTCTACTTCTTTCCGCAATTGCGAAAGAAAATTAGAATTTGGATTCGAAGTTAGTGGTCCGATTCGTTTTTTTTTTTTTTTAATTTTTTTAAATATTATTACATATATTTTAACGTCAAATACACTACAGTGTGTTCGGAACGCGACCTCCAATGAGTAGAAGACATAATAAACTCATTAGGTATTTTTTTTTTAGTTTCCTTTTTCTTGCAATTACTTACTATGTGTGGAAACACATAGTAAGTAAATGTAGTGGAACTGGAGCAAACTGGAGCAATATTCTACCAGAACCTTTACCAGCACGAAAAGTTCGAAAGTAATTTGTCTCGTTCGTTCGTATAACCAAAGTAGGCCTTCCAGATGTTTAAAATCCAGACAGAGGTAAGGGAAATGTGTATTTAAATTACTCGACTCGTATTCAAATACATATGGATTGTGTAAACATTCACTAGTAATGTACCATTATAAATTGGACTCACAAGGTGTGCGCCTGTATGTATATAATGTATGAATCTATAGCATTACGTCACACGCGAATACTCGCGGTGAGGAAGGACCTAAAAGTGCTCCTTTAAGTTCACAGTTCACAGATGACTGTTATCTCACCTATGGTTTTAAATAGAAAAGACTGAAAAAACTACCACAGTAAAACACAGGTTGCAATACACTGTGTCAATTGTCCCCAATCATCATTACTTCTGGTATTCCCACAGCCTACTTGCAGCAGATTATACGGCTGTGACACCACTATTATAGACGTGTTATGTAGCCGCAGTGATTACATCTCAGGTACATAATCATAGCTTCGATTGTCATGACATGTTTTGTTCTGTGGTATATACAATTGTATATGAATATGGGCAAATGAAAGGAATAGTACTTACTTATCCAAGAATGTAGGTAAATTTAGTATTACATATCTCTGTACAAACACATAGGTCTTAAGTGTTAGTTGTTTGCGGTTGTAAGTTATTTAGGGCGACCTGAAAACTTTAACACTAGGTACATGAAAAAGAAATAAAAAAAGGAGTTACTTAAAAGATTAAGGCGGCGATAGATGATAATTATCGGTCTTTGTCCGATTGCATATAAATGAGTGAGATGGAATTGCGTGAAAAAATCTACAATTTCTCGCAAAATCAATCATTAACGAAGATTAAAATAATATTTGTTATAAAATGCAATGAAGAGGTTCTAGGTATTGTATTTTCTAATATTATGATGCCTATAAGAAAATATAGCGGTTAAGGAATTAGAAGAAAAATTGATTTATTTTGTAAAACAGGGGTAACTTTGCCTGTATAATAATGGTATCTAAAGTTATTTTTTATTGTTTTTGAAATGAAGGGGACACTTCTTGTATCATGTACAATAACATAATACATTGTTTAAAGATCTATATGATACCGGTTATGAATAAAACTATTCAATCGGAAAGGATTTCACATGAGTCGCGTCCTTAAAAGACAATCTGACGTAAAAATTGGCACCGCAGACCTGCTGCAGGCTTACTTCTGTTTACGATATTTTTTAAAAACTTTATTTATCTGAGCTAGCTAGGGATAAAATAATTTAAATTTAAATTGAAAACTATTATAATAACTCTATAGTCTGCATACACTGGAACGTTTTGTTACAAATAATAATGAGGCGGTAGTTTACTATAACTTTTTAGAATGTTAAAATAGACAACTTACATCTCAGTCAACCTTGAAAAAGCCAACAGTAAATTTGGCGAAAGCTCGGTTCGTTTAAAACCATGAATAAACGATATTTTTATTTTCGAACGGATATAATAACAGATTTTCATTCTGTATGTAGCCCTGTTTAGGATCATTACAATTTTTCAAAAGATAATTTAAATTAGGTATAAGTGTACCTACTGTGCGTTAAAATAGTTGAACATTTTTATACCTCGACATTTTTGATTGTATTCTTTATTCTTTTATAGTATTCTTTATTTTTCAACGAACTATAGTTTTTATTACTATAATAATTCTTCATCCAAATATTTGAGAGTTTGAGGCAGCGTTACCGCAGTGGCTGTTAACTACCGACTTCCTTTTAATGTTCATAATACCTACTGTAAAGCGTGAGATCAATGGTTCAATTTTATTTTCAAATTCGTAATGTTTATACACTTTATCAGTACATGACATAAACAATAACTAATTAGTTAGTGATAACATTTCTTGGTAAATCAAGTTCTAATAGTTACAGATTCATATTAAAACACTGTGTGTAATATAGTTTCTAAGAAAACGAAACATTTTCCTCTAGATTATAAATAGTAGATTTCACGTGACTTCCTTAAAATTATTTGGCTGCGTAAGGAGAGAAAAAATTACTTGATTTAGTGGCTAATTAAACTAAGCACGTTTTGTGGCAACTAAAAGATGAAAAGTGGTCTAAGTTACTGAAAAGTTTGAGGATCTTTCGTTTGAATTTATGACAGTTCCAAAACATATTATAATAATAATAATAATAATGTTTTATTTCAGGTCGCTACAGTACATGCTTAAGTAAAGTATAAAACCCATATTTAAACTAAGGACAAAATTAAATTACAAAGATAAAAATAAAGATCTTAAAAATAGCAATATACTAAGTACCATAGTGTACTAAATATTATCTCTTTGCTGTTACTTTCGATTTTCACTACGGTGAAAAGCAATCCAAAATCGGTACAGAGAACTGCACATATCGTCCGCCATGCATCGCAAGATTGAATTTGTCGATTTGTTTACGTATTGCCAGAATGACGCTATTCTAGATCTGATAACGGCAAAGAAGTCGGGAACCCGTCCATCAGCGAACATGCCCGACGCACTGCAGAATCGTGGTTTTCTCATAAGGCTGCGATAAGCGTCATTGTATTGCACCCTTATGGTACTAAACGATTTTCTGGAGTATTTGAACCAGAGTTCGCATGTGTGCAGACTTAAACAGTATGCTTTAAATAAAGTTGTTTTAACACATTCGCTGCATCTGACAAATCTCCGTGCGAGCATATTGCACCTGACGGACAGGCTCCTTCTCTCTCTCTCCATATCTCTGTCGTCACTTAAATCGTCACTGAGGATATGTCCCAAGTATTTAAAATGATTGACAACCCTCACTGCTGAGCCGCTCAAATATACACCCGGTACATTCTCCGGACCCCTACCAGCACGGAACACCAACATTTCTGTTTTTAGTACGTTGTACTTTAGGCCATGCCGGGCCGCATACTCTTCGCACACTGACATCAGTTTACGTAGACCTTTGATCGATGGACTGAGAAGCACCATGTCATCCGCGTAACTAAGGGTGTTCACACAAACATTACCAACATGACAACCCACTCTGGTGTCTCTCAGTTCCTCGATCAAGCCGTTTATATATATGTTGAAGAGATCCGGAGATGTAAGCCCCCCTTGACGAACTCCGCAGTCCAACCTATATTCGCTGGACGTCGCGTCGCCCCAACGTACAGTATTTGTTTGGTTTCCATACCAGTATTTCAACAGATTTATGACAGCGCTTGGGACCTGTGAGTTTGCTAATTTGCTCCAGAGAATTTTATAATTCACCAAATCAAACGCCCGACTAAGGTCCAAGAAACACGCGTATACTGAGGTCTTACGAGTAACATAATAGTTAACTGCATGTTTTAAACTAAAGATCACTGCATCTGTTGAAAGACCAGGCCGGAAACCAAACTGTGAATCATCCAACCTAATATTTTTCAGCAGTAAGGGCTGCAACAGCCTCTCAAATATTTTTCCTATCACAGTGCCTAGCGATATAGGCCTATAGTTAGAAGCGTTACTTAAATTTCCCGTTCTATTTTTTACCACTGGTACCACTATAGTTTTCATCATGTTGTTTGGTAAATACGACCATTTCAGACATAAATTAAATAAATCGCACAATTTATAAAATATTATGTCACCGGCATACAAAATGTGTTCTAAACTTAAACCATCATGGCCAGGAGCTTTTCCCCGCTTCATATTTTGTACTGCTTTCTTAACTTCTTTTGGGCTAAAAACATAGTGAGTTGTGTCCTTAACAGCTTCCTCTGTTACCCCAGTGACGGCTATTATAGTGCCGTTTTAGTTTGTTTTCAATTACACCAGAATCGGATAATATTAAAAGGTAGCAAAAAAGTTTTTCTTTTTACCTTCGTTGTATAGAGAGTACGTTTCGATTCGCAAATAGTCCTCTTAAGGTATAAACCAGTTTCATCATTATTTTGCTATATAATTTTAATAGTTGCTCTGGTCGTCATCATTTCCTCTTGTCATTTATTCCACGCTTGGCTTGTCATGAAGATAATCATTGTAGGTACGTACAAGTGGGTAAAACACAAGTCTAGCTGACCTAATGATTGAAATGGGACTTCTTATACTAACATTAGTGACCCGCGCGGCAATGCACGAGAAAAAAAAAACTCCTATTTTAGAGTTAAAAAATATTTATAGGATGATAGTGAAACTGAAAACAGTTTGAAAAATAAACGAATTTTGAAAATATTGACCAGGTTTTAATCGCGTTTTTATTTAATAACGGCATCATACAAAAGACTGAGCTTTCGCTAACTTTACAGTTAGCTTTTTTTAGGTTGACAAACTAAAGTTGTTACTCTTTCACGCAAAAACTACTGAACCGGTTGCGATTCAAGTTATAATATAGCTGGAGGCCTGAAATAACATATAGGCATCTTTTTTTATCTCGATATTCCCGCGGGATAAGGACCTACGCTGGTGAAACCGGGGTTCAGCTAGTAATAATATGATCATGATTTCATCCATCAGCTCGCGCTGATTGCCGATTAGAAACCATAGTGGGCCACCGACCACATAACCCCGGTTGACGCCGGTGACCGTCATGCGAACGAACGAAAGAAAAAAAAACTGCCATTCAGGAAGAAAATCTGTTGGTCTTTTGACAGATTTTTTGTTCGTTCGTAGAAAAAGAGTACGGGGCCATGGCCCTGATTCTCTAAAAACATAGCATGCGACAAACAGGCGGGATGCATGAGCATTGCAGAAGTCGATTTGTTGCCGGAGTAAAAATAATAGCCATTCTAAAACTTCTTTTAATACTGATTGGCTGAGAAACAAGGGGAGCTATTTAAATAATTAAGTAGCCCTTAATTTTGAAGGCTACTGAAGTAATTAAGTATAGTAATAATAAATAATAATAAATAAATAAATTTTTGAGACCAACACACAGCGCCATCTAGCCCCATGGTAAGCTGCTAAACTTGTGTTACGGTGGCTAGACAACGGATATACTACTTATATTTACTTTTCTTTTGTAAATACATACATATTAATACATAATAATGTAAAATAACATTTACAGAATACGAATTAACGTACATCTCCTGCACGTCGCCTGCATTCCGCATGCTATGTCCTTACCGAATCGAGCCCCAGATCCTTTTTAGCTTCTAACAATACACTGTTCGGTCGCACTAAAATATAGGTAATTCTTACAATATTCAACTATTATACTCAGCTTTGTATAGTGACTGTTAGAGAAGAATAGAACAACATGGTATGGCCTGTTGTATACGCTGAATTGCACACTTGTCCTCGGAATAGTTGCTTGTTTAGGTAAACGTGTGGCTCTCAAACGTTTGGAAAATTGTCCTATTCTAATTTATTTTTATGTTAATAGTCCTGTTGGTTTTTGCTCAAAGATTCCTACAACAAATATTAGCGCAGTGGTTAGTGCGTTCGACCGGCAACCAAGGGACGCAGGTTCGAATCCTGTCTGTCACGACAAAATTTTTGGTGATGCATTTCTTCCTTGTAATTTTTTTTTTAAATCAAATCAAATCATTTATTCATAATATAGGTTATAGTGTACTGGCGGTAGGATAGCAAAATTTATGTTCCTTTATATTGGCCAGTTAGTTAGGCATAGAAAGTAAAATAATTTTATTTTAATTATTTGACAATGGTCAGAATAGTAGGTACATTAGTATTGCAATTCGGATTCCACTACATTTAATTTTGTAAAAAAGTAATATTTTTACTTACTTTAAATTTAAATATATATGTGTAATAAAACACTTTATTTATCCGGGTTTATCGCGTTTTTATTCATTGTTCTTAACGAACCGAGCTTTCGCCAACTTTACAGTTGGCTTTTTCAAGGTTGGTTTTATTATGCAAAATCGCGAAAACCATAGAAGAAATTATATATGTGTAACTACTACTATTTATGTATTCTGTGGTATAACACTGTTTGATTATGATCCTACACGTCAAGGTTGTTGATATTAAATTCAATATAACATTCGTCGTGGTAGAGTAAATTCGTTCCGCAATTTTAAAATATTTTTTGTGTGAACGAGACATTTGAATTAAGCGAAGCAATAACGTACCTAATTCCATAAGGTTCCACGGTTAATCTTTTATTTTTCTTCTGCTATTCCCTTCTTCTGTTTTACAGTTCTACTTTTTTTACCCATTTTTTCAATGGTTGTTAAACTGTTGCAGTAGATGACAAACAGGGGAGATTTAGAACAATTGTTTAACTGTTTTACTGGCTCAGTAGTTAAAGCCATTGCTTGACAAACGAAGGTCACTGGTTCGAACCCCGTTACGCGGGGATTTGCATTTCACCTTGTAAACACATTTCTAGTTGTATTTTTTACAATTTTACAGCTCTAATCAATCTAAAGATTATCTGGAAGTAATTTTGCTGTTAGCAAGCGACGCCGCCCATCTGTGCAACCTAATTTTAAGATTTTTATTGCACTCGACGCACGTAGAGCACCTCTGCTCCGATGCAGAAGGTTGCAGGTTCGATTCCTGCCGGTGACAATTATTTATGCCAATCAAAACGTTGCTCTGGCTGTTTTCATAACTGTAGCGATGGATAGAGCGAGTTGGGCATGTTAGTTGTTGTTGTGTAACGCTGTATTTAAGTTTCACAACTTTTTTTTTTAATTGTTGTCAAACTTAAATATTACGAACAATGAACAAATGGATGATAAATCAACCTACTTATGTACTAAACAAGTTTTGTAATTCCCCATTTTTACTTTATAATTATCTCTAGGTATAAACACCATATTAATTTAGATAACAGTGAATAATCTAACAGCTGCGCTGTTAGTAGTTATGTACCTACCTATGTAAAATGTAGAGGTTAAAATTGTCAACAGAAACACTCAATTTGAATTTAAAATTAACCGCTTTTAAAATTCAATGAGAGTTGTTATGTAGTTTTGGAATGTAACGGTAAAGTTTGCGAACTGCTGACCTCTGTTGACAATTTGTAAAATATGCCAGTAACCATGCCAGGCCCGTTTAATTGGCTGGCCGCCCCGTTTAATTGGCTTACTAGCCTTTAAAATTAGAGTTAGGGGTACTTTACTAGGTAGCTCAAAAAACTACCATGGCTTGGCAAACCATGGTAGTTTTTTGAGCTAGCTAGGGATAAAATAATTATAATTTAAATTGAAAAATATTACAATAACTCTATAGTCTGCGTACACTGGAACGTTTTGTTACAAATAATTATGAGGCGGTAGTTTACTGTAACTTTTTAGAATGTTAAAATAGACAAATTACATTTCAGTCAACCTTGAAAAAGCCAACTGTAAAGTTGGCGAAAGCTCGGTTCGTTTAAAACCATGAATAAAACGCGATTCAACCCGATAAAAAAAGTGTTTTATTAATAAATGTTCCGTAATCCTGAAACGTATAGTTTGGGAACCGCTGACTTTATAGGTCATTCTAGCCTAGCTTAGTGGAAAAAGTTGTTAAAGGTATAAGTTTTACATAATTCTGGAATGTAAAGTTTGGGAACCGCTGACCTCTGTTGACAATGTGATGGACGTCATTGAAGGAAACGACTATTAAACTACTACAGTCAGTAATTGATGTGCCTCATGATGATGAAGTTAATGAAGCTTAGTGTGTTCGCATGCATGACTGACTGAGTGACCGCAAAGATGAACATTTTGGCAGAAAAAGTTAAAAGATAGATATATATTAGCGCTAGATATTAACATCGTTCTTACGGTGAAGGAAAACATCGTGAAGAAACTCACGGCTAAAAGCCCAGTTGTAGGACTAATTGCGGAAACACACAGTTAAAACTTTAACTTTACATTATCAAGGAGTAACATAGGCTTTTGATCATGATATACATGGGATAGGGAAAAACCGCGGGATACAGCAGCTAGTTTATCATAATAAAAATTAAACGATCCGTAGCACTGCCCCGTCCCCCTGATCAAGTTTAAAATACCTGTAGAAATCATGACAAACTAAATAAACCAATGTAAAAAAGAGTAAGATTAACAAAACTAGAATGTTTAAAGAGTTTTAATCAAATTATTCTATAATTTGATTAAAACTCTTAAATAATTCAAGTTGTTTCTAAAACATCAGATTCAGGTCTTATAGTCGTCGACTATTTAATTTTGATCCTTGCGGATACATCTTATATTTAAGACAAATATTCCTCGCTAGAATGCTCGGTTGTCGTTGCTATGTCGTCCTTTTGTCGTTCAAAATAATAAAGTAAATTTTAAACAAAAAATACCCCGACTACTTTTAAAAACCACAGACAATTTTTTTTTTTTTTTTTTTTAATAATTTGATATGTTTTTAATTTTATTTTTTTAGCTGAACAACAACGCGACGACTTATAAGAGATCATGGTAGAGCCCATTATCTACAAGCAAATAAGAATAGAATAGAATAATAATGAGGCTAAGACAAAAGTGGAAATCATAATAGGACTATTTACTTACTACTTGACTAGAGGCAGCAGGGTAAAATAAACAGAAATAACTACGAAGCATAGATGTTAAAAAGAGAGAAAGACAACCCGAAAGACATGCAGATATTAATAAAAATAGGAGGTACTCCAAGTCCACAATTTACATATTGTATATGTATGAAAAAATATCCAATTAAATTGGATATATGGCTTGTAGTAACGTTCAAATATACTCCTACCCACAGACCACCTAGTATTACCAAATAAACAAATTTATCTAATTAGCCCTTTTAAAACCACAGCCACGAGAGACAACACGTAGATCTGTCAGTTCATCGACGCCTCCATAATAATGGGTGATAGTGAAACCACTTTCACACGACCTATAACGTCCCATGACCGTAACAGTAAAGTGGGTCTCGAAGCCAGTTGGGTTATCGCGTTGTAGACCAGATGCCATTAAGAGAAAATTATGAAAGTTTTACTGACGGCTCATTTCGATTTTTATGGTATAAGTACCCAAGTATATTTGTAAGTTGTGTCTTTTCACGACTAAGACTGTTATACGAGTATCATAGTCGAAACCTCAAGGTTAGAAAATTAATAAAATTCGCAAATAAAATCCGTGGATGCCAGCAATTATCATTATTACTGATTATTTACAGGGATAGTTACATAAATTCAGTAGCTTCTACATTCAAATTTACTATGAGAATATTTTAGTTTAGTAGCTGTTTACGGCAGAATATAAAAACACTACACACAATTTGAGTTGTACTTAAACAAAGTTAACAAAGCAACTCTCAAATTCATCATTAATTTTCAGGTTAGGGGTGAAGTCGTCCCCCTTGAAACTGGGACCTGGGACCACTTGACCCCTTTCGAAATTGATAGTAGTCAACTGGGCCCAAAGGTAGTTTAGACATTAGGACGAGTTGACTACATTTAATATTCTCTAAGGGTGAAGTGGTCCTCTCATGCCTGTCTACTAATTTTTAATTATTCAGTTTAATTATTTAAGTACCCATCAAATTTTAAGTGGCATTTCAGCATTCTGCCGTAAATATTATAAATGTTACTTAATTAACCGACTTCAAAAAAGGAGGAGGTTCTGTTTCGTC